>JACFYU010000029.1:0-696080 GCA_014058305.1 Pleurotus tuber-regium | reverse complement strand
CTAGCAGTTAGACCCGTGCTACGCACGGGAAATTATGTAAGAAAGCAAGATAATAGAAGAGACGCACCTCATCGCCCAACCTTCGGTTGGGCTCATTCGGTGCCTCGTGTGGAAAGTCACCCAATAATCTGTCACCAATTATCCAGTAGAGAGAGATCTTACCTGTCCCGCTACTTGAAAACCTAATAATTATTCATGCTAACCCCATGTGATTTAAATTATCTATTCCCGGATCACTGAGCCATCACTCAATGTCTTAATTGGTGTCACACATGTACCACTCATATAACAGAGCTGCAATTAGCAACCTCAGTGACAGAGGAACTATAGTCAAGCATCTCCGAGTCATTCAAGACCTTACCTTACCATAATGCAGTAGTAAGAGGCTAATTGCTTGTACAGGTCATCACCCCTGCACAGACAATTAGTCTTGCAGTCTGAGATGGGGCTCATGGGCCCCTTATATACCCAGAGAGAATATTCCAGAACATTTCTTTTTTCAAGGAGGAACATAGTTGAATTGCTAGAATATTCTGTTCTTAATCAATAGCCCCTAACTCGCACACCCGCACATCTGAGTCTAGAAAGGAAAAGCCCGACATGGCCGGTTTGGCGGTGAGTGCACGTGAGTGAGACTCAAAAGGCAGGTTCGTGCTTTCAAAGAAGGCAAGTCCGAGATGGCTGGTTTGTCTCCGTGTTACGCACGTGCAAACCCCTAACCCCTAGCCCTGGTCAGATGACCATCCCCGTGACCTCGGACATCGGCTTCGGACTATCGGACTTTCGGATACGCTCGGATCAAGGGATATGCACGCGGACTTAGCACGTGTAGATATGGACTTGGATATTACTGTAGAATTATTTAATTATCAAGGGACACTTAGGCTTAGTTACCACGAGGTATAACTCATGTATTCCGCATGTTAGGTTACCTTCACAGTATTTAAGCCGTAGTTACTTGTAGATAGTTCTTCAGTTCGAATATCAACTTAATACGCCTCCTCTCCTCTACTAAGGGAGCTCCCATTCCTCCTGCCTACTCTAATACCGATCTCCGGTACTCCGCATCTCCGACCTACACTCTACCTTCCTGTCCGTTCTCCGGTGTTACTCCGTAACCCCGATCTCCGTTCCGAAATCAAGGTACACCTGTTAGGTAGTGGGCGGCGCAACTCTGTAATCCAGTAGTTGAAGCCAAGTACCTTCTCTGTAGTCTGATTAGTAGTAGAAGCTGGATTCTGTATTTAACAGTATATTCGAACTCACCTCCCACTCCCTAGCCCTTTCTTTTTCACAGATGACCACAGCACGCGTTACCAAGCTGGCTAAGGCTGCAGAGCAGTCCCCCGCCGCATCCGGATCCTCGACCTCCGCACACGCCCGCAGTCACCATAACACCACACGACGACCTGCAGGGCGAGTCCGCGCTTCTTCGACTCCTGTTGTGAGCACTACCGCTCCGACCGAAGAACTTCAGGAGAACCCCGAAGAATCTCGGAGAAACGAAACGATCATCGAAGAACGTCTCTCGCAAGCCTCGTCCCGTTCTCCGCAACCCCAACGGGAGCCCTCTGCCGGGCCATCCGGACCCTCCGGACCTGGCGGACCTCCTGGGCCTCCGGACGATGGTGATGACGAACCCGAAGATGACGACGCATTCGACTACGATCAACCTCCGCACTCCGCTCCCCCGTCGAGAAACTCCGATCCGATCCGATGTTGGTGAGGCACTTATTCAGTCCCTCAACGGAATTACGTCTACACTCCGCGATCTGAATCGTGGGGTCTCCGTCCCCGCCTCCGCCAAAGCTAGCTCCCGCGTCAAGGTTCCCGATACGTTCGATGGTTCAGACCCTCGGAAACTCAATACGTTCCTGGTCCAGTTGAAACTATACTTCACCGCGAACTCCGGTCAGTTCTCCGATGAGGACGAAAAAGTTACATTCGCGCTCTCGTATCTGAAAGGCACGGCCTTCGATCTGTTCGAGCCATACCTCGCGGAACCCGATGGGGAAGTTCCACCCTGGATGTACTCCTACGAGGCATTCGTGGAAACCCTAAAGGACAACTTCGGTGCTATCGACCCAGCCCGAGACGCGGAAATGGCTCTCGACTCACTCAAGATGCTCAGCCACCACCGGATCACGAAATTCAACGTGATCTTCCAGCAGCACGCTTCAAAGCTGGTTGGTTGGGGCGACAGGGCCCTCCGATACATGTATTATAACGCGCTTCCGGACCGAATCAAGGACGAACTCTCGCGTTCTCCGAAAAGGGAATCACTCTCCGCTCTCCGATCCGCCGCTTCCGAAATCGATCAACGATACTGGGAGAGGCAAAAGGAGAAGAAGTCCGATCCCTCGGAGAAACACTCCGAGAAGTCCGCGAAGAAGTCCACGTCCTCCCACCATTCGTCTAAACCCGCATCCTCGAACTCCGCGAACCCGTCCTCGTCTTCCTCCAACTCCGGCAACAAGTCCTCAACGTCCTCCGCAAAACCCGCTTCGAAGAATTCCGCACCACCCCCTTTCGCCAATCAGTTGGGAAAGGATGGCAAACTGAAGCCTGAAGTCCGCGCGGAACGCATCCGGAAGGGACTCTGTCTCTTCTGCGGTGGTTCCGGACATCGGGTTAAGGAATGCCCCAACGGAAACTCGAACTCCGCAAAGGCCCGCGCAGCAGTAGCCGAATCGGATTCCTCTGAACAAGAGGCACATATCTCCGAAACGGAAAACTGATGTGCAGCCCAGAGTCCTCGGACCCTCCGCGGAGCTGCGATCTGTACATATGGCCCGACATCTGTAGACTTAATGCTGCGTCTCCCGTTCTTTCTCCTTCCGCTACCTACGTTTCTCTTACCTCGGACAATCTTTCTGATACCACTACGATCTTTACTGCACTAATAGATTCCGGCTCTACTCACTGTTTTGTAGATACAGGTTTCATTCGTGCCCATGGACTCTTAACTTACCGTACACCCCCGATAAAGCTATTACTGTTCGACGGCTCATCAAATAATTTTATTACCGAAGCTCTTGACCTACTCTGTAGGTTTCCGACTGGCGAAAATCTGAAGATTACGTTCTTTGTCACACCTCTGGACGTTTCCTGTTCTGTTGTTCTAGGACACAACTGGCTCACCCGCTACAATCCGTTGATTGACTGGGTTTCGAGCAGTATCTCGTTCCGAGCACCAGAATCTGGCAGCGTTATTGCGGCCCCGGCATTGGAAGCACCTCCGACTACTCCGACATCTCCGGATACGTCTCCGTGTTCTCCGCAGCCATCTCCGGTGACTTCTCTGTCTGTTCCGGATTCTCCGGAAACTCCGCCTTCGACTACGATTTCCTCCGATCCTCCGAATATCTCCTTCATTAACGCCGCTGCTTTCAAGACAGTCTCGCGTATGAGGGGAGTCCAGGTATTCATGATCAATATCCGACCCGAAGGAACAACTTCTGCCAGATCTTCTGTCGTGTCCGACCCTTCTCCGGACCTCTCGAACGTTCCTGCCGAATACCACGAATTCGCGGACGTGTTTAGCAAAGGTAAAGCCGAAACTCTAGCTGATCACAGGCCCTACGACCTCAAGATCGAGTTAGAGGAGAATGCGTCACCCCCTGTGGGTCCGATGTATTCCCTGTCCCAAACAGAACAGCAAGCTTTGAAAGAGTTCATCGACGAGCATTTGCAGCATGGTTTCATCCGTCCGACCAGTTCTCCGCACGGTGCGCCCGTCCTATTCGCTAAGAAGAAAGACGGTTCTCTCCGCCTCTGTGTCGATTACCGCGGACTTAACCGCATTACTCGCAAAGATCGTTATCCGCTTCCGCGTCTAGCCGACCTCCTAGATGCACCCCGCGATGCCAAAATCTACACCAAGATCGATCTCCGGCACGCATACCACTTAGTCCGGATCTCCGAAGGAGATGAATGGAAAACAGCCTTTCGAACTCGCTACGGCTCCTTCGAGTGGTTGGTTATGCCCTTTGGGTTAACTAACGCTCCCGCGGCTTTTCAAAGGTTTATCAATGATGTGTTCGCTGATCTTTTAGACGTCTGCGTCATTGTTTATCTAGATGATATCCTGATCTACTCCAATAGTGTAGAGGAACACAAGGAGCACGTTAAGGAAGTTCTCCGACGTCTCCGGAAACACAAACTCTATGCTAAAGGTGAGAAATGTGAATTTCACGTTGACACCGTAGAATATCTAGGTTATATCCTTTCTCCGACCGGACTTACCATGGACCAAGCCAAAGTCAAGGTAATACAAGAATGGCCTGAACCCCGCAAAGTCCGCGATGTTCAGTCCTTCCTCGGCTTTGCGAACTTCTACCGACGATTCATCCGCAACTACTCCGATATCGTCGTTCCGCTCACCCGCCTGACCCGCAAAGGCACCCCTTGGGTTTTTAGTGACAAGTGCCGGACAGCGTTCAATGAACTGAAAGCTGCCTTTACTCAAGCTCCGGTACTCACTCACTGGATCCCCGATGCTCCGATGATCGTAGAAACCGACGCCTCGGACTATGCTCTAGGAGCTATCCTCTCGATCTACACCTCCGACGGAGAAATCCACCCCGTCGCTTTCCACTCGCGCACGTTCACCTCCACGGAATTGAACTATGATGTCCACGACAAGGAACTTCTTGCAATTTTTGAAGCCTTCCGAATCTGGCGTCAATACCTTGAAGGTTCAGCCTCCGTTATCGATGTTGTTACTGATCATAAGAATTTAGAATACTTCTGTACGACTAAAGTCTTAACCCGAAGACAGGTCCGCTGGTCAGAGTATCTCTCCCAGTTCAACCTTTGTATTCGTTTCCGTCCAGGCAAGTTAGGAGCCAAACCTGACTCCTTAACTAGACGATGGGACGTCTACCCTAAAGAGGGGAGTGAGCGCTACCAGCATGTCAATCCACAGAACTTCCGACCCGTTTTCACTCAAGAACAACTCGTAGCATCAATCCGCGCTTCTTACCTCTTCGTACCCACTCTCCGCGGATCCGTAGTCATGGATGTTGAACAACTCCATTCCGACATCAAGTCCGCGCAAGAGTCCGATCCGACACTCTCCGTCCCCATCTCCGAACTAGGTCCGCGCTGGTCAAAGGACGACTCCGGTCTCCTGCGACTAGACAACCGGATCTTTGTTCCCCGACTTCTCCGATCTCCGAGTCCGTGTTCTCCGCTACAAACACGATCACATTCTTTCCGGTCACTATGGCCAAAACAAAACATTAGAACTTGTCCGCCGGGAATATACCTGGCCCAATATCCGCGACTTCGTCAAAAGCTACTGTAAGTCCTGTGTCACTTGCATGCGAGCTAAACCCCAGAGACACAAACCCTATGGCAAACTCCGACAACTCCCCGTACCTTCTCGACCCTGGGATTCCATATCCATGGACTTCATCGAGAAACTCCCCAAATCCTCCGGTTTCGATTCTATTCTAGTCATCGTAGACCGACTCTCCAAACAAGCCATATTCACCCCTGCCATGATACAATCACCTCCGAAGATCTAGCCAAGTTATTCGTAATGCATGTATTCTCCAAGCACGGAGTTCCGAACCATGTCACCTCCGATCGAGGTTCGGAGTTCGTCTCCCACTTCTTTAGGTCCCTCGGTAAAGCCTTAGAGATGAAGTTACACTACACCTCTGGCTACCACCCTGAAGGTGATGGACAGACTGAACGTACTAACCAAACTTTGGAACAGTACCTCCGCGTTTACTGCAATTACCAGCAAGACAACTGGTCAGAAATTCTTAGAAGTTCTGACCAGTTGTCTTGCTGGTAATTGCAGTAAACGCGGAGGTACTGTTCCAAAGTTTGGTTAGTACGTTCAGTCTGTCCATCACCTTCAGGGTGGTAGCCAGAGGTGTAGTGTAACTTCATCTCTAAGGCTTTACCGAGGGACCTAAAGAAGTGGGAGACGAACTCCGAACCTCGATCGGAGGTGACATGGTTCGGAACTCCGTGCTTGGAGAATACATGCATTACGAATAACTTGGCTAGATCTTCGGAGGTGATTGTATCATGGCAAGGGGTGAATATGGCTTGTTTGGAGAGTCGGTCTACGATGACTAGAATAGAATCGAAACCGGAGGATTTGGGGAGTTTCTCGATGAAGTCCATGGATATGGAATCCCAGGGTCGAGAAGGTACGGGGAGTTGTCGGAGTTTGCCATAGGGTTTGTGTCTCTGGGGTTTAGCTCGCATGCAAGTGA
Organism: Pleurotus tuber-regium; assembly: GCA_014058305.1. Taxonomy (NCBI): domain Eukaryota; kingdom Fungi; phylum Basidiomycota; class Agaricomycetes; order Agaricales; family Pleurotaceae; genus Pleurotus; species Pleurotus tuber-regium. The sequence continues at coordinate 689,844 of JACFYU010000029.1, read as the reverse complement.
CACAGGACTTACAGTAGCTTTTGACGAAGTCGCGGATATTGGGCCAGGTATATTCCCGGCGGACAAGTTCTAATGTTTTGTTTTGGCCATAGTGACCGGAAAGAATGTGATCGTGTTTGTAGCGGAGAACACGGACTCGGAGATCGGAGAAGTCGGGAACAAAGATCCGGTTGTCTAGTCGCAGGAGACCGGAGTCGTCCTTTGACCAGCGCGGACCTAGTTCGGAGATGGGGACGGAGAGTGTCGGATCGGACTCTTGCGCGGACTTGATGTCAGAATGGAGTTGTTCAACATCCATGACTACGGATCCGCGGAGAGTGGGTACGAAGAGGTAAGAAGCGCGGATTGATGCTACGAGTTGTTCTTGAGTGAAAACGGGTCGGAAGTTCTGTGGATTGACATGCTGGTAGCGCTCACTCCCCTCTTTAGGGTAGACGTCCCATCGTCTAGTTAAGGAGTCAGGTTTGGCTCCTAACTTGCCTGGACGGAAACGAATACAAAGGTTGAACTGGGAGAGATACTCTGACCAGCGGACCTGTCTTCGGGTTAAGACTTTAGTCGTACAGAAGTATTCTAAATTCTTATGATCAGTAACAACATCGATAACGGAGGCTGAACCTTCAAGGTATTGACGCCAGATTCGGAAGGCTTCAAAAATTGCAAGAAGTTCCTTGTCGTGGACATCATAGTTCAATTCCGTGGAGGTGAACGTGCGCGAGTGGAAAGCGACGGGGTGGATTTCTCCGTCGGAGGTGTAGATCGAGAGGATAGCTCCTAGAGCATAGTCCGAGGCGTCGGTTTCTACGATCATCGGAGCATCGGGGATCCAGTGAGTGAGTACCGGAGCTTGAGTAAAGGCAGCTTTCAGTTCATTGAACGCTGTCCGGCACTTGTCACTAAAAACCCAAGGGGTGCCTTTGCGGGTCAGGCGGGTGAGCGGAACGACGATATCGGAGTAGTTGCGGATGAATCGTCGGTAGAAGTTCGCAAAGCCGAGGAAGGACTGAACATCGCGGACTTTGCGGGGTTCAGGCCATTCTTGTATTACCTTGACTTTGGCTTGGTCCATGGTAAGTCCGGTCGGAGAAAGGATATAACCTAGATATTCTACGGTGTCAACGTGAAATTCACATTTCTCACCTTTAGCATAGAGTTTGTGTTTCCGGAGACGTCGGAGAACTTCCTTAACGTGCTCCTTGTGTTCCTCTACACTATTGGAGTAGATCAGGATATCATCTAGATAAACAATGACGCAGACGTCTAAAAGATCAGCGAACACATCATTGATAAACCTTTGAAAAGCCGCGGGAGCGTTGGTTAACCCAAAAGGCATAACCAACCACTCGAAGGAGCCGTAGCGAGTTCGAAAGGCTGTTTTCCATTCATCTCCTTCGGAGATCCGGACTAAGTGGTATGCGTGCCGGAGATCGATCTTGGTGTAGATTTTGGCATCGCGGGGTGCATCTAGGAGGTCGGCTAGACGCGGAAGCGGATAACGATCTTTGCGAGTAATGCGGTTAAGTCCACGGTAATCGACACAGAGGCGGAGAGAACCGTCTTTCTTCTTAGCGAATAGGACGGGCGCACCGTGCGGAGAACTGGTCGGACGGATGAAACCATGCTGCAAATGCTCGTCGATGAACTCTTTCAAAGCTTGCTGTTCTGTTTGGGACAGGGAATACATCGGACCCACGGGGGGTGACGCATTCTCTTCTAACTCGATCTTGAGGTCGTAGGGCCTGTGATCAGCTAGAGTTTCGGCTTTACCTTTGCTAAACACGTCCGCGAATTCGTGGTATTCGGCAGGAACGTTCGAGAGGTCCGGAGAAGGGCCGGACACGACAGAAGATCTGGCAGAAGTTGTTCCTTCGGGTCGGATATTGATCATGAATACCTGGACTCCCCTCATACGCGAGACTGTCTTGAAAGCAGCGGCGTTAATGAAGGAGATATTCGGAGGATCGGAGGAAATCGTAGTCGAAGGCGGAGTTTCCGGAGAATCCGGAACAGACGGAGAAGTCACCGGAGGTGGCTGCGGAGAACACGGAGACGTATCCGGAGATGTCGGAGTAGTCGGAGGTGCTTCCAATGCCGGGGCCGCAATAACGCTGCCAGATTCTGGTGCTCGGAACGAGATACTGCTCGAAACCCAGTCAATCAACGGATTGTAGCGGGTGAGCCAGTTGTGTCCTAGAACAACAGAACAGGAAACGTCCAGAGGTGTGACAAAGAACGTAATCTTCAGATTTTCGCCAGTCGGAAACCTACAGAGTAGGTCAAGAGCTTCGGTAATAAAATTATTTGATGAGCCGTCGAACAGTAATAGCTTTATCGGGGGTGTACGGTAAGTTAAGAGTCCATGGGCACGAATGAAACCTGTATCTACAAAACAGTGAGTAGAGCCGGAATCTATTAGTGCAGTAAAGATCGTAGTGGTATCAGAAAGATTGTCCGAGGTAAGAGAAACGTAGGTAGCGGAAGGAGAAAGAACGGGAGACGCAGCATTAAGTCTACAGATGTCGGGCCATATGTACAGATCGCAGCTCCGCGGAGGGTCCGAGGACTCTGGGCTGCACATCAGTTTTCCGTTTCGGAGATATGTGCCTCTTGTTCAGAGGAATCCGATTCGGCTACTGCTGCGCGGGCCTTTGCGGAGTTCAAGTTTCCGTTGGGGCATTCCTTAACCCGATGTCCGGAACCACCGCAGAAGAGACAGAGTCCCTTCCGGATGCGTTCCGCGCGGACTTCAGGCTTCAGTTTGCCATCCTTTCCCAACTGATTGGCGAAAGGGGGTGGTGCGGAACTCTTCGAGGCGGGTTTTGCGGAGGACGTTGAGGACTTGTTGCCGGAGTTGGAAGAAGGCGAGGACGGGTTCGCGGAGTTCGAGGATGCGGGTTTAGACGAATGATGGGAGGACGTGGACTTCTTCGCGGACTTCTCGGAGTGTTTCTCCGAGGGATCGGACTTCTTCTCCTTTTGCCTCTCCCAGTATCGTTGATCGATTTCGGAAGCGGCGGATCGGAGAGCGGAGAGTGATTCCCTTTTCGGAGAACGCGAGAGTTCGTCCTTGATTCGGTCCGGAAGCGCGTTATAATACATGTATCGGAGGGCCCTGTCGCCCCAACCAACCAGCTTTGAGGCGTGCTGCTGGAAGATCACGTTGAATTTCGTGATCCGGTGGTGGCTGAGCATCTTGAGTGAGTCGAGAGCCATTTCCGCGTCTCGGGCTGGGTCGATAGCACCGAAGTTGTCCTTTAGGGTTTCCACGAATGCCTCGTAGGAGTACATCCAGGGTGGAACTTCCCCATCGGGTTCCGCGAGGTATGGCTCGAACAGATCGAAGGCCGTGCCTTTCAGATACGAGAGCGCGAATGTAACTTTTTCGTCCTCATCGGAGAACTGACCGGAGTTCGCGGTGAAGTATAGTTTCAACTGGACCAGGAACGTATTGAGTTTCCGAGGGTCTGAACCATCGAACGTATCGGGAACCTTGACGCGGGAGCTAGCTTTGGCGGAGGCGGGGACGGAGACCCCACGATTCAGATCGCGGAGTGTAGACGTAATTCCGTTGAGGGACTGAATAAGTGCCTCACCAACATCGGATCGGATCGGAGTTTCTCGACGGGGAGCGGAGTGCGGAGGTTGATCGTAGTCGAATGCGTCGTCATCTTCGGGTTCGTCATCACCATCGTCCGGAGGCCCAGGAGGTCCGCCAGGTCCGGAGGGTCCGGATGGCCCGGCAGAGGGCTCCCGTTGGGGTTGCGGAGAACGGGACGAGGCTTGCGAGAGACGTTCTTCGATGATCGTTTCGTTTCTCCGAGATTCTTCGGGGTTCTCCTGAAGTTCTTCGGTCGGAGCGGTAGTGCTCACAACAGGAGTCGAAGAAGCGCGGACTCGCCCTGCAGGTCGTTGTGTGGTGTTATGGTGACTGCGGGCGTGTGCGGAGGTCGAGGATCCGGATGCGGCGGGGGGACTGCTCTGCAGCCTTAGCCAGCTTGGTAACGCGTGCTGTGGTCATCTGTGAAAAAGAAAGGGCTAGGGAGTGGGAGGTGAGTTCGAATATACTGTTAAATACAGAATCCAGCTTCTACTACTAATCAGACTACAGAGAAGGTACTTGGCTTCAACTACTGGATTACAGAGTTGCGCCGCCCACTACCTAACAGGTGTACCTTGATTTCGGAACGGAGATCGGGGTTACGGAGTAACACCGGAGAACGGACAGGAAGGTAGAGTGTAGGTCGGAGATGCGGAGTACCGGAGATCGGTATTAGAGTAGGCAGGAGGAATGGGAGCTCCCTTAGTAGAGGAGAGGAGGCGTATTAAGTTGATATTCGAACTGAAGAACTATCTACAAGTAATTACGACTTAAATACTGCAAAGGTAACCTAACATGCGAATACATGAGTTATACCTCGTGGTAACTAAGCCTAAGTGTCCCTTGATAATTAAATAATTCTACAGTAATATCCAAGTCCATATCTACACGTGCCAAGTCCGCGTGCATAACCCTTGATCCGAGCGTATCCGAAAAGTCCGATTGTCCGAAGCCGATGTCCGAAGTCACGGGGATGGTCATCTGACCAGGGCTAGGGGTTAGGGGTTTGCACGTGCGTAACACGGAGACAAACCAGCCATCTCGGACTTGCCTTCTTTGAAAGCACGAACCTGCCTTTTGAGTCTCACTCACGTGCACTCACCGCCAAACCGGCCATGTCGGGCTTTTCCTTTCTAGACTCAGATGTGCGGGTGTGCGAGTTAGGGGCTATTGATTAAGAACAGAATATTCTAGCAATTCAACTATGTTCCTCCTTGAAAAAAGAAATGTTCTGGAATATTCTCTCTGGGTATATAAGGGGCCCATGAGCCCCATCTCAGACTGCAAGACTAATTGTCTGTGCAGGGGTGATGACCTGTACAAGCAATTAGCCTCTTACTACTGCATTATGGTAAGGTAAGGTCTTGAATGACTCGGAGATGCTTGACTATAGTTCCTCTGTCACTGAGGTTGCTAATTGCAGCTCTGTTATATGAGTGGTACATGTGTGACACCAATTAAGACATTGAGTGATGGCTCAGTGATCCGGGAATAGATAATTTAAATCACATGGGGTTAGCATGAATAATTATTAGGTTTTCAAGTAGCGGGACAGGTAAGATCTCTCTCTACTGGATAATTGGTGACAGATTATTGGGTGACTTTCCACACGAGGCACCGAATGAGCCCAACCGAAGGTTGGGCGATGAGGTGCGTCTCTTCTATTATCTTGCTTTCTTACATAATTTCCCGTGCGTAGCACGGGTCTAACTGCTAGTCTATTATAAAAATCTACCCCCCAGTTCCCATATCTATATTAGAAAAACAATAGAATTTTTCCCACAGGGACAAAAACGCCCTCTGATTGGCTGAAGTGGCCTCGGTTGCCATATAGAGCGAGTCATTACCCTTTTGAGTAGGACATGCACGTGAGACAGGCAGTCAGGGGCCGTTGTTAGTATTGAATATTCTAGCTAATTCAACAACATCTTTCCTCGGAAAAGTAGTGTTCTGGAATATTCACCGGCACTCTGACTGAGTATATAAAGGGCTTATGGGTCCCATTCTATGCTGCAAGGCTAATTATTTGTGCAGAGAGTACATGATAAGGTAAGGGTCTGGGTGAGGCGCTTGGTGTCCTTGCCCCTGTGTCGCTGCTACTGCAGCATTGGGATTGATTAGCATGAGAAGAGTACAATATGGGCATGAGTGACACAATTATTTTATATTGACTACTTATTTGATTTAAACCTGTGGATACCCAAGCGATGCAGGTGCGTATCTTTGTATCTTTCTTTCTTGATTACATAATTCCAATGCTACGGGTCTACATAACTAATTCATTCTTTGGGGCACCGAATGAGCCCAACCGAAGGTTGGGCGATGAGGTGCGTATCTTTTTTTTCATTCTTTCTCACGACATTCCCGTGCGTAGCACGGGTCTAGCTGCTAGTCTATTATAAATAAAAATCTACCCCCCAGTTCCCATATAGAGACAAATCGGCCATCTCGGTCACATATTAGGCAACTTAAGGGTTCAGCTTCAAGCCTGGGAAAACCACACTGATTAGGAATTGTCACGCCTGATTACAAGCTTACTCGCCGTTCAGCAATTCATAAAACATGGGTGTTACACCAAGGAAGGCAGTGATAGCGGAAACCTTACAGCAAGTAGTAACTAAAATTTCCATGGGTTTGGAGCTTGCTTATAGCTCTATGGGTCGTACACCTTTGTAGGTATCAATAATAGAAAATAGCAGATAGCACCAGAGTTCTCATAATAAAATGATAGAGCTTACGGGTGATGTGTCTCTTACAGCTCGAATAGTATGAGCTATAGCTAGAACAACGGGGCACCGATGAGGTGCACTAGAGTGTTTTTGCAATTTCCATAGATATCTCAGTTTCTCCGTGACATAATGATACTACCGTGCGAAGCACGGGTCACGGCTAGTGGACTCATATCAGAACATCGAGTATCTTACTTCCCTCCCATCCATTCACCACAATCAACTCCTATCGACATATATTACCTAGCCCTACGCTCCAACATTCCTTTGTGTTCCCAGTACCAAGCCCACAATTTACGCAGTGGACGCACCAGGGTTTGCAGCCGATGGACCCCCCAGCCTCGAGGCCAGTCATGGTCATGGAAACGAATGCACCTCGCTCAAACTACACCGCCATTGCGTTTTCAACCCTCAATCTAGACCTTGGCATTCGCACATCCGAAATTCGTCTTATCGCCATTACCGTCGTCTCCTTCATTAGCGGGGCGATTCTAATATTCGTATGCGGATGGGCCATTATGCAGGTTATCGATACCATCAGGGACCGTCGTAAGAATCAAGCCAAGGGTACGATACGCAAGACCAGAGGAAAGAAAGTTATTAAGAAAAAGAAATGGAATCTCCTTAGGCGAAAACAACAGGATAGGTACGAAGACGAGGATCCACTAGTTGACCTAGAAGCAAAGAGGACGCGTGCTATGCTTTATTCCGGTCATAGGGATGGCGCTTATCATCCTTCTCGAGGCGCCCCTATGGATGCTACAAACGACAGTCTCGTTTCCCTACCGCACTACCCCCTCCCTGCCTACTCCCCCGGCGAGCGCGAGCGCTCATGTTCGATGTCTCCCCCATCTTACCGGACTGATGCTGATCAAATCACCTTCTATTCCAATTACTTTGATTATATCACCACCGATGTCGGTAATGAGAACAGCGGGGATGATTCTGAGGGCGATGATATTGATAGCTTTACCCGCCTCCGACTTGAACTCCTTTCCTCCCCAGGAATGAACGTGTCTAGATCCGGAATGGAACCATTTTCACTGCTTTCACCCCCGCCTTTGCGTATACCTTCGCCGCCTCCACCTGTATATCGGTCACCCTCTCCCGCTCCATCATCATCATCATCAACCTACTCTTCCCCGGCCTTCTCACCATACCTGACTACGGAAATCGGATCCGGAGATCAAACAAGAAGCCATGATGATCGTCGCTTTGGCTGGATCGGACTTTCTTCAGTTTCCCCTCTGACCTTGGACATTCCTACTTTTGAAGCCACGGCTGGTCCCCGACTCGATACTGGTCGTTCTCATCCTGCTGCTCCCGGCTCTGGTTCTGGTAACGATTGTAACTCTGTTCCTGATAACCTCCCAAACTGTGGCCTTGGTCTTCTGACTCGTTTCGGCGCTGGCCGTGGCTCTCTCCCCTGTGCTAATCCTCAGTCTGGTCCCCGTCAGCCTTACCCAGGTCCTATCACCAGCACACCACCTCGTAGACCTAATCAAGACCACTTTGACGCTGATACCACCGCCAACACTATCTCCAACAGTAGCCAGGGTACCTCCTTTCAGGTTATCTCAGATGGCCCCTCACCTGAAGGGCACAATTCGCCTCCGAGTACCGAGGTCGCAGCTCAAAAAAGGAACACGAAGAGAGTTACCTTCGCTTCGATTCCAGAGTCCGCTTCTACTTTGTCAGAGATACTTGACGAGATGATCCGCACGGTGTCTCTTGATTTTGGCGTAGAAGGGAGATGATGAAGGGGAGTGGAAATCGATCGAGGAGGCCTCCGCTGTTTTACTGTGGTGTACCTCATGTATCAGCACTTTTATCTGTATTTCACTATCCTATTATATGTAAAAATACCCCGCAAATCAAGGGATCTACCGAGTAGTATATGCCTTGGAGATCGGTGTCAGTAGAAAACATAGCAGACAGTGAATGGAAATGTCACCGACTTCAGGGCGTTGGTTACAAAGATCGGTATACTCGGTTTATACGTTTGCTATACCAGTCAGCTTATACAAGCTCTACTTCGCCTCTAAGGATCAAATTCTCAACGGTTGCAAAGGGTACCAAGGAGATATGGCCTTTGGACATTTCGAGCGACGATCCACTAAACAACAACAAAAAACAAGTAATGAATGAAAGGGATAACGTGCTATGGATGAGCTAGAAGGTGCGAGGGAAAGGGGAGTTTGGGCTCACTCAGGTAGAAGGATTTGTGGACATTGTTTGAGTGCATGGACGAACACGGCACGAGATTTATCGGGTTCGGTCACTATATGCGCTAGTATTCAGATACGAAGTCAAGGAAGGGAGGAAGGGGACTAGGGCTACCCATAGGAGGCATGAATATCGGTGTATCGTCTAGATGGGACTGTGGTTCAGGAAGGCTTTGAAGTACGGTGACCCAGAAGTGGTTGTCGAGAATATGAGCTTGTCTGGTTATAGACCCAACTCAGGATATATTGGGACGGAAGAAGTGAAGAATACGAACTTGCTAGCATAAGCTCTTTCTGACGCTGATATCCGGGTTTGGATTTCTGGATTGGTGACTATGTACCTTGCGTATTTTTCAATCTGGACTTACAATTGGAGCGAAGTCAACTCGGAAATCGCAGAATGGGTAAAATACATACTTTGAACAACCTCGTCCTTAGGTAAGACCGTACGATGAACTTGATACGCTCAATCTCAGTCTGTACCAAGACGATTCGGAAATGTTCCTCTTGCGAAGCCTCTGGGTCCGATCGTAGTAGCTGCACTGCCTCTGACTGATACAAGTCATAAGGTAAATATCTCTGCAGAAAGTATTGACGCGCCTGCCTCCTTATATGATCCAGGATGCTTGCTAACAACTCTTCCTGCACGGGTAGTATATCCGGAGCATGTCTTTCATTCATCCAATGTCGAATCAGCTGCTGGACGGAGGATTCCCCTTGCCTTGAGGAGGTAGAAGTGTCGACTCCAAATGGTCCCGAGATAACCCCTGCTTGAACTCCCGCAGGAGCCATGAGCTCGTCGATATCGATGCCATTGTCGTTGGGTGCATCGCGTGTACCGAGTGTAGTTGTAGGAGCATCCGATGTGAAATGAGGTCCCGCGTTGCCAAAAGTTCGCTCATATTCTTCGTCCCAATTTGCCATCGAAAACAAGAAATGAGGCTATCATGAAACGGATTTCCCAATCCACGACTCTATCAACGACACAACAGATTGTTCCCGGTGAATCCTGACGCGTCGTGACTCTTGGTAGATGAAAACAAAGGAGTGCTGGTGCAGTGCTCAATCCCTGATCATACGAATTCCCTTATATAGTAGCTTTATACTCGATCTGGACCTCCCTATTGGCTGTCGACCCGTTTCGCAAATGCTCTTTTGTTCACCATTAACAAGATCTGAAACCCTGCAGTGGCACCTCGATACAGGCCACAGTGGCAGCACTAGCCAAAAGTATATATAATGAGCATATCGACATGGGGGCACTCATATTCTCTCCTCAATCCCCGATTATTTCAATAAATCTCAAGACGCTTTTCCTAGCTGTCAACAATCCAACCAGATGTCTCTCACAAATAGTGCTCGTGACGTTCATTCTAACTCGGGGACGGTTGCAACTTTGCAGCTGAAAGACCGAGTACCTTCCCCGAGTCTGGCTACTCGCACCCGTTCACCCACGAAAATAGTAGATGGGGAACGACATCAAGCACTTGTGAGACGCGCTCAGCCTCTGCGTCGTCATGAATCTCGTGTTCTTTATGAAGCACGACCAGAGGTCCCAAAAGCGACTTCTTTCCTGACCTCTAACAAGCCCCCCGCTCTCAAGGAGACGGCCCGAAGTCCAGGACGTGGTTCTCCTCCGGGAACAACTTCGATCTTGAACCAGACGTCCAGCCGACCTGTTGAATCCAAGAAGCAACCCCAAACGCGGGTATCTACCAAACAAGAGATCGCCTCAGGTGACGCTCCTGCTGGCAGTGAGCACACCGACGACGATGGAGATGACAGCGGCGTAGGCCCAATAAATTACTTCATGACACCTGTGGAGGTCTGCCCTTCCCCACCGACAGACGAGTATTCGCCCTCTCCAGCTCCCCAATACCAACCATTTGACCCTGTTCCCACCCCATCCCCACCTCCAGAGCTGAGGGCGGAGGTCGAGCGGATGAAAAAAGAACTCGCAGCCCAAGGTCTGATCTCCTTTCACTATTTTCCATTTATGTGGCAGCTAATTAGGCATTTCTCATGTTTTCGTCCTGTAGCCGCCAATAATCCTCAGAAAGCTCCTTCTCCAGCTTGGACATCCCCACCTCGCTCAACACCTCCTCTCTACTCTCCCCGTTATCCACCTTCACCCACCCTTATTGGACGCCATCCTGACACATGGCTAGACGAGATCCTCGTTAGCGTAGAACGCCGCAGGAGAAACCTCCAAAGCGAACTGGCAGACGCAACGCGGGATATGAAAGACGCTTTGACTGAGTCTATGAAAGCTCTTATCTTGTTGAAGGAGGAGCTGGGGAGTGGGGGGCTTGAGGGATTGTTGCAGGAACTTGAAGAGGGAAAAGGTGATGGGGATAAGGTCAAGGAGAAGGCAGATGGTCTCAGTGACGAAGAGGAAGGACAGATAATTGATTTTATGAGGTTTCTGCAGAAGATGGTGGGGACGGACATGGTTCGAAAGATGATTCAAGAAGCTCTTGATTCTGCTGAGGCAGATGGTGAAAGCGATGGCGAGGATGAGGACGAGCATGGAGATGGCGGCGATGGTGACGGCGAAGACCACCATGGTGATGATGGCAATGGCGGTGATGATAGCGAAGACCACAACGACGGGGGTAAGGGCGGGGGATCTAACGACCGCAGCGACTCACCCAACGAGAACAATGGCGGAAATGATCGCGGCGAAGGTGATGACACAGACATAGACGGTGATCAGGATGGTAATAGTCAGGACGGCGAGCATGAAGAAGAGGATGACTGCGACCAGAATGGCGGAGATAAGGAATTATCCAAAGATAATGAGGCTGAAGAGATATTCTCGCCTGAAACAATGTAATGTCACCTATCCTTTTTGTCCGCATTTTTGATATTTATCATTTGCCTGCAGTGACGAAGCCACCAATGTCGCTTACACGCCAACACCCCATATACCCTTCCAAGATCACAATACGATGGCCATGCCTGGTATGGAACTGCCCGCAGTCAACCCGGAAATGCCCTCCAGTCATGGTGTCCCCCCTTTCTCGAGTTACCTACCGCCTCCGCCTCCACCATTAGTTCACCCAGCAGTTGCAAATGACCCGTATGGCTATATGCGCGGATACCCGCCTATGCCGGGTTACGCATGTCCCATGACCCCATTCCCGTGTTACCCCCCGCCCCCTCCTCCACCATCTGTCTGTCCAACAGCAGCGAATGACATGTATGGACATAACCATGGATATGGGTATGATCCTGGCTGTGTGTACAGATACCCGCTTTTCCAGGGCTGCGCATACCCGAACGCAAGCATGTACGCTGGAAGCTACGCGGGATCCTCGTCCGAGCTGTACGATTCCAGGTAATGAGACCCGCTTTCTGCCCCACATGCTAACATCGGACTAATATACATTTGCCATTCAGCAGCTTGTCGAACAAGCGTTTCCGTGATGATGACTACATCGATTCCGAGCCTGAGAGCAGTGCGTCGTCGTCGGCGTGGTCTGCCCCGTTGCCAGAAGAAGGAGGTGGAGGTAAACGGCGTCGCTTGTCACATTTAGGCAACGCCAACGAAAAGGAGACTGAAAATGAAGGTCATGCTCCGCCGCCAATTTCCGCTCAGCATATGGCGAAACCAGACTCTATGCCTCCATATTTGGAGGGGTATGGATTACATTACAATTACCCCGCCGAGACTATCTGGTAAGGGGGAACTATTTTCTGTGCCTATAATATTTTAATATTTGATATTGTAAACTTGTGTACTTGTGCTGAAATAATTGTATACCCATTTGGCTCACTCTACTCGTGATCCAACATCCGATGACAGCTGAAGACCTGTGAGCTGAGTTGAGAGTGTAACTGTAAATTTATAACATGAAAATAGCGACGGAACGATGCTGAGTTAAGACTGTAAGGACCTGATCAGTCGTTAACTAACCGAAACAAGCTCAATAAATCTGGATAAAATATTGGTACTCATGACATACTGTCACGATGCATCGGAAGGTTCTCTTACAGCTGGTAGAATTTGGATAAGTCGATAGCATCGGTTGGAGGAGATGACCGTAACAGTCGAGCGCTGTGGCTGTGCATAAGCGCCCAAGATTTCCAACAATGGTTCTCAGGAGCATATAAGTCTGACAACAAAGGCCTCCCTCAATTTGCTATCCATCCATCTTCCTCAATTCAACCCATACATAATCTCAAATGAAGAACAGAAATAAGCAAACAAAGTTTCCTGTAGTAAGTATATTTCTGTGCAACCAATGACAGCGACGTTCATGAACTCCTGCTCAATATGCCACATCTCGGGAACGATCAGGCGCGCATCAAAAAGATAATGCAAAAGGATGAAGAAGTGGGGAAGGTAGCGCAGGCTACGCCGATTGTTATATGTATGTTATCCGAAGCGGTTTTTGTGAGAAAACCTACTAATTTGTTGTGTTCAATTAACTTGATTGCGACCGTAGCGAAGGCTCTTGAGCTGTTTTTGAGCATGATAATCGAAGAGGCGAGTAAGGTTACGCTAGAGCGAGGTTCGAAGAAAGTCGAGGCATATCATCTGTATGTCGATTCCTTGTATAGCATTCTTCCTACGAGCCACTAACGACCTCCACACCTTGCCTAAAAGTAAACATGCCGTTGAGACGACCGAAATGCTAGATTTCCTCAAAGAACTAGTCGTATCCGTACCCGATCCGTCAAATGGAGGCACAGTTGATCTGGAGGCGCAAGCACAGGCCGGTGCTGAAGGATCTGATGGGAAGAAGAGACGAACGAAAAGCAAGAAGGCCGCTGCTGTAGATGGCGAAGCTCCCGCACCGAAGAGACGCCGAAAGAAAAAGTCGGAAGCGGTGCTGAAGGACGAGGAGGAGGCTGAGGATGAAGATAATGGTGGTGGCGACACAAAGATGGATGAAGATGAGGATGAAGAGGGTGGACATCAACCGTCAGGAGGGAATGAAGACGGAGATAACTGGTGGGATGAACATGAGAGGCCATATGTTCCCGGCCGATGATTCTCCAGGTTGATGATAAGCATTGTAATTTATTGATTTTATTAGTTTTCAATCCTTTGTATCTGTCTCACCCTACTGTTTTGCAGCTGGGAGCTAAGGCGCTTGCTCTGATAGGGTATATACGAAATTCAATACACGTCCGCGCATTCTAAAAAGCTGGCGGGATTGTTGGCTATCTTCCTCTAGTCATGGCAATAACCTTTTGAGTTGTTGCACAGCACGCTCGGGGGGGTTTTCCAATGCGAAAATCGTTGACAGCTCCAAGAGCAAGACGCCACAACGTTCCTTGTGGTACCTACGTCCGGCGCCGACCTCGTTTGCGTAAGCCCCGGAAGCGACACTGATGGGCTAGCATGGGCAACAAAACTAATATTGACTGAGCAACCTTCAAGGTCACCACCTCTCATGGCATATAATTCATGCGATCCTCTGTATAATCTTGGTGCGATTCACCCAACATTAAACGACGACAAACTTTGGTCGTCGAAGTTGGTTCTGATAATCTCAGGGTAAAACATGAGCGCAAATCAACCGTTCCTTTATTTCCAGTTTGGCAGCGTTTAGGTGGATACAGAATCGAAGAAGCTTCCTCCAACAAAACCGTACAACTTGATTGGCTGATAACTCTAGAAGCCTGTAGGAATGGGCCAAATCAAGTATCCGGGGAGATCATAGCCCCGACTTCGAAAAACAATCGAGCTGTCATGTTGTTCTCCATCAAGGCTCAAGAGCTCGACATATCCTTGTGAGCACACCGCTTCAGCTCGGACCACCCCGCTTTATCACCTTGAACATATGCTAGTGGAGAGCTGAAGCGCTAGAAGTGCCATCTCTATCCAATATACCGATTAATTAAGGAACCGAATAATTGTAACCACCAAGTACATGAGACAGCTTCTTCACGATGTATTCTAAGAACCACAGAGGAACATTGGTGGGAAATATAACATAAGACCTGAATGCGATGGGGATGAAGAGACAAAGGAGGAATATGCGAAGATCGTGGGTCTAAGGATTGGGGTATAACGGATGAGCGTGTCAACGGAGAAAGAAAGACCATGAATGTTGCGCAATTAGACCAAAAGTATCATATTGAGCGTCTTGTGGGTATTGTTCTGTGTTCTGTGAAAGAAACGATGCAAACAGTGGTGAATTCATAGAATGAGAGAAGAAACGAAGACCGATCAACAATAAATTAAACCAAACACCCAAAGCGCCGGAAAACTCGACGCATACATGACCCGATAGCACGATAAAATGAGAAGCCCAAGAAGACACGGGGTCTATACTGGTGGGGCGAGCTTGCGCTCACTATAGAAAAGAGGGAAAAGGTCAATGACAGTTCATACGTGATAATCCGTGTAGAGGCGCACCCGCTAGCATTACCCAGTAGATCCTCGAATCTGAGTCTGAGTGCATTCAATTTGTCTGAAAGGGGCCCAGTTTCTTCTATCTTGTGACCATGGTCCATGACGAAGGCTTCGCACTCTCGCTGAAACTGTTCAAGATCCTTAACTCGAGTAATTGATAGTTCGGGTTCATTTGAACCGCGAGCACGAGCAAGGTAAGATGCGACGAGTGTAGCTATACCACCTATAGAGGAATGAACGGCTGTCATGTTAAAGCGCAACAACGAACGCAATACCAAGAATAGAGGCCGCAATACCCTAAGAGTGAAAGAATGTTAGTAATGATGATCGTTACAGTTCAAAATGGTAACCGACCTGTTTAGCAACGGGAGCGGCCGAAACTGCTGTAGTCAATGCCCCTAATAGCACTTGTAGGCCAATGGCTATGTTGAGGGCATACCCAGTCATTTTAGCTAAAGTGGGGTCAGTGGTGGACGATGGAGTATTAGATGTATACGAAGGTACAAACCCTTGATAGCATATTTCTGGCACTCAAGATTTGCATGATCTATAGTGCTTTGCAATCTCTCTCCAAGAGTTTTCGGGCGTGGAGGCTGAATATTGCATTAGTTTCCAAGCCTTTTAATTGGGGAGTTCCGAGTCACGCTTACCAGTTCTTTCCGTTCCTCAATTGGGACGATCCAATCTATGCCAGATCGCCTTGAGTTGACTCTAGTTACCGCGGAATCTGTCAAGGCTCGATGAGGAGCCCTGGGATGTATTGGAGCTGGGTGACCATGATGCCCTGGAGAAGAGCCTCTTCTCGACTGGTTGAAGTCGTCTTCCAGCTTATCTACTTCCAACTTCTCTATGGAGCTGGGTTGTACAATGGGCGGTGCAGTTGTTGCTTGACCCTGAGTTGAAGACGATGGAGATAGCCCATTATCCTCCCTGGGTCGTGACTCTGGATCGGCAGACGGTACAAGAATAGGCTGCAATGGCCGTTCCACAGGTTCCAATTGCGGGGTATTCGTCTGAACTTGCGATGCATGTGTACCCAGTGGTTGACTCGTGGGCTGCAGAGACGTAGAAGCACGTTCCGCATGTTCGACAGCCTGACTCCCTGGTGGTGATGTAGCAGGCTGACCAGCCTGGGTTGCCTGACCAGATTGAGATGCTTGACCCCCAGCTTGTATTGGATGATCCTGACCGTTATCCATAGAAGTGGTGAGGGAAGTTGGGTGATCAGAGGCAAGGTTCCTTGGGTATGCTTCTGCTGGCTGATGTCCACGGTCGGTCATGACACGCGCGTAACAGGCGTTGTTCGTCAAGCCAAGGACCTCACAGCACGGGTTAGCCTGGTGTGAGAGCAAGCGGAAAGAGAGACGATGGACATGTTATATACCCGACCAAAAAGATTCTGAATGAATTATTACATCTGACTATTGGGTTTACGGTGGGGGCATGATCATGACAGGTTTTCAGAGTCCGCGATAAACTGTAGATCCCAACTAGATTACCTCCTACAAGTACCCAGCCAATGCCATACTCGGCAAACATTCATTGTTCATCACACGAGTAGTTTGGCCCCGGCGATATATACCAAAAACATCGTTACATCTACAGTTATATCTGAAACGGGGAACAATCAATCATAACGAGATAACTATCCCATAACACTGGCAAGGAGAGCCATCCGAATCTGTTGCAACCAGATGATATCAAGACAAAATCCGCCAATCAACGAGGAAAAAACATACATATAGCCCATATCGCATTTGGCGGAAATAGACCGCACGTCTGGAGTCGAAATCAACCTCGGGGTCAATTTCTATATATTAACTCTTCAGCCAATGGGGGCAGACACAACAGATATAACCCCTTACCATTGACTCTTGGCAAAGGATGCATTACGATCATGTCTTCCTTTGCCCTAGAAAGGACGGCGTGATCAACCCGGTAAGCGTCCTTGACCTGCTGCCATTCACGTTCGCTCTCAAATCGTTCCTTCTGCACCCTCGTTACATAAAGGACATCAGTGTCGGCTAAGACCTCGTCTAGGGATTCGCATTGGTTGACAGTTACGCCTGCTTTGCGCGCGGCGGCTACAACGCTTGGAGGCATGGCAAGAGCAGCCGGCGAGACGAAATTGAGCCTAACGGAATACAGGCATAGAAGCGTGACCAGACTGTGCACAGTGCGCCCATTCTTTAGATCGCCGAGTAAAGTGATTGTTCGGCCGTTAACTGTACCGAGCTCAGATCGAATGGTATAAACGTCCAAAAGGGCCTAGAGAATCGCGGAATTAGAAATGACCCGCTCCACTTTCTTATGAAAAGATTCTAAACATACCTGCGTAGGATGTTCTCCAATTCCATCACCCGCGTTTATAATAGGTACAGGAGAGAACTTTGCAGCCAGCTGGGCGCTACCAACATCTGGGTGCCGGAGAACAATAGCATCGCCATAACATCCCAAGGTTCGTACCGTATCAGGAAGAGTTTCTCCCTTCTGGACTGAGGACATTTCCGCATTGATCTGGATCACTTCGCCACCACATCTCTTCATCGCAGCATCGAATGAAGAGCTGGTCCGAGTGGAAGGTTCGTAAAAGACGGTGCAAAGAACTTTTCCTTTGAGAATGTCCAGAGTTCCGCTCCGTTCCACACGTAGTTGCATTTCATGAGCCAGGGAGAAGAGATCATGGATGTCGCGGTGGGTAAACTGTTTAACAGACAAGATGTGTCGACCATGGAACGCTGGGTGAGGATGATGAGGAAGATGGAGCGAAGGAGCAAGCGGTCCATGGATACCAACGGCGAGTGTCTGTCCTGTGGGTAGGGTTGGTACGCTGGGGGGATGAAGAGGAGGTTCTTCCTTGGTTGGAGCTCCGAGAGGGCCGGCTTGCACTGGAGCCGATGTTGATACATGAGTAACAGTCGCACTGGAGATGTCCCGTCCTTGGAGAGAGGGAAACACGTGGCCATCAAGGAAAACGGTTTGTCCATGCACAACCACACGATGAATAGCGCCCGTCACGGAGGTTTGCTCGATAGGCGACCAGCACGTAGGACGCTTGCCAAAAATCGTCTTTCGACCTATCACGACCTCGACGTGTGTATTAACTTGATCAGGAAGCCCGAAGATATGAATAGGATTATCATGCAGACGCAATCGGATATCCTCCAGTGTCAGGCGCCCATCCATAACAGCTGTAAGCAATAACGGAAGCGTTTCCTCGATGCCAGACCAGGGTGAATGAGGCTTCCCAGATTCCGACGATAATATGAACGGCGTTGCACCCACAGATAAGGCATCGATGGCGTCTAATTTCTGCCATAGAGCGCCCTGGTCTTCTTTGGAAGGCAAACGAGTAGAAGCGGGGTACTGGTCCTTCGTGAAAAACAAAGCGTATATCGATACATCGCAGGTGACCTTCAGCTGCTTCGCCTTGCTCAATGAAATGAGGAGAAGGTCTTCCTTGGTGCAAACGTCCGTTATATGAACACTTCTGCCGTGAAGGCTAGCTAGAAGCAAGATGGAAGCTAGGTCGGATCCTTTAGCATCAGAGACTATGGGCTTATCGATAGGCCAGGATGAGAAGTGCGCCGCAGCGTCAGAAAGAGGTGTAGGGGTACCTCCCAGTTCGAAAGGGATGAATAAGAACTTGGCCTCCGCTTGCAACTCGTCGTCGAGAGATTGGACGTTGCCTGAGGTTGCTGTTAATCCCAAGGCAAAGTTGCAATGCGCTCTTGCAACAATATTGTCTCGGGCCTGCTGAAGGGAATTCCGATCGGAAACTACGCTGTCTTCGCCAGCAGGAAGAATGACGGCGGTTGTGAACCCGGCGCTAATCGCAGCTTGCGTTGATATGGCCAGGTCATTGGTACCGGGAACGGCTAGCTGTGGAACGTATGTGGCAATACTGATCAAACCAGGGAATATGTGAGTCGTGTGGGAGGTCTTTGCGTCCACCGCGGAGACATCCAAAGGTAGCTTCCTAACAAGCGCCTCGGCGAGCATCTTTGCATTTTTGACGTTGGTAATCAAGGGTACCGCGAAGTCAACGGCCATTCGACGAGTATGGTAGCCTTTGCTTGTATAGCTAGCCGGCCGGCGGTAATTGTTTTTCGAGGGCAAATTAATGTACATGTCAATCAGGTTATTGGCTAGATGCTGAGTTAGCGAGTATTCCGTTTTCTGTTTGTCACGGCCTTCTTCGCCGAGTGCTTCAAGATACTGAGTGAAGCAATTAGTGGGTTATGATGCATGATGGAGGGAGAAGGACCCACCTTGCAAGGCACATTGTGTTCTTGTAAGAAGTCCGCAGTTCCAGAGGTAGCGAAAATATTGTAACCAGCAGCGCTCAGCTTTTGCACGGAGGGGAGAAGTTCGAGTTTTTCTCGGTAGCTACCTATAGAGAAAAGAATGTTCTTCTTCGGAGGCACGATACCTGTCGATATGAGAGCCTTCAGGTATGCTTCGTATTTATCATGACCAAAGCAAGCAACCTCCCCGGTGGAAGCCATCTCTACGCCAAGTACTGGATCTGCACCTGACAAACGGCTAAAGCTAAACTGGGGAACCTTAACGCCAACATAATCGGGCGGGAGCCCGAGATCAGGGTATGGTTCCACAGGAAGATCCATCATGACTTTCGTAGCCATCTCAATTGCATCGACGCCAGTAACCTTTGACACGAAAGGGAAGGATCTCGCTGCACGAAGATTACACTCGATGACCTTGATCTCATTATTTTTGGCGATGAATTGAATATTGAATGGACCGGTGACATTAAGTGCATTGCCAATCTTAGCTGTGGCGTCTTCGATCTGGCGTACTGTCTGAGGGTCTAGATCTTGAGGTGGATGGATAAGCGTCGCATCACCTGAATGGACTCCGGCATTCTCGACGTGTTCCGAAATGTAGTGCATGATCATCTTCCCTCCTTTGGCAACAGCATCCATCTCGATCTCCTTAGCCTGTTCGATGTATTTAGTTATAACCACGGGATGATCGCGAGAGACTGCGGTCGCCTGTGTCAGGTAGTTCGACAAATCATCGCCAGTGGAAACAACGTTCATTGCGGCACCGGAGAGTACGTATGAGGGTCGTACAAGTACGGGGTATCCGACCTTATCACAGAATGCGAGGGCTTCGTCAAAGCTCGTGAGTTCCTTCCATTGGGGTTGGTCCACGCCAATTTCATCCAGTAGACGAGAGAACTTGTACCGATTCTCCGCTGTATCGATCATCTCAGGAGACGTCCCATAGATCTTCACATTCTGCCGATGCAGAGGCAACGCGATGTTATTCGGAGTTTGCCCGCCCATGGAGAGGATCACGCCTCTTGAACGCTCAGCATCGTAAATGTCAAGGATAGTCTCTAAACTGATGTTCTCGAAGTATAGTCGGTCAGCTTCATCATAGTCCGTGCTGACAGTTTCTGGGTTGTAATTAACCATGACCGTCGGGAAACCTTGTTCGCGTAGCGTACGTATCGCGCGGACGGCACACCAATCAAACTCGACGGATGATCCGATACGATATACTCCGGAACCGAGAACCATTACACCACGATCGTTGAAAGTGACATCGTGCTCGACCGCGTTGTAAGTTGTGTAGAGATAGTTGGTGAAAGCAGGGAACTCTGCGGCCACAGTATCGATTTGCTTGACGAACGGCGAAATACCAGATTCCTGGCGTCGACGGCGAACGGCAAGTTCTGTGGAACCCAGACAAGTGGCGAGCTGCCTATCAGAAAAGCCCAACTCCTTGGCCCGGCGCAGTACTCGCGAATCGATGGTAGATACGTTGAGAGTCCTACGCCATGTCGTATCAGACAGACTGCAGTCAACTAGGAAACCCAGATACTTACGATAAATGTTGCTCCATCTTGAAAATACGCTGCAATTTATTCAAAAACCATTTATCGATGTTCGTCATTTGCCAGATCTTGTCTACGGAGTATCCACGATGGAAGGCAGATGAGATGGCAAAGATACGTTTATCAGTGGGATTAACCAGCTCTTCGTCAATGTCTTCCACGAAATCGTTCTGAGAGATGTTAGCTCTTTCATCAGTGTCCCAAATGAAGTACCCACCTTCGCAAAGCCAGTAAACTGGTCGTCTATCGCACGAATGGCCTTTTGTATAGTCTCTTCGAACGTTCTGCCGATGCTCATGACCTCTCCGACACTCTTCATGCTACTACTAAGTAAACGGCTAACACGGCTGAACTTTTTCAAATCCCAGCGAGGAATCTTCACGACAACATAATCCAAGCTTGGCTCGAAACAAGCGCTAGTGACCTTGGTGACCGAGTTTTTGATTTCGTTGAGAGGTATGCCCAGCCCAAGCTTGGCCGCGATGAAGGCCAAGGGATAACCGGTTGCTTTGGATGCTAATGCCGAAGAACGGGACAAACGTGCGTTGACCTACATCATAAGGGTCAGCATATGATTGAAGAAAGATGGAAGTAAGCTTAGGAATCACCTCGATGATGCAATATTCTTGAGACGTGGGGTTTAGAGCATATTGAATATTACATTCTCCAACTACGCCTAGATGTCGAATGACGTTTATTGCGGTTGTACGCAGCATATTGTAGTCGGCGTCAGAAAGAGTTTGGGATGGCGCCACAACGATCGAGTCACCAGTATGGATACCCAGAGGATCGAAATTCTGACGAGCGTGCGGTATGTCGTTTATCACTGATGCGAGAATAATGGACACGCACCTCCATGTTACAAACTGTGATGCAATTGTCACGGCAATCCCTGACGACTTCGTATTCAATCTCCTTCCATCCTTTCATACTCTTCTCAACAAGTACTTGAGGACTTGTGGCGAAGGCTTTGGCACACAGAACCTTAAGTTGAGCCTCGTCTTGCGCAAAACCGGATCCCAAACCACCGAGTGCATACGCAGCTCTGACAATCACAGGGAATCCAATTGATCTAGCCGCTGCAACTGCTTCGTCTTGGTTCGTCGCCGTACAGCTCTCTGCGCACTTCTCCCCTATTTCTGCCATAGCACTGGCGAACAACTGCCTATCTTCCGTGGTTATGATCGTCTCAATAGGCGTTCCCAGAACCTGCACGCCTAGAGCTTCGAACTCGTCCTTGAGTTTTATGCCAACGTTCAGCGCAGTTTGGCCGCCGAATGTGACATAAATCCCATCAGGTTTCTCGTATTGAATAACCTTGCGTACAAATTCAGGCGTAACGGGTAAGAAGTACACCTTGTCTGCAAGACCCTTGGAAGTAGCAATCGTTGCAATATTCGAGTTAACCATGATTGTATAAATCCCTTCTTCCTTAAGCGCTTTAATTGCTTGCGAACCAGAATAGTCGAATTCGCCCGCTTGACCGATAGATAGACCGCCTGAACCAAGGATGACGACCTTGCTGACGTTAGCGCGCGGAACGCGTTTTTCGTTATCTTCTTTCTTCCCTCCGGGCATGGTAATGGGAGCGAGAGTGTGAGTTGCTACGCAATCGCTGATATTTTGGATGAAAACATCGAAAAGGAATTCAGTGTCGCGGGGACCCGGAGTAGATTCTGGATGGAACTGGACGGAAAAGAAAGGCCTATCTAAGCAATAAATGCCTTCGTTGCTTCCATCATTAGCATTACGGAAGAGTTCCATCCACCCAGCGGGGAGAGAGCTAGTATCGACTTGGAAGCCATGATTCTGGCTGGTGATGTAGCATCGCCCCGAAAGTGCGTCAGTGCAAGGGATGTTGTGTCCGCGGTTACCGTACTTCATCTTTGACGTCGTGGCTCCAGCTGCTAGAGCCAGTAGCTGATGCCCTAAGCAAATGCCGAAAATAGGTCTGTCAGCTCTCTCCATCGCTTTTCTAAGTCTCGTTATCGTGATCTCAAGTGTGGTAGGGTCACCTGGACCATTCGAGAGGAATAAACCATCGTAGGGTTCGTGTTCAGCAAGGAAATCATAATTCCAAGGAACTACTTTGAGTTCCACTCCGCGTTCAACGAAGCAGCGAACTTGATTGTATTTCATACCCACATCTAATGCAAGGACGCGCAAAGGCCGTCCAGAAGGATGTAATCGGGGCTTTGAAGTGGGTTTATATAGATGGGGCTTTGATATGGAGACCGCGGCAACCAAGTTCGTTTGATTTGGGTCATAGAATGGTATGTCAATATAATCATCGCGCCACGAGAGGGCTGACCCGGGGGAAGGTGCACGAGAAGGTGCGGCTGAAGATAGAGCAAATGTCTTAAGGCGACCAGGAGAGGTATTTGGCCTCCGCGCAAGTATTCTTCCAAGCATAGAACCTTGCTCTCGGATTTTTTTGGTGAGAGCACGGGTGTCAACGCCATAGATTGCGGGCACCCCATTTTCTTTCAACCACACTCCTAGTGAGGAGCTGGCCAAAAAGTGACTGAAGTCGTCAGAGTAATAGCCGACGACCAGAGCCATAACATGGATCCGACTAGACTCAAATTCTTTTGGTAGGTTATCCAATGAATCCGGACGCGTTGGAACACCGTAGTTCCCAATCAATGGATATGTTAAAATGAGAATTTGGCCCTCATACGAAGGGTCGGTGAGAGATTCGGTGTATCCCACCATGCCTACAGGAGCCGCCCAATTAAAACAGACGCCAGAGTCTCAATGGAGCAGAAGTACCAGTCTGGAAGACACATTCGCCGGCTACACTCTTGCCTTCTGCCCCAAAGCTGACCCCACTGAAGGCTGAGCCATCACTGAGTTCGAGTACCGCGTCAGACGTTGAAGTGTCTTCCTGGATGGGAGGACCGGTAACTGGTGGTGCAGGGGGTTTAATGTAACTGGCCGTACGCGTCAGGACTGGTCTGATGCTGGCTGAAGGGGTTCCAGATACGGCCATTATTGATAGTTCAAGGACGTCTGGAGGCTTTCCTCCCGCTGAAAATTTTGTAGCGGGAGAAAGAGCCGTGCATGAAATCGACGCCAATGTCAATCGATGAATCAACCACGTGATTGTATATTATCTCATCTAATCTAATCTACTCTTACTTTACTGTGTGTATCGACATGTTGAGATGTTCACACTCACTACTGCACCGGTGCAGTCACGTCAAGAAGCAAGCTGAGAGCGGTACCTGCCATCGGCCGCCACTCGTCCAACTTCTACAGAATATAACCCTTCGTGCTGCTTGTTCTGACTAGTTACCTGGTTGAATGAACTCATAACCAAGGGAATGGATTGTGTCTATACTCCGCCGTGGGCAGTTCGGGGTCTTCATCGCTGCGATCGTTACATATAACTTCGACTTATCGTAATATTGAGGACAACACTAAAAAATCATTCAGGCTTATGGCATGCGCTGGCTGTATTGTTCTGCTATTCATTTGGGAGTTTGAACAGATCAATCAAGCACCTGTCCAGTAATATATTTTAGTTACATGGTAAATGGTTCAAAGAAGCGTCTCCGTGTGTATCGTTGTACATTTTTTGGGACTCCAGATTGATGACTTGATCTGGAGTCCCCCGCTCTACGCACGACTGCTAAAAGTTATTTTAGACCATTCCCAAAAACCCCACGGTCCGTAAACTTACCCGCAGCATAGACATGCTGTTAAGCAGTCACACAGGCCGACGAAGAACCCCGTAATTGCTTAAAAACATCGGCGTGCATAAGCCGCACATCCATATTTGAAGAATTTCACCGTCTCACCTCCGACAATGCATTCAAGACAGCCTGCAACGCAGTCGATCACAGCCATTATGGCATCTCCGATGCAAGCAAAAATGTCTGTTGCACACCATAAATATTTTTAATTGATGGAAGAGGGTTGACCATCAGTCAGCACCTGCTATACATGAAAAGATCACCCTATATTCGGGATTATTCAGTGAATGCCGTCATGGTGATCCCCGAGACGTACCCCATTTCGCAATCCTGTGTGTTTGAAGACGCCGCAACCTCTGGGCTCGAATATCTCGATATCGAATAAGCACCTTTGCAAATGTACGAAGATGAAGTATTGCATCCCTATATACCTCTTTGTGCACAACGATGACGTCCTATAATGCTAATATAAGCAAGGATATCCACTCAGTGTGAATGTGATCGGGATACAGCCAAGTACAGAGAAATAGGCTTTCAGCGCTTCCAGCAGGTGCGCTTCTCAAGCCGACTTCAAGGGTTATACCCGGATTTTATCTTCATATCACAGTTGGTTGTCAGCCAGCTCTTTTGAGCACAGCCGGAGAGATGGTCAGAAGAAATAGGCAATATTTCTGATAGCGGAGTTCTGAATCACACCATGAGGTTGAGACAGCATCATATATTACGACCAAACGAGATGAGGAACAGAAGCGAGAAGTGAGCCGAGCTGGCTAAGAATAGGTATTCTCCAAAGGATACTAAGGCACATTTTGATTCCACCATTACAGGTTGAGATTGATGGGGGTGCATCCAATAGCGATGATTCCGTTCTAGGCGTGTGGATTTCAGTCATCTGACAGCCAGAACGGTATATTGAATGTACTTACGAAGCTGTTATTCTCACAGCACACGGGCTGAGCTGTGCAGCTATTGCCACCAGCTCCAATAACAGTGATTGGGGAGCAAGTGACTGTGAGTACGATCAGACCATTAAACGCTTAATTTGATGGGTGAGAAATGCGGACCGCCAACGAGTACGGTCAGATCACTGAGAACAACGCCGAGGAGGCCAAGCAAGAGGCCGACGGGACCAGAGCTGGCCTGGAGAAAAGTTTCAGCTTCTCAACTCACGGCGAGTTCATGATCAAACCTTTTGGACCGAGTTGCAGCATTGCACTGTATATCAATCAGTATATGCGGTTTGGTTTGCAGTGAACCCAACATACGAGAACCGGTATTGCATTGGGAGATGGACGTCGCGGTGGCGGTCGCAGTGTTGGTCTATTGCAAAAGGTGAGCTGAGGCTTTGCAGCAGCGTTCGGACTTCTACTTACGACCGTCACAGTCACTGTTTTCCCTGGCGTAGTGGTAGGGACACCCCAAGGCTTGGCGGCCGCAAGGACGGTGAAGATAGCAAAGGCAAAGACGAAGGTAGAGGTGAGACGAGCGAACATCTTCAATTTGGTGTGTTTTGGAAGACCGAACTTGGGACTGAAGAGTAGAAAATGCTTGTTCGACTCTGGGGAGTATTGAGTGCATCATCTCTGCTTTTATACGCCTTCAACTGCCTGTATGGTGTCTGAAAACGCCCGACCAATCGAAATATACCAAATCCAGCATCCAATTTTCTGCCTCCGTGCTTCTCTAGATGGAAAAAAAACTCATTACGGGACACCATTAGAGTTTCAGATGGTCGAGGTCTTGACCGCATGTTCCGTTCGCCGAAGATGGGAGCCCTCCTTTCGGCACGCGGTAAGGATCGAGCAGATCTGAGAAAAGAAGACCTTCATGGTCAAGCTGGGCAATATGGTGGAACTCCGTCTGGACAGATGAAATCCAGATTTTTCATTGTTCGACACGGTGGCAACGCATCAAATCCGAAGACTAAATCTGACAAAACATGGGAGAGAGGCCTCGAACTTTGGATCCCAGGACATCGGATAAGCGGGGTGGGATCGATGTCTTGCGCGCTGTCTCGCGCTGGTAGAATCGATTCAAGTCAAACGCGATCTCAGCTCGCTAGAGGTGCTGAGCAGAGATCAGGGTGTGTTAGTCAAGTTCGGGTGAACTAGAAGAGGTTCGCTCACACCGGCTGGAATATCAACTTTGTTAACCATGATAAGGTCGATGTTCCTTCAACGGAGCAATAATAGAAGCAGAATGATATGAAGCCTTGTCACGGATGCACTCATCGCCCATCCATCTTCACGTTGGGCTGGAACAAGTCTAGACAACGGCGCGGAGGAAGGTGATAATAAATCCGATGTCAACTCCATGTCCAAGCAAGCGGAGGACGTAGGTTATATAGAGTATTAATAGATCACGATGGATTTCTCAAGGCCAGAGTCAAAGTGACTGAGAAAAGCCAATTCATTCAGACATCCACAGAGAAAAAAAGAAGTACGTAACATAGCAGACTGATGCATCAATGGGGTAACTGGTAGGGCGATGAATGATATGGTAATGGGGAGAAAATGAAACGAGGGTGGAAAGGTAGGTATGCTTTTGCAAACCAGTGAAAGCACTGGTCGATCAAACAGTCTAGGTCACCAATCACTGCTCCTCATCGACAGGCTCTTCCTCGTATTCACCCTCCTCTTCCTCAGCGCTAAAAGATATAAATACATTAGACATCAATGGGAAGTCAAACGATTGTAATACGCACGTAGCATCCTGGTATTGTTGGTATTCAGCGACAAGATCTTGCATATTGGATTCGGCTTCCGTAAACTAGGGAGTCGGCGTCTTAATAGAAGCACGGATGCAAAGTTTACACAGAGCTTACCTCCATCTCGTCCATACCCTCCTGCGTGTACCAGTGCAAGAAAGCTTTACGCTTGAACATGGCGGTAAATTGGTCATTGACACGCTTGAAGAGCTCTTGGATAGCAGTCGAATTGCCCAAGAAGGTGACAGCCATCTTGCATCCACGAGGAGGAATGTCACATTGAGCAGTAAGAACATTGTTAGGAATCCATTCAACGAAGTATGCTGAGTTCTTGTTTTGCACGTTCTGCATCTGCTCCTCGACTTCCTTCATCGATACCTTGCCACGGAAAACAGCGGCAACCTGGAATAGCGTAGCACTTAAAGATAATGATATCGTATATATAATAACAACCTACGGTGAGGTAGCGACCATGACGAGGGTCTGAGGCAGCCATCATGTTCTTTGCATCGAACATCTGTTGCGTAAGCTCTGGGACGGTGACAGCACGATACTGTTGGCTACCCCGAGCAGTAAGAGGAGCAAAGCCAGTCATAAAGAAATGGAGACGAGGGAAAGGAACTAATAGAAGACATCAACATAGTCCGACGTAATCAATCACAAATGCCCTTACCCATGTTGACGGCCAATTTTCTCAAATCGGAGTTGAGTTGACCGGGGAATCGTAAACAAGTCGTGATACCAGACATAACAATAGAAATGAGGTGGTTGAGGTCGCCGTACGTGGGTGTGGTCAGCTTGAGCGTTCGGAAGCAAATGTCATAGAGAGCTTCATTGTCGATGCAGAAAGTCTCGTCGGAGTTCTCAACAAGTTGGTGAACAGACAGTGTGGCGTTGTATGGCTAGAGTGAGTATTATGTAATCAATGAAATTGAGGCCCAACAACCAGAAAAGTACCTCGACGACAGTATCAGACACCTTAGGACTGGGCACGACGGAATATGTGCACATCATACGATCGGGGTATTCTTCGCGGATCTTCGAGATAAGCAAAGTACCCATACCGGCACCAGTTCCTCCACCAAGGGAGTGTGTAATTTGGAAACCTATAGCAAAATTAAATAACCTGATATCCGACTGAGAGAACACAAAATACCTTGAAGGCAGTCCGTGCCCTCCGCTTCCTTACGCACAACATCGAGAACAGCATCCACGAGTTCAGCACCTTCCGTGTAGTCTTTTATCGTGATTAGCAACTATACGGAAAAGGAAAGAAGGTATATAATACTTACGACCCTTGGCCCAGTTATTACCAGCACCACTCTGACCAAAGACGAAATTGTCGGGGCGGAAAAGGGAGCCCAATGGTCCCGAACGAACCGAATCCATTGTTCCGGGTTCCAGATCGACCAACACAGCACGAGGAACATACTTGTTCGCACCAATCTCGTTGTAGTAAACGGAGATGCGCTCGAGCTGCAGGTCATTGTTCCCCTTGTAGAGACCATCATGCTCAATTCCATGCTCGTCCGAGACAACCTCCCAGAACTTGGCACCTGGTTTTGCCCGGGTGAATTCCGACACTTAACTTGCATATATCGATAACCTACCGATTTGGTTACCACACTACATCAGACACAAAGAAAACCGTGAGTCACAAAGCAACGTGCCACAATGCCTGCAATGACTCACCTGGCCGGTCTGAAGGTGGACGATTTCGCGCATTCTGCAATAAAAACAGTTTAGTCGCGTTCGGTATCAAAATGGTACCACTTATAAAAGCGCGAAGGAGATCGCGTTTAGAAAGAGTTTCCAGCGCGATTCGCCTACACAGAGTGCGAAAACAGAAAAGAGGACTCAAAAGTGAGCACTTACATGAATGAAGATGAGGAATGGATGGGCTTTGTTGGTCGTAAAGAATGAGGAGGACAATTAGCAGGAACGTGTTCAGGTTGAGGACAAGCAAATTTTACAACTCCGCTTGAAATTCGGTCTTCACCGTCACCTGGTCATAGCGCAGCGATTCAGAAAACAAAACTAAGTCGTTCGTCTCTCAGTCCTATCTCGCAATTTGCAACCATTTCAACCCATAACTTTGAGTGTATTTGATGTGCTAGCTAGGCCTGCGAATAGCCTCTCTTCAGAGGCTTATTTGCATGGTATGCCTAGTGGACTTCAGGTCGAGTATGTCGTCAACATCAATGCGGGAGTTGTACAAGCAGCGCTGAGTTCTCCTCCAGAGCGACTCACCGTTATTTTCAGACTCGAATGGGGTTTAGGCTAGGACTCGTGCCTTTTCGTATATTGTGTGAGCAATGTAGTTCTTCCCAAGTGAATAAATGCTGATGAGTCGTCATTGCAGAGCATATACTGCGAGGGGAAAATGATCATGGACTCAACTTGATAGCTATAATTAGACCAGGAGACGGTGCATTGAACCTTCCTTTCATGTCACTACGTTGATTCCGCCTTCAACGCCGGACACGCATTACAGACAGGGAAATGACGATGCTCAGCTTTCGGGAACCGATGCCTATACACATCGATTCAATAACACGGAGCAGTCCTAGGTCTTCCCTACATTCTGGAACCCGAAGTCAAATGTCGCTCCAATGGTTCTTACCTACACTGTTGAACCATTCAACCATTTTGGTGTGCCTTCATACTGAGTTCTGTCTATGGGTCTCCGGCGGGATCACAATCCTCACCGAGGCACTGGCAAAACCATTCAGGAGTTAGTCATTCCTTATCGGATCATCATATTGTCTTCGATATCTTATAATGTCGGGCTGTACATGCCAACTCGGAGACCGTGCGTCTATTGCACCCCTCGTCCGCGCTCGACAATACCGACGCACCCAGTATGGTCGGCGGGTGCTAAGGATGTCCACGTTGCGTCATGGTCCGAGTCTCCCTCTTTCGTTCCCGGGGATGGCGTCTAAGCTGATAGATCCTTGTTTAGTACGATCGCGGGAAGCTTGTTCTGTATTAATGGACACTTCCTTGCTCTAGAAGACTAGACCTGGCCGGAACATAGTCCCTCATCGAATCTGATGGAAAAGCGATGATCCTTCTTCCTGCTCAGATGCTGCAGCGATACGCCGACTATGATGGGACGAGGATAAATAAACTATCGACACTTCTCGGGCCTCCGGTTTGGAGCTGGGGCAGCCACCAAACTCTTCTTTAACCATTGAGTCTTGGAAGTTGATGTGCCTTCATTTATCAAAAACGTTCGCGATATGGTCATGCCTTCATCTGATCATCAACTCGCCCTGAGGTTCCGCTTGTTCAAGAATAGATGGCAAAGTTACCGCCTCAGTGTAAGTATGTCTTTGCGGCGTTTGTGGCCCATCTGACAAGTAGTGTTCAGGGACAATGAGACCCTCCGATCAATATGCGTTGGAAGTTGTTGATTGAAGTCCTCCATGTTAGAAAGGATCTGTGGGTGAGGTTTTTTTGTCTTCCCACGAATATGCTATTTATTTTTCTTCTTGATAATAGAAACCTCCTTGAGTCGAATACTTTATCGCAGAGTATCAAGTTCAGGGACCATAGGAACGTTGGCAAGTCCCATGATGACGATAAACTAATACAAGGTGAGCCTCGCTTCGCTTCACAGTGTTTGTTATTGCTAGTCCAGTAGGGCAGGGGCCAAACGAATGACAATGAAATAGGGTCATCTCGTTAATGATACGAGTAATAGCCTTTCTCCTCTTCCACGCCTCATGCTGTGACCGTTAACTTGTGACCTACACCTCATCTTGTCCTGCTTACGGAAGTTTGGGCACTGACGAGCTGACTAGGTGTCAATTCAGCTGTTTTTTCCCCACAAATTGCGGGGAGCCAATGGTAGCACAATCGTCCCAACACCCTCTAACGTCCTTCTCACGTAAAGACTGTCATACCCTCCGGATATCTTGTACCATGCCTTTAACTCGATCTCGTTGCCGACGGATCCCCACTCCACTTCAACGTTGCCTACAGGCGAGGCCTGGCACTCTTGTTCAGCAGTGTTTCTTCATACGTATCTTGCTACTCGGGGGCAGTTATTTAGCTCTCAAAATCGTCACCTCTTTCGCTCCTTATCGAAGACTAGGAGCCGGTTTCATGGAAGTGGATCTCGCGAGAAGAAATGGATGATATCTCGAAAAGAATACAGTGTGTACGCGAACTCAGCGACACTGTATCAAAACTGCTCGCCTTCTTGAACTTCGTCTACGAGCCACAAATCCGGACGTTGATGCTCGTTCAAAGACCGCTAGTGGAGCACGCCTGTCACTTAGACTTACTACTCGGCCCACCGCTCTTCGTGTACGCCTCGAAGACTCTCGTAATTGTTTACCTACTTCCCTTGTCAAGCGCGATAGTATTCCAAGTGGTAAGCGGTCTGTATGCCACGATTGTCGTAAAAGTCTCATGATCCGTGCACTGACAGAGTGACGTAGATGTACCTCCCCACTCCGTCCGCGCAGCCTTGTCCCCGTCGGGACTTCCGTCATGAACAAGAGCCACAACCCTATTCTGCCTTATTCCAGCAATTCGAATCCCACAAAAACATCATACCGCCACCGTGGACGTGCTATAGCCGTGTCGTCCCTGGTCGCTCGATGATCCTTGTTCATCAGAAGTTCTCGGATAGTCGGCCAGGTGGTACTCGTAATATATCCCATCTAGTACAAAGGACAAAGACGTCCGCCTTCATCGATTCATCGTCGACGTCAAGGGTCTTTTTAGAATCAACATTAAACCCTTACTCCTTTATCTCGTACTATGGTGCCTGCCCACTAAATAGTTGACACCCGTTCACCCCTACTCCATATGGTGAACATGCTCAGAGTTTTCAATTAGTGTGAATAGTCGTGATTATCTTACAGCCTTTTAGGGGTATCAATCATGGTCCCGTTAGGTGGCTTGCTCACACGCATGTCGATCTGTCGAACAACTTGGCGGTAGTTCACTGTCAAACCGGCATTATGACCAGCATGTCTGGAATTCCATGTATATCCAACTATCGTAATCCTTACTTCGGCAACGCAAAGACGTCCTTGCGGTCTCACTGATGCGTCGAATCTTAGCTCAATTAAAATGGAAGCAGCACTACATTTCTATTATCACTACTAGTAACCTGGTGGTGATATTGATATGCCGTGGCATTTCATTCGTTTACTGCCCCGCTATCAAAGTACTCTGCGACAGTTACTAAAGGACAATATTAACGCAGTCGACGGTCACAAGACCCCCCTATAAGCGAAAGTCAGCATAGGAAACGTTAACCTAAAAAATCAAAATAGTACGTCATAAATCTCCGAGCAGCAGACTCCCGACTTTTGGCATTGCTCGCTTAATGGGGATTCACCCAATAATGACAGGTCGATGGGCGTACAGTAGAGACCTCTGAATAGAGGCTAGTATCAGTAAATAGGTTATTCTAAACATAATGGCTCTTACACGAGGCCGGTTGAACTGAGCACAGCTTCAAGTATTTCCACTAAATCATTCACTGTCCCGCTGAGAAGGCCGCTGAGAGTACTTGTATCGTACTGATAATTGTTAGTCAGAGCTCCCTAATGAGCGTTCAAATGACACACTCGTTCGGCAGAATCGCAGCAGTACGAATGCTTGCCGTTGGGACAGGAATAAGTCCTCGCCTACAGTGGTCTCAGTTAACATGTCCTGACGAATATCATTACCACTTGCCTCTATGACGGGAGTGGCGGCCGCGAGGACGGTGAAGAGACAGAAGGCAAGGAGAACGAGCTTGGAGGAGCAAGCAGACATGCTGTTACACTTGAAGGATATGAATATCCTAGTGAAAAGGAAAACAATCATTGCGCTTTTAAACCGCCCAGCTTGCCAAGATTTCGGAGAAATTAAGTTATGTCTTCAGGGTTGTAGCTTGGTGGAGAGCATAGCAATTTGTACAGCGGTACGTGAGGATACGAGTAGTCAAAAATGGTTAGAAATGGGAAAGCTGCGTTTAGATCTTTTAGTTTTTCAATGTCGCACCGCAACCCTGAAGGCCCAAAAGTTATTCAGAGGTTTATACATCTACTATTCTCTGTTTCTGCAGTCCCATTGATGAGCAATACATATACATTTCATCATAGGTGTTTAGTCAACCGTAGTTCTCTACTAGTGAAATATATTCTGCCTATAGAAGGGAGATGGGGGTGCACCCGACGGTAACAAGACCGTCCTTTTGATGGAGATTAGTATGGAGATAAGGCAAGCTAATAATCCAAATCATACCAGATAGATATGATCACAGCACACGCCAGTCGTTTGACATTTCTCGCTTAGCGGATTACCCAACAGGTTTAAGACGTCCAAATCGATAGGCGTACAATAGAGGCCGCTGATAAAGGTTTTTAGTGCCCTCCTGTTCTTGTCAAATGAAGATAGTCCTTACACAAGGCCGGTTGAAGTAAGCACGGCTTCAAGTACTTCAACGACGCCGTTAACAACGCCACTGAGGAGGCCAGCAATGGTAGATACATTGTACTGCGAAAAGTGGAATGACTATCAGTAAAATCGCCAAAAAGACCTTAGAATAAGATAATTTACTCGTTCTGCTGAATTGCAGCAGACAGATTGCTTGCCGCTAGGGCAGGAATACCCCCCGGTCCTTGCCTGCAATCATCAATAGTGAGAAGACTACAATAATTAATATAACTACCACGAACCTCTATAACTGGGGTGGCAGCCGCAAGAAGGGCGCATAGGCACAAGATAGAGAGAACAAGCTTCGGGAAATATGTTTGCATCTCGCTGTGAAGTATGAGATATCTGCAAGAGTAGGAGTTGAGGATCCTAGTGAAAAAAGCGAGCTTGAAGGGCTCCTCTTATACTCCTTGCTTGCCAAGATCAAGGGTGCGACTAAGGGTTAGAAAAAATGAAGTGCAGCGAGCATGATAGATGTGGTTAGAACCTGGAAAGTGACTTTGGAAATTTACTTAGTTATTTATTCGCGGGTTCAAGAGGTGTCCAGACGTCATCCGCACCCCTGAGCATTGTCAGTTAGTGTGCCAATTTTGTCCGGATTGGAATCAGCCAATCCTCGATCCCAAAAAGTCCGTCCGGACCAGCTATTTAGCCCATTTTAGCTCCCGTTTTGTCCAGACACGAGGACTAGCTTTATAGAAGCACACAAATCGTCAGAATAAGTACTGAAAAACACCCTTAGGCAGAGCAAAATCATACTTTCGAACAGCGTGCATCGGAGTCATCGACTCATGAGAACGCCCTCCCAGATATCGCAGACTGACTGTACTGACTTTTTAAAGTTCGCGACATTCCACAATCGGTGTGTCGATTATCAGAGAATGAACGGATATGGAGCAACAATCTATTTGCTGGCTGTAGGGACGAAAAAGTACATGGCAAGCGCAAGGACTACCTCAATGTGCGGAGTCTCAAAGACCCGGCGAACGCCGCCTGATTCGGAGGTGACAAAAATTCTTGCAGGGGTCAAATGTAACTTAGTTCATATACTTACTTCCAGCTTCCGCTTCGAAGACCGTTCGGCACAGTGGAATAGCTAACATGGGTTCTTGACGGTGTAGTCTTGCACCTTATATTATCTTACATGCATATCATTGACACAAACACAAAGTATCGCAAGCCGGAATAAAGTCATCTAGATAATGGTGGCTGCTGTTCGACTCCGGCGCTCAGAGATTGATATTGATAGGGACACATCCGATAGCAATAAGCCCATGCTTTAAGAGACGGAATAAGTCAAGGTTGAAACCACTCAAAATCTCCACACGTACGAAATCATTATTTTGGCAGCAAACAGGTTGAGCGTGGCACGAGTTCTGGCCAATCCCAAGAATATCGATAGGGGAGCATTGAATTCCCCTGCAAAAGGCAAAAATAAGATGAAAAATACGCTTTAGTAACGAAATAAACCTACACAAGAGCTTCCACTCCCTGGATCACGATCCCAAGCAGCCCAAGTAGCGTGCCGACGAGACTCCCATCAGACTGTATACATGTCAAGAGATCAATCACACAAATAGGGAAATCAGAGGCTTACCCGCTCTAAAGAATTGCAGCACTGCAAGTTACCAGTGTTACACTGACTGGCTGGGACAGTTGTAGTAGCTGTCTGCGTCTATGCATGTAAAGCCAAAGGTCAGACGGCTATGAGCTTCCTGAAGGAGCCCACCAAACATACCACTGTAACGGTGACTGTGCCAGTGGCGGCCGCAAAGACAGTAAAAAAGGCAAAGACGAAGAGCGCGACTTTGGACATAGGGGAAAGCATTCCGGGTACTGTAGGGGGCGAATAGGTTTTGAGGCCTGGTCCATAGCAGTACAAAAGCATCGATATTTATACGCTTTCCAAACCCCATATACTGTCATTTTGAGGCGAACGCTGATAGGACAGACCGTTAAATTGTTAAGCGGTCCAACAATGGCCATTGACTCACCTAAGGATCTTGGGCGATTAACTTTCCGTCGGAACTCCCAGGAAAGAAGATCTGAGAATATAGATGGCAGTGCAATAAACGGACAACTTCCAGATCCCCAATGGCCTGGATGACGGGCGACATGTGTACGGCATCATGCATGGGAATATTTTCAAAGAACTCGGCAGTCATGAAGATTTAATGCCAAGGGCTGGCGATACGATTAACCTTGCATAATACTGCTGAGGAAACACGGAGATGTAACGACCGGGTTACGATTTACTCAATTGCGGTGGTTATTGCCACCCGGATCAGTGAATTAGGCAGGAAGCGAATAGCAGTGATGGGCCGTGGGAATATCCATTACACTTACGGTTCGGATGCAACTCTGTCGACGCTTTGAATTCACGGCTTAGCTGCAGGCTAGAGCATGAGATCATGGGCTTTAAACTTGACGAATAATGATGGATAGGTGATCCATATTGCAGGACTGCTGTGGCGCCCGCTTTACTCCATGATGGTGCTCAACAGTGCTCACTACTGACAAGCAGATGAACGTCGATGAACATCACTGGCAACAGATAGCAAAGTTGACTCACGGGTTTGTGTGATTTAAGCTCCTGCGCGCTCTTACATAGTCACTGATATTCGGCTTTGTATATTCGCAGATTGGTTGAAATGTACAGGACTCTTGCTGCTCCGGGCCAGGGTCTAAACGACTCGCTAAGTTATTCAGCCCCTCGTTTTAAAAGAAGCTCATTTCAGTTCAGTATACGCCGACCATAGGCTGCAGACCATGCAGGCATGTAGATAAGCCTTGATGCATCTGTCGCATAAACAAACTGTTCGCGAAAACCAAGCGGGCAAGGAAAAATTCCTTAAAGGCATTGCATTTCATTTCCAGATATCGGACGAAGCCTTAAATTGATGTACAGCAGTCAATACCACAAGTAACCGTATTAAACTACTATCTCAACAGTTCGTTTCCTATACAAGTGCTATTCATCGTAACCTTCACAGGTTAATGTTGATTGGCGAGCATCCAAGGACGAGGAGGCCGCTCTGAGGTTTGATATATGTCAGTGGACACATTCACTTGCCTTATTGTAATCAGTCCACTCACGAAGCTGTTTCCTGTGCAGCAGACAGGTTGAGCAGTGCAGGAGGTTCCTCCAGCACCGATGACGGTGATGGGCGAGCAGGTCACTGGTATAAGCAAATTTCAGAGCTTGCGTCATCAGTCACTGAGGTCGACCTTCCTTACCTCCGACGAGAATATCCAAGGGTCCTAGTACGATGCCAAGCAAGCCCGCGAGGAGACCCACAAGTGGGTTAGAAGCCTGCAATAGCACTTAGATCGACATATCTATAGGACGCTGGTCAACACCCACGCTCTCGACCGAGTTGCAGCACTGTAAGGTCCCAGTGTTGCACTGGCTGACAGGATCAGTGCGGGGAATAGCCGTGGCGGCAGCAAGGAGTGGGAGAACAAGCAGAGAGCACAAGAAGAGAGGTGAAACTCGGGAGTACATTGTGAGTAGACTGAGTAGTAGAACTTGGTTGCTCGACTGAATTTCTACAATCTTTACGATCCTCTTTTATACCTTTCAGACTTCAATATTCAACTCCCGAAAAAAATACCAAACAACCCAAAAAAGTATTTTCTAGTCCACCGCCGTCAACATTCTTTGAAACCTTTGAGGTCTGAGGCTTCGGATGTTCCGATAGGTAGCTCGGGACGTCCATGCGTGAGATACACGCTCTTCAGTTCGGAGATCTTAAACGTCAATCATCGATAGTAAGGCAACATTGGTCATAGCACATAGAAGATCTCATCTCAAACTCAGGCTATCAGCAACGGCAGAACAATTCCATTCCTTAAGGCTTCAGTGCACGGTCGGTTGACCGTCTAGACCAAGTTGGTAAAATAGTCGATCAAAGTGGGCGAGGCTCACTGATGCGTTCTCTCTATGAGAATCTATGATTGAGTATTTTATGCCCATTTAGTTTTAATTATTCCAAGTTTGCCGACGGTTCATCGAGGCTCGGAAAACGATTGGACCTGCCTTGCACCCGACTGGATACTGACCATGGGATTTATCCCACGTTGTCTGTACCCATCGACCAATGGCCTTTGAATGTGTCGGTGGCATATCTCGGTTACTTGTGGTTGGTCAGGCAAGCAAACTCCTACGGAGCCAATTGAACAATGAATAATATCCAGAATTGAGTTATCAATCTGTTCTGCAACTGCCAACCACTACTTACGACTTGGGCGTCTCATGATCCCTGTCGTCGATACTTGATGGTATTCGAGAGTAAGTGTTGGATGATCCTTGTTCGTGGAAGAACTAGTCTAGCCGAGCTACTGGATAGGTCGAAGAACCTGGATGACCCTCCGTGCAACCCTGCATGACAGCTGTAGATTATCAGCTACTTCTTACTATAGAGCCAGTAGTCAATATCTCCATTCTAATGTCTCGAAACTTAGGGAGTAGGATTCTAGTAGGAATGGAAGTACAGTGCATTGCGGTATACACAATCATGTAATGAACAAGACTCTTAGCTTTGCAAAAGGCCAACAACTGATGGGCAAGTAGCCCACAGTTCAGCTAATTCCTATACAAATGGGGAGAGCCTTCAATAAGTGCTACTGCATAGACTGCAGACCATGTAGACCTATACAGGTCTACTGCATTGAGGAAGTCATGAAACTAAATGTATATAGGGAACTTCATAGGCATTGTATTTCATTTGCATAGATAGATAGCAGTCGACACCACACATATCAGAATCACACTACTATCTCAACAATTCGTGTCCTATAAGTGCTATTCGTCGTGACTCTCAAAGGTTAAGGTTGATCGGTGAACATCCAACGACGAGAAGGCCATTCTGAGATTTAAAGTACGTCAGTCGATGCACCACTTTGGTTTATTGTAGTCCCACTTACGAAGCTGTTGCCTGTGCAGCAGACAGGTTGAGCAGTGCAGGAGTTTCCACCAATACCAATGACGCTGATAGGCGAGCAGTTCACTGGAAGGGTAATGTTTAGAACTTGGGTTGAACAATTACTGAAGGCTTTCCTCACCTCCGACCTGTCCTGTTATGGTCCCCAGTACGATGCCTAGCAAGCCTGCGAGGAGTCCCACAACCGGACTATTAGCCTGCAAACATTACTTAGATCGACGGGTCTGTTAAAGGATGGTCAACGCTTACGCTCTGGACTGAGTTGCAGCACTGGACGGTCCCAGTGTTGCACTGGCTGACAGGATCAGTGCGGGGAATAGCCGTGGCGGCAGCAAGGAGTGGGAGAACAAGCAGAGAGCACAAGAAGAGAGGTGAAACTCGGGAGTACATTGTGAGTAGACTGAGTAGTAGAACTTGATTGCTCGACTGAAGTTTTACCGTCTATGCGATCCTCTTTTATACCTTTCAGAGCGGTGTATTAACTTCCCAAAATCGGTGTCAGCTCAAAACACGACCACAGTATAACGTACTTGGAATTAATTGACGCTAAGCAGTAATGCGAATAGTGAATTCAAGTACGTACGAGACTGAAGCTTTGATACCAAAAAAAGTCAATGGGAGACTCTATTGGCGACCAAATTTCAATGCCCAGACAAGCCTCGTGGTCGCTTATACGATCTCTTTACTTGGTTCGGGGTAGCAGGGAGGCGGGTTTGACATCGAAGATCAAAAATACAGCGCTTGTATTCACGTATAATGTCTAATCATCCCACACTTCCAATTTTTGCTTCATTAAGTGTCATGTCATGTTTGACCGTGGTTTTAAACACCGATAGAAGTGCGCGCGCGTCCCGGGGTGCTTGTGCTCGTTCGATAAATAATAACGGATCGAGACCTATGCGTATTTTCCCATCCATGATGGAATATTTACTAGGCCGTTCACTCGTTGGTACAGCCACCTCCATCTCATTGGCCAAGGCCATCTACCCCTCTATTTCCAAGACCGAAACGCCTCATGCACCGTTCCGGCATGTCGTAACAATCTATTGGACAATCCATCAGCCGAAGGACAGCAGTGTGATTGGACAAGAGCTTCGCGTAGCATAGCGAAGTTGAGTGAAGCCTAGCTAAGGGTTGCTGATATTGTTGTGGTCACCCCCCAGCCAATGTCTGAGACAAGAACATCCTTTCAGATCGAAAGGCGGTTGGGGTTTGCATGGTTCCGGGGGCTCCTGGCAGCATCGTTGAGTTTATTGATTAATTCCATTATGCGCTAGCAACGATCACGGATCTAGTCCGCAGTATCGCCAATGCGTCCAATCGCTGGCCTTGAAGGGTAGATGACAAGTTATCCCTCCGTGGACGGTGATGCAGACCTCAGCCACAAATACCGCCAAGATGGAAGGCATTGCTTCTTCCCCAATGACTAGGGACGAAGACGTGGGATCATTGCGGAAGAACGCAAAGTCTGTCACACTGCAAAAAACATTTCGTCTTCCGTCTGACACACCTTGTCAGCCGTAAAGTCAAGTTTTCGTGCCCCCGAACGTTTCGTTGAGGCATTCATAATGACGGCAAATGTGCCTCGACTGTGGAGCCCATGAGTAAAATGTGGGTCAGCCAACGGGGAGGTTGACGACGTAAGGGTATTTAGTATTATATATTATGAGAAAGGCCAGAATGGTAAGCGGTCGAAAGAGTCATGAATAGCCGCCCAGTGCAGAGTACGTTGGGTCATCTGATGAATATAACGGACTTTGCTGAATAGGCTGGCATATTGATTACGCTTGCTTGTTGCGCCGAGGTTTAGAATGACACTTAACTGCATCGCTAGCCCAGTATAAGCAGTAATCATAAAGAGTGTTTGTATTCTAGATCGCAAGAAGTGTTCTGCATGATTCCTAAGACGCCAAACAAGGTTAAAGAAGCCAGAACCAGGCACTGGAATTCAGCCTTTGCGATGCCGAACGTTCAACTAGACGCACTGCTACAAAAGAACAGGGCTAGCTTGAGGCTCTCAGAGAGCATCGTGCGCAATATAAGTTCCGATTGTAGCAGCTGAGGTCCAGACCCTCAGCAACGGCTACGATTTTTTCCCATCTTCACGGAGGGCCACAGTCGAGGGAATGCATGCGAAGTCTACAAATCTCCCGAATTACTGATTAAATTCGAATAGGTCTAGATTTTGTGGATGGACTTACTCTAGTGATCCTAACGTACTAGAGGATGTTGATGGGAAGACCAGATCTACTTGACGAATAATTTTTTTGATCTCAAAGGTCTAGCCGCTCCTACACGACCCGTCTCCATCTGATACATTCTATACGCTTCCCGGAGGTGATCAGGGGATAGAGGACCAACCTCGCCTCGACGAGATTGAACGGCTCGAGCTGTGAGATAATGTCCAAGTCAGCACGAGTTGGCATCGACTACGTTATCCCACTTACCCTTCTCTACTATCTCACCGACAAACACCTTCGCAAACCCAGCTACTATTTGGGCAACAGGTTGGGAGACTTGCTGTCCGAGTGACTGTTGAATAACCTAACGGCAGACTTTTAGAAACAGCAGAAATCGGGTTAAAGAACCGGTACGATACTTACCTTACGCACGGCTTGTTTCGGCAGAGCATGTCGCCGATATGCTTCAAAGCGCTCGTACTGGGCTGGACTGAAGTTATCCATAAGAACCCTGATGAAATAAATCCAGAGTTTAACACTTCCGGTCAGCGCAGAGTAAAATCGAAATACGTACTTCAAATTATCCTTAGATTGGCTCTGCCAAGATAATTGCGCGGAATAATCGTCGTCGGCCATCGCAGGTAATAGCTCGTCATCCCCTTCGCCTTCTTCATCTATTTTTCCACCGACCCCGCTGACACCAGGTGGTGCAAGCTGAAGCACTGGTGTGCCCCTCATAACCATATTGAGGCTGGGGGATGGTCGGGCAGGCTCTGGGTCAAAGCTAATCATACCCGGCATGTCTATGGGGTTGCTCGCCATAGTCGTAGGCGATGCAGTTGATGATTGATCAAGAACCATCGATGCCATTTCCGTTGCCTGCGCAGATGTGGATGGTAGGGCGTAGGATTGCGTCGTAGAAGTAAGAGAAGGAAACCCCAATGATGTACTCTGCTGCTGAGACGGAGGTGAAAGTTGCAGCGTTTTGGGTTGACCTGTGCCCATCGTATTGGAAGATGATTCCGAGGTGGACGCTAAATTCGCACTTTGACCTGAGTCGCTACCGGATGGCAATGACCACTGGACACTAGAAAATTGAGGACTTTGCAAGTTGGACGTAGGATCTTGAGAGCCACTTCTTGTTGGCGTACTGCCTACCCCAGTGGGCGCTCCGCGAGGCTTTCTGCCGCGTTTATTAGGAACACGGCCACGAAGTGCGGCAGCAGAAGGAATTGGCGTGGATGGGCTTGAAGAGGGGAATGGTGAGTTCGCCTGCATTGTACTTCACGCAACTCATGCAAGGATCGGAGTCAACGTATTTAGCGCTCGATGGGCGCTAAAGCTTGAGGTTCAAGTTGCACAGCTGACTCAGTTACTTCGAAAATAAAATGCCATTGTACAAAAATTCAACTTCATATATACCGCTCTAATTCATGTATATACAACGCAACAAAAAAGAACAGGAAATGCATATATGCTCAGTTAGGCTGGGACGTATTTATACCTGTAATTCAAATTATATACGAGGTGCTCGTGATGAGTACTATTAATGACGGCGAGTATCAAGTGAGAGATAAAAAAGTACAAAGGAAAGAGATG
Source organism: Pleurotus tuber-regium (assembly GCA_014058305.1). Taxonomy (NCBI): domain Eukaryota; kingdom Fungi; phylum Basidiomycota; class Agaricomycetes; order Agaricales; family Pleurotaceae; genus Pleurotus; species Pleurotus tuber-regium. Next base: position 647,485 of record JACFYU010000029.1, on the reverse strand, counting down.
GAGAGCAAGATCGAGATGGGGATGGTAATAGTAGCAGACAAAGATATGACACAGGACTAGAGTAGGATGTGATGGAAAGAACAGATCAGAAAGCAAGAGAAAATAAGGAGATCAGTGTGGCGAGGTAGTGAGACAGCGACGACTACCCGACTCTACATCTGGTGGCGACAACGATGAAGAGGCATCCTGCATACGTGTAATGTACACCCGATAAGTCATGTACAACTTGGTTTTTTTTCACTGTGTGTATCGTGCGCATTGCGGAACGTTTGCGACTTTTTTCAGTGGAGGTCGTACGTCAAATGGGGTCGACCGCGAGAGTGCTTCGAGGTCAGCAGAGATGGCGGGAGGGACGACAAGTGCGTAAGTGGCGGGAGCAAGAGGCCACGACGCGGTCGACTAGGATATGTGCAGCCAACCATGACGATGAACAAAAGGCAAGAGCAAGAGAACAACGGGAAGGAAGTAGGGCGAGAATATACAAGTAGTGACTAGGAGGTGACAACGGAATAAAGGGCAGGTTGACAATACGGGAGCTTATACGATTAGGGGTGCGTAAAGGCGAGAATAGCAAGACAAAGACAAGACCCGTCACAGACGGGCCAATGCGGCGATAGAAGCAGACAACAGGCGAGCGGAGGGATATGAGGAAAGATAAAATGAAATAAGGCACATATAATATCGATACTTTTAAATCCAATTTCATCGTCCCGAAAAGAAGAGGAAGCAGCCTTTCAAGACATATTTGCGGAACTCCCGTACTCCCCTTGTTGCTGCTGGTACTGAACATGCTGCTGGAGCTCAGCGTACTGCGTCTGGTACCCTAGCTGGGCTTCAGTGGCCTGCATCTGCTGCACATAACCGACGTGTTGCTGATGCTGCTGGAGTGATTGTACCTGTTGTTGCTGAGGTTGTACAGTAGCTACATTCATCGGCATCTGCACGGCTTGTGCTTGCACCTGTTGAATAGCGTACTCTTGCTGAGCACTAAACCCGCCTTGAGACAATGGACTTGTCATAGGAGGGCTGGTCATCGGCGGACTCATCATCGGCGTAGCGCCACTCCCGCTCGCACCCACCGAAGGTGAATACGTCCCATTGCTCGAAAAAACCTGAGGATAAGCACCCATGCCATTCAAAGACGCCGCAGCGCCAGAAGATGAGCCACCGACACCTCGATTCATCGAGCTCGCGCGCGATCCACTCCGACTAGCAGGCGCACTGGCCATCGCCCGTCTACCTTCCCGCTCTCTCTCGCTCTTATCGCTATTCCTCGCTAGACAACGATGTTGTCCACTAGCCAAAAGCGCAAGGCCCATCGCGCCATGGTCTCCGGTATGCTGATAGTGATAGCGCAATCCGTTCATATTCTTGTACCGCCGCTGGCAATCACCGATCCCACAAGCAAACGGCCGCAATCGCCTTTCAGCCTCCTTCTCAACTTCTCGAAGCTCGAGTTCGCTTATCGTACCTAGACCAAGAGGGTCGGGGACAACCGCACCTACAGCAGTTGTTAATACTCCGGCACTGTCATACAAAGCTTGCAAATCGAGCGTACCTCCAGGGATAGGCGTGCTAGCACCACTACCTGGCGTACTACCAGGATTACTCTCAGCACCCTCGCGCCTCCTCGCTTCAAGCAAACGATCGCGCAATTCAATGTCCTTGGGTGGTGCAAAATTACAGCTACCATGCGTCATATGATACTTGAGCCCATTCGCTTGTTTGTAGCTCTTGTTACAATTAGGCTTCGGGCATCGGAAGGGTTTCGAAAGTAGCATCGATGCAGGTGGTCGAGAGAGAGTCTGCGACTGAAGAGCCGACTGGTTTTGGGTCGAGCTTGGAGCTGGTGCTGGCCGTATAGCCGTATTACCGTTGGCATGGCTAGACATAGCACTTGCAGCGGATTGCTGGGTACCCGGTGCAGCTCCGTTGATCTTCGCCGAAGACGAGTTGGCATCGACACCGTCCGTTGACGCAGCTTTTCCCGAGGGTGAGCCAGTCTTCTTGCCTTTACCCTTAGCTTTAACACCTGCGACCAATAGAAAATCAACACCCTCTCTGCAATCGCTAAACATGCATACTTACCCGTAGGACTACCACTTCTCGACCCAACCGGGGTCGGATTTGCCGTCCCGGCAGGGCTAAACAACAACGCCGGCGGTACACACGCCGGCGCAGTCTCATTATTCTGCATACCATTGATCCCACTCAACCCTCCCATAACCGCCCCATCAAGGGAATTCATCCTTCCCAACCCATAGTTCATCGTGAACGCAGAGCCATGGCTCTGCTGAACATATGGGCTAGTAGGCTCCGAATGTATAACACCACCAAATCCACCATCCAAGCCGCTCAGACCACTAAGACCACCCAAGCCTTGCAAAGTGAGACCGGTAGCGACACCAGTGGGCGGGGGAGAATGACCACCGTTCCAAGAAGGGTTAGCGTTAGAGGCGACGCCGGAGAATCCTAGTGCACCGAGGGAAGCATGTCGGGTGAGACCCGGGCTAGTAGAGAGACCGGATGCCGAGTTCTGATGAGCATGGTTAGGTGATTCAGGTGTACTGCCAAAGAGTCCATTCGAAGGCAAGTTCGGACTCCCGATACCCATGTCGCCGAAATCAAACGAAGAGCGAGTAGTCGAACAGGCCTGCTCGCCACCAAAATTACCCGCATTAACATCGTTGCTAAAGCCATCATTGTATGCAGCGGCCCCATTACTCGAAGACGCTTCCCCGTCATTGAAATTCAAAGGGAACGTCGTAGAGCCACCAGCGGCCATCCCGGCTGCGCTGGGCTGCACCTGTGGCGAGTCGAACGCAGAACTCGTCAACGCCTCGGATCCATTGGCACCCGTTCCTGCATCCTCGCCGAGAGCTCCGTTCAACGAGTTCGAGTGATTATTACCATTCCCACGTATAGTGTGCAAATGACTGTAATGGTTCTTTACATGGCCAGGGTGGGGACTAGGCGGAGCAGACGCATATACACCCCGTGCGTTATCATGGTTCAGTCCGCGACCATCGGCTACACGATGCCCTTGGTTGAGCCGCTCCTGGTGGATATGCTGCAAAGAGATTTTGTGACGTAGAGAGCCTCGATGATTGTCTTGTAAGATGGATTGATGAGAGCCGTGATGTTGCAGAGCGCGCTTGCCCGGAGTGAGATTAGCGGGGAAAGTGCCTATTGAAATCGTAATCATAATCAGAAATCACCATCAGCAAACAACGTTCCATGATCGCAGTTTAGTAGCAAGCCAATGAGAGAGGTCGGATAGAAAACGAGGCGCGGAAGAAATTACAAGCAGTGTTGAGTGGGAAGTACGGTACGTAAAGTAGAAACGTGTAACGCTAGACTGAAAGTTAATCGATACAAGATTACTCACCGATTCTGGGGCTCGGATAGGCACTCAGGGGTGTCGTGATCGGCGTATCTGGAGGCGTCGGCACACCAGACGACGGCGAGGGCATGCCGTGACCAGACATCGAGGATGGTGAGTTGCTTGATGGGGGAGAAGGCGAATTGCTGACGCCTTGCATCCCAACGGATACCCCACCAGCAGTGGAGGGAGGAGACATGCTTCCATACGCATGAGCGTTAGTATGCATGCTTAAGCCGTCGTGACCGTTGGACTGGTGAGAAGGATATGAGAGTGTTTCGCCCATGTCCATATCCATCTCCATATCGTCAGGATCGATCGGAACGCCCTCGCGATAAGCCATGTCGTTGCTCGCATAGCTACTAATGCCATTCATCGATCCGTAAGGAGAAGAGCGACCATATTGGCCGTCGGATTGCTGACGTTGCTGGACTTGCGACTGGCTATTATGTAGAGATGGCAAGTCTTGTTGATTCTGCGTGAAGTAATCTGGGACATAGGGTGTCGGCGTGGGCGTATCTGATTGTTCCTGTTTTATCAAGTTATGGGGCTGATGTTGGGAGTGGGCGTCGGGTTGTAGAGGTATGTGATTTATCGATGTAGTTGATGTAGTGGTGTGGGGGTGTTGCGAGGATGATATCGAGCCGGTTGCTATCGGGGGGTTGTTACATTGAGGGTTGAATGGTACCGAGACGGTAACGCGCATGGTGCCTCCATCCACGCTATTTGGGAAGTGGTTACCGTTATTCGTAGGGACGGCATTGCCGTTTGCATCGACAACGACAATATGGGATTCTTCAAAATGATCCAAGAGAGCATGGAGATCAGGAAGATCAAGTCCACAGCAAGTATAATTGCGACACTGTTGTGAATGTCCAAGTGTCAACGAAGTAATTTCGCAGAGGCCAGTAGTGATAGATGGTAGAAAAGTGAACACCCACCAATTCACCCTCTCTTTCTGACCCGTCCGACCCAAATAAACTGTACGCGTTCCGTAACGAATTATGATCAACGTCGGTTTCCATTGAGGACATCTTCCATGACCTCAAGTCGTTAGGACTACAAGGAATAGACGGGAATTATCAGTATTGCAAAGTCGATCATATGAGTATGTCAATAAATAATATAAACGGAAATCAGTAATGTGTGAAAGACATCAACGAGTCGGCTAGGATGTCAAGCATGACATTGACAGCTCTGTACAATCAAAAGTAGTTAGGAGAAAAGGGTACTCACTCGAAGCCACTCAACAGGTGGGCAGTCGGACTACCAGCATAGAATGCACTGCTGCCACTGACATTCCTACCACCAAACGAACCTGGACGCCATGACAGCGGAGAGCCCATGTAATGTTTCGTGTAGGACGCGGGATTGAAGTCGTCGCCATTTGTTGAGCCGGTGTATGAACCCGAAGTCATGATTGCATCCCCCCTTGTATAATAACTACCATAGTCCATTCCCTGGCCATTGGGATTGGGATTGGCAGGATTTGCGGGGTTGGCAAAGGAGTGGTTGTGGTGGATGTACTGGGGATGGTTGTGGTGGCTGCTTGATGATGAGGGGAGGGCAATTGGCTGGGAGGAGGACATGGGCAGGGAGTATGGACTGAGTGAGAGACGGAGAGAGGAGAAGCCAGTCCTACTTAGACTGTTCCATTCAAATCGAACGGTCCGATTCACATCACTTTGTTGTCTTTTGTTTGTACCGGTTCACGCTGGTTCGATTAGATGAGCTCGCGTTCGGTCCAGGTCGGCTACCTCATCTCCGTTTAGCTTTCCTCCCCACACATCGCACCCATACTCCTCCCGCTCAACTTGAACCGATTTCCCGACGTCTCATCCTGTGTGCATTGCGTCTTCCCGCCCTCCTGCCTCAGCCGTTGACATTCAATCAGTTCAGTTCCATCACAGCCATCTTGCTATTGTAAGTAGTCGTCAGGGCGTACCTTGTACCTTCAACCCAGCGATGCACCACGAGTCAGTGTTGTGCCAGTCAGTGACTAGTCACAAAGGTCAGTGACTAGTCATAATGCCGGTCATCTGACCGGCGTCATGACCCGACTAGCCTCGGCTAACGTAGCAGTCAGATTCTGGCTAGTCGCCATGATTAGATAGCGGAGTTGAAATATAGTCAAGTATCTATGATACCAACTTGCCGATAATCTCGTCAACTCCTTCATCAAAGTCTTCCTCGCCTTGAGCATCAATATCAACAAGCTCATAAAATGCCATTTCTTCATCCAGAGTGCGTTGAGTACTGGCATGGGTGTAGAAATACTCCCGGATTGTTCCTGCATTATTACCTAAAGTCCTCTGCATACTCTGGGTTGAGAAGATATTGCTGGGTGGAGATGCCATTATGTCTGGAGAGTGGGGGGCTGCTATGTTGTCGCTGCCAGTTGCAGCTGAATTATTATCATTGCGATCACTATCTGCTGATCTACCAAAGGACTACCCTTCCTGCGATGTGACTACCCTTCCATATACGGTAATTAGACGCTGACTATCTCCAGTCAGGTCATTCTGCCAGTATGTGACTAGTCACTGACTAGTCATCTGTCTGCCGATCTGACTGTGACTTTCAGTCAGTGACCGCCCAACACTGCCACGAGTACCCTTTTCAACTCCTTTCGATGGTTTCTGCCAACGGCGACTTCACTATATCAAGCTAAATTAGGGTTAGCCCTTCAAGTCCAGGACCGTTTTCCACCCCCAGTCTGATAACTCGTTTATATCCTTATGCGTTCACCCATGCTGGCACGACACATTGAAAGATGCCTTCGTACACTATGTTATTACCCACGCGATAACAAATCCTTTGTGCTCCCAATAGTTAATCTACATTCATGTACGTCTCATTATAATACATATATGTCAATTTTACCATTATAGTCTTTGTACTTTCTAATGTCACAATGGTAGATCAACCTCGCCCTTCCCAGACACCTTACCCTGGACAAATGTTGCACGACACACCGGGCACATTAATGATCCCCCGTTTCGAGGGTCCTCTCTCTCATGAGGGCGCCAAGAACAACATTCTGACCCTTCGCTGGGAGATGCTGAGAGTCGCTGGGTCGCACAAAGTCCATCACCGACAATCACAATCACAAACTGATGACTCAATATGTGATTGCATTCACTCCAAAGTGAAGGTGGTACATGCGACATATTTATACTCTATGCAACAATCACTTCGTTATTGAACCCTACTTGAATCCCCATAAGCTGCGAAAGACATGAACTACGATGTTGATATGTATCTAATAATATGCTATGTTACCTCCGTGTGTGTATGATCCTCCCATGTATACTCTCACAACTCCCAGCGTCTCCAGACAGACACCATATGTAGCTCGCCACCGTATTTGTTGACGGCTACGAGTTAGCCCGTTACTTTCGCCCCCAGAAATCCAGTATGCTTGCACGACGATCACTGTAGGATCCGAACACGAAGGGGAATTATCATAGCAATTTCGATACCCACAAACACCAAGAGAGTTATTCCTCCGGCTTTAAAAGACGCAGCTCCAAGGCACTACTACACCTTCGCTTTGAAATAAGACTTTAAATTCCAGGGTGATCCGCTAGATTCCAAATGATCGGAAATGGCGATTATTCGCTCAAGTATCTTTCCCTTTCCTTTAAGCATGTTGGATATTCTTCGTTAGACTTTCCTTCGCCCCTATTGAACCCCTGGCAACCCGGACCACTTTTGCTTGCGGCAATTTCATCGCCTGTATAAACGCACATACAGCTAAGTAGTAGATGTTATTGCTATACACGTCGAGGCTCCAAGGCACCACCTTCATTCTGAATCGCCACCATGAAACGCAACTCTAAAGTTACATTTCTTTCGCCGTCTGGACCTACATAGGTAATGAGTTACATCTAAAAACGAAGGCAGCATTGTGGTGGATCAAATTCACAATATACCTTTCAAAGCTTCAACAGCAACTCAAGTCAACTGTACCCACTTTCTCTCCTGATGAAACGCCCGAAAACCCTTTTTCAAGACTTGGCGCACAGGCGAGCGGGAGGTACTCATTCTAAGTTACATACGATAAAACCGAAACGCATCCGGGAAGAGCTCGTGCGTTTACTAGTCAGTATTTACTTCCCATCACTAATTCACTACTGTATATGAGAATCATCTCGGATCCGAGTTTTACACTCTCCGCGTATTCTACCAACGCCTAGCCCAACTCCTCTCCGTACTCTCATCGCTCCAGTGGCAGGAATTCCAATCCTCTAAGTAATCCGTACATCCCCAAAAAAAGTCAAAAGGTAAAGTAGTCACATCACTCACTGATCTAATCATGGCATCAACATAAGATGTACCCACCTCCATCTCCGACAGCGCTTCGAATTCGCTGATGTCGCACCCCATTCATCCTTCCATATCGACCTTCATGGGACGTTACAACCCGTGAGAGCGACTCATCGCGTCGCGCCTCACATTAGCACTCACGAAGTCCCAGATAGCTTAGAAGTTCCCGTCCCCGTTCGCGAATCGCTATAGACAGATATGCAGTGTGCACGTGGAGGTCAATTATGACATACACAGCACCGAAACCTCGTGTGTTCGAGACACGGGAGGAAGTTCATCGGTGACATAGAAACACGGAAACACGCGTAGTACTAGAGCCCCGGAAGCCAGACCAAAGGCCTGGTTCACTAACCAGCTTCAAGCTACAAACTAATAAATAAAGTAGCTCGGCACACCTACTCATAACATAAAGTTCCATAAAGCGGCAAACTTTGTGAATCGCGTGCTGTTGATCGGTCGTAAAGCTTAAAGGGAAAGACACTCTACGGGATATGGACGATGGATCATGAAGCGTTCTCTCTATTGTCTCTGTTTCAGTCGTAAATATAGGTGAGTAGTGCACATGGTACACTCCCACAGGGAGACTTCTAGTGAGATACCCCGCCGCCATGCTATAAATGTGCAGCAGACTGCTGATGTAGTACGATTTGTTGATGCTTTTACGATGATCAAATGTCGGGCGGTGGGCGGTAATCATTGCATTTTGGTGATGGCCGGAAGGACGAAACCAAAGTGGTGACAATGTATCGTATGCATGCTTGAAGTTCAAATGCTGAAATGAACGAATCCGTTGTCAGCCGAACTGTGATTAGTATGAACTCGACACGCCGTGGCTGATCCCAATTCATATCCAGTGGTCGTGAAACCCATCGACTACTGATAACCTCGATCAGATACTGTGCTATAGTTATCGAGCATTTCCCGACCAGTAGTTCCCGTGACGAAGGTACCGAGTTGCGAAGGTGTGCTAAACACAGGAGTTGCAATGATGGGTGCGATGCATGTTTAATCGCTGTATCCATAATCTACGAGCTGAGATGTCTGCTAAGCACATAACATGCGTAACTTACCATGGTTCAGTTGAAACATCGAATCACCTCGTGTCTGTGATACCGCGTCAACAGCCCCGCTCAAATCAACGGGTCATATATATGGATTGCCTAAGGTCCTTTAAATCCGAGAGATGACATCGAGCACGCGTACGAGGCTTTACGAGGACTTGGATATCACCCTTAAGCTCTCAACTATCAGCGCCATCTCGCCAGTTGATAGGGCTTGAATGACCTTCATATGGTCGTAGTGGCGGCACCGAAACACGTGGAACGAGGAGCAGAGAGGCGGGCGCTTGGCGGCCATGACGAACCAAGCATGGACTGGAGATACATCGAGCGGCATAAGTGGCCCAGTTCATTGTTTGATGCAGTGCAGATCGTTGACATTGCACGGACATACGGAGGTCGTAACCATGAAGTGTATAGTGACATCTTGACATCGCTGTTGAGCCGATTTCACCGAGTAGCAGTGCAGACGATCAAATGTGAATCTAGACTCTAGACTGCCAAAGTGACCTGCGTTCATGACGAAAGTGATACGAGTAAGCTGCCGGTACTTTGTATTTTATGATGAAATAGGTACTTTCCGGAACCCCCTATCGTAGTGTTAAGACAGCGACTTTGGAATAGTCCTGATTTTGTCGGGCATTAGAATTAAGAGCCCCCTTGACGATTGAACATACCTCAGGACGCAAACCCTATGACATCTTTAACTAGGGGTATATTCGTGTGTTTTGGCGCATTCCTTCCTTGTAGCAGGATGAGTTACAACACTCACCGGATGGTGAGTCTGGAGTCGCGGCAACTTGGTTGAACGGCTATGTAATGATGGATGCCTTCCCGAAACACGTGTCCCGCCCTTCGCAACTTCCTCTGCGATCGATCCAGCGTGCACGTGTACATGCGGCGGCCACCACGTTCCGGACAGTGAGCTCGCGAGAACCAATTTCGGCAACTGGTTTGTATTTGTCAGCGCAGGGAAGCCTGCGAACGCGCCCACGCTTCATTGTGTGGGTCCGACTGGCTGGCGTTCCTGAGAAGCGGGTCCGCAAGTAAACTGATCCGCCTATGGAACCTCATCCGGTTCAACTTGCTGCCTTTCAGCTCAAAACCCACTTCGCAACTGTAGTCACTCCCTGGTGGCGCTTCAGTTTGCCTTCACTGTACAAGCCATACAGTTTGAGTACTTGTTTGGAGGCGACGGTTACTCCGCAGACATGCTACTCATATCCTGCTCTAACTGTTTTGAGGCCTTGAATGTTCAACTGCTGCTTTATAGGGGTTTGTCTAGACTCGCATGTTGTCAGGGACTTTCCGAGTGTTAGCTCTCCTGTCCCCACATGACGGCCTTGATACCCAGCGGCCTATCCCTGCAGCCATATCGGCTGCTATTGGTCCTGGCCATGATGTATATGGCAGGTAAGTGACTGAGAAGGTTTCAGGTGTGCTGAGAAGCCAGCAAAGAACCTCAGGGAAACCGATAAACCTACCCTATTTCGTACAGCCAGGACGGGAATACAAAAATACACATAGTTGTAGGCAGAAAGCGGCCATCGTTATCACGACCATCAGAATAATAATAATACAAGAGAGCTGCAAGAGAGTTTCGTTGTGGGTCAACAACTCGGTCGGCTGCATGCTTTGTAATATCGAAGCGCGTGTAACCCGTCGGTTAGCCTTTCGTCAAGCTCTCAATATACAGTCAAGTAAGTTACGTGTCGACACGCTTCATAGGCCTGAGATTTTTATCAAGGATTGCTCGCGTACGTAGGTGAATTGAGCCCACCTTGGTGCTCTTGTTTACGCTATAGATCGACGGCTATATATCTCCAAACGTTCTCGATATTCCGAGATTCGTCCAGGTACCTGTAGACTGACGTCTAGAGTTATTGCCCTCGCCCTTGGAGTTGAGGAACCGTTTCATGCAATAACTACCATCAACTATGAGTCATTGTCACGTATGTAGATGTTTTCTGGACACATTCTTTCCGGACTGACTCGTCTTTTTACTTCCGTATGTCAGCGAATCTTCCCGACTGATGATGCACTTTGTCCATAGCTCTTCTATGGCCACCCTAGAATTGTTGCAATGCAGACGTCATCTGTAACCCTTCAACGAGGCCATCTTACCCAACATCGAGCCACTCCAAAATTGCTAACCACCTGTGCGGCTTGTGACTCAGCTCTAGAACGGTAATGCAATTTACAATGAAGTGCGTTAGGTGATGGTTCAATCCAACATTAACTGAGATTATGTACAGTAGGAACTCCTTGACGACTGCAGAAGTATCCAAAGTTTCTGAAAGTATCAGGACCGGGGTCCCTTCCGACTGAGTGAGTGTTTTTCACAATTGGTTCTCCTAATTCTGTCATTTTCTGAGGTCTGGAGATTGAAGTGCGGTTTGCAACAGCTTGTCGACAATATTCCAGCTCGGAAATCAACAGCAATGTGTGTTCCATGACAGACATACCAAGACAGTCCTGAGCCATCGGCCAATACAGCGCGTGAGCGTGACCCTTAGTTCATAGGTGAGAGTTCCTCCTCTTTGTGATACAGCAGTTCTGGCTAATACGCTCTAATAGGCCATTCACGTCGGTATCGGAAGTATCACCTTGTCGTCAGATCACTGAATTGAAATTCACCGTGTACCGACGTGTACAGTATATTCGTTTCCAGCCGGGGTTCACGCTCTACCATGGCACCTATCCGTCTCTGTAGTCCTTGTAAGCGCTCTGAGTCCTTGTACCTCCACCTTCTATTGATCTTCATGCATAGGTACCAGGTACCACTGGCATAGCATTGTCGGACAGACGAATGTACGGCTATAGAACGTACTTGGAAACTGACATATTCAGCTCTACGTCATTTCAAGTCACCATGTGCTTATATTTCCTTGAAACCTCGTTACCTTGATTTACAGCATTATCTTAGGTTTAGGATTGGCGTCTAGTTTGACCTTTTCGATCGATCAACGGATGAACTCTGAGTCTGTATTGCGACTGCGCCAATTATGAACCCCGTGATCGATTCAAGGCTCTATAATCTACGAGGGTGGTCTCTGCAAACGACCCGAACACCAGCATACTGGCTTTTCCATGCTCGTCAAGTCGCGCACGCAAAGAGCTTACGCTCTTGATTTCCTCTGACTGGCATTATCTGACATTGAGATGATGGGCTGGATTAGCAATGGGTTTTCCAAGGGCAAGCGGTGGTCCAATCTACAGCAAGCTGGAAAATTATTTACCGAAGCTACCGCTAAGATTCTGACGGCCTTGGTTGGTTATTGGTTTCAACCAGTTCGGCGCACCAATCAAGTTTTTACTGGGTGTCATAATCCAGGGCAGTCGGTATGATTTCCATCTGGGATATTATTCATCGCTAAAGTGATGCACATTCTGTATTAGCGAGAAAGTGGTTCCAGACGGCTGATTACCCTCAGAATATGGAAGGACATCATTCACATTGCGTTCCTCTCATAGACGCCTTCCACTCATAGACGCTTCATTTCAAGCGCGCACGCCGTGATCGCTAACTCCAAGTGTGCATTGCTCCGATAGGAATCGGTTCGTCACTTGACGCCAACACTAATGCGATAACGGTTCGTTCGTTCCGTTTCACACCATTCCACATGTTCAGAGTTCGCCCACTTGCAATGATTCTGGGAGACTTTCTTGGCAATCACAGTTATAATAGTCATGGGGCCGCCTCAGTCCTGTTGCCGGATATGTCGTATTTCCTGTGGGGGTTCGGTTCTCTTCTTGTTCATTAATCATAATTCCCAGCATCGAGGCTATGCAACTCGTTGACTCCTTCCCTGGTGCCAATCAAGGCTAGTGTAGGCACTTCGACAGTCGGTTGACAGAGGCTTCTGGATATTTGCGAAACCAAGTGTCTGTGATTTGGACCTGTCCAAATGTTTCGAGCCGTATGGTCAAGCGTTGTGGCTTGCAGCCTTCGTGCTGGTCGCTGTATGGTGTGTTTGCAATGTTCTCAGGTCTTTACAGACTCCGAAAGCCAGTTATTGGTTCATCGTGTTCCTGGATGTTAATGATTCTCAAGGCTGGCTCGTGAGTGTAGTATGCTGGACTCCGTTGTATTGATTTGGGGATGATGCTATACTTAGCTTACTCTCGCGACGCGCACGGCTGTCGCCACCAGACGATCAAGCCTGCGGGTTTATCCGAGCTTCCAGCATGGTGTACACTACGGCGTCTGTCCGTTTCTTGGTCTATCATCATGGGCGACCTATTGCGGCTTTCCTCGCTTCCGTAGACCGCGGTGAAGGATCAACTTGGAACACCAAGTTCCCACTTTGCCCTATCTCAGCCAACTATGTCGTCTTATTCACCGCAGCTTTACCTGGAAGCAAGAACGGCTGCCCCTGTCGTTGACACTTTTGGTTCAACTTGACATATTGCTGTTATATGATCTCAGACCTCAAATTAGCAACATAATATCTTGGGGTTTTCTCTCACATTAGCGTCTCCCTCGGTAACCCAGAATTTCTACCTTTGGGTCAGCCGTCGATTTTCATGATGATCATCTTCATTAAATGTGATCATCAAAGAAATGGAAGGACAGGGTGCACCCACCATCCTAGTTGTGCCCATCGATATCATCACAATGCTTCGCCACCTGGGGTGTAACTCAAACGGCGATGGTGCTTGAAACTCGTCTTAGGAGGTAAGGCACTTTGAACGGAACTGGTTCCTCCAAGGAAACGAGAATTTGTTATGGCCTTGTACTCTACGAAGCACGTTCCTAGCCTACTCCTGGCTAACCTCACAGTGCAATGATACCGTCCGGACCATTATGGCCATGATGAAACGTCCAACTAGTAGTTTGCTGACTCTCGCGAAAGCCGCTGGATTACTTCCACCGGTTTCTCTATTAAAGACAACCCTGTTTCTGTTTTACACACTCGATTCCACGTTCGTGCACGTTGTTCTTAGTACTTATGTAAACGGATGTGGAACCTGGACGCCATTGGAGTTTAGTCTAGTTATTGAGCGATTGAATACGCCGCGTCAGTGCCTAGGTCGTTCTTTTGTAGAGTCTGTAGCGTTCACCTCCGACTCTGATCGTAGGCAAGCAGGTCGAATAGACCCTGATAATTGGTATTGTACAATGTCAGATGCACAGAATAGGAGCAGGGTTTCGGTGTTTGAGTAGATGAATGATCATCGTAAAGGGTATATATGTAAAACTTTAGTTGAGACGAAACATCTCCTAACGCACTACAAGGACTAGACTTGGAGGACATAGGGGTGGGAAGACTTGAGCGCCCGTCGTTTCACGGCACGGCATTATGGGCCGGAATGTCCGTTCTATTTAGTGCCGAAAGGCCGGTCTTCCTCATGTTGATTATTGCCAATGTAATGAAATGATAAAACAATTTGATTACCAACTGATCCTCTTGTTTCTTTTATTATCAGCTTTACAGCTGTGCGCTTTTCCACCCAGTTTAAACGAATTAGGTGTTGACTGACTTGAACTCATGACCTCTCAGTATGGACATGCAGCATTGGCGACTTTGAACGACGCAAACGACCTGCAGATGGACGATGAAGCTTCGTCTTGTTGTCGAGATGCAGTGGAGGCTGGGAGAGGAGGGACCAGACAAGGCATAATATCCCAAAAAACCTCACTTCTATGTAGGTTGAAGACCGTGCTGCAAAGCAACGTTGGGCTATTGCTTGTCGTTGCTTCTCAAGCATTTATGTCTTTCATGAATGTTGCGGTCAAGAAACTAAACAGTCTTGACCCGCCTGTCCCCGCATTGGAGGTAAGTCGTGTGTACATAGAAAGTTTCATATGCTCACCGCGAGTTCAGCTGGTCGTTGTGAGAATGGTGAGCATGTTCACCACCTGGCTGACCTCTGCGGCGTTAAACCAATCATATTTGTCCCCAGGGGATCACCTACATGTGCTGCATGACATACATGTTCGTTCTACTTTCCGACCTTACCCAGTCCTTAAATAACTGACTGGCCAATCTATAGGTTATCGCGGAATGTTCCTGATCCTTGGTTAGGTCCTAAAGGCGTACGGGTACTTCTAGTGCTACGGGGAGTAACTGGGTAAATATCACGATAGTGGCTGTCTTTTGCTTGCTACTTATCACGTCTTCTGGTAGCTTCTTTGGCTTGTTCGGCCTATACTACTCCCTGCAATACCTCTCGCTATCTGATGCTGTCGTACTGACATTCCTTTCTCCACTAACGACTGCCATTGCTGGGTCTTGTTTGCTGGGAGAATCATTCACGCGAAAAGAGGCGCTTGCTGGAGGTATGCACGATTCTTACATTATGCAGTCTCTACATGCAGACAACTCTTTTAGTGTTCAGTCTATTCGGTGTGGTTCTCATCGCTCGTCCGGCATTTCTATTCGGCGATACGGAAACTTCGTTGAAGGTTCCAGATGCGTCTCATACCCAGAGATTGATAGCCGTCGGGTGCGTTATGATCATGAGGGCGTCTCCTCGATCTAATCTTACACCAAAATAGCGTCGCACTTCTCGGTGTGCTTGGCTCAACTGGAGCTTGTAAGTATCTTTGCTCGACCTGATTAACCATCTATTGAATTCCGTCGCAAGACACAACACTCCGAGCTATCGGCAAGCGTGCCCATCCCTTACACGCTATGACCTCTTTCTCCGCACAATCCATTATAGTTGCCTCAATTGGGTACGTTCTCTGGCATTCCGTCTGCATTTCTGCCTATGAAACGATGTATATCTTTTCGAATCAACCAGGCTCATTGTCACTCAGACCAAAATCGTTTTCCCGACTAGAATAGAGTGGTTGGCACTATTGGTTATGATTGGAATTTTTGGATTTATCGCTCAGGTCGGTTTTCATCGAGACGATCGTTCGTTCACTTAACCACTTGATCACAATAGGTTCTCTTGACGATGGGCTTGCAGCGCGAGACCGCTAGTAGAGGTTCACTAGGAATTTATACCCAGGTATTCATAGCATCTGCACCTCTACGACATGAACGCCAGCTGACTCCTTCATAGATAGTATTTGCTGGGATCCTCGAGCGCATATTCTTCCGCACCACCCCGTCCGCCCTGTCTGTTATCGGCACGCTGACGATAATCGCCTCAGCACTTTATGTTGTGGTGCGCCACACTGTTTCGATTTTGCACTCAGAATGCTTTCTAACGGGTTTCCCCCCTTAGCTCACCAAGGAAACTGGTGCATCTGGTAGTCGGGGCAAGCCTGTTGCTTTGGAGCAATTGGACGAAATAGCTATGGAGGAGGGCTTGTTGTCACATCCAATAAGGGATGGCTCAGAACTAGGCGATGCAGGACATTTGAACGATGACGATTTCATGGCTGGGGTGACATCACCGTCGATGAAGCGTGCGCCTAGTCCCATGCCCAAAGGTGCCGATGCCGATGCCTTAAGTCAGAGTGGTAAAGACGAGGAGAAACTCGGTTCAGAGGGAGCAAAACTGGAGGATAATGCCTCCCATTAGTTAGAATACACTTTTGGTCGTGGACTAGGATAGATTTAGCGGGAACTACAATCTATGGATAGTTATAAAAGAGTATATGTATACCATAGATCCGGATGACATTTACACCAGTGTACATGTAACACGTATATTCCTTCGTGGATCACTCATCAGGATGAAGCGACCATGGGCCCTTTATTGGGCATCCTTGAAGCTTTTCTGCACTTTTCATGACCTCTTCATGGCCATCTGAAATGACACATAGTCATAAACAAACGAGAAGACAAGCTAAAAGAAGAAGCGAACCTGTCTCGAACTTGATAGGTCCCTGTGAAGGTGAAGATGAGATTAGTCGCCGTATATATCTAGGGGAGATATGTTTACCAATTCCTCAATGCGATATCCCTCACTATGGTACTTCGGACCAGGATAATCATCGTGGAAGCCAACCCCAACTAGAAACTTGTCGAGGAGAGAAGATATACCTGTACGTTGGGGTCGGTACCATGGAAGAGCGTGGAATCTAAACATGTGACGGGTGAACACACATTCCATCATTACATCATGCATGAATGGAATATGATAGAATGCTTTACCTACCTGTTGGGGTGCAATCTTGGTAAGCTACCACGTTGAGCGGGAGGCTCTTCCATTTCAACGAGACACTCCGGAGACGAGCGTGGAAGGCACAAGTATTTTTGGAAATACTTGACACTCGTCAACAGAGATTCCACAAGCGCGTGTAGATATCGTGGTTGTTCTGGTTGCCTGCAAATATAAGGAATGAGCAACTCCCTAGAGACTCTTGACATTGACGGATAAACGCACATCATGGCAATGCGAACACGATCTTCGAGGAGACAAACTGTGATTCGACGGAGAAAGTTCTTGATACCTAGGGCTTCCGGAGCGGCATGCAGAAGTTCGTTCGTCGTATGGGAGGCGACATCGTAATTCGTTTCAGCTGGCACCATAAACCTTTCCTCGTAGTTCTACGGCCGATATAAGAAGATGAGGCAAAGAAGGGTCAGGGATTTGACTCACGCGCATCCACTCATGAGTAGCTTCCAGTGTGTCGGGGATGCCTTCGATATCCATCCGTTGGCCGATTTCTCTCCAAAAGAGGTAGTATGCCTTCGATACATGCGTTTAGACGCGCCGAATAAGCCCTCAACAGCACTATACCGACATATTGTTCCATGGGCGAAAGCTGCCGCCAACCATAGCGTTTTGACCAAGACTGGCTCGTCCTATGTTATAGACCATATTTGAATTGGGACTTGGCGCTCACGATTGGTTCCAAGATGAACAAGCATAAGGTATAAAGGTAGTCATCATTTTTCTTTGGGAGAAAGAGGATATCAATTGAGGCGACTTGACAATTCGACTATAGCGGATAGGCTCACTATGTTATATTTAGCATGTAACCAGTTCATTCGTGCCAAAGCTATCATTCCTCTTGGATCTGACATATCTTCACTTTTGCCGTCATTGAACTTCCCAGAAAGCGGACACGCAATCCAAGTACATATGAGGAGTTCTGTCTGTGGATAATTGCAGCAATATTACTGGATATAATGTCAGGGGTATGCTTACATCGGCATAACGTCTTGACACAGTGGAAGGATCCGTGAACTCCTTCGTAGCTGCAAGTAGCTTGGATATGCTGGGCTATTGCAATCATTCCAAACGCGTGTAAAGGGAAACAAGTATAGAGACTCACAATTGCATATGTCTTGAAGAGCGCAAAGGATAAAGAATATGTCATAAGAGTAGGCATGTCGTAAAATGCAGAAACATGCATAATCTCCTGAGCGTCACGAGGAGTCAGTTTGCCTTCCTTGAACTTGGTCTCGAACTTAGCATGTATAGCATTATATCGGCGCCATCGCAATTGCTGTACGATCAGGAGATAAGTCGCGAGCGCAGTAGCACCGAATGTCAGGAGGAGGTTGTCCGCGGCCGCATTGACGATGGATGGAAGCATCGTGGGGGTCAAAGACTAAAGACCACGCAACACCCATTTATAGGAGACCAGATCTCAGACATACGGAAGATGGCGGTGAAATCGGCTTACCCTGATAGGGATACATGGCTGACGCGCCACACTCATAGGTGTCTATCACATGCCCATCACGCTTGGCGCTATGGCTTGAAGTATGTCATTTCCAAATGCATAACAAGTAACCACGATCTAGTCCACTGAAATAGTCCAAAAAAAACAGCGACAGTAATGCAATACACCAAGTCCGATACGCACAAGTATCAAATCGTCACGACCCTCTCGTAACCCACGGAGGATACCCAGCAGCAGCCTGATGCGCTAGCTGGCTCGACGAATCCGTGTACGTTGCCAAATAATCATCCTTCCCCTCCTTCCCACCCCCACTTCTCCGATCATGCGCCTGACCCAACAATGACAACATCGCATCATCTCTACCCATGCTTCCTCCACCAAACTCATAGTACCCCCTCTCATCTGCGACAATAGCGCCTGTTCGTCTATCGAGCTTGAATTTCAAGCCACTGAGTTTCTTCTCTAGTGTTTTCTCATCGTCGTAGGGAAGAAGCAGCTCGCCGAATCCGGAGCGAGATGTGAGAGCCATGACGGCGGCGATACTTCCTGGCGGGGCGCATAAGATGAGGTTTCTGCGCGCACGCCGGCCAAGGATGTGGATCACGACCCCGACGAAACCAACCAGGAAGAGAAGAAAGGCCAGAACATGGCCAGGTAGCGGACTAGACGTACGGTCAGGTCTAACATCCAAACAAGTAGAATATGTACTCACTCAATCCACAGCCTGGGCACAGATGACGTTAACCGGGACGGAAGGGATACATCGATGGGTAAGAAGTACACCGACTTCGCCGTAATAGCGAGATGTTGCGTCTTCAAAGGCAATCAGCTCATGCTGGCGCGGATGGTATGAAAGGAAACACTCACATAGACCTGACTCGTCAGATCCAAAAACCCATTTGGCAGATCGAATATTGATTGGAGGCCTTTCTGAGACGCAAGTCTGAATACAGCACCAGGAACACCAGATCGTATAGCCGTAGCGCGCGCCGCGATAAACGGGTCAGGATTACCGGCTTCGTCTTGCACAGTTTCAGAAAAGGAGAAGATCAACCTGATAAATGAATGATAGTCAGTAAAACCTTTGAAACGCTATTTGCTTAAAGATGGAAGGTGTAGGGAAATGACAATTACCCATTGAAGGCTCTGCCATTCAAAGGAGGCCCCGTGATGTTATTATCAGGGGAATAATCACCCCGCCCAATGCAATTAACCATAGAGTTGTCTTCGAGATTAGTGGTTGCTTCGACTTGGAATGCCTTTATTGACGGAGTGCAGAAAACACTCTTGGCTTCTGGTTGGTTGTTGTCAGCTCGTAGATGAAAGTACCTAAGCAACATAAATAAAAATCAAACCAAGGGTTAAAGAAGAACAACACATTGAAGTACAAGAATAAACTCGCACCAGAACATAACCGGTTGGAACGTTACATTGGGCGATGCTCCAGGACAAGGAACCGTGACTACGCCATACTGCTGATTAGCAGACTAAACATCAAAGACTTCAATGAGGATAGACCGTAGCGATGAGCAGAGGAGGAACGCATACGGTGGGGTTAAACGTCGCAGTAGCATTACATCCATCCACGGATGTCGCACTAATAACAAAGTTGGTCGAATTATCAGTGGCGAGATTTGATGCGGTGGGGGTACGACATGAAGTGTTCGTCTGAATCCCAGTGGTGTTTACTGAGACAGAACCATTGAAGCCGTCGTGTGAGGGAAGCTAGTCAAGCGTTAAACCGAAACAGGGGAAGAGTGATTAAGGAGGTGTACACACTATGAACTCTGCGGTAGCCCACCCACCCTTCACAAACGGCGGATCCGACAAGTTATGCGCAACTATAGAGTCATAGAATCAAGGTTCGTTGATCACGTTTACTTCTATCAATGAAATCAGAGATGATTCTTACCTGCTGCTTCTGCGAACTACAAACGTATCAGATGACGAAATGGCGAGTCAAAAGAGGGATGAAACGTACTCCTGCTGCTGCGAGGAAGTCGTTGAGCTGTTCGATTCCGGGCCGAAGACCAATCTCTCTCGTGCTGTTGACAGTAGAGTCTACATCCACCACCAACGCACGTCAACAATCAAGGGTGGCAATGAGAATGAGTTGAACGTGCCTTGTGTTCGATCTATTTGCCTCAGTTGGAATATCGAGCCAGCGAGAGGCTGGAAGATATATGTTGTGGCTGCAGTGAGTGCGGAGAAGAAGACTATGCGATGTTTGTAATTGAGAGCACGGAAAAGGGTGAAGAAGGTTCCTAGTGCAATCTAGTTCCAATCAACAGTTAAATGGAAATGTGCATGATAGCCGTGTGACGGGCTCACATCTATGGCACGGGTTAGTCGCAACAGAAGGCAATGGAGGAAACAACTTACAGTCAAGTAGGAGGGACTCCTCGGCCGTGGCCCGTCCTCTAGATAGTACTACATAGGGCTAACACACATTGAATGGAGGGTTTGTTGAAGGAAATGAGGTTGACATACCTCGTACCACCTGACCATCCAGTCAATTTCACGCCACAAGAAGGCTAGTGGGATTACGAATAACTAGCGAGTGAAGGCGTTACATCACTCTTCCGGCTTTGCGAGAACTCATGCTTACGGTTGGAAAGAATGATATTAGAAACTGTGGCGACACGAAGGAGACAATGTTGCGGTCTGGCACGCTGAACCCTACACCGGAAATGCATTCTCAGGAATGTAAATATGTAAAAAAACGCAACGAACTAACCTCCATTTCTTGCTGATAACCCAAGGCCAATTTCCAGAGCAACCCCTACACCCATCATCAGCGCTGCGGTGGCCAGGCAGACCCAAATGTTCATGATAAGCGGGTCCTGGCGTCGATTCAAGCATCTACCACTCTCACGCAAGATATTGTACTCACATATGGCCTTGGTTTCTTCTTATCTATGACCCGCGTCGGTATAAGATGAGTAGAGTCACGAAAGCTCTCTACGAGCGTGTGCTCGCTAGACCGTGTATGGTCACTCGAGCGGCTCATATTGTCGAATTGGCCCAAAGTCAATGCGTACTAGTTTTGCGAGGAGGTCAGTGGATGGGGAATGGTGAGGATAGATGTGTACGCCGGCGTCACAATCATGAAACAAGAGGTCCAGTGTGGTTGCTCAACGTGAAATGTACTGCCCTACCGCCCTGCAGTGCTTCGGCAATGATGATCATGATTGGTTACTATAAAAAGTAATCCAGGTTACGCGCCCAAGACAATAACTCTTCGACCACAACCGTTGTCTTCTGCAACTTGTATAAAATTTCAAACACTTATTGACAATCGAGAATGAAAACCTGTGCAACCATTGATCTTCGACGGATACAGGACAGGGGTATCTTCTCACTGAAGTTGCTGGTGTCGTAATTTACCGACAATCCGACGCTCATTTACATTTGATTCCGTATCTTTAATGGACAGTCACTAGTCACTTCGCGCCTGCTCAAAATACAGAAGCCCGAGTGCTCAGAAACCGCGCGTCCGGGTCCTTTCCAAGTTACCATCTATCTTTGATCCAACGGGTCCATATTGCCTGAAACTACATGTATGAGCAGATGACGGAGATCCGCTTTTACAACGCAGAGCGCCTTCGTTAGTAGGTGCCCGATCAAGGGAATCTAGGCTCTGAATGGACACATTGGTCAACTACAGGATGTCAAGTGCCCGGATAGACAAGGGCATGACCAATTGGAAGAATCGTCCGCACTGTAGGCGTGGGGACTGACGAGGTATTTTCAATTGCCGTACCCCCAGGATCAAGAGTCACAGTCTGGGTTACGGTCTCCGTCAAACTCTCGGTCATAGTTTTGTCGAAACCTGGTTTAGGGCTCGAGTTACAGTCTCGGCTAGAGGTACTGACGATATCTGATTCGACGTCTGCATCAACATCTCCGTTGAGGCTTGGGTTACAGTTTCGTTGATGACCTGGTTGAAGGTCTGGGTGATTATCTCTGTAACGGTGGCGATCTTATAGGAATCGTCGTCTCGTCGTCCCAAATACCAGCACAGTTGAATCCAACGCATCGTGTTCCGTCACAATCGCCGTTTGGACCACAGTTATTAACTGAGTTGCGGGATCGTCTGGAGGTAATATCGATATATTGATGCGGAGGTACTTGTGTAGCCGGAAGGACAGGCATGCTCGTTGCATTCAAGACGAAGAACGTCCTATCACCTATTTGACTGGGTATACCTCGATGGTATGGTGCGGCCTGACAGTTAAAATGAGAACAACATACCCCGGAACGGACGCTGATATTCCAAGTGCACCATTTCGGGAAGTATCAGCTACACTGACTTCAGGTCAGTTGGGAAAATCCGAGAACGGTGTTCCACTCAGTATAACGCGGACGAGAAAGTCGCTAGAATCTCCTGGGTCTTGCGTCCAATCAACTCTGGCGGGAGTATTGAAGGGAATAGAGTCCTGAACACTGATTTTACTTTTTTAGGACTGCAGCAGCTGAGGTAACTAAAGTCAACCATAGCGGTCTAGAAGATCGGTCAAGAAATAGAATTCGGAGAAGCGATTAGTTGGACATACATGGAATGGAGCATTGTCCGATTTTCAGCTCTAGCTGATCAGAGGGCGAGGATGGGCATACTCCGGGGGCGAGACTGACTACGGTTGACTACCCAGTTTACTTGATAGGGCCGTCGGAGAGTGGTATAGATTCTGAGATATCAGTCCGACATATTTATGGCAGTTTCGAAATCGTGAATACACTGACTCACGTTGGGTTCTTGGTGTGATGAGAACTTGGACAGCAGGAGTGGGCTGATATCAGACCAGGCCCATTGCAGGCTCACAAGGGCATCTTGGCATGGGCAAGTCGACCGTAGTACGGCCATCATCCTGGTGAACAGCTTCGACTAATATTACCAAAGCCTCTAATTATTTTGGGAGAGCGTGAAAGGAATGTACTCTGGCCATAAGGGAGGCCAATGGTGGGTGATCGGTGAGAACAACGGCACGATCAAGACGTGAAGGTTCACATCCACAGCTTCGACGGAGTCGAAGTATTCAGCAAAAACAAGTTATGAACACCCAGGTCGCCGAAGATTGGTTTCTTGTGAAGGATATCGATATCATAAGCAACAGCGTCACCCTCTGACTCGTAAGATGGGGTTCTCGATTATCTTGCGTGGTAGACAAGTAGTCAAATGCGTTGAAAATACCCTATCAAGGTTATTGGTTTCTAACCCGTTGTAGATGGAACCTCGGGAACCTCGTTTTGACTGTGATGTACATCCTCTGTACACTCTGTGCCTGCAAAAACAAGAGAATATATAAGACATGCGCCGACATGCATGCAATCGTGGTGTTTGCGTAGCTTCGGCATCAGCACGCCCTCCTAAGACAACATCATGAGCTTCCTACTGAGCTAGTGATACCGTGTTTTTGAGTCAAGAATCTGCAAGGGCTGCACGACGCCTCCGTCCCCCGTCGGAGAAATCAGGTTCCAAAATCGTTTGTGCTAGTCGAGCAATCCGTGCTTGGCCCCTTAATTCCGATATGTCGAATTTAAGAGCTTCAGGCTGAGACCATTGGATTTGACTACCTTCCAATGCAGTCGCTGTGTTAAATCCAATTGAGACAGGGATAGCGAGTTTGTTGTGTCTGTCGACTCTATAGCTTCGCTTACGTCATCCGTAGAGGACGCGTGCAATACGCTTGCGCGTTCGTGGTGTTCATCATTACGCTCTTACATTCAATGGATCACTTTCCAACAAATTGGGGCCGTCCAGTAGGTAGATTTACAAGAATATAGCCTTACATCAAGCTGACATCTACCCCGCAGCGCAACGACGCTTATGACGCGTATGGAACATATCCCATTGCTCAGAGACCAAGGAACAATGTCGATGCTTTCGCCGATGGCGTCCAGCGCACACAGTGAGTCCCTCTGTGTTCTCTCAAGAGATAGATGAAGGAGCTTTGAATCCTCAGACAGCCAATAGTAACTGGAACGAGTGTACTGGCCATCAAGTACAAAGATGGAATTATGATGGCTGCCGACAACCTAGGTATGTTCACGCAGAAACCCGCAGTCTAGCGAAGCTGCTAACCCGCCTTTCTCTAGCGTCGTACGGCTCGCTCGCTCGCTTCAAGGACATCCAACGTCTTCACCCGGTTGGAGACCACACAGTTATCGGAGCCGGTGGCGATATGTCCGACTTCCAATACATCCAACAAATCCTAGACGAACTGGTAACTGATGAATTTGCTGCTCAAGACGGCCACACCTTAGGACCCGTTGAGATCCATGAATACCTCTCGCAGGTCATGTACGCCCGTCGCTCAAAGATCAATCCCTTGTGGAATTCACTCGTGATTGGTGGGTTCAAGAACGGCAAAAGGTGATTGAATCGTTTATTTCCCTCCTCTCAGTCTCGTCCCAGACTGACCTTCGCTTGCGTCATGTTATTAGTTTCCTTTCATACGTCGACCTCCTGGGCACGACCTACACGGCATCAACAATTGCTACAGGCTACGGCTCAATGATAGCCCAACCCCTCCTGCGTAAAGCCGTCGAAGGCTATGAGACTGTTCTCACGGAAGAAGAAGCACTCAAGATCATCGAAAACAGCATGAAAGTGCTCTTCTACCGAGATGCACGTAGTATCGACAAGGTAAATACTTCTTCCTGCTTCGCTATTTTCTTTGCTCTCCAGTTTTATATTCATCTAACCTTGTATGTTGGATGTAGTATCAAGTGGCAACTATCACGGAGAAAGGAGTCACTATCACTGAATCACGGCGATTGGAGACTTCTTGGTCGTTCGCTGAGGGGATTAGAGGTTATGGCGCGCAAACACAATAAATCACGTATATTTCTGGCATGTGTTGAGTTGTATCTTAATTGAATCCCATCGAAGATGATATCAACATTCATGTTGCTAAGCATATTCGTAACGTGGGTTTGATGGTTTCGTATGTTATGCCATACAGCATCTATCAGTTTGAGCTCGATATGTCGACGGGGATCTTCGGGTTACCAATGCTGTTTTGATATCTGAAGTCTTGCGCGATCATATATATATATATATATATATCATATGAGACAGTGTTCTAATTAAATGCTTTATGTACATATTACAGAGCCAGCGTACTATATAAACTACGTATATAAAAATACCTTGATATATAACATACAAAGATGACAACATTTTAGTCCACGGAAATAACTTCTCCCGCCATTGGCCTCGAGCGAGTACCTCTAGGCTTATACACGACCGCGCTGTGTACTTCCTCGACCTCATCATCATCATCATCCAATTGGATGGCTCCAGGATGATCATCTTCAGACGAAGAAGTAGTGTCGCGTTGTTTGCGTTTACCCTTCTTCGGAGTCTCAGCCGGTCCCTTCTTCTTGGTCTTTCGTGGCTTCTTATTGCTACCACCTTCACTAGCACGCTGCTTACGAGCGAGTTCCCATGCAGGCTTCGAAGTTGCGAGGTGAGTCTGAAAAGCGACATCGTAACCGACGCACTTCATCCCCCATACTGCGATGAACTTGTATGACAGTCAGTAATGCTTCATTCATCATCACGAGATAGTCTTACCATATCTCCAGATGCAAATGCTGCATATATGTCTTCCTCTGATACTTCCTTGGCCAAATCCACAATAGTACGACCATCATTTTCGAGGTCTTCAAGTGTTGGGCTTCGACCAAGATGCCGCCGAAGCGCAATGCGAGCGCGGACTTGGAGCCCCCACTGTCTCCTCATGATTTCGCTAATCCAACATCTACGAAACTGCTCATTTCCCTGAGCTGCATCACACAAAGCTTCGGATAAGTTACTTACTGCATTTGACTGAGCGAGCCATTCCTCCTTCGATAATGACTCACTTGCAAACATAGCATATTGTCCAAGGTACTGCCATTTTGAGGCATCATATTGCATGATGAGTCGGAAAATATCTGTCCATGGTTTAGCGCCTTTCGCATGTACACCATCAGCCACCGTAAAATAGAAACCTCGACTCCCCGGAAATTTCGGACCGTTGGGATGGAGGATGTAATTTAGGCACATAAAATCCTGGATGCCATGTTTCGCAATGAATTTTGCATTAGGTCGAGGAAATGTTTCTTGTGGCCCACCGCCATACAGGTGTGAAATCAAGTACCGCGAGACTTCAACGTCTCGGATGTCTGAGGAGAGCTCAACGTGATATAGATCGGGCCCGCCAAGGGCTTCGAGCCGAGTTGTAAAAGCGTCTAGAGAAATCACCATATCGTTTTTTATTTTCTTGATTTTCGGCTGCACCATGGACCAAGACCATAAGTCTGGTAGATCTAGAAGAAAATATAGATCAAGTACTTACGTTGTGCATTTTTCTGAGGTTCTGGTATTGCTTTAGGACAGATTCTAGACTTGGGACTTCGATAACGAAGGTTAATCTTCGCTTTTTGGGCGGCGGGTGTGATAAATCAATGTCGACGTCCATGGGCTCTGGCTCACGGTCTGACGGTGAGATGAGAGATCCACAGGCTCCTGGGGAGGCGGAGACGGCGGTATGTCCTCCGGAATAGGTAGTGGCGGTTGTGGAATGCTGGGGGGTGGGGTGGAGTGGTTACGTATGTCATTGGGATCGTAGTCCTCGTTGAACTAGCAATAGTTAAGTCGAGAACGAGCGCATGAAGGCTATTACTTTACCACCGGTATACAGGATTTCCGCTCATCTTTGCTTTGCACCTTGGCCGTACGGTCTTCAGCATGATTTTTTCCGAGATTGGATGCGGCCTCGAGAATATACTCAACTTTAAGACAGGCTTCGTTCTTAACCGTGACATACGTTTGACTCTTGTTATTCGAGGGGCTGACGCGCTAATACGCCATGGACATAGTTCAGACGTGCAAGGGTGATTCTAGATAAGTGTGAGCACGCACATATTTCTCATCTTCATCTTTTATTGGCTTTTCATCTTCTCTTTTGATCCCTGAGGAAGGGGACATCGGTTTTTGAACAAGCTTGAAGAGATCAAACTTCAAAAAACAACTCAACTTTAAAGCGAACCACTGATCATGTGACCGCGAAAGTAGTATCGAATTGACTGTAACTTCATTGAAGCTGTACCAACTTGAAACTTAACTTACTACTTACTAAGTCTAACTTGTTGTGTTCGGAAACGACGACTGTATCACACTTTGTTCCTCCCATCTTCAAAGTATCGAAACTTCTAGGAGCTAAGTAAAGTATTTATTACCACTCGGAGTCGGCGAGTGCCATGATCAAGGCGTCGATTCAATTGATGGAGTATGTGGTCTATATCTTCTTGATGTACATCCTCACATCAGTCTGGTTGCGCTGGCAGCATATTCGGTGTCCAAGGCCCTATATTGAAAGTGATTAATTTCCATATCACCAGAGGACCTCGGGGACACAACGCGTACAGAAAGATAATTTCAGACGGAGCACCGTAAAAGTATCAGAAAAGTACACATAATACTTCGTCACTACTTTACTACACATTATCTAGAAAAGTATTGAAATGAAATTGCCTAATAAGGCAATATCATTTATATACTTTGTGTAAACAAAGTACCGAAGAATCGGAATTCTTCATACTTTTTCAATACCTTTATGGTGCTTCCCCTGAATGTATCTTTCTGTGTGCGCTGTGGGACGCAATTGGGACGACTAATTCAGAGAATACAAGAGATACGACAAATTCCCCTCTTGCAAGCAATACATAATGATTTGCTATAAGCCCACGGCCGTACGAAAGCTTTGGAGTCGTGTTTTACTTGAGCGAGCATGTTGAACGTCCACTTGGACATCGACGGCGGAGAAACTGAACCGAATTTCATGCGTTTTGGAGAATTTCTAGAGACAACTGCGCCCTCGTAATTCCTAATAGGTGTACTCCCACCACTACAGCTAATGGAGATCTCGACCAGTCGAACCCGGACATCGAGGAGCTCTCATGTCATCATCATCGATAGTTCATGCATTCTCGAAATGATGGTATCCCATTCACCATTACTATTTTATGTGGAGATGGCGAGCAGACGGTATGTATGCCATACTATAAAGCGATATCCGGACCTATCGCTGAAAACATATTATGATGGTAGCTTGAGGTTTTTGGTCGTATTCAGCCGAAGTGAGCCGCCTGCGAGAAACGTTCAAGCTAGTATGAGTCGGATACAAGTGAACGTGGCTCGTAGTGCCGAAGTCTTGGTCACCTCGTTCGGGTGGGTGTTACTTATGTTCCCCGAACAGATCCGAATTCGTACCCGTCGGTCCGCTCGCCCACCGTTGGTAAGTTCACTTGCTCACATGACCGCTTCTTCTCATTCTATTTACTTCCTACCACAGCACTTCCATACGGCCACGTAGCCGTAGTGCTCGTGTACTCATGCAACATATATATGCGGCCTGAAGAGTTCTGCATGTGCATTATGTGAACGCACACACTGTCGAACACTGGCGACTGTGCTTAATTCCTAGTTTTTTGAAGAGCTCTCGACTCTATCTGCAATGAACATATTCCCTAACGTCTTCATCGTCGCTACATTGGCACTTCTCGGCATCCGCCTCGTTCACGCAGGATCCGTAACGAAAACCGGCAACATTTGTACTATCCATGCCAATTCGGATGGCTCTGATGATGCGCCCGCTATTCTATCCGCTTTCCAGCGGTGCAATGAAAATGCGCTCATCCTGTTCCCGGATAGTTTATATCACATCGAGAGTGTATTGAATACCACGGGCCTGAGGAATGTAGTCGTGGATCTTCACGGTACTTTATTAGTTGGTAGTTCGCTAACTTCCCTTCTTTGAACTCGTGTGCTGATCAATAATAAAAGTGGGGGACCAATATAACGTACTGGCGTGCCAATGGGTTAGAGCTAGGCTATCAGAATCAGACCACAGCATGGGCTTTCGGAGGAGAAAACATCATCTTCAACGGTCACGGTAGCGGCACCTTTGACGGGAACGGACAACTCTGGTAAGCTAAAAATAACCATCCATCATCCATTGCTATCATAGTCCACGTATGGATGTGCCTGGTAATTCAATTCTAACAAATGATATTGATAGGTATGACTTCACCAATGGCGTTTCCAACCTGCCTGGTCGTCCAATCAGCCTCATGATCACCGATACCAGAGATTCACTCTTCACAGGCCTTCGCTTTGTACAGTCCCAGTTCTGGACTATGGCCATCAAAAACTCCGAGGACGTTCTGTTGGAAAACATCTACGTGAACAGCACATCGTCCAGTAGGGTGAATCACTTCCCACCTCCGAATACCCTTCTGCTAAGGGTTAGCTAGCCTTTGACAAAGGGACTGACATTCCTTGTTCTGTTGCATCCCAACAGGCGCCAGCCAGGAATACCGACGGCGTAGATACGTTCTTCTCTAATCGCATCACCTTCCGTAACTGGACTATCACAGGAGGAGACGATAACATCTCCCTAAAAGCCAATTCCACCAACATACTCATCCAGGACTCAGTCTTTCATGGTGGACTAGGTGTTGCTATCGGATCGATTGGTCAATACTCGGGCGTTTTTGAGACGATCGAGAACGTTACGGCGGAACGGGTGTTATGCCTTGGGACGAGATATTCTGGGTATATTAAAACATGGACGGGTGTTCAGCAGGGCTTCCCACCCAATGGTAAGCGCTGACAATTGTTCTTGTTCTCTAAGCATATTCAATTCCGACCGACTATTCCATCAGGCGGAGGCGGAGGACTGGGCTTTGCTAAAAATATCAGTACGTAGTCGACTGCATCCCAACCCTGGCATCCCCTGAGTTACAGCTTGTCGTACAGCTTTCCGAGATTTTACCTTGGTCGACGTCACAGACGAAGTTGCTCGCATCACCCAGTGCACCTCGTTTTCTGGTGCAACCGGTGGCTGCGACACTTCGCTTTTTCAGATATCAGACATATCATGGGGACCGATGACAGGAAACGTCAAATCTGGCACGCTGGCACAGTTACAGTGCAGCGGCGCGTCTCCATGTCCTGGTATCAACTTTGTTGGGTTTGATGAGATCGTCACTTCAGGGAATAGGGCCATTAGTTGTAGTCATGTAGAAAACCCTGTGGGTTTCAACTGTACTTCATAAAGGAACTGGCAAAATGGTTTATCATAACTGAGAACCACGAAGCACGGATGTTTGATGAGGCCCACATTAGTGATCATCTTTCTTAAACTGGCCATACTGATAGACACACTCTCCTGCATGTGCGTCTAAAAGTTGGAAACAATCTATCAAAAGGAAAGCCGACACTGACAACGCTGAGTGATGGAGTACAAGGTTACCTTGACATTCGTCTTTCCACTCTCAGACCTGCTCGGTACCTGTTTCGGTTTAATGAACATGCTTGTCATTATCTGGCGTCGCTAACGTCGCGCGGGAACAACCTCTACAGTAGTCGAGTTGGTCCGAATGCAAAATGATAAGAGGGGGGAGGGGGGAGATAGGGATGTATAGTACAAAGATGATGTGGCAAGGGTTTGGTATACTCCATGGGTGTGAAGCTACAGGGATCAATTGAATTGGAACGAAATAATAGAACAAGGGGGGGATATGTAGACGCCGCAGGTTACCAAAGAAATACGAACGGGAAAACGGGGGAAAGCTAACACGGCAAAGTGTCGCCGCCAACAAAAATGCGGTAAAAGCAAGGATGGGAGAAAATTAATGCAAAAAGAAAATATTCAGCGTTCGCGCTTATCGCGGAGTACCGGACCGATCCGCATATGGCGGTGGTAACTCCCGTACAATACCACCGTCCCTATGTTGGATGATGATTTCACCGGGTTGATCGTCCAACAGTTGCGTTGTGTTTTGATAATGTGATGAGGAACCTGCACGACTTGAAGCATCTAGCGAGGTCGGTCGATGGTTGTTGCTATCCGCCGATGTCGGTCGAAGGCCTGCTTCAGCTGCTTTGTTATATCTCCTTGACGAAGAAGTCGGGAACGCTGCAAATGACGGACGAGAGCTAAGTCCTGCGCCGCCACCACTAGAGCTCGAATCGGATGTCGGACGGCTTGATTCCGTGCGATAAGGATCAAAAGCATCGGCGTTGGCATACTGCGCATGCATCAGTGCTACAGAAGACGCCGATAGCTCCGCAGACTTGGGGGACCTGGATATACTCGGCGAGGCATCATGAGGGAAGGCTACGACGGAAACGACTTGACCACCATTAACATCCTCGAATTTGTGAGGCTGCGCTTCCTCCAGTTCCCTCTGATGCTGTTGCTTGCGACGCCAGTACCAAGCAAAGCCGGCAACTCCCACTAGCAGTATGAGGATTCCGATTGTGACACATACACCAATGACAACCGAGCGACGCTTGCGGTCTTTCGCAGCTTGCGCAGCAGCGGCTTCAGCTTGTCTCTGTATTTCAGTGGAGTTACCGCTAGAGCTGACCAAGCCGGTGCAATTAGTGTCAGTGGAGCCTGAGCACTGATATAAGCAGCTATCCCCACTATCAGAAAAAGCAAAGCAAACCCACCTTGAGTCTGAACGATTGGCGTCCCTGATGCAAAAGCGCCAGTGCTGTGAAAGAATCAGAGTCACTAACCAGTCCCCTCTCCCATAAAAGCGAATAATAAATAAATAAAGAAAAAAACCCACACGTCATTTATCGCGGCTATCAATCAGAAACATAAATTGATCAGCACAATCTGTTTTCTTCTCTCAAAGAGAAAAAATAACATGAGAATATTCACCTAACAACATCGTATTCGGATCAGCTCGATCGATATATGTAAAGTGATCATCATCAGATCCCATCGTGACGTTGGTGATGACGGGAGAGTTGAGAGCAGCGAAGGTGACGGTGTATGGCCGTACGCCACCGTTTATAGATAGTCCCCATGGTTGGCAGGTAGTCACTGTGTCGGTGAGATTGGAAGTGACAGTAAACGTCGAGTTCGGGCGTTGCTGTATACATTGAGTTGATTGGCCAGCTAAAGGAAAGATGTCAGACGTTTAGAAGGCGGTACCGCAGCACGAAGGAACAAAAATTCTTCAACGCACTTTTAACAGTGAACAATCTTGGAGCAACACCGCCTGAGCTACCATTCGCATCCACAACATTCAACATTAGTCGGGAATCTCCACACTACCGCATCAGCATCCGTCTCAGAACACACAAAATGTTTTGTTACTCACTAAGCGGATGATCCACCGTCCACTTCAAATTCCCCTCATCCGATCCTATCAGCGTCGTAGACGGCACACCCCCCACCTCAAACGCCCTCATATAATACGGCGGCGTCCCATGTGTCGAATTATCCGCATTAAAAGACTTCACAACGATCTGCAAATCCTGACACGAAGGCAGATCATTGCTAAACTGCGTAGCGAACTGCCACTGAAATAACTTTGACGTCTGCGCCCGACATATCGAAGAGTAGAACCCGAGGTCGATGAGAAGAAGAAGAGGAAGCGTCGTGAAGCCAAACGACCTCATCTGTCTGGCGTTTTAGGGAGTATAGTAGAAAGTTAAAGGAAGGAAAAGAGGTAAAAGGCGGAAATCAAGTGTCGATGAAGGAGGATGAGGAGAAAGGAAGACCAGCCCTAAGGAGAAACGCGTGGTATTGTTATAAGGGCGCCTGGCCTGATAATACTGGATGCGTCTAGCGCATAAAGGGAAGTGGAACCTATACAACACACAATCCACAGGGGTGCGTCAGCCAATCTGGGATTCCAGGGTAAAAAGGAGAGGTCGCGCATCGCCGAATATACCGCAGTGTTACGGCATAATGAGCTGAAACGCGAACAGCCTCTCTCCCTCGTATATTACCCACTCACCTCCCAAGGCACACCAAAAGCCGTGCACGTGTGGTGCAGGTGGAGAATTCCAAATGGCTCACACCGTCCAAGGGGGACGAAGCGTCGATGTAGAACGGGCGAAAGATACTTGCAAGGACGGGCAAGTATCACAAGAGAGGGGGGGAACCTGTGGACGGTGATTAACATCGAAGGTTACGGTCCGCTGGTAACCCATTGAGGAAGTTCCTCCGTGAATAACGCTTACCTGCACCGATTACGGAACAACCCAGATTCCAAGCGTAATATTGCCGATGGGTATCCAACGCACCGAAGGCCAGGCTATCGGGGAGGGGGAGGACAATGAGGGACAACGGTGCCAAAGGAAGGAATCCGGTGAGTGGGGAGAAAGGGAAGAATTGACCAGGATATCATACATAACCTTTCATACGTTTTCACCCATCTACCGTTGTAAGAAGCAAGTATCGAACATCAGCTTGTTACTTCAGGCACTGATGCCGATGGCTATAGTAGCTGGGAACCTACGCATCAAGAGCATAACCAGGCGTAATCCCCACAAGGAGAGTCGCTATCAAGTCTCAACATGGCAGCAACAGCAACCGGACTAGTACCATCTCCATCCTGCTACTATCAAGTCCCCAACTCCCATCATGGCGTCTCATCACCATATCCGACGATGAAGCCCGACCATATATCCCCAGGAAACACCGCCCGCCATGACCATGAAACTCTTGCCTTCGGAGCCGCTCCCATTCGCAACGACACTTGAATAATCCGAGAATTTTTCCGAGCCAAATGATTACAGTCAGTCATTCGGCGCTGATGAATACCGCTGATACATACATACATCCATCCTCACACTTTCTGGGCGACAAATGTTCTCCATAATCCATAATATTCTTTGTCGGATGTCCACATGATTTCCATTTTGCCCCAAGGTCCGGTCACCATCTACGTTGCACAAAAATATTCCCCCTCACCTCGGTCTTTCGTAGATAACTTCCATCCGACTAGGATGACGGCCACACATATACACAGCCACGGCAGAACATCACACTACTCATCACAATCAACTAGCTGATAACTGATCTGAACGTCCACATACACTGCCCAAAATCATTTCACTCCGAGTTGATCCGCATGATTGTATAGTCAGTGTGAACTCGGATCGATGAGAGTCCTAAGAACGTCGTATAATCCCCTCATCGTCTTTGTCGATGCACGTACTCTCGTGACTCGGACGTTCTCTACCTAATCCAATACCTCCCATGGGCCTCATACGAGTGGAACGACCAGCTTCCACATATCATACACCGTTCCTGTACCCGTTATTGAAAGGTTATGGCAGCTTGCGCAGGTGGAGGGAATGAATCTGTGTAAAGAATGACTCAGTACCTGGTAAGAGTAGTGACTGATGTATGTAGCTAGACTATGTACCAGTGTAAAGAATGACTAAGGAATAGTTAGCGTATGCAATATAAACAAGGGGACTGTGCATCTACTCACCTCAGTACTCTTACCAGGTACTGAGGTGCACCGTAATTGTCCGTTATTGACCGTGGGATGATTACCTAAGTATGTACAATGAAGACTCGAGGTCAGTACGACTTGTTATTCCAACACCCGTACCCGTACTCGTACTCGTACTATCGGATTCCAAGGACCCACGCACCGTCGGCATAACATCAACATTACTCAATATCCGGATTCCACATATTCCATAGACCCCAAGAAATCAAAATCAAAATCAAAATCCACACGCATAACGATCAATCCAAATAATCAACCATCAACCAGTCATCCAGCATCTTCAAAACATCGAAATAACATCATCACATTAATTATAATCTGATTATAGATCCAATTGATATTGATAGTCAGAAAACATCGTACCCGCATCCGTATACTAGTATCCACGACCAACGTAACGTAACACTCGCTGATACCGCCCCCGTCCTTTTTACTTTACCCTAGCTCCAGAAAAAAGAAAGCATCACCCGTACCTCATTGACATCACTTAATACGACATTTTCTCCCTCCGAAACGATCATGACCAACACCGTCCTCATCCCCGTTCAACTCTGACTCTGACACTTTCAATAATAAAAAATCAATAATCATTAACCATTAATCAACTGATGGGTTCAAAACCAATACCAACACCAAAACCAAAATAAAAACCTATACTTAGCTCATAACATTGACATTGATTTTGACAGATCGCGCCCAACTACAGCCAACGCCAACTACTTAAGCCGCCCACTGAGTCATGAGCAACCTATCGCAAAGTTACTTCTCGGAACACACTAGATAAGACCCACCGCCTATCCACCATCTCCTAACCCCCTTCTTGCTTCTTCGTTCCTCGCTCCTTCATTCCTCGTTCTACTTACCCTCCCAAGTACGCCCTGACCTCCCACCCTACGCCATACCATCAAACCAAACAAATTAAATACCAGTCCGAGTCGACGATCATCCACAACATTGGTTCTGGTCCCGATCCCATAAACATTCAACGTTCAATATATCAACAACATCTCAACAATTCAACGCTCAATGCAACTCAACTGTTAAACTATTATGTATGTAAATAAAACAGAACATTCGCACTGAGAAGGCCCATATCTACAGTAACCCCTTCCAAGGAGCACATTATCCAAGATTTATGTACATATATATCAACGGTAACGCGGTACCGGGCCTCCTTTACCCCCTTCCCCTCCGCGGCTTTTTTGACCGGTGATCGATGATCGGTACCTCAACCTCCTACTTACCTCCTACTTACCCCACTTACACCGCCCACCGCCCACCTGCCTCTTCAGTCCAGTCCAGTCTTACATAGGCTAGGCTAGACAAGTTCTGACTCGGGGTAAGGTAGACTTGAATTCGCTGCACGGATCAATGATCAATGATCACTTATAAATATAAAAGAAAGGTTCACCGGGACCGCTGGTATCATGCAATGTACAACACAAAATACTAATACAATTCACTTTGACTTTCTTATCTACTTCCAATTCCAATGCCCAAAATGCCCTCCACCCAACACCCTACACCCAGCCACCAGAGATGAATACCTGCCTGATACGCATCTCCACGCAATCACATCCCCTCCCTCCCAAATCCAAATCCTCAACTCCCTCTCACTCAAAGATGCGTCAAAACAACCTCCGCACCCGTAATCGTAACCTTACCAGGATCCTCCTTGACCGCGACGCTCCGAACGGTGGGTCCGTCGGTGATGATGGCGAGGCGCTGTGGATAATATAACATTAAACATGAGTGTGAGTTACAATAATGTGAATATGGAATGTGAATGGGAGATGGATATTATACAGATGACGTAATTATCTCACGATCAATACCACATTCTCACAGTAAGT
Organism: Pleurotus tuber-regium; assembly: GCA_014058305.1. Classification (NCBI taxonomy): domain Eukaryota; kingdom Fungi; phylum Basidiomycota; class Agaricomycetes; order Agaricales; family Pleurotaceae; genus Pleurotus; species Pleurotus tuber-regium. Next base: position 611,002 of record JACFYU010000029.1, on the reverse strand, counting down.
AATCCAAGCAACGCTAACCACCCTCCATCGCCTTGCATCATAAACCAATGAGCTCGTCAACACTTGCTTCCTTCGCCCTCAACGAACGCGTCCTCTGCTACCACGGCCCCCTAATATACGAAGCCAAAGTCCTCAAAATCGAACACGTCCAAGACCCAACCAACTCAAACTCCACCTCCCCACACTACTTCGTCCACTACAAAGGCTGGAAACAAACATGGGACGAATGGGTCCCACCAGGCCGCCTCCTCAAACACAACGATACCAATATCGCTATTCAGAAAGGGCTGCAGGCCCAAGCGAGCGCGAATAACGCTGCATCGGCTGGGACCGCGAAACATAGTACAAAGTCGGGCGGTACGCATGGGGCTTCCCATAAGGAGGGCGGAACGACAGTTTCTTCGAGAGCGAGGAAAGATGGGACGAGGGGGACCAAACGTACTAGGGATGATGTACGTCGTCTCACCACCTCCGTTTCTGTCGATACTCCATGTTCACGATACTTTCATTTCAATAGGACGAAAGCCTCAAAAAACCAGAAATAAAACTCAACGTTCCCGAAGTCCTCAAAGTCATCCTCGTAGACGATTGGGAAGCTGTAACCAAGAACAACCAGGTAAAATCATCCACACCCAACGTACACGTTATATTGAGTACGGAATGATATATAGCTAGTCACACTCCCAAGATCCCCAAACGTCGTCGAAATCCTTCAAGAATTCGAATCATACATCCTCTCAAAACCTGCTTCCGATTTCCCTACGTACGTCCCTCCCTCCCTTCCCTCCTTCCACCTCTTTTTTAAAATCAATCATTTCCCCAACAGCCTCAAAGACCCCCTCCTCGTAACCCCCACAATCATCTCCGGCCTCATAGTCTACTTCGACCGCTCCCTCGGCATGAACCTCCTCTACCGCTTCGAACGCCCCCAATACGCCGGAATCCGAAAACAATACGTCACAGGCCCACATATCATCGTTGGTCAGGAAAAAGAGATGTCTGCGGTTTATGGGGCGGAGCATCTGTTGAGGATGTTGGGTGCGTTTTTGTTGTGTTTTTTTGTGTTGGTTTTGAATTGGTGTTTTTGGTGTATTTTTGGGTGGTAGTGAGTCTCCCGCAAATGATATCAAACTCGACTATGGACGCAGAATCGGTCAATATCGTGAGGGACTACGTGAATGAACTCCTCCTGTACGTCTCTCTTCCCCTTATACACACCCACCCATTCCCCTCATCTCATCCCATCAACCACATCTTATGGATCATATATTAAACCTCACATTCCAGGTACATGGTAAAACAACGCGACAGACTCTTCCAAAGAGAGTACGAGAGCGCGAGTATGCAGTATCAGAATATATCTCGGTCGTGAAGTTTCTCACTCTTCCCCCCCTTTCCCTTTTCTTATTACACCCTTTTCTTACTACACCCTTTTTCCTTTTTCTCTCTCTCACTTCTCTTCTCACTCCCTTAAGACACACACACATACACACATACTTATACACATACACCCATGTTGATGCTGTTGTATCCTATATCTCGCTCAATACACAATTCACAATCCCAACTCACGTCTGACCACCACCACCTCTGTCTCCTAGCGCCAAGTCATTCGCAACTTGCCACTTTGCAGCAGTGGCCGTTGCTACTCGCACGGCATTACGAGTCCCTGGTTGGCCATTTTTTTTGTCCGCTTATACGCATAGAAAGCCATGTAGGCTTTTTCTTCTGTTAGACCGTGATTACTTGATATACTTACAAGTAATTCCTTTGTGTGATAGATAAGTTACATAGACCGTTAGACGGCGATGTCGATTGCAAGTTCAAACCACTAAGATAGGAAGAGGGTAGGCACGCGCGGCAAGCCGTAAACGCAGAGATATAAAGGTGGTACAGAACGAGTCTACCGGTATTCACGTATCCACACATACACGTACACGTCCTATCTACGACTAAGTATACATGTGCTACGACTATAACAATTAACATGTGTATCCTGATCTGCATCCCAGCCTCAGGGCAAACCCCCAAAGACAAAGTTTGTCTTACCCTATTCTTGATTGTTCTGTTACATGTAACAGAACAATCAAGAATAGGATCAACCATACATGTTCAAGGACACATCTACTTGAATATATACTCTAGCCAATGGATACCACCACTATGTACATGGGTTCGGACAATGTATGTATGTACGCAAAACGATAATGTCAATGTCTACTTCTTTTGTTTCTTGGCAGGTCTCGAATCCTTCGTAGATGATGCACTCTTTCCCAGCTTTTTATTCATGACCTTTTGGAGAGCGCGCTTGGTTTCACCATCCGGGAACGAAGAGAGGTCGTAATAATTAGGCGCGTATTCTAGCAGCCTACAAATCAAATGCAATCAATCCAATGAGGAACACAAGAAATAAAAATAACAAAAACGTACCACTCCGGCCTAACTTCCGTCACAGTCCTAATATAAGGCCTCGTCGTCAACACAAACTCATTGAACAACACCCACTCCGGCTGCGTATCCAACCCACAGCTCGGATGCAGCCCAACAACCTGATTATCCTTCACCGTCAAATAGCTCCCCTTCTCGCCCTCTTTATGCGCGACCTGCATGAAGAACCCACAGACTAATGCCTGTCGAATCGCAAGATAAAGTTTCTTTTCGTCGGAGAGGGAAACGAGTTCAACTTCGAAGCGCTCCATGGAACGTTGGAGTTGGGCACGGACGTTGTCGGCTTGGGCGAGAGCACGGCCGGAAAGGTAGTTTTGCCAGGTCCAGTTTTTGTCGTGCATATCTGAGATGAAATAAAGGGGGTTAGTAAAGAGTGCATATGGGTATAAGGAGGTGCGCAAAGCTTACTATGTACGTATTGGTTGTATACGTTAAGCAGCGTCAAGTGGTCACCATCTGGAACGGTGAAAAGAGCCTTGGCAGCGTCAGCTTGATTCCTTTGGTTTGGCGGACGTATCCAGATATTCGGGACTGCAGTAGAGTTAATTAGATATTGGCATGTACAAACGATAGAGAAACGCAAGGCGCAAACATACCTGAAAGCATAGCAGTAATCGTAAGAATCTCATTACTGCACTTAAACTCGGGGCTGACGATGAGCATTTTCGCTAGCTGTTATCATCAGTCTGAGAACTTGGCTCTTGGATGGCTCAAGAAGACATTACCTGAGGATCCAAAGGGAATTCAGCCATTATGGAACCTAGCGGTGTCAGGTTTCCGTCATCGTCTAGGGCGGCCAGATAATTGAGTAACTCCAACGCCCGCATCAGCGTCTCCGGCGCGGGGGCATCAACGTAGTCAAAGCGAACAAGATCCTACAAACAGTCATGAAGAGCAACCCAAACAGCAAGGCATGATCGAAAGCGTACCTTGATACCCAACTTGACCAACTCCAACACCGTATTGCTCAGATTACTACGCAGAATCTCCGGATGCGTCTGTTCCTCCAATTGCGACATAAAGTCCTTCTCGGTATACAACCTGAAACACTTTCCAGGCCGTGTACGCCCAGCTCGTCCAGCCCTTTGCTGCGCCGACGCCTTAGAGATAGGGCTGACTAACAAGCTTTCTACTCGTATACGGGGGTTGTACACCTTTTGTTTTGAGAAGCCGGGGTCGACGACATAAACGATGCCATCGATGGTAAGTGATGTTTCAGCGATGTTGGTAGATACAACGACTTTGCGACCGGGGGGACAGTCGGGTGCACGTGCGGGTGGGGCGGGGTCAAAGATGCGTTGTTGTTGTTGAGGTGGCAGCGAGGAGTAGAGGGGTATGCAAACTAGGGGGCCGACAGACTGGGGATCTTGGTTGATGAGGTCATCGGCTTCCAGTTTAATTTTCCGGCAAGCATCTTCGATTTCTTCTTCACCAGTAAGGAATAATAGGATATCCCCCGGGTCTTCAGCACGGTGAATCATCAACACCGTGCGGATAGCAGCCTCCACATAATCTGGCTCCGGTTCCTGCGTATAAAATACCTCCACCGGATGTGTTCGCCCTGGGACTTTGAAAAGCGGCGCACGGGCCTCCGAACGCAAGCTGAAGTATTTCTGGAATTTCACGGCATCGAGGGTAGCAGACATAACAATGATTTTGAGGTCACTGCGACGCTTGGCGAGGTCTTTGAGGAGACCCATGAGAATGTCGGTGGCGAGTGTACGTTCGTGAGCTTCGTCTAGGATGATGGTGGAGTAGCGTTCAAGATTATGATCGTTCATAGCTTCGCGGAGGAGCATGCCGTCAGTCATGTATTTGAGGAAGGTTGTGCCCGGTTCTGTCATGTCTTCGAATCGTATTGAGTAGCCGACTTGACGACCTAGTTGAACTATATGTGATGTGGGGACGCGAATTAGTATTAGATGAGTGTAAACAGAGGGTGACATACCATCCATTTCATCGGCCACACGTTTTGCGACTGACATGGCTGCGACTCGACGTGGTTGTGTGCAAGCAATCATCTTTCCGCTGGTATGTGCCAGATCTGAGAAGGCGACAAATTGCGGTATCCTAAGCAACAGGTCATGAGCACCTGAATTTACATAGAAAGCGGATGCTTACTGTGTTGTTTTACCTGATCCCGTCTCCCCAACCATTACAATGATCTGGTTTTCATTGAACTAGACCTTGCCATGTTAGTACGCCTAATTGTGGAGAGTTGCGCCGTGAGCGAGGAGAGGCTGGGTATATATATCTGATGGAATGGTGATACTCAACCTCTCCTCGTCGCACGCACATTGCGCAGTAACACTCACCACTTTATAGAATTCGTCAATTTGTGCGAAGACAGGGAGTTTTTTTCGCGCCTCAAGAATTTTCTTGTATTGCGGTGTGTGGGGGGTGGGTGGTTTGGTGAACGGGTTGAGATCGTGTTCCTATAATATCCATTCAGAAGGCTATGAATGGATGGATGGTAGGAGGAACATACTAAGGCTTTGCGGACTTGGATGCCAGAAACTTTTCGAGGAAGAAAACCAAAAAGTGGTTGCGAAGCAGAAAGATCTTTTGCTGGCTTTGGCTTTGAATTTAAATGTGCTAGGTAGGGGTTTTTGTTATCGTCGGTTGAACCCATGGTAGTGGTGGTACAAGATATAGATACCAAGATTGAAATTTCAGAACCCTTGGGTTGGTGGATCGTGAGATACTATTATGTAAGTGAGCGTAGCCTAGTAAGTACTACTTCCAACTTTCATTATTTTGGGCACGAGTGCCTTCGACGTTTTACCATGCAATAAACAGGCCTCAGTGATCCTCTATACTGTTGCGGTTACAAATGATTCAGTTGGGGGATGGTTGTAAAAACTCGGCCTCGAGAATTGAATCGGGCAGCCTGCCAGACATACATGGGTCTGCCGTCCTATATATAATCTGCACTGGAGCCGGGCGAATCATTGTCACCATGCTTTCGACATTATCCCATACAGCCGTGCCTTCTTCCTTGCTCTTCCCGCCTGACCCTAATCGCTCCTTGCACGGCCTGAAAACCCGCATCTTGACGACGTCGACATGTCTCGAAATGAAGATCACGACCAGATCCGTGAAAAACATGATATCGAGAATTCAGATCCATCAATCCGAGCTCCTCCCGGCGAAAATATAAAGCCTGGCGAAAAATGGAAAGTAAATGAAGTACACACTGTTCCACCCAAGTAAGACCCGTCGTATTAAGATGATTTCCTCCTTACAGTTGATAAACTTGTCTATTCCAGCAATCTGAAGATTGTGTTCCCTGGGTAAGCCACCTAGCCACCGCGTACATTGATTCATTAATCTAGGCGATCAAGCATATTACTTGCAGGCAAGTGAAGCCCATCATTTTGTACTAGAATTGTTGCTTAACGAGGATCACTCAGTCTTTCTTGCCGCTATTGATCAGACGATTGCTGCAGTGGCCTTGCCTACTATCATCAAAGATATCGGAGGGCAGAGTGGGTATAGCTGGGTCGGAACGGCATACCTTCTAAGTAATTATGTTGCAGCGTTCCCGTAAACACGCTTCTGATCACTTCATGTGCAGCATCTGCTTGTCCGTACCTACCTCTAAGCGATAGCATGAATATTTGACGATAATAACTAACTTTTGCTCCTATAGGCCTGGCCCCCTTATACGGAAAACTATCGGTGCGTTTCAGTGCACATTTGCCAAGTCCATCTGTCGGATAACTCAACCGTTTCTCAGGATCTTTTCGGCAGGAAACCAGTGTATTTTGCCTCAATCTTCTTATTTCTCCTTGGTTCTGCTCTATGCGGCGCTGCTCAGAGCTTCTTATGGCTTGTCCTAGGTATGGCGTTCCAAAATGATGCGACATCTCTGCTGAACAACTACCTACATTCCGTAGCTCGTGGCGTGCAAGGCGCGGGAGGAGGTGGCTTAATTCAATTAAGCATGATAACTATTTCCGACATTGGTCAGTCTGACGAGCATCGTATGATCCCTTATTGACGCGTCTGGCTAGTTCCCCTCGAGAAGCGTGGAAGCTTTCTAGGTATACAAGGCTCTATGTGGGGTAGATAGATGCGATAACTTTGAAGATACTGCTTGACTAACATCACATTAGGTATTGCTAGCGTGATTGGCCCTCTCGTGCGTCTAAGACGCTGACACTAAATATTCGAGCTTATCAGACCCCTCAACTAGGTGGGCGGTGTACTCACCGATCATGCATCATGGCGTTGGTGCTTTTGGATCGTGCGTCTTTCCATTACTCTCAACGGCAAACAAAATCAACATATCTATACACAGAATTTACCAACTGGCGCCTTGTCGGCCATCATCCTATTCGTGTTCCTCAACCTGAACCCTACTCCAAGAAAATCAGTCCGTCAAATCGCTCGTGACTTCGATTTCGTGGGTTTATTCCTTTTGGTTGCCGGGATTGCCTGCCTCCTCGTCGGCTTTAACAGCGGCGAAACCAGCTGGTCATCCACTGAAACTATCACCCTCGTCGCCCTCGGAGGCGGCCTCCTCTTGCTCGCATCCATCAACGAAATACTTACATCTCGCAGCCCGATCATTCCTCCTCGTCTCTTCAAAACTCGGACCACGGCAGGAATACTTACTTCAGTGTTCATACACGGGATAGCGTTTTTCAACACAATTTATTATATTCCGGTTTACTTTCAAGTGCTGGGCTCGAATGCGACGATGGCAGGCGTTAGGACGATGGCGTATTCGGTGACGTCGAGTTTTGTGGCTGCGGTGTTGGGATTGGTGGTTGGGAGGCTGGGGTATAGGAAGATTATTTGGGGATCGTGGGGAATTATGATTGTAGGATATGTATGTGTGCAAGCCTTTCGTCACGGACAAAGGGGAGCTGATGCTTGGTAAAAGGGATTGGCGACTATGCTGGATAGCAAGACAAGTAGGTGTGTATCCAAGTCGCGGACTCTCCTTCCCATATTCGAGTACGTGGCTAATGTTACCGTAGCGCAGTACAGGAAATCATTCTCATCATCACGGCTTTTGGAGTGGGCGGGCTTTTCCAGATCCCACTTCTTGGTTAGTATATCAATTCTCACAACGATCTTTTACCATCTCGTATCCAGCTCTTCAAGCCGCGATGCCTTTGAGCGAAATGGCAACTTCCACAGCAGTGTTCAACCTGCTAAGGTGAGTATCCATGCCTGAGAACCTAGAGGCGTATAATTTAGTATGTATTACGAAAAAGAACTATCGGCGGTACAATGGGCATCTCCATCGGCGGAGCGATCTATGGGACAGAGGTCCAGAAAAGGTTATCAGAAATTTCTGGGTATCACCCGGCTACGGGGTTCCAGCTGACGAATGATGTGAGAGGGCTGGTGGATATTCAGGTGCGCTGACAATCTATTATCGCTCGTTGCAAGGAACACATTGGTACTAATGGTGGAAATCGACTGAATAGCCACCAGAAGTTAGAGACGCTGTTTTACACGCGTACTCAAAGAGCATTTCTTTGATATGGTACTTATCTTTTCTTCTTTTACTATTAGATGGGATGGAAATGCTGAGCACGATAAATGTAGGGTTGTCTGCACTCCGATTGTTGCTGTTGGTTTCTTGTGTGGTAGGCTTTAGCACTATTATGGTCAACAGAGTAATAACGGTGATACAGTGCTACCTATGCGGCTCTACTCTCTTCGACGTACAGTCGTCCAAGCGTCACGCGAGGCCAATGGGACAGCGCAGACATCAGAGGACACCCAAAGGGCGGATCTAACGAGGGCTTCAGTCGTAAAAGAAGGGGAGGTCGTTTGAGCTCGGAACTCAGATGTTTTGAATGCTTAGAACTGGGGTTATATATGAAATCTGCTTGCTTTACCAGGATACTTCCTGTTTCCGCTATTAGGTCGTAGCTACTATGGTTGATCGTTGGGACATACAACGTCCCTGGTTAAATAGAACACTATCACTACCGGTTGGAAGTGACGTATAAACAGTATAGCGAAGGGTTTAGTAACGAAGGAGCCTGAGGCTGAATTGATGTTTGAAAATTCACCAAGTCCCTAGCTTGATTTCAAAAGCGGAAGCAGCCGAAGGAGCATGCCAAACTCAAGCAAACACAATATTAGGCTTCCCTCAACTTGCCCACAATCTTTCGTTTTGCCCGTCGCTGTTCCCGTCGTCCAAATCATCATGGCATCCCCCGTCCCTTCTTCTGATGGCATTGGTATCGCTAACCTCCCAAACCAGGTTCATTTTTTACCTTTTTCTTACCACTATGAACCCCATTAACGTTTTACTTGTTCGTGTAGAAACACAAGATTGTTGCCAAGCGCGGTGCACACCTTACGCTGATGGTAGTCGGTCAGTGAACTCAGTTCAAGCATTACATGATGGGTATTGAAGCAGGGTATTTTTTGCATGTAGGAGAGTCTGGACTCGGCAAAACGACGCTCATCAATACGCTCTTCTCCACCGAGCTGTCGCCTCCAAAAAACTACAACAGGCGTCATCATAAGCAGCTCGACAAGCTCACGGAGGTGGATATCATCAAAGCAGAGCTGGAGGAGAAGCAGTTCAAGGTGAAACTTACGGTCATTGACACGCCCGGGTTTGGCGACTACGTCAACAACCGCGACTCTTGGTCTCCCATTGTCGAATTTATCGACGATCAGCATGAGGCGTATATGCGTCAGGAGCAGCAACCTGAAAGACGCGAGAAAAGTGATTTGAGGGTACACGCCTGCTTGTATTTCATCAGGCCAACCGGCCATACGTGTGTTTTTTCTTCCCACTGACATTGGTTTTTGGTCATTCAAGTCCTATGTAGGTTGAAGCCGCTTGACATTGAGATTATGAAGCGACTGGGAACGCGCGTCAACCTCATTCCTGTCATTGCCAAAGCCGATACCCTCACTCAAAATGACCTCTTCCTTTTCAAACAACGTGTACGTTATCCAAGCTTGGTGCTAACTGGTTCTAGCTTAACATTTCATCAGATTCGTGAGGTTATTGCGGCGCAAGGAATCCGAATCTACACTCCCCCCATTGATAATGATGACCCTGCTAGTGCTGAGCTCGCGCGGGTGCTCACTGACGCCATCCCATTCTCTATCATCGGCTCAATGGAGGACGTACAGACACCCGATGGCAGAGTTGTCAAGGGTCGCGAGTATCTCTGGGGTGTTGCTGAAGGTTTGTGTTACGCTAATTTCGTCAGCGACGTTCCATTGTTAACCCCCCTTTCAGTCGAGAACGAGAACCACTGCGACTTTAAGAAGCTTCGCTCGCTACTTATTCGCACCCACATGCTTGATCTCATTTCGACTACGGAGGAATTGCATTATGAGAACTACCGTCAACAGCAGATGGAAACCCGCAAGTTCGGCGAGCCTAAGGTCAAGAAGCTCGACAACCCGAAGTTCAAAGAGGAGGAAGAGCAGCTCCGGAAACGCTTCACCGAACAAGTCAAAGCCGAGGAGGCGAGGTTCAGACAGTGGGAACAGCACGTGAGTGTACCTGCTTTTCTCATTACCTTCCGTTAGAGCTTATCTGGACTGTTTGTATAGCTTATTGCAGAGCGCGACCGTCTCAACAAGGACCTCGAGATGGCTCACAGTGCCATTAAGCAGCTTGAGGCTGAGCTGGATAACCTTCAGGTTGGCTATGGTCGAAGCACTGGTAGACGGTGAACGCCAACAAACCCACCCTTGGTTTCCGCGTATACATTTCTTGCTACGGTGTTACTTTTTTGATTTGCCTAAAATTGGTAGTCGCCGGATATATACCCGCCAGATCCTTGCCCACTCGTTTTTACTATCATCTTCATCCTCCCCTTCCCTCTGGTGATAGTTGTTGGATTTTCATGTCGTGTCTTCCTTTGAACGTTTGAACGAACTATTTTCTCTCGTTTCTTCGCTAGCTACTCATGGATGATAACCGATTACTCTACGATGCTCTCGGAGCCAGTCAATCTTTTTTATATGTTGATGCATTCTAGTTGCATTTTCGTGGGGATGATTATTTGTGTACGCCCAGTGGTGACCTGGTATGAGTATTTGCTCGGCATAAGATGATACTTACCGCTGGCGCCAACCGCGCTCGGCCTCTGAGAACTCGGAGTTCTTTCCTACATTTCGTAACGATCATCAACTCTGCAACGAACAGCCAAGAAACGTTTCTACAACTCGAGACTCTAGACTACAACGTTCAACATTCAATTATTCACTATCACGCACTATCTGGAATTATCTTTCTATCAGTCAGGGAGTTTTTCAACGGTCCTTCAGGCAAAGCAACCATCTTATTCAAAAACTTCTCCCAGCTTGTGGAGTCAAGGTCCTTGTCCGCGTCGCATTCAAAATTTCGAATGCTGTTTCGTCCTTCTCTGCCATGTCTCAAGAGTTCTCCGTCGTCTCGTACTTGGTTAGCACGGCAATTCCGTGACCCCTACGTTCGCGATCGTCTCTCAGACCCGGCTGCTTACCGTTCTCGTTCCGCTTTCAAATTACTAGAGATCGACCAAAAATATGGTTCATTTCTCAGCCAACCTCATGTCAAGTCCGTCGTTGATCTTGGTGCAGCTCCTGGAGGCTGGAGTCAAGTGGTAGCCGGGAAACTCGGCTGGACAGACGAGGGCTCTTATTTCGATACGCAGAAGAAGTCTACAAATTTGAACGAGGATAGTGTGGATGATAGCTGGAGCTGGTCCGATAAGACTCAGGCTGTTGAGGATGATGAGTCCCCAAGACTTCCCCGCCGGTGGCTTCGAAAGGCTGAGCGAAGTGTCAAAGCCAAGTCCCAGAGGTCGTTCGATGAAGAATTAGATCACTATGATCCTCTTAACATTGATGACACGACGTCTGAGGGCCGGGGTACAATCATTGCAGTTGATATCCTGAATATGCAACCAATCCGGGGTGTGCATAATTTAAGGGTGGATTTCCTCTCTTCAGAAGCAGAAACCTTGATTAAGGGTTTGCTGAGTATCAAAGGCGACCCGGAAGGAAAGGTTGATGTTATACTTTCGGACATGGCCGCAAATATGTCTGGAAATAGTGTTCGGGATACAGAGAGCAGTCTTGAAATCTGCCAGGCCGTCTTCCAATTCGCCAGCCGTAACCTGCGGTCAGCGGAAAGCATTGGTAAACGGAGGGGTGGTGTTCTATTGTGAGTAAAGATTTGGTTACTCCATGGCGGCTTTATGTTGATATTGTGTAATGAAAGGCTGAAACACTTTATGCATCCCCTGTTGCAACGATTTCGTGCGGATATACTTGAACCTAATTTCAACGACGTCAAGTTTATTAAACCGGATGCTAGTCGCTCACAGTCTAGCGAAGGTTACTGGCTGTGTCAGGGTTGGCGCGGTCAGAGTGAGACAGCACGATAGTTGACTTGGGCAACAGCAAGTCATCACCGGCACCCTTCGACCACTCACTGTTGCACCAAGCACCGTGACGCTCTCAGTAATTCTGCAATAATGTAGGACATGATAGATTACGGCGCTCAGTACGTGAAGGACTTCTTGCGAAAATACCACGCTGAACTTTATAGTGATGCTAAGCACTATCACCGCCGTTGACGTTGCATTTTCGATTGATTAGATTTTCTTCGAAGGATCGCCTGGATAACCATGAGTTGTGCACGTGTCGCGCACTTGTTCACGTCAACATGTACAAACGATTTCAATACAGCTTCCCCTTTGTGCCCCTTTCCACCTTCCTGCACTTGTGCACTTGTACAATGGGTTTTGGTGAGCAATCAAGTCCAACAGATGTCATCCGTGCCATATTGGACGAGTATCCTTTCTCGATTGGTTTGTTTCGCGAGTTCCTGCAGAATTCAGACGACGCGGGTGCTTCCAAACAGGTTAGTAGAAGTGGGTACGCTACACTAGTCCCTGAGGCTAAAGGTTTTGTTGTGCCGATAGGTCTTCGCGCTCGACTTGCGAAAGCATCCTTGCGATTCGATATGTGATCCATCGCTCAGAGATTCACAAGGTCCTGCCTTGTTAGCATATAATGACGCCGTTTTTAGTAAGGAAGACTGGATGGCAATACAGACATTGCATCGTTCTTCAAAAAAGGCCGATACTTCGTGCGTTGTTACTCCCATAAGCATTCTGCGAAGGATTAGTCACCGTCGTTGATAGAAAAATTGGCAAGTTTGGGATCGGTTTCCGTTCGTGCTACCACGTACGTTCTATTGACCTTTGCTGGGAGCGCTCCCAAATGCTGACGGTTAGTCATAGACTACGGATAATCCGCAAATTCTCTCTGGCTCCAAGCTCGGTATTCTTGATCCTCATCATCGATTCGGTGACACCGAAGACGTTCAGCCTGGAGGTGCGCAGATCGATCTACGAGTAGTCAACGCCAAGTACAAGGACCACTTGGCTGCTTTCGAAGGCCTGGGATTTGAGCAAGAAATTCAGTCCGACGTATTTCAGGGCACGATCATCCGACTTCCGCTTCGCCTTCCTTCTGCCCAAAGCGAAATCAGTAAACGAAGTGTTGATCCTGAGGATATCCGCCAGCTGCTCAAGGCGTTTGTCCAGGACGAGATTGGTATCTCGATGCTGTTCTTGAAGCATATTCAGTCAATAGAAATAGTTGAAATCAGAGAGGACGGCTCACACGCCGTGAAGGCTTCCGCTACAAAGTGTGCCGACAAGCTTGGTGTAATCGACAATTCCTTGTCTATCCACCCCTGTACAATTACCATCGGCGAGAGTCGCAACGAATGGCTCATTATAAATGAGTTATTTGACGCCATCCAGTCACTGAACCTTCTTTCGAAGGTGGCTGATTGCGACGTGTCTGAGGTCGTGGCTCGAGATAAGCTCATACCTGAAATATCGATCGCAATTCCCGCCTCGCCATCTCAGGGTATCCCTGGAAAAGGAAGATTGTTTACTTACCTGCCTCTTCCCATTGCAACAGGCTTTCCATTTCACATTCATTCATTGTTTGCCTTGACACCATCGAGGCAGAACCTCCGCAATCAAGGAGAAGCTGGTCTCGTGGCTGGCTCAAGAGATAGGTATGACATCTACGTCACATTGACGAGCATTTGTCTGAGGGCACGGTTCGGCTCATAGCATCCTCATTCATTGGAATAGCCTACTATTTTCCACATACCTTCCTCAAATGTGGGCTCGGATGTTAGCCATCCTTCCCCGTCGCGGTTGGTGCGGCGAGAATATCTACGATGCGTGGCCTCCCCATCAAGCTGACGTTAGTTGCGGCGAGGGTACATATTGGAGCGACCTCCCTGTAACATTGTTCGACACGATATTGGAGCAATCACTTTGTGTGTGGCCCGTTCGAGATACCAATATAATGTCCAACATCGAATCTACTTGTGTTGCGCGTTGTGACGCTGATCCATGTCTACTGTCTATGCTTGCCTGTACTGGCATAGATATTGTCCAGCCCCCTAGCCATATTTTCGATATAATCGCGCCACGAACACAAATTAGGGTCCTGGCGCCAACATTGGTCCATCAAATACTGGTAGGTTGTCAATTTGAATGTAATGTAAATATCTTCCGCTGACGAGGAGCCAGGTGTCAGAACCTTGGAAGGTTTTAGAGCTCGATAGGTCTCAACGTCTCCGTCTCATGTCATATCTCTGCACAACCTCCGACGTGGCCCTTCTTGCACATCTACCATTGTTTGAAGTACTTAGTGGGGCATTCATATCGCTGCAACCCAGAAGCGAAGGATGCAGTTACTACTATAATCTCATGACCCCAGACGAATGCAATCTTTTCAAGCGATTTGACGAACAAGCCTTGAATATCAATGCACTCCCTCGCGAAGTCGTCGATCTCATTACACGGGAACAATCCCTCAATGTCTGGCGGCTGTCTCCTGCAATTATCTGCGAACTCCTCCAAGGTAGTTATGGATTTTGGAATATAGAATTGGAACAGCATCTTCCCTGGCTATCCGAGTTCTGGGACTGGGCAGGTGCTTATACATCGGCCGACCTTATCAATTCTATACGTCACTTGTACATCTTCCCGACATCATGCGGGCTCCGGACTTCTAAAGAGGGTGTCTTCGATCGTGGAAATGTGGAACATTTCGCAGTACAAGGATTTCAAACACTCGGCGCCCCCTTTGTCCATTCGCAATTATCCACTAAAGCGATCAAAACTCTTCGCAAATTCAGGATACTCAAATCTGCCATGAATATTCCCGTATTACTATCCCACCTTGACGTCGATCATTTCAAACAACTATCTGGTGATGAAGTTGCCGCGATATTGAGCCACATCGTGGTCCATCTACCAAACTCTTGCCGCGAGATACCATTGCAGCCGCAGCAAAAGGATTTTCTAGAAATGATGCCCATCTATAAACATTACACTGCTGGTAGCGCAGTTTTTGAAGCGTATAGAAAGAACCTTAAGGGCTACGATGTGATATACATTGTAGACGTTCGGGTCGTAGGTCCGAGAGTCTTCCTTCCCGCCATTTCTGGGGCTGCTTTCCTTGACGGTGCAGTCGTCAACGAATGCTTTCTCAAATGCATATCCACTCGATGGAAGGTAGTTCATCTTGTACATCAGTTCGACATCCTACGATTAGCTGCGGTCAATCTGGTAGGACAGCAACCAGCATACTTGAGCGCCTTTCTGGAATATTTAATTGCGCACCGTAATGAACTACCGCCGGACCTCTTTGAACGAGTGAAGGAAGCTCCCTTCATACTTTCAAAAGGTGGCTCTCTATGCTCCCCGAGATGCCTTCTCGATCCAAGTTCTCCCATTGCGAATTTATTCCCCAAAGACTTCGACAAGTTTCCATCTGGAGACAGCACTATTGTTCAAGCAGTTCAGGTGCTTGAACTATTCCAAAGCCAACTTTCATTGGATATAGTACGTGAACGGATATTCAGCATAGCCAAGAAAGCAGACGATCCAGATTCTATCGTCATTGCTCTCGCGCTATTGCGCCTGATCGATGACACCAATCTTGATTGCGCAGGACTCAATGTTCCACTTGATACAGCCTGGCTTCCCACTCAATTAGGCCTTAAACCGGCTAGTCAGTGCAGCTCTCGCTGGTTCTATAACCCGGCACTATATGATCACGTCTTAGAATCTATTCACGAAGATGCCCATATATCACCTTCCCTTCGGACTGCACTTGGCTGGCATAAACCTCTTCCCCTGAAAGTAGTCATCGAACAGTTCAAGGCTGTATTGCATACTGATGGGCCTCCCCATGATGTCCTGAGAGTCATCATCTCCGAACTAGCAAAGTGGGCGACCGCGCAACAAGTAGAACAGCTCATCCGACCCTTTACTTCGGATCGACCTTGGGTTCCTACTGAGGATGGCTACCTGAAATGCGCTTCGCATGCGCTATTACAACCACCTCCTATTTTCCTCTCCGGTTTCCGCCAGATTTCATACGGATTACTCAGCGACAAGGGTATCGTAAAGTTTTTGCGCCGAATGGGGTGTGGTGATTTGTATGTAACCATATATCAGGCTCCAAGTTAATTCTCACAGTTAATATAGCCCCTCTTTCGACGCTTTATTGTCAGAGCTACGCCGACTCAAAGACCATCACCCCTTGAACGTTAGTGTCACCGAGTGTGTTGGCATTTTAACGCTTTTATCGGATCGACGACTGAATGACGAAGAATTGGCTTTACTACTGATCCCTGACGAAGATTCTGTTTTGCGACCATGGACTCAAGTTGCTTTCAATGACCTCGGTGACGAGACCTTTCTGATCGATAAAGTCTCTGATCTCCACCTTACTCATCCTCTTGTGGGCGATGAGCTAGCTTCAAAACTACGGATCACTCGGCTTGGCCTCGAAGAGTCTTTGAAAGGGTGGGACTCGATGTGTCTGGGTGAAGGCCTTGTCGACAGGGTTCGAGGCGTTTTGAAGCAGTACACTGAACAACAAGCCATTGGCGAATTCTTAGCCAATGCTTACGACGCTCAAGCCACTGAGTTTGGAATACTCGTTGACGAACAACAACATAGTACACAACGGTTGTTGAGTTCAACGTTGCAGTATTTCCAAACTTGTCCTGCGCTGGTCATCTACAACGACAGGACATTCTCTGAAGATGACTTACAAGGAATCCACCGCGTTGCCGTCGGTGGGAAGCAGAATAAGACCGATACAATCGGGCAATTTGGGCTGGGGGCTCTAGCAATGTTCCATTTCTCAGAGGCAGGTTCGCCCCTACCTTATTTCTGATAATCTCTCATGGCTGTTATAGATGGCAATGATCGTTTCCGGTGAACACGTCCTATTTCTTGATCCCTCATCAATTCATCTGCCAGGTGGACGTACTTCTATTAACCTCCCTCTTGCTCAGGTTGGAAAGTGCGTGATTTTGTAGCGGTTTCAAAATCTGGTCTCTAATGCTCATGGTATTAGGAGATGGCCCGGCCATCTAGCTTCGTTGCACGGCCTCTTTGGCTTCAATTCAGAATCGACATGCTATGATGGAGTATGTTTGACAATCACTTCATTTTCTCATCATCGTTAACTGAGGCTCATGTCACGCAGACACTCTTTAGACTCCCACTGAGAACCTCTTCCCACGTCCACCAGGATCAAAGTATTATAATGACACCATTGTCAGCAAATCATGTGCTGACCGAGGTTGTCCAAACCTTCGCTTCGAAAGCCATCGACTCGATGCTATTTACGCAGATTCTTCACATATTCGCTCAACATAGAAATATTGATGGCGATACTTCTTGCTTATGGACAGTCAGTGCCCAGCGCCCACTTGACGAGGGCGGAGCGAGCAACGGTGGTTATTATGGCGAAATCATTCGCGTTCAAGGCCAAAACCTACCTGATCTAGGGACTATCAACGAAGAATGGATCATTGCATCAGTATCAATACCTAGCGCAATGGCCCCACCTGACTTGTCCTCACTGTTCGAGGATAGTTCATACCGTCTCCGGTCTCCTATTCGTGTGGCTTTAGGTGCGCAACTATCCCCGAAAGACTTGGGCCCAAACCATCCACGCCTAGTTAGACGACTCTTTTCCACTCTTCCCTTACCCATCAAGATATCCATACCAGTGAATATATCTGCTTCGTTTATCCTTGCTCCTGATAGACGGAATATTCGACTCGATGAATATAACAATCAAGAATCCCAGTATAATCGTTGGATCCTTGGCAGTGTTGTTCCACAATTATATCTTTACCTACTGGACTTGTCAGTCATGAAAGAACAGACGGATCCTTTCCAATGGTGGCCAAGCCATAGGTCAAGAAGTAACATCAACGGCGATGCCCTTAGCCGCCTGTGTGTCGAGGCTTTCTATTCCAAAGAGCACCTCGGAGGATCGCAGAGACGTATTTTCCGAAGCATCGTCCTGCCTAATACATTCCTCGACCCACAAACAGCGGTTTCTATGACGAATAGTTCCCTTCGCAAGGTTTTGGAGGTGCTCGGAAACATCGCACTTGTGCGACTGCCAAAAGATATTCGCGACCTTGCCAAGACTCTACAAAAAGATGACGTACAGTTCGTCATAAACGAAGTCAGGCGACAGAATTGTCAATGGTTTACAGACCGATTCCTAGACGAAGACAGGCCCATACATGTTGAAGAACACCTCTCTATAACTGATATCGACCGTCTTATTTCATTCATCATCTCGGAAGGCGTATCTGGGCTACATCACCTTCCTCTCTTACCGTTGGCCAATGGGGTGATCCGGGAATTTGAGCCTACTCAAGCGAACATGGCAGTTTATTACATAATGAACGACAAAGGACATCGAAAGCTGTTTCGTCCTGACCGTATCGTTCACCCAAAACTCAATATTGGGAGGTTACTCGACGGACTCAATGTCGCTTATCCTGATAGCAAAGCTATCAGCAACTTGATTGCTGATAAACTGCCAAGAGTAGATGATTTTGAGGCCTCTGATAGTGAATGCCATTGGATTGCCAAGTTTTGGAACCAGTATCATTCCTTGTCCATGGAGTCTATCGACATTGAATTATTCCCTCTGGTTCCGACAATCAAGTCCGAGCATTATGTTTCGCTAAGATATTGTACGCAAGCGGGTTCTCCGGTTTTCCTTGTCGATAATGGACATCCAAGCTGGCTACCTGATGTTCTATACAGCTTCTGTGTCGACGTCCGTGTAGTTATGCTGGATGATCTCCCTCGTCCCCTCAGGGATATTCTTAGGACAAACGAAGATCGAAGTTTCAACATAAACCTCTTGCTTAATTTCCTTGAACCCCTTTCTTCAGATTTTCGGGCACTGTTTGCCGGGCTTGGTGTTGATATCCACACCAAGCTTGCGGAATGGCTAAGGTCGTATATTCCCTCCTCGCCTAGTACTCCGTTCAAGGTTAACGTTGCTCGCGCTCTACCTATCTGGCCAACGTTCGAGAACGGGGTGAGCACTATTATGCTCCCGGCAAACAACATCAATATGTTGCCAAGGGGTATCTCTGAGGGTGTCATCAAGCAATTATTACACAAGCATGCTACGACTCCATATCACGCACGACTGACTGGCCTTGGCATCCAACCCTTGGATTACAGCGCTGTCTTAACAATCTTGGAATCTGAATGGCGTCATACACAGCTACCCGCCGAACTCTATACAACCTATAAAAGTCTCATATCCTGGTTAACGGGCGCAGATGAGTTTCGTGGCAGGTCGCTTCTTGTTCCCGATGCCACTTCGCTGCTAGTCAAATCCGATACTCTGTATGAACGGCATGTGCTATTCCTCGATGCGTTCAATAACGATCCAGGCTACTTCCTCCATCCCGATTTCATGAAATTTGAACCCATTCTCCGCGGATCCCTGAAACAATATAGTGATTTGGACATGGATTTGTTTTGCACCTGCGCCCAGGCGATTCACGACGCGGGGAATAGCCCACGACTCATCGAAAGAGCTCGAACCGTCTTTGGTGTATATTGTGAAGACTTGCCTCTCCGAATTCGGTGGCACCAAAAGCATTTATGGAGTTTAGTTGCCCACCTGCGATTCATCCCTCGCAATATTACGAACGCTGAGTTCAATCTGACTCAAGTCACATATCTACCAGAGTTTCCCGACATTGTCGCGCCCAATCAATTGGTTCGAAAAGACCTTGAGTCTATCGCGTGGACTCAACGTGCTCGATTCAGTAGCGAACCTAGTGACAGAGTTCTATCTGCCAATCCAGAACTTGGATTACCTACCGCTGATGAAGTGGTATGATCTACGCCCTCGCTAAGTAACTACATCCCTCGCTAAAATTGATAACGGTTTCTAGGCCCAGCATCTTCGCGTATTGGCTACGATGGCTCAAGTACCGGGTAGCCCTCTGTACAGCAATTTTGTGGTCGATTTGATAGCCACATATGATTGCCTTGATAGTTGTATCAACGACTTCACGCGACCGTCTTCGTGGGATGATGAACTGCTATTTCTCAATGTTGATGACCCAAGCCAAGATGAGTGGACTTGGCGATCTGGCAAGGAGTTGTTTTTCAACATCGTTGACTCGGACACAGTATGGGCAGTGCGCAAGCTCCTTCAACCTTTTCGAAACCTGCTTCTCGCCTCGGGTGTCGATGATATCGTCAATCCTTCTTGCCCCGAACTCCAAATAACACCTTCGGAGTTGAAGCTGCAGACCTTCCGCACCAAATACGAGAAAATGAGAGAGGAGGGTAAACTGATCGACGTGATTTTCGAAGCCGAAGGGAAAAAGTTCCCTGCTCATCGGTCGTTCCTGGCGACGATCAGTGAATACTTTGAGCACATGTTCTGCAAGGATTTCGGGGAGGCCGGTCCTGGCGTAGTACACGTTGAGTTGGACCGAGGGTGTTTGACTGTGAGCGCGGTATTGGGTAAGTGTTACCTCTTCTCTTTTTTTACGAGATGTTCACCGATGAAATAGACTATATCTACCAGGATAAGGCGCCTGACTCAGAGAGCTATGACTGTAATCAGTTGCTTGATATCCTAAGCTTGACTCATTACTGGCAAGTGAGCGATCTGCACGAGTTGATTCAGAACGAGATTATAAAAGGGAAGATGATTCAACCTTATACGTATTTGGGGGGTAGGCCATAACAGTTTGTATTTCATAGCAATAGCAATCTCACTGATGATTTTGTTGTTTTAGTATTGCAAAGAGCAAGAGTGTTTGAAGGAAGTATGCTGATCACTGCCTGCGAGGAATATCAAGCCGCTAATTCTACAAAAAAGGGCTTCCGTCAACTAAGAGACGTCGAGGATTAGTTCACACCAGAAATATATAGCTTCCTCAGCATTAGTCGAGTATTTCATGGATTTGATTTTTGTTTCAATGAATAAATGGCTTGCTTCCATAAATAGCTTGCATGGTGTCTACAAGCGCTGTATAACGCCGCTGGAACAGCAGAGTCACTTTACTTCTTGTTTGCCTCACCTTTTCACACATATAATGAGTTCAAGTATCATACATTCACGTCCTATAATTCCCCACATACGTTCTTCATGTCCTCAATGTCATGCACAACTGGAATTCCCGGTACCAACCCCTCATCCACGGCCGGGGACCCTTTTACAGGTCGAGTGTTTTTCATGTAGATCCATCCTGACGCACGCGTTTTATCCAAATCAAATCCCGAATGTCGGCAGCACGCCGTCAGCCTCTTCGACTAACGGTGGTGGAAGCACACACAAGCCATCTTCAAGTCAAAGTGGCGGTGGTTCATCAAATGCTCAAGCGAGGAAGGGAGGGAGGAAGATTGGGACGCAGGAGCGGCCACTGGAGACAGGCTACTACGATATTCTGGGCGTCCCCGTCGATGCTACGGCTGAGGATATTAAGAAAGCATATCGTAAGTTGCACTCGACGTGCTCCACCATAAGTATCTCATGAAGTTTTCTAGGTCGTTTAGCGATCAAACATCACCCCGATAAGAACCCTGATGACCCACACGCCGAGGAACGATTCAAAGAGATTGCCATTGCTTACCAGACACTATCCGATCCCCAACTACGTCATAAATATAATGAATTTGGGCCGAAGGAGAGCGCACCTGAGGGCGGGTATGTTGACCCGGAGGAGGTGTTTGGCGCGATATTTGGAGGGGAGAGATTCATGCCGATCATTGGGCAGATTAGCCTCGCGAGGGACATGAAGGCGGCATTGCAAGAGGCTGACGAAGCGGAGGGGGAAGGGGAAAGCAGTAAGAGGGTAAGGGATTCGAAGGGGAGAGAAATACTGAGCGAAGAAGAAAGGGCGAAGAAGGAGGAGAAAGAACGACAGAAGGCCGCTGAGGTAAGTCCATTCATCTCTTGTTTTGTGTACGTCGGGACATTGAGAGATATAGAAAGCGGCTGCTCGCGCAGAGAGAGTTCAGAAGCTTGTTGAGAACCTCACAAGGAAGCTTGGGATATTCACCGAGTCGGCGACGGGTCCGAATGATAGGGACGTTTCGAAGAGTTGGAAGACGATATGCGAATTGGAGGCTGAGTGAGTATATTTTAATATCTTTCCCGAGGTCACTGTTCATTGATCTTCTCATTAGAGAGCTAAAGCGGGAGTCGTACGGCGTAGAGCTGCTGCACGCCATCGGCTTTGTGTATGTCTCTAAGGCCAAGCACCATCTCGCCACGAACCAGACATTCCTTGGTGTCGGAGGATGGCTACACAATGTTCAGGGAAAATACCATGTTTTCAGCGAGACGTGCGTATTCGCGTTGTATACTGGTTTCGCTCTCATACTTTTTTTAGTGTTTCAACACTACGCTCCGCAATTGAGCTCAAAGCTGTCTTTGACCAGATCCAGGCCGCTGAAAAGGCCGGGAATCTCAGTCCTGAGGAGAAGAGAAAGTTAGAAGAGCAAGCGGCTGAGAAGGGTCTTCAGGCATTGTTCAAGGTGAGTGCATTATCATTACTACTAATCATTTGCTAATTAAATTATAGGGTACGAAACTTGAGATTGAGTCCGTCCTCCGAGAGACATGCGATCGTGTGCTGAATGACCCGAATATCTCAAGAGACAAGGCACAACTGCGTGCAGTGGCTCTTCAGATACTCGGTGAGGCGTACATGAATGTTAAGAAGGAAGGCGATGGTGTGGGCGGACCAGGAGGTGGACATGTAGATGAGAGCGAGTATGTGAGAGTCGATACGAAGAATAGTAAAGCTAGGGAGGGGAAGTGAGAAGGAGGCTATAATTGATAAATATAAGGCTTAAATGTATCCATACGCTACGCTCCTTACGCAGAAATTAGTGCTTTTCAGGAAGCAGATGGTAGATAGCTTTGTTGACAAACGATTCCAGCATTCCGTAGATCAATTCACATAATACTCTTTTCCCTACTGTACAGGCGCTACAATTAGCGCTTGCTACTTATCAACTTCGACCAAACTTTGACTGCAGCTTGAAGTGCAATGAACCAGGCTGCCTACGGCACGCGAGAAGTGCACGCTTCGTTTTTGACAAACCAGGTCTGGCGCTTTTGCTTGGGCGCCAGATCAGCATACCACTTATGTTCTTTGACGTACAGTCCTATACCTAAGACTTCATGATAGATATCAGCTATTTACATGTGGACTCATACTAAGCGTTCAGTTCTGTGGAATAAGTACGCTAGGAATATTTTCGCGATTTTTTGCGATTTTCTGTGAATTTCACGTTAGGTTTCCCACACTGATGGAGCAGGCGCTTACTCGACAGCTTTCTTCCTCTCCACCCTCATCTCTGCTCGTCAAGACCGTGTCGAGAAGAATGTTTCCTGGCTGTAACTCATCCACTCAATCTGCAATGCAAATTTCTCGGTCTCCCCGTTTCGCCGCATCCATGTACCGGAGCCGAGGAGAGTTTTTGCTTACCGCAACAATAGGAATGGCTGCAAGATCGTCAGCTGTGAGTCTTCTTTCACATTCCCTTCCGCTGACGTGTATTATTAAGAAACACGTTTGGCGTGAACGTATTGCTTGCCTCCCTCCGACATCCCCTACCCTCACTCCAGCCATGTTTCCCTTGGGATATCTACCTACCAACCACCAGCACTGGTTCTTGCTACTTATGAAGATGTCCGACCCATGTCCTATGGTAAGTCTTCATTGCTACTCCTCCTACCTGCGCCACCCATAGCCTACTTGAAACGGTCCACAAGATATCCAATATACTATCATACTTCACCAAAACTTCCCTACAGTGTTCTATGTTACTGAATGTATAGCTATCTTATAAAATAATTATTGATCCGCTTGAGTGATTCATTTCAATGTAAGAAGACATAATAAGCCAGGTATCATTAGTATGGGGAGGCTCCAGAGTCACGACTACACTGAAGTTGAAGCGTGCACTTCTCGCCTTTCGCAGGCTGCCCCCATTAGCTGGCATCCTTGCCGAAGGCCTGCTTTGTTATCATGCCAGTATGAGATGTCTTACTTGCATAGACATAAGGATGTTTACATGGGCTCTGAGTCTTCCGCCTTCGAACCTCGGGACTCCGGGAGTGCCCATTTTCTACCTAACTTTGGTAGCACCCATGACCGCCGTCGGTTAATACGAAGAGTTCTCTATACAAGAACTGGAGATAAGCCCTTGATACTATCTTTACTGACGCTTAATCAAGAAGAGTACTCATGCCTTTCATTTTGTGTCAGGATCGGCTTGTTAGGCCGTCAATGTCAACAAGAAACCGACCAATTGGCAGCTGGCTGCCGTAGCCAGTCCATGGCTATGCAGTCAAAATCTGCCGAGCTTGTACCATGATCTACTTCGGATGAAGGAATTAAGCAGCTGAATCCTAGTTTACTGGTGTCGTAGTACACATTTAGCCCTCGCTCGACACCGTGGTTATGCCGTGCGTGGTTCTCTATGTATTCTCTCTCGGATTCACTGAAGCTATCGAGCGCAGCTCTCCGTTGTTTTACGTACCTACAATGACATCCACACTTCTTATAGCAGAGGAACTACTAGGCGAGAAAATACCGACATCAATGCGCCCCACTTCTTCCTCCCCGCAGTGCTTCGTTAGTTAGTCCCATCACGCTAATTCAAGCGGCCCGTTGAGCAGCAGATGAGGTCATGCTTTTTTCCCTCCCCGGACCGCGAAAAGAGTTCATGCTCCCGCTCTGAGTGGATTTCTATCGGTCAGAGGCGTATAAAAGGTCGCAAAATATACTCACTTTACGTCCAAGAAGATGAAGACTTCTGCAGCTATTGTTTCCTTGCTCGCCACCGCTGCTAGCGTTGCAGCTCATGGTGTAGTGACCACACCGGCTCCTCGTGTTGTAAGTCAATACCTACGTGAATGACTTGGCGTTGATTATCTTCCTCTCATTATTCCAGGTTGGCGCAGCCAATCAAGCAGCTTGTGGTACAGGCGCTTATACCGTACTCAAGAGTGGTACGTAGAGTTATAGCACTCTCCTACAGGTGGTCCAGAGTTGACAATCTCGGAATACATTCAGATAAATATGGTCCGGTAAGTGAAGCATCTTATTCTCGTATCTTTTCTCTCCGTCCTAAATTACTCCCTCCTGCTTCTCGATTTTCCTCCGTCATTAAATTGCGACTGATATAATTCTCCGTCAGATCGAAAATGCCGCAGCAAAGGTCGATTCTGGCTATGACGCTGCAGCGTGCCATCTTTTCTTCTGTCGTGGCTATCAGGTATGCATAGCCGCTGATGGTCTCGACTCAACCTAAAATACTCCCCTATTTAAGTTGGAAGACAATATCAAGAACACGAGAAAATACACAGCCGGGACCGTGGTGCCGTTCCACGTCGATATGGAGGCCCATCACACAGGATATGCCGTAAGTTGTGCTGGTCATCCCCATACCGTCACTGATTTGAGGACATAATTAGAACGTATCCATTGTGCGTTGATTTTATTGAACGACGCTGTTAGCAGCGCGCTAACTTCTTATGTACAACGTCTAGGTTAACCTCGCCACGCAGAAGATCATCGAACCGCTGTTTGTCTGGCCAGTCTATGCGAACGACAGTCTTGGGCCTTCACAGTGGCCAAAGAATGAGAGTCAGTGTTCTATCTTTATTCGTCGTACGCGTAGACTCACGCGTGCATTGGCTTGCAGCTGACTTTGAGGTGACTATCCCGGACCTCGGGTCTCAATGCTCTACTGTAGGCGCCTGCGCCATTCAATGGTGGTGGTACGTATATATTCGTATCTTTGCTGGTACGCGGGTACTCACTCTAATGAATGCTTGAAGGTACGGAACAAAGGTTAAGCAAACATACGAAAGTTGCATCGATTTCACACAGTGAAGGGTGTGTACGATTGAGATTGAATGTGGCTATATGTATGCAGTACCTAGAATGTTATTCGAGTTTTGTTACGAATGGGAAATACTTCCTAGTTAGATTTTCGCAATTCACGTGGAAATGGTTCGGATGTCGCCGGCTGACTGAGGGCGCCTAACTTACCACCAACTTTCTTGCTATGACTATGTTTGAGGCGTCCTGAGTCCCACCCACTAGTGACTTTCTATTTAAACCTCTAATATTACGAGACTCATGGAACCAACTCTTAGGATTGGTGGTACACGTAGTCCGCCTCGCACCCGAAGTCAATGGACCTGGTCCACACGACTCAAGATTATTGGCAAATGGCGGCATTAATAGTGGATGAGGCTTGACAGAATCATAGCCGAATTAATGGGCGAGTGACGCATGAAGCTTGAAATTTAGGTTTTAGAAGTCTCAAGAGATAAGCAATCAAAATCTCAGCCAACTGGCGCTGGGCCCAGCATCACCGAATATTCTGGCTCAGACAGTGTCAACGCCTATCTTTTCACTATGATGCTCTTTTTATTACCCCTATCTAAAGTACCATGTCATTTTACAGACGCGATCGAACTGAAAATGTGGTCAGCCCAAACTTCAACTTCCCTTTTTCAGAACAGAATGTCAGCCTCCCGCCAGCCACAATTTCCCAAATCCAGCACCCTTAAATTCCCTCCGGATGCTGCACTCACTTCTTTATCTTTACCTTCGTACCCCCACCTGCAGACTCGCCTCCCTCCAGTCACTCTCACTAACGACTCGATCACCACCACCACCACCACCAGCGCCGACACTAGTGTAATATGAATATGTCGACGGAATCTCAGCTTCCCACTTCAGTCTTGGCCTCAGCGTCATCACTCCCATCCCCAGATACCACCAAACCACACGGTTCTCTGATTGTCACCATCGTTCCGGTGGCTGCTGCGGGCATACTACTTGCAGTTATAGGCTGGCTGGTCTATACCATAGTTCAGAACCGCCAAAGACAACGGTCTCTAGAGGCTTTGGATCTTGAGGTTTGTTTCTTGGTGCTGCTACACCTCTCTCGTGGCACTCATCTTGATTATACGACGTAGGCTAGGGCATATACGGTTCAGTCCAGCTCGATGCCAACCGACCTGAAGGCATTGGGTGGGCAAAGGAAAATGGGATTGCGTCCACTCAGACTAGCGTCAGCCGCTACAGTTATTACTACCAAATCGGAAATCGCCAAGCCAGCACCAGCACAGACATCCAGGACAGCTGTGGTGCCTCCGTTCAACACCCTTTCGAAGTTATACGTTGCCGAACCTCGCCGTGATTTTATTCGCCCTCTGAATCTGCCAGGTCTAGTCAAATCGCATAGCATGGGCAACCCATCCAGCTCTAAGGGTTCGGACAGCTCTGTAACCGAAGGACTCGAGTCTTCTCCCCCAGTCACTCCCAAGCGCCCCGTCCTTTTCAAGCGATGCCTTTCCGCTTTCGGCGATCTTTCTTCTCGCCGCTCTCATCCCGATACAGTTGCAAAAGCGGACTCATCGAAGACTGCCTCTTGTGCCGAGCGGTCGTCAAAGGATTCAAGTGAAGAATCTTTGGAAGACAAGGGGGAGATGAGGGAACATAAATAGGTTCTGCCAGCATTGGGGATGGCACGGGAGGTGCCTTGAAAGCAGCGGGTTTGCTGCTCCCATATTGTACTTCAAAATCACAGCAGTGTGCATATTTATACCCCTTCTCTTGACGTGGTGCTTCATATTTACTCCTACTCACATCTACCATCCCTCCTGTCTGTGTTCCACTTGCTCCGCAATTTGAAATTATCTATTCTGTTCAAGCACAATATCGAAAATCTGCTTACCTCTGGTATCAGCATCACTCGACATACATATAGCTTATATTGGGGAAAGAATTGCTGGTAAGCGCAAGGGGCAAGCATACAATTATCGAGCCTCCCATGGCGTGGTAGGTTCGCACAATAGAGTTTTTGTTCATACATACAATCACGCACCAAACAAATACAGAATAGCGTAATCCCAGTACTTGAAGTTATCAAAAGGTTCCAATAACATCGGTATCCGTTTAGCCCATTCGGTCTCGCCCCCTTGCGTGTATAGGGCCTTGCAGTATTCCCAGTAACCTGGGTACCACCCAGACTGTTCCCAGTCAATAACGGCTACAACACGACAAGGTCCCTCGCCTTCCCTCGTAACCATCACATTGAAGGGGCAAAAGTCACCATGCGTGAATTTGACAGGAACATCGTCAGGCAAGAAATTTCGATATGGATGTGGTTCGCCTGGGGGGTCCAGGTCCATAGGATTATATACGTAGTCGTTGAACTCCTTGACGGAATCGGAGACAAGTTTCTTGGTGAAGGCGCGCTCTGTACAAGGCCCTCTCACCAGTGATCCTAGGACATGGGGTTTATCATGAGCTCATAAATCAAAATTGAATACGTACCAATGAATGGACTCTGCGTAGGATCGGGTTCCAAGTCTCTCCATAGAGGTACAATTCGTTTGAGTTGGTCTATCACATCATCTAGTTCTGTGCTTGACAGGCCGGGTAAACGCTCTTTCAGGGTTACACCATCGATGTATTGCATATAAAGGAAAAAACCGTTGAAGAAGTAATCCCGGTCAGAGTCATCATATATCCAGCCGTAGATCTCGGGAACAGGAACATCCGTGAAGTGATGTATGGCCCAAGTATGCTGGCACTCTGCCAAGTCGACAATCGATCCAAACTTGACGAACAAGTCTAGACCTGGGTATCTGAATGCGCGAGATTCCAGCTGTTTGCCGATTGCGCGAACCTCTGCGGGAGTTGGCAGTTCACGCGTGTCTGTGGATAAGGTGAAGAAGGAGGACTGTCGGAATATAACAGTCGTTTCCAGAGGTATGGCCGATATGGGTATAAATTTCATGAGGGTTGCGCTTGTGGTGAAATATATGTCGTACTTGAAGTTTTCCTGCTATCTACTCGTTTATGTTGACGTTTTTCTCTCCCAGTCCAATCACACTACCACTGTCCAGCCTAGTTCCACCTGCACGTAGAAAATTACCAAGTTGCTCTGTGACGGATTGGCTGTACGTGCCACGGGTCTGCTCAAAGGGAGTTGTCGATGCTGTCTTCGTGGATGGCGTCAAGGACGTCTTCTGGGTAGGATTTGGTACTCGTGCGTCGTGACGAGAAGGTGTAGTAGAGGGAGGATGTGAATATTCAACGCATGCTTGATGTTTATCCAACGTTGATGCCTGTGGGCGTTGGTGGGCGTGAGACCCTACACAACTTGTCGATTGGAGTGAATACGATGGGTAATCTCGTACTTGACCGTCAAGCACTACCGGCCTTGCTAAACAGCTGCTGGTCAAATTTTCGTCGCAGGGGGGCCACTGCTAATTTTGCTGTAGAACCTGCTTCGCCTAGGACCTCAGTACAAATTTTGGCCAATAAATGTTAGTGAGAACACTCGTACGGCTTTTTGTGATAGCAAAAAGATAGCCAAAAAATGTGACTAGAAATGGTGGAGGCTATCGTAAAACCACACACCCTTAGTATTCCCAAGGCGAGCACCGTTCTCACAACAACCGTGACAGCAAAAGCCTCCCTTTGAATCGAATTTAGTCCATCGCCGGCCACGAATGCTCAACGCTGGATAGAAGCTTGCGGTTCACGAAGTAAACAGATTGAAAGCTGAGCGAAATGCTTGTCTTTCGGTTTCCGGGTTACACACAAACGTGTTGGTTCAAATCTTCCAGTATGTACGGGATGCGGCGTTTTCTACAAGATCCCCTTCGATGAGGTGGATGCAAAATATCGCTCATGTTTGCCACAGATGGTTTTTCTGGCCCTCGATTTCCATGTCCCGGGTTGAAATCGCAGAGATGTTCAGGAGGGCCGAACGTGCACCTCGGAGGCTCTTTTTCCTCCTGTCATTATTATGACGCTCCTCATGGCACTCGTGCGTGAGGAAGGAAATGGAGGATGCTGCATGCATACCCGAGTTTACTCACTATTGACGCTTGTGGGCGCTGACAATGGGCATTTGATTATCGATTGTGGGCGTAACACCTTCGCAATATAATAGGCATGTAAGGCACGGGCAACATCATGAAATCCATACCCATATCAGCCATACCTAAGGAAAGGTCCATCACCTTTCGACAATCTTTCTTTACCTCATCTGGGGGTACGCGTGAGCTACCGACCCCTATTGAGGTCCGCGCGACCAGCAAGCAATTCCGCTCATGCGCATTCAAATACCCAGGTCTAGATTTGTTCGTCAAGTTTGGATCGGCCGTCGACATATCAGGATGCCAGCATCTCTGGGCTCTTCATCACATTACGGATATTCCTGTCCCCGAGGTCTATGGGTGGACGTATGATGACACTGGCAGCGAATATCACTCAAACGGCTTCTTTCTGTACATGCAACCCATCGACGGTGTCTCTTTACAAGAACGACTGCCTAGCTTGTCAAACAACGAGCTGGAAGAAGTGGTAGATCAACTCAAACAGATTGTTCCCTTATGGCAAGAATTAGAGCCTGATCCCGCTCGTGGTCCATTCATCGGTGAGCTCGCCAATATCACGGGACGATATTATTTATAATTGAAATTCTTGATCAGGATCACTGGTAGGCGGTCCGTGCACAGAAAGGGCTTTTCATGAAAAATTTGTCTTCAAGTCTGTCAAGGAGCTCAATGATTATCTTTACAACCCCAGGGGCAAAGCCTGGCCAGATAGTCCACATCCACATCGAGCTTTCTTACCTGATGACGTTCCTATCAAGTTCACGCACGGTGACCTGTGCCCACTTAACGTGATGGTAACAAGGGAAGGCGAAGGTCCTTGTCGCGTCCTGGCCATTATCGATTGGGAACAGTCAGGTTGGTTTCCAAGCTATTGGGAATACTGCAAAGCACTTTATATACAGGAAGCTGGTACAGAATGGACAGGGCGTATACCAGCCTTGTTGGAACCTTTTGATAATTTTGATTATTGGAATTATGCTATCCTGTATATTTTCGGTTGTTAGTACTTTCACTCTAGGTATCATATTGATTGGATACGGCTCCCCTTTCTGGGGAGCTGTCTGATAAGACCATCTTTCAAACAATGACAAGGCCTGGCAGTTACAGTAGCCAGGCTCCGCAACATTGGGCCATGGACGTTTTGCCGATAATAAAGGATTCCGCACCAGATGTATAGCTATGTCCTTTCGCTTCAAGCTTCAAGACCCAACGGAGGGACTCGAAATGTCGTTGGTATTATGTCAACGGATGTCTCTACTTCTGGCCCCTTGCATTGCATTGCAATGCTCTAGCTCTGGGTCTACCCATAACTATACAAGCATAAGTACAAGCAAAACAGTCAACACAGCTTGAGTACAAACAAAATACATTCCAAACGTACACATCATAAATTTATCGATTTGTATATTACATGTATGCAGATGTATGAACAGTATAAATGCGTATGCAGATCTGACATGTTATGTAGCATATAGTCCACGTTGTACATATATTCCATAGATAGCGCGAAATGGCGATAAAATAGCGCGGATATTGAAAGCAGGATCGAGATTCGAGGAGTCTACTTGTATTAGGTGCAAAGCAAGAGGTTGGAATAGAACGTCGATTACACCGAGGCGGAAGGAATGAGATGGGATGGGAGAGCCCGCGCGTAAAAACGTCGACGTTCAGTCTGAAAAGGTGAAGCTGACACTTCATTCGTCCATCTCACACTTAGGCGATATAACAGCAACGATAACCGAAATATCTACACCGGCAAAAAGGAAAGAATATCAGCAAACCTCATTCACTCTTGATAACCTGACAGAATTGTAGATGAAGGTGCAGCAAAAGACTCACCATCACTCTTCCCTCCACCCCTATACAACCGTCCGCATTCCCTCGCTCTCCGAGCAAACGGAATTTCATCGTCTTCTCCTTCAACCACGCCGCCTGTCTTACTTTTTATACTCGCACTCACGCCATTATGGTTATTGGACGCCGAAGCAAGAGTGGACGAACACCGCACACTACCACCATCCAACGTCTCCATCACCAAAGGCCGAACCACATTACCGAATTGATACGGGTATCCCAATCCTACACCCGCACCACCTTTCGATAACATCCCCATTCCCGTCCCTCCCGCTTTCATCACACGCCCACCACCAATTCCACCACGGGATCCAAGTCCCGAAAACGCCATCATCCCCGAAGGGGTGTTCCCAGCTGGAGTTGAACTACGTGCCGCGGTCGACCGATATAAGTGATGTCGATTAGACGAAGACGAAGGTCGACGATCAGACACCTTCCTAGCTCGAGAACACAACGCCTCGCTCAGCTGAGCTGCCAATTTTTGAGTCTTAGTACGACTGAGCGATGAAGCCGCCGCCGCAGCAACCGCCGAGCTATTCAGCTTGCTTCCCCCCCTTGCAGCCGATGAACCCTGATCCTCACTCTCATACCCACTATCCTCGCATCCCAAACTCGTCTTCTTCTCCCCAGCACCACCATCAGCTTGCTTTCCTACCACACTCTCGGCAGACGAAGAAGGCAACGCAGAACCAGATGCAGAAGTACCAGTACCAATGCCAGTGGAAGTGGAAGTGGAACTAGAAGCAGGACTCATCCCTACTGCCTCCGACGCCGACGCCGAACAAAACCCCCTCCGAAACCTAACAACCTCATCCAAAACATCCTCATCCCACAAATTATCCGCCAACCCATCGCTTGCTAAAATCAAAATATCGTTCTCCTGAACGGGGAGTGTGAACACGTGGGCAGCAGGTGTGTGGATGGATTGAATAGGTTCGAATGATCCTCGACTCGAGCTTGAACTTGAACTCGAACTCGAACGAAGATTAGAGCGAGCATCGAATGAATGCAATCGTGACGCCGAGTCCAACGAATCGCTCCACGTAGTCGAGCTAGACAACGAACCAAGAATCTTACTCTCATACACCGGTTTCCCTATCGATGGGGCGTTGATTTCAGCCTTGGTCGATATACCTCGAGTAGGAGTCCTCGAAATCGATGATGACGTCGTCATGACCGGAGAGCTAGACACCTCACTCTGCACTGAGGACAGCTTTGATGTTGAAGCCGGTGAGGAAGATGTAGCGCTAGACGAAGTAGACACACTAGACGCGGAACTGCTAGTGCCGGTGCCAGGTGATGAAGCCGTGCTTGATAACGTTGAACTAGGCAACCCGTTCGACGTACCAGTCGACGTGGAACTGGAAGCGGAAGTGGAAGTGGAAGAAGACGAAGAGACCGATACAGCAGCCTTCTTCAACACATTCGGCGTAATCGGAGAAGTAGGTCCAAGTTGAACTGGCGTATTAAACTATCCACACACACCCCACACACACACGCACCAATCCAAAAAAAAGGGGTTACACATTAGCATTCGAATCTCATCAAATAGGTAGGGCGAAAACACCAGAATCATGATAGAAAGGAAATAAGGGAAAGGAAAAATAAAGAAACACTTACATCCCACCACATCTCCTCACTCCTCCACACAATCTCCTCGCCTCTGACCAACATCGCCATGCAGTCGCCAACATGAGCAATCTTGATCACTGGTGTGTACGATTGCTCTTCCTTCACCTCCCTCTCTACTTTCCCATTCTCGTTCTCTTGCCGATTCTCTTGCGTTTCCGTTTCCGTTTCCTTCGCCTTGCAAACGTTCGCTTCATGCTCACAACCCCCTACACCCATACCCGCATCCATATCTGGAGACGCTCCCTCCACGACAACAGTCCGACTATCTACACAGGAGGAGCCATCAACCAGAGACGACGACATCTCGCCCGAGGTCCGTACATTCCCTCTCACCCTATCTCTCCCACTCCCACTTTCACCCTCACCCGCATCGCTAACCACCATCCCCTCCCTTCCTCTAACCTTCTTCAGTGCTACCTCTCCTCTTCCTCCTTCATCACCCACACCCACACCCAAACTCGATTCCCCATAAGAAGACGACGATGACGGTGAAGGCGATGAAGACGTCGGTGATGAATGTGAAGAAAGCGTTTGTGTTGAAGTGGCAGGAGTTTGTACACAGTCGAGTACAGCAAGGAGAGCGGTGGATGAGCCTGATAGAAGGGGAACTGTACGTGTATGCGCATCAAAACCATCGTCGACCGACGCAAAACCATTTCTTCGCGCATCCAATCTCCGAAACGACCCTTCCACATCTCCCAATCCAACTTTCCTCCCACCCCCACCCCCACTCTCCCTACCCTCAACCTCCTCCCCTCCCCCATCCATCCCACCACCATCACCGCTATCACCATTCCTAAAACCACCTTCACTCCCAACAACCTCCTCCCTAATCACATGCAAACCCAACGCCTGCTCATACGCCCTCTCCAAAATCGAAAGAACATCAATCCCATCTTCGAGATCCGCTAGATTGGTATCGAGTGCTTCTTGGATGTCTTCGTATTCGTATTCTGACGATGACCAAGTGGGTTTGATATTGTCGGACGACGACGGCACTGGTCTGACGTCATTCCCGGGATTACATCGGCTAGACATAACATTTTTTTTTCAAACGTCAATAACGAATAAATCCAAATAACACATACGGAGGTTCAGGATGATATACCCATTCCGGATTATACGTCCTATCCAATTCCGAATTCGAAGGATGGTGTATCGCAGATACCTCGGATGCACAAAAATGCATTAATCGTCTGGCGAAGAGGGCACTAGGGGAAGGGCCCGACCCAGACGACGATGCTGGTGTAGGAGCAGGAGCAGGAGGGATATACGTAGAAGGGAATCTCTGATGCTGATGTTGATGCTCAGACTGTAATCGAGGTCGATGTGTGTCATGACTAGCACAAGAACTATTTTGGCTGGAAGAAGATCTTAATTTCGATCTCGATTTCCACCCGCCTACACCATCAGCGACACCCATGGCCGTATCAGAGAGGAAATACGCGTCTTCACCGACTTGAACGGAAAGTCTCGTGCTTTTATCGATGTCCAGGTCGACGTTGCTCGTGTGATAGCTCCGACAATGATGAGGATATGTTCGGGGCATTGTATGAGGATGAGATGCAGAGTTGTAGAAGCGTGTCGTATGAGTATGTTGAGTGGCGGAGGGCCGTTTCGGAATCCCATACGCAGCCACATTCAACGTATACTTCAACTTTTTCCTCCTCGCAGCAGCCCCCATATACCCTGATCTCTTCCCCGTATCTTCATTAGATCCGTCAGGATCCCGAGTCAAATATCCGTTCAAATTGACTGTAGGGAAGCCTTGTTCCACAGATGACGGTGAGCTGGGGGATGAAGAGGAAGAAGGGGGGAGTTGAGAGTATGGTGAAGGAGAAGGTGATGATGGTTGTGTCGGGTAGAATAAGGATGGGGAAGAGGGTGTGCCATGGGTGGAAGACGAAGACGAAGACGATGAGGAGGAAGAGGATGAAGATGATGAGCTGGAGGATCCGGAAATGGGAGAAGGCGGTGGTGTATTCGTATGCGGATTTTCGCCAGCTGGATGCAAAGGGGATGGGTTAGAAGTTGAGTTTGAGGGTGAGGTTAGGGGGGTTGTAGTCGAGGATCGTGGATTGGAACGAGGAGGAGGTGTGGAAGGAGGGTGTTGAATGTATGAGTAGTAGTTGTATTGACGGATTTGACCAAGTCGGTGGTGGTGTAAACGTTTCATGACCTTCATCGTTGGACCGTCAGTACTTCAGTGTCAGTGTCACGGTCGAGGTCAGGTTATGAGGCGACCGTACAATCACCGGTCATGTGATTCCCGACCTTACCCGACCCAATCGAATTCATGTACACAACCACACTACACCTACCCTTTCGCTTCCTCACTTGCTACTTTCCAAAATAAACCACTGAGCATCGCACACTAATGCCTCCTCGGACCGTATACCTGTAAATTCACCCGTATCATATCAATATGTAAATGACCCTTTCAAATCACCGTTGATATCTCGACATCGACCTAGAGAGAGGTCAAGCGCACAATTTCCAATACATACTCTTATATACTATGGTGTGTCAGCTGTTCTGCTAGGTTCTGCTCAGGTTGGGCAACAAGGCGTATAAGCGCCAGGGCGCTACTATTTCGCCTTATGTAATATGCCTTGCTGTCAACGCTATCACCGCGTCGTATACTTACGAAGGTCTCAACGAGTCCCATTCCCGTGTCGCACCACCCCTCCAACCAAGAAACCAACCGTGCTCTCCTCATAAAACCTACTAACAAGACCCTTCCGCCAAAGTTACATACAATTCAAACGCAATCTGATCTCTCTCTGAATCCTGATCGCCGCAGATACCGTGACGCGTCGTACGAGAAACCAAACGCTTGCGACGTCCATCCAAATCCCTCGAGCCCTTAAGCTTAAAGTCTTGAGCTTCAAGACCTATAATCTAAATCAATCGAGCATCGATCATCTTCGAACCTCAAAAATCAGCATATCCATATCTCAGCCTTAACTCACGAATTTCAACTTATAATCCAAAAAAATCCCAACAACTATGGTTCTGAATTAAGACCTCTTCCACCCTGCCGTCGAGGTTCCGCTTCTCCAAATACACGTTGAACGTTGAAGACTGGGTAATCCTCCAGCGGACTTGCCTTGCAAGTTGCAATTACCTACCGTAGCACCGCGACTTGATCAATGATTCGTCACAACTTGCCCACTCACAAACAGTACGAAACCGGGTAGTCGATCCACTCCTGACTTCTGAAAGCCTAGACAACTCATTCCTCTCCCACTAAAAATCATGTTATTTTCTCGTCGTCTTCAACCGGACCGAAGTCATCACACAAACAACGCGCCAAATAGAATAAATCTACTACCTCACCTACACCTCACACGACGTTGGCAACGAGAAAAAACAGGCCATTACCAGTGGAGAAACAGGCCTATGCCATGCGACCTTACACGTTACACACGCAAATTCAAACCGAATACATCAGTGCTCGAAATCCACCTTGATCGATCAAGACTCAAGACAAACATCTCAAATCCGTTTTTTGAATCACTTTTTCGCTATGGGACCGTCTTTTTGTAAAGTTATAACCATAGCAAACTTGACGTACAAGCGGCCGTTGAATACTCGATATCCCATGTCCAGCGGAACCCCCCTCGATGTCTCTACCATCCTATAAAGCCCACTGTTCATGATCCCCACATCCGATCAAACGTTCCCTCTGATTTTAGAGTGTACCTACGGTTGAGCCCACCATTTTCGGCCTATAACGAACGAATGATTGACCCCGAACGATGAAAGCCTCAACCAAACCGACATATCTCAGCCTTAACTCGTGAATTCAACCTATGGTTTGAAAATATCTATGGTTCTTTTATTCTGCCGTCGAGGTTTCGCTTTTCGATATCCCGCCCATCAATAATTACACCTGGAATCGGAGATATACATGAAATGGACTGGTCAACCTTTCGGTCCTCCTCCAAGTACACGTTGAACACTGGGTAGCCCTCTGGCCTGCCTGCCGTTACGTGGCGACTTCAATCCCTCGCAACTTGCGGACTCGTAAACTGTAGACAACCGGGTGGGCGATCTTCCCGAAGTGCAGATAAATTACTTTTCAGACCTTCAGGTCTCTTGCCGGTCTCACCTTAATCTATCCCGTTTCTCTTGGACTCAATTTCTGCGTATTGCAAGTAGATACTGTCGAGCGGGGGGTGAGTATCGATGGTTCTCAATTTGGACTCCAAGACCTCATGTCGCTGGCAGTACATACCTTCATACGGACGGTGGACGGCTATGAAACCCTTTCATGTCTTCTAATAAAATGATGGAACCACGACCTCGACTATAATACGCATGGCATGTGCTAGAAAGCTCTCTCTCGCTCTTTTCTCTTCTGTGGATCTTCACCGGAATCGCGGCCCTAGTCGAAATCAAGGATCAACACCCGGGACTCACAATCACTATTCACATACTAGTCCCCAAACGTCGTCCTTGGCACCCTTAAATCCGCGTTCGTGATGTTCCTTCCCCCATCGATGGGGCTTCATAGTTTTTCCCGTCTCGAGTGCACAGACATTCACGCATTCCCATTCCTTTCTCTTCAACAAGTTACAAATTGACCAAAGCCACTCGCACGTTGTGCCTATTCCATCGTCTGGTGAACTTCCTACGGAGATAGCCTTTGTCCTCGGGTTAGAAGTATATCATCCGTCGTTATTACAATGTTTAATTAAAGTTCTTTCTCTATTTCATCCATCCGATGCGAAAACCTTAGGTCCCGAGTGTTGAAGACCTGAGGCCCAGACGAAACCGAGTTCCATGAGGATTCGCTCTTCACCCACCCGCCAACTTTACCTCCTTGATCTTCGTATAGGTATGATCCAATCGAACCTTTCGAAGGTTCGATGAAGGAAGGCAGGCAAGCGTTTATCCGTCAACTTCACCCCTGATCGCAAGCTACTTAGATGGCTGGGCGCTGCTACATGCCTTCGATGGTATATCGCTTATCACCGCATCCCTCTTCCAGCTGACGATCGATGTCGATGGATTCTCGTATATAATTGGTACCTTGCTTCTGTCCATCTTATCCTCAAAATGTTGGCCATATGCGGGTCCAGACCGCGCTGGTCAATCAGGTGGCGGCAATCCTTCCTCCCAGGATGTCATAACAGACAACGACCTGCTGACATATCAATAGGACTTGACATAGCAATTGTTTTCCCATCAAAGGCGACATACATGGAACACAACACACGGCAGCAGTTACATTCGATTCGTATATTTTTCTGGTTATGTGGAGGTGTGATCATCTACGCGCCTAAAGTCCGAACGATCAATACCAAGAACAAGCCGAGATCTGACCCCCCCGCGCCCTCATTGGACCCTCGTTTCCATGATTCTCTACATTGGTACATGTTCGAGGCCGTACTGGGCGGCGAGGATTTCGGGATCCTTATCTTCGGCGTGGATGCAAGAGGAACCATCCTTGCTAATATTGTATCCCGGCATGCATCGGCGTACGATGCAGCTTCCCCTTAGGCACGCAACGTCCGCGACACCTGGTAGGGAAGTGCAATCGACACCCATCGCGAAAGGATCATTCGGGTATAGAGGGATCGCACACCCTCCACCTGGAAGAAAGTAAATATGCCTCGTCATCAATGGATCACTGAACGGGAGGTCTGATCGCGAACTTACAGCTTTCCAAATCATGCAGGACATCCACGCAATCCCATGCCTTGGCGCTCCTTCCGAGGACACCGCAAGCAGTCAAACCGTGTGCGCATTTGACTTCGCGCCCCAAAATGTCACGCTTGCTATGATGGCCACTTGGGCACAAACCCTTGATGCACTTGCCATTGCATTCTACCGTTCCCTTAGGGCAGACACAACTTGTGGGATAGTCGCCAGCGGGCGAGGCCACGAACCCATCCTTACATGTAAAGAAGCACGGACTGCCCTTTTTGCAGACGTGGACAGCGTGATCAGGAAATTTGCAAGTCTGATGGTCGGAGGCGCTGTTAATCTGGAAGGTTGACCACGTTAGTCCTTCGGTGTCCAGTCATGGAAGATACGAGAAATACCATTTTCGTTATAATAGCCGTTGCCTGTTTTTGGCCAACCAATGCTGCCGCCGTGATTGCGAGAGGGTTCGTGAGGATGAACGTTGGCACTGTAGAGAGACAGAGGCATGCATCTATTCGCGCCCTTAGCCTCCGATTCACACAAGGTCAAAGTGACAGATCACCCACCAATAGTACCTAATTTGATGCTCTGTCCCGGGAGAAACAAGTTGGGGACCTCGAGTACGGCCTTGACATCCGCACAAACATCGTCGCCCGGTCCCGTACGCCCAGCTAACTGGGCCAAGCCGCCAGTAGCGGCAGCAAAGATTAGTCCAAGGGCAATTCGCATGACTTGGGTACTGGTGTTGTTCGCTAACACGTCTGGATCTTAATCCAGGTCCCCAGAAGATACTGTCGTGTCCTTATATACCGATGAGGAGGCGCTTGGCGAACATTCGAGGCTGTAACAGTGTGTCAGAAGTCTACGTCCTTCGGCAGGTCGCAATCTCCAAATTAATACCCCTTCTCCGCATGGCGAGACAGTACCGACCTCTGATGGGTTGCGAATCAAGGGGATGTCATTGTGAAATGATCTTAGAGGCTGATTGGCTGTAATTGAGAGTGGTTTACATAACAAAGGTGATTGGACGGCGAGGAATAATATCTTTCCATACGGCCAGACCTATTTTATGTGCCTCGTTCGTGGATTCCTCGCGGCTCCTTGGAAATACGCACAGCGCCCGTTGCCGAAGCTTCGACTCATTCCTTATATCTTGCTGCTAAGCCGTGGCATTTGTCAGCGGGATTATGGCACAAGTACAATGGGTGGGCATCGTATCTTTGTGGTATATCGTAACACAGTCCTTTGAGCAAATAAGATCATGATGTCGGTATGTTTATCCCCCCTTTTGAATATAGTAAATAGTGGTCGGAACTAGCTTGTTTTTTTCCCAGATTCCAGGTTACGGGAAAGAATGCAGGGGGCGCCTGGGTATGCTGCGCATCCGCGTTTGTGACATTGCAGCAGAGTAAGTAGATTAAGTGGCTTGACAATATTTTTTCAATACTCTTTCACAGCTATCCGATATCAATCCCCGTCATGATCTCATTCGTCCATTGAATCTGCTAGATCTAATTAAATCGCATAGCCTGGACCGCCCTCCGGCTCTGCTAGCCCCGCTACTGAGGGAGTCGCGTTCTCTCACCCAACCTCAATACCCTAATCCTTTTCAATCGATGCCACTCCGCTCTTAGCTACGTATCCTTCATTTCATCGTCGCTCCCGTCCCGATGCATTTACCAAAGCAGACTAATTGATCCGCCCTCCAATTTTGCGATACCTTGATTGAAGTCTCCTCGAACGCCTCTGGGTCTTCTACATACCATACCCCCCGAACTTGAGCGACGGAAAGTTGACCCCAGCGAAAGGGGATCCATTCCGTGGCTTTGAATATGAAGTGAGGCGCAGGTACAACGCAATAGATACACGTCGGCAAAATAACCAACATTTTGTATGCTGGCTTCTAGCCAACTTCGTTGTCCCATCGACGAGCCTGCCACCCCATTTTCCGCCTCAGGTAAGCATAGCTGACCTGCCGATAGATGAAATCGAGACCATCTGCCTCTCCATCCCGGTGCCAGCAAAGTCGCTGCGAAATATAGCCGTATGTGTATTCCCTCTAGGTGTTGCTAGCAACCATTCTCAGTTCAACAATTTCTCTCAATGCAGAATGATCAAACCACTGGCCAAGTGAGGCAGCGCAATTGCCAGACGTGGGCTCTCCAGGTTTTGGAGATGCTGGGGCAACAGGGGTTCGTATCCCAAGAAATGATCCAAGAAATGAAGGATCTTCAGGGATAAGTGAAGGGTGCTTTTGTACCCTGATGCGGCCCAATGTACCACTAGTCTTCTATATCTATTGAGTTACCATGTAGTTGATGTATTAGTACTTATATATGTCCTATCCGTCATTGAGGCGAACCTTGAATCGACTCCACTCGCTGTGCTTGTTCAGGAGGGTTACACGTAGGTGTTATCTGTGGGCGAGTGAGTGTTATTATGCGGACCAGTCGGTATTGGTTCCAAAGTTTGAGCATCCCTAGGACTCAGCCACTACCCTTCGTATGATATACTGTAGTCAAGGTGCGAGCAACTTCAATCGTCATACTAAACATGAAGTTTATGTACATATCAACCTCTAGTTGATTCCGATATGGTAGCGGGAATAACTAAGACTCTACTACCCGACTGCTACCCCTGTGTTCGTGTAGCAGCCCCTAATGATACTCCTATAATCTCAGCTGTACGGGTTAATAGTAGATGGGCGTCGAGAATTAGCCAAAGCAAGCTATTTGAATAAGGAAGTTTATTCCGAGCTTTGGCGCGCCCTGACCTTTCGTTCGAGAAGGGCGGGCAATGTCTGCCTGGTCTGGTGAAGAGACAAATTGTATTCTTCCTGTCTTAACAAGCGTCAGATGTTTTCCTTCAAGGAAGTCGTACGCGTCTGTTGGTTTGCCATGTGTACCAAAGCAATCGCTTTGTAGCATATCGCATTACTCTTGAACTACGCTCAACCCAACTCGACGGATCATCCTCAATTCGGGTAATCAAAACCCTGAAGCTGTCCAGCCTCCATCCACCACCAAAATCTACCGTAAGACACAACGTGTATTGTTCATCCACAACTATCATTGTTCGGCCTTACCTTGTTCGTCATATACGCATTAGTAACTAGCAACTCAACACAGGAAGCCACCTCTTCGGGAACGCCAAATCGTCCGACCGGAATCAATTTCTGTTTATCGTCATGTAAGCCTGAGATACGTTCACCCGGATGAAGGGCTGTATTATAGTACTCACACGGTGGTCCTCAGGGGGATTAGACATCATCCCGGTTTCTACATTCGTATAGGATAAGGTCAGCGATACATCCCTGTGGATAGATCGTCGTTGAATGTACTCACCGACGATCAGTGCAGGTGCAACCGCGTTACATGTCTAACCAATCATCGTAACAATGATTAGAGTCAATCATATTCAGTATACGCACGATCCCATCTTTGGCGTATCGAGCAGCGATCCAATGCATGAGTCCATGGAGAGCTGCCTTGGATGACGCATAGTGAGGTCCGATAACGCCCCCGGTGCCTAGATGCGTGACCATTCATATTGTCAGAAATCATAAAATGATTGAAGGAGTATAGTGTACAGCACCTGCGGCGACACTGCAAAGAGACCATTTCAGGGACCATTCCCAGATAAAGCGACGGCTGAATGATAACGAAATACGTACCTTGAACAGAAGATAACTCGTCCAAAGTTTTGCTTTTCCATGTATGGAATGCATAACTGAGTGAGCTGCACAAGTCCTCATAACTCAGGTGATCAGGCACCAAGGTAACGTCATCATATTCACTCACCAGATACGCTTGTCCAGCGTTCGTCCTCCAAGTATCTTCGAATTCTTCGAAGCTCAAGTCTTCAATATTACCCTTCGGACCAATCCTTTTCCCAGTAACTCCAGCGTTATTGAATAGGACATCGGGATGACCCATGCGATCTACCACTTCGGTATGCAGGCGACGCACATCATCAGGAATGCTGAGGTCTGCTTGAAATGCTTCAGCGCGAATAGTAGTTCCATTTCCTATTGTCTTGAGCTCCTCGACTAAAGCGGTAGCTTTGTCCCTCGCAGCATGATAGTGTACCGCGATAGAACAGCCACGACGAGCAAGAACAAGGGCAGTAGCATGCCCGATGCCTCCGCTAAACACCAATTGGAGAAGTTGACATTACGGATGTGTGCCCGTTCGATCACGAACGTCAGGTATAAGAAGAACCGAAAAGGCAGAAGACCATTTATCAGCATGAGGCATCGAGGAATAGCAGTCATGACATGATGAATGACAGCCTACGTGCAGCCTGTAATGAGTGCAAGCCCCCCTTCCAGGTTCAAACCATTTTTGTTTCCGGACTCCATCTTGAGAATAGGATGTCTTACAAGACTTGTTGATTCTGAAGGTTTAAGCTTAAGCTTGAGTTGGGGTCGTGGTCTAGGGATCAGAACGAGCTGATAAGATGCTGGAGGGAACAGTGGGCGCTTGATCTACTCTAACGTAATATGCGAAAGCTTGTGGCATTTGACCGGGACCAGCGCTGTATCACCTTTCTGATATTGCCAGCTGCGTATGTATATGGATGCAGCTCATCTCATTTGTGATAGCGTCTTGTAAAGAAAAAACTCATGGGTGAATAGTTAGATCGGTCGTCGCAGTGCCATATCAACGATTGATCAACGAGCGCATTTGCAGTGACAGATTGATGCCGGGGTTTGTACTTTGATGAAAAATGATGAGAATTACCATAGGAGACAGAATCCCTGAAAGAGTGTGCAGATGCCAGAAACCGGTAGGATGATTTCGACCATAGGAACAAATGATTGATGTTTCAAAATGATATACGGTCATCGCAGCTTCGTTTATTTGTTATCGACCAGGCTCTCCTGCTTCAGATTCGGAAAGAGTGTTTTTCACAGGATAGATGGTCCATAGGGTAATCCCAGCTATCGCTGTGGGAGTCGTGGTGGCGCATGTTCAAGGTGCTTGGGTATCTCACTTCCGAGAGTCGGGGGCAATCAAGACGAGCCTTTCTCGAAGAATAATTCTGTGTGTCTCAGCAAATTCGTTTCAATGAAAAATGACAGAAACATACCAGAGATCATACGAGCCTTCTGGGCAGGAATATCCTAAAGGCTAGAGTGGGCCAGCGAGTGAGCCGTCAGTCAACCCAGCACGGCCCTGGTCCTTACTGTATACCATATTTGTATACCTTCTCAGGGCTATCCGTGATCGCTTCCTGGGCCCTGAGAACTGTTGATAGTAAATCCAAATCCACTGGGAGTATATCATATGGAGTCTGTTGATACGAGAAATTATCTTCGGCCCCCTCCAGTTCCTTTCTCTTTCTTCCTCTTCCCGCTACTGTCGCCCAGCGGTGGAAATGGTCAGTTTCTTCGATAGGTTGAATGCCCATGTATGTTTTCATAGTTTCAACTCTTGCGGAGGTGTACTGACAATTTTCAGGTGGCAGACTCATTTGTTGGGAGATGGTTTCGTTTAGAGGGCTCCGGACATCCAAAGGAACGTGTAGGTTCAAGGTTCTTGGTGAGTGGCATTTAGTGAGCACTTGAATGAAACGAGTCTTAACAATC
The DNA here is from genome assembly GCA_014058305.1 of Pleurotus tuber-regium. Classification (NCBI taxonomy): domain Eukaryota; kingdom Fungi; phylum Basidiomycota; class Agaricomycetes; order Agaricales; family Pleurotaceae; genus Pleurotus; species Pleurotus tuber-regium. The sequence continues at coordinate 566,535 of JACFYU010000029.1, read as the reverse complement.
GTTTTTACTAGACCGAACTTCGCGCTGGTATCACTACATGGGCTGCTATGGCCTACATTGTACGCTTGGTCTGTGTCTTTGAAGTGTCGTCCTCCTAACGGACTGGAATAGATTTCGGTCAACGCCTCGATCCTATCTGACTCCGGAGGAACATGTGAATGCAATCAACCCGACCTCTGTGTTACCGACGAGACGTATCTCGCTTGCGTAGCCGATGTGCGGTTGGACCTGATCACCACCACTGCTGCTATATCTGCCTTAGCGTCCTTCCTCATGGGCCTACTTGCCAATTTACCTGTGGGGATGGCGCCTGGTTTGGGTCTTAACGCATATGTATGTGGCATTGTGGCGTAAATGCACCACGTTGGCGAATGCTGATATCGGACCAATCATTTTCTTGTAGTTCGCTTACTCCGTAGTTGGCTTCCATGGAAGTGGTATCATCACTTATCGTGAAGCCCTGTCTGCTGTGTTCTTGGAAGGGTAAGCAGCATTGCTTCTTTATCCTCCATCACGCTAACATAGTATTTCAGTTGGATATTCTTCATACTTTCACTTCTCGGACTACGACAATGGCTTGTGCGAATAATGCCACAATCACTCGTCCTTGCTGTTGGTGCTGGCATCGGTCTTTTCATTGCGTAAGTGACTGCGCTCGCCATACATTGCGTTTTCTGAGTTGGGTCCATCACAGTTTCATTGGTCTATCGCCTGGCGGTTTGAGCGTCATTGGCGGTGATACTACCAACTTTGTTGGCCTTGGAGGCTGCAAAGCTGAAGATTTTATGCCTGACCTCCCCAACTATTGCGCTCATGGTCCACTACAAAGTCCTACCATGTGGCTCGGTATCTTCCTGGGCGGGTGAGTGCTTTGCGAAAGATAACCCTTGCAAGCTTGTGTTTACAGTACTATCATTAGCATTATCACAATTCTCCTGATGCTGTACCGAATCCGAGGTGCCATCCTCATCGGTATCTTCTTGACTGCTATCGTATCCTGGCCGCGCCCTACCTCCGTTACATACTTCCCGCACACCGCCGCTGGAGACGCCCTTTTCAACTACTTCAAGCAGGTAGTAACTTGGCATCCAATTTCCAAAGTATTAAACGTCATCGATGTGAGTGTCCACGACTTCGCCTTCTTCAATAGCGGGCACTCATCGAGAACATTCATTAGTATCACTATGGAAATGGCCGAGTTTGGTATGCCCTCGTCACCTTCCTCTACGTCGACATCCTCGATACCACCGGTACACTCTACTCAATGGCTAAATTCGCTGGGCTTCGCGACCCCGTCACGCTCGATTTCGAAAATTCCACGATTGCATACTGTGTGGATGCGTTTTCCATCAGCATGGGCGCCCTCATGGGAACGAGTCCTGTTACAGCGTTCATCGAGAGCGCCACTGGTATCAGTGGTATGTCTAGGATTCCTTCCCTTTTTTTCTCAAGGGGTGTTCGATAACCTTTTCGGGTTCACATGGACGTCAGTTCGTCCAAGGAACCAATCCCGTCATTCTCATTTTCTGATCATGATCGTATATATCATCATCATCATCACCTGATCTTCTATTCATCCTTCCACTTCTACCCGCTGAATCTAGTTACTAATTTACGTCTCCTTTGCGACAAACAGATGGCGGAAAGACAGGAATAACAGCCATGATGACCGGCATCATGTTCTTCATCTCTGTTTTCTTCGCGCCCATCTTTGCATCCATCCCACCATGGGCAACAGGTGGTGCGCTCGTCATCGTAGGTTCTTTGATGATTCGCAAGTAAGTTTTTCTTGATGTATTCACGCGGTGACGACGGGACTGAACCACATGCTTTCCCAGTGTCCGCGAGATCAACTGGGATTACTACGGCGATGCTGTTCCCGCGTTCCTCACTCTGATTATCATTCCCTTAACCTATAAGTCAGTATCATATCTTTCCTATACTCATCTTCAGATTCTGATGTCCCATGTGTATATAGCATTGCCTATGGCGTGATCGCTGGTATCCTTTCGTACATGATCCTCAACGGCATCCCGTTGATCATCAAGAAGCTATCCGGTGGGCGGATTGTACCACCCAACTACGAAGCCTCAGAAGAGTGGTCAGTCCCCGTCGGAAGTCTGATTCCCATATGGATCTTGAAACTCCTCGGACGCGAGCCTCAGCTCGAGGAAGATATGGTCATGGAACAGCGTGGTCAAAACGGAGAGCCCCGGAATTCATCTTTAGAGACAACATCTGCGGAGCATCAGAACGAACAGAAGAGTCGAAGCATGTTGGAGCTCGAGCAGGAGCCCAAGTCTTTCCAGAGTTACCGATAAAATATGGTCCCGATCACTTTACATTTGCATACTATACCAAAAATTTTGGGGCAAATGCAGCGTATTTCTAGTATGGATTTTTTTTTCGTTTGTTTGTGTGATACACTACTTGCTACTTTGGCCCTTCCCTTTGTTGTTGCTTCGTACTAGTTTCGTGTATTTCGCTCGTTTCTTGAGGTTGTCCGGCCCACCAGATTATCGGATTGGCCGTTGACGTCGAATACTTATCTTTAACAGTTATATATGTGACTTTGCTGTACATCCACTCCCTGTTATAGATGTATTTTTATTGCTTCAAATCAACAAGGAAAAGGCATGTGAGGACCAGGGTCATACACGTCGACGACAACTACGATTCGAAAGCAATGGCGGCATCTTGAAAGTTCTGCCATTCATCTATGTCGATAAACAATGAATGTCTGTAAGTCCTGCATCTTAATAAGTGCTTTTTGTTTGATGCCTGGGTGAGGTTTTCAGTTACACAACTTCGAAGGGCGAATTTACTCGCACAATAAAAGAACAATACAAGATCGGAGCTTCACTAAACACCTAGTGCTGAAGATGGCGACTGTACAATATTGGACTTCGATTTTAGACCTCCACAAGACGGAATAAATATGTGTAATATCAATAACGCTGACGTCTATACATTATCATCTACGTATCACTGCGACTTAGCTTTGACTCCATTTTCTACTTCCTGCTCGGCGATAAGGCCTTCCTTCTCTACTTCGTCCATCAGCTTCCTTTCCATCTTCTCGAACTCTGCCTTGTTCGCGCTCTTCTTCTTCAAAGCCTTCATGCGAGCGCGATATTCTTGGTACTTGGTATCCGTTCCAAAGAGCCTGTCGCACCAACGGAACGAGGTAGAGAAGTTGTTGGTAAACGCCATATGGTGGAAGTCGTGGTGCTCCGCGCCTGACCAGAAGGGTACGAAGTGTTGCAATGACCAGGGGAAATCTGCTGAAGGTTTAAAGAAGATGATCAGAAGGGAAGCCAATAAGCCTACCATATCCGCTGTGGGAGTCAATAGCTTGGAAGAGCCTCAACGTGATCCAAATGTACACAGTTACGATATGTAAATTGCGGAAGAAATAACAGTAGAGCAAAGGTCCTGCAATGGTCCCGGTCCCAAGAATGAAGACTTCTGCCGGATGTGCGTATTCGGCGGCTAACCCGAAGGGAGCAGAGTATTTGTGGTGGATTTTATGGATATGTTTATATAAAACACCGAAGTGGAGAGCCTGGTGTGCTACAAATTGCGTCATTCAAGAGTTGATAATGACTTGATTGTACAGAATGGGACTTACCAACATAGTGGAAGAAGTCTTCGAAAACGAAGCAGAAGGCTATCTGGGGTAGCATGGTTTGCCAGCTGGGGAATGGGACTTGGTATGTCGCCATTCCGATGGATTCAGCCATTGGGTGGAAAAGCCAGATCTAAACGATATATTTAGTACTCGTTCCTCATAAATAGATCCGTCGGAATGTAGTACGTACGGCGGGTAACTCAATTGTGAAGTGCGAAAACAAAACTTGCTTCGTGCACTCCCATTGCTCTTTCGCCGTAGGTACCTTGTTGGGCTGAAGCTTCCACTTGCGGAAGTACGGGATAGCATCGATGATTATCCATGGAACACATCGGCCAAAATACACAAACTGGAATGACGATGCGTCCAAAATCGGGCAAGGAGAGAAGAGATATATATTCAAACTCACCTCATGCAGAAGAAAGCTCATCAACCCAGTAGCAATGACGGGATTGCCTATCCATATATACCATGCAATCCATTTTGTCTCGAACCAATTCAGCGACGCTACGTCAGTATTTCCATATAACGTTTCGTAGAGTTGAGGTGTGCCGAGTGTTGTGTTAGCCGCCATGGTCTAGGAGGTAGATGAGGCTTTTTTTCGTACTAAGTTTGAGCCCTATTTATACGTTCATGTAAGTTCGTAATGGAGAGAAACACACCACTTCTGAAAATTACATAAAAGTGGAACGAGCGATGTCATCCGATTTCGTCGCCTAAGTGGGTCGCCTAGGCCCATTTAGCTATATTCTAGAGCTATGCCTGGCCATACAAATATTCATCAGTCATGACGAGGTTGCAAAGGATGAAGTATGCATGTATATATATTCTGGTAACACAAGACAACAGAAGATTTGCAGGTTTGACAGAAGTTGTAGATAAAATCGTCTGGAAGTAGGCATGGTATGATTCAGAGCTTATACCTGTACCTTCGAGAGAACATGCGGAACAGACCGGCACCCCTCTCGTCTATCCACAATCCCACAGGTCTCCCCTTCGGGTATATAGGGTGATCGCTCGCCTTGCTGATTGACGAACGACTATCCGTCTCGGTAGCGTCGACATGGAAAATCGATGACAACGAAAATGGATGAATCGACATATCATCATTCCGTATAATATGGACTGGCTCATTGCTTGAGGAGGGGATGCCTAGAGTATCAGAGACTCGGACGACATCATATATACCGCCTTGGCGAATCATTCTCCTACTATCTTCGGTCCACGGATCACTCGCGTATCGTAGTGCTATATGTTGCAAATTGGGGAGAGCTCTTGCGAATCGAGCAGCACTGCGGACCATGGATTCTTCGCCGCGTTTGTAAACTTTGGTTACCTCAAGAGACTCTAGTTGGGGAGCGCCTACGAGCACGCCGGAAAGTGCTTTCTATAACAGGAGGTATGTAGTTAGGCCGAATTTGATATATACCCAATGAGAAAAGTCACTCACCATGGTGAATGCGTATTTCGCTCTGGTTGAACAAATCAATTTCAAGCTTTTCAGCTTGGAGACACATTCCAAGATCAGCCTTGTCGCTGCGACTGGATCCCCGCCGATGTCTTCGTGGTCAATTTCTTGTCGTATAGCTTCTGGGAGCGGCTCCTCTGGAGTCATGTCAAGCCATACCCCCAAGCCATGAAGGCAGGGCATATGTCTCAGAATCTCGCGTACAAACGACAACGTCCACTCCGAAGTCTTCTCAGCGCACAGGTCCAATTCCTTTAGACCCTTCAAATAAGGCATGAATCTAATCGCATAGCTCAATGCCCCAGAAAACGCTTCTAGTCTGACACGCCCTGGGAAACCCGACTTTAGCGAACTTAGAGGCTGAACTGGATAGTGTTGAGCGTGAGATAGAGTTAGACATTGCAATGACCAATTCATGTGATAGCCCAAGAATTGTGAAAAGGCAGTAGAATCTTTATCTTTGCCTTCGAAGATGGCTTTAGAAAGCGCAGCTTGTTCTTCTGCTGAGATTCCGTCTTGAGTTGATTCGCGGACAAGCATCACGATGCGCCCTAAGGCTAGAGACTGAAGATGCGGCCAGCGTCCACTCGTGAGGGACCGACCATCGAAAACCTGACACCAATAGGGAGAGTCAGATCCGCCGAGAGTCAGATGAGCAAGTTTATGACATCGGTTGATGAGCATATCCACAAGGCCTGCCGGTAGCTGCTGAACCGCTATACCAATCATCGAATATAATCAACATGAGATAGAGCTATGTGAAAAGGCCAACTCACTCCGAGGATACTGATGGTGGAGTTCATTGGTGGAGCGCTTTGGCATCATGCAGAATGAGGTAAGGTCGGAAAATGTAAATAACTGATGTCATAAGTACAGAACGAGGTAAGTTAGAAGGTGCATGGTACCCACTGCGCTCTCGGGATCCAATGGCTGGGACCCAATAGATGTACCGATAGATTTTAAGTTGGGACACCTGTGAAGACGAGCTTGAATCACCGGGGAGAGAAGGTGAATAAAGGACTAACGACTTCTGTAGGGTAGACCAAATTTTGTCATCTGGTTGCTCATGGCCGTCCCAGAAAAAACTCTGCAATCCGTGTAAATTGGGTGCCAGTAGTTCGACTGCCTTTGAAACCAAGGCCTCGTCTTCAAGTGCTTCCTCCGAAAGGGCGCGAAGATGGCTTGGCCGCAAGGTAAGGGAACGAATGTGTCCAGCAATTTCTGGATGAGATAGGAGGAATTTAAGGCGTTCTTTACAGCGGTGCATTGTGTAGAGGTCTAGCCTCTGATACAAGACTGGATAGAGTGATTTGAACGCAAGCCTTGACTAAATAATATGCTTCTAATTAACGCCCGGTCGATTGTCAAGTGGGCGATTGAACATACCACCAAACATAAGTTGAGAGCATCGCGGCGTAGAGGAAGCTGCTCCGCGATTGTCATGAGTATCTCCGAAGGGAGTTTCGATAAAATGTTGCTTCCAGTAGTGCATTCACTTTCCATACACTTGTTGGCATTGAGTCTTGTTTTGAGTGTCCTAGAGACGTTGAACGTAATATCGAACGACTTTGCAGCCGTTGGCATAGTCGCACTGCGAAGTCCTACTAAAGGGAGGATGTGAATTGTAAATGAACGTTGAGTAGAGCGCGTTCTTATCGGTGGGAATTGCTGTTCAACAGCAAGGTAGGGAGGTGATGGTCGTGGAATTCATTTATTCATTACTGCACTATTTAACGTCCGTGCGCTGGAGTGCTGTTCTAGTAACACAGCCGCCACGGCCCGTCGTACGCCAAGTGAACAATGAAATAGTGATATGGCGACTCGCCACTTTCCTGTTTGCCAACGTGCGCCTCAAAGCAAGATAAAATAGGTAAAACATACTCACTAAAAGCAAGGGCAGGCTCTGATGGCAAAGGTTGCCAGCTGTATTGTGGGTGTCTTGAAACAAACCAGTCGCTGTTGTCCTAGGGCGCTAATAATATTTTTGAACGTCCGCGAAGCACTTCAAGGTCACACATTGGGTTTGCCCATAGCCCCCTAAAAGCCTAAATCTCCGACCTTGACTATGACATTTGTACGTATGCTTGTGTTCTTGAACGTCGGCAGCTATAACATTCGCATGGCATACCTCGAAACAGCTGTAGATTTAATAGGTACAAACGAAGCGCCATTACACGCCCACGAAGTGGTAATTTCGGAACCTGGGCCCGCAGACCTCTATCCGCTCATAGTCCCGGAGATTCGGGTCAAACCCGGCACTGGTTTATTACAGCGACCGAATATCTATTCATCAGCTCATGGGTCACCTTTGACGGATGGCCGGCTGCAGTTAATAAGTTGTTTCGTCAGGTCAGAAATGCCCTCTTATAGAGGGTACATGAGAATACTCACGAATCCAAAACACGGAATGGTCGGGGTCATCACACCCTCCTACTATCGTATTTGCACTGACCAAGCATGTCGGATTGCCCCTAAATCCAAATGCAGATGGATCTATCGCAAATGCCCCGAACAATCTAATATGTAGGATAGGGTTTGTTATTAAAGGAAGACACGCCAAGCATGGTGGTACCTAGCCAAGTCCACATAAACAAAGTTGGTCCCATTCTGCGCATGGGAATCTCGCAGATAGGAGAATACACGAGATTGGAGGATGTCAGTATTTGCGTGGGATTTGTACATCTATTGTTCAGCTTAATAAATTATTGAATATCACCTTGGACAACGCACGCCATGAATGAGGAAGTTCTTGGCCCCGTTTGCTTGGAGTTCGCCCAATTTCGCCACCTTAGTGATGCGTCAAAATGTGTTGTCGTATATCATGCACACACTAAACGAAATCACCCACATAAGTGTTAAAGGCAACATCCCAGTCACCACCAGCTATGTCAATGCAATTGCCAATCAACCCATTATTGAACGAGTTATTAGATGAGTTAACAAGGCGCATACGGACCTATTTCAAACTGTCCTTCATCACTATCCGCAAGTCAACATCTTCAATCCATATTTGCGGGGAGATTATTATGGCTCAAAGAGGCTTACTGACTTTATCCCGAAAGCTACGGTATACAGTGTCTGACTCGGTATGAGAGCGTCTAAGAACTTTCCCTGGAGATAGAACAGCCTTGCCTCAGCGACAAAATCTGTCCTTTGGATACCCTATTCAACGATCAACAAGGATTTTTGAACACCTGGAAGATGATGGGCGGGAGCTTACTGTGCTATTTTTAGGCGATGTCGTATTCCAAGCTGCATTATCAATCACTGCGCCTCCCCATGCATACTATGCATCATCGAATCAAGCTAACACATAGATCACCACTGTTGATCTGCTCACGTTCAGTAGCTTAGCACTGATATCAGTTGCTAAATTCTCTACCCAAAGGAATCCATTCGACGCGCGTCGGTTTTGATTTACTCGCGAGCCAGCCGATGGCGATGGGGGCCACAGAGTAGGAGGCATAGGTACACTCCCGTTTGCTGTTGATTATTTTGCATTCCGAAAACCGGAGGGAAGGAGGATGGAACACCTACCTCCATTCGAAGTCCAGGAGTCACCAAACGCAACGATAGTCCTGAACGTGAAGGAGCTGAGATGTAATGCATACTCATGAGTGAGTGAGCTAACCTTATTCCGCTCAAGTTTACCCCGGTGTTTATTTCCGCAACGCCGTCAGTGTCCAAGCTGCCGCATGCAGGCTGCAACGCAAGTGTCAGAGGGAAGCTTGCGTTCGTTAGTGTTATGTAGTTGTTATCGATATCAACGTCGCGGAACGTCCGAGTTGGATAGCTGACGACTTCATACTCCGTATTCAACCCAGACGCTACCGTCGCCGCCAACATGAACGTAGACCAGGCGAGCGTTGCGGGGACGGAATGTAAGTAACCCATGGTAGTTGCTGTATGGCGTAGCCTGAAGCCAGCACCAACCCGCCTTGATATAGGGATATATTAAGCAGTGTAGCCCTTCGTTCATACTGTGTCATACGGCAGCTCAGTAGTGGTAGAATATAACACGACGAGAAGTATACCATATGACTCTTCAGAACTATCCGAGGCGCGAGCGATCCGTTCAAAGCGGTATTTTAAGGCTGGAAGCATGGCTTCCGGCCCGCTTGGTCCTTTACGAGCCGTTCTCATCTTCACCATCCAATCACACACATTCTTGAACGAGGATTCCGTAACAAGAGAGACGTGAAATTTGTACGACGTGCGAGAAGGCATTTCAGACCTGGTCCCTAAGAATTGAAGTGAGGATGCACTGGCACGCCCGGCACCGAGTAGCGCATTTCGTGTTTCTGTTTACGTTGTCTTCATCATTATTGCAAACTGATAACGAGTTGAACACTGGAGTGCAAGTGAATCGGCAACGATCGAGTACGGGGGAGGAGAAAGAGAACGGCAAATCTTGAGGGTATGCGAGCCGGAACAATGGCCATTTAACCTGCAACTCTCAACGCCCAAATTCAGCAATATAAGTCATCCGGGTGCATTCATCACTTACATATGTAGGTCCTCAAAGGTAGAGATGACCTATAATGGGTTCGTCTCTTTGAAGCGAGGCAAGAATGACTTACATTCAATACCCGCCTGACGCCCACGGGTGACTGATTATGATACGAGAGGAATAGACATATTGGCAACATCTGGGGAATAAGGCCGTCCATGAAGCTGCTGTCGCTATTAGCCTTGGACACTATAATAGATACATGGCTCTTGATCCCGCCCGGTCTACACGAAGCCCTACATGGGCGTAATGCAGACGGTGCAGATACAACTAGAATAGCGCTTGATATATGTGCTTCACGATAGGACACAAGCTTGAAAGCGTAAGACTACGTCAACAATAACGTACAACTCTTTGTTTGTGTCGATGCGGTTGAATCTATGCCTGATATACGAATAAAAAGGAATTGAGCCCATGAAAGACCCTTCAAACCGTTCCCCACAGCTTGGATCTGGATTATAACGATGAGCAACCGGCATACACGCGCATTTACCAGGTTTTTTTTACCTCACCCCTCGCAATACCACATTGCAGCCCCTTTTCCGTTCCAAATTTCCTTCGCTTTCCCTCTCCCATTCCCACCACTTCTTTCACCACATCCCTCACCGCCACCACCACTCCCGCAATGCGCACACCCACCACACATCCTCTTGAACCACACCTGCCCCCTAGGTAAAACTATAGTTCGTAATGTCGGACAGGCATGGTGCCATGCTGCCACGACACGCTTCTCCGCTTCTAATAACAGTTTCTCCCGCTCTTGAGCTTGGGCTTGCTCTGAGGTAGCTTCCTCGTTGGAGCTGGTGTTGGGATCGGGAGCGAAGGTGGGAGTGGCAGTGAACATGGGATCAGTATTTGCCATATATGTTATCGACTAGTTGAACAGTGATCGTCAGCAAGGAGAGGGGATGACTCGGAGAAGCACACCTTTAACTGTTTATAAGCAGACAAGAGCGGAGCAGCCAGCTCAAGATCTCTCTTCATAGAACGAATATACTTAATATATGCGTTTTGATATCGGCTACGAATATGAATCTCACCAATCGACAAGGCGCCATCATCACAATCACCTGCAGCGCCTCCAACTCTCCCCCCACCTTCGCAATCTGTGTAAACAGGTGCTCAGGTAAGCTCTGCCGTCTCTCCCCATTGTCGCCCGATTCCTTAATATTATATACCGACCCCATGTTGCTTGAAAAGGACAAGGAAGATAGCAGCGCATCAAAACTAAAGATTGTCAGCCTCGTAATCGGCACGCTTGATTCCTTCAATACTGCTAAGCTAGGATATACATTATCACCACTAGGGATGATAGCCGGTGTGGAATTCCTGGGGTAGAGGGGTATGTATAGCGAGCGTACGGGACGTGCGGAAACGAATTGCTGTAATAGACGAGGCGAAGCGTGAATAGCGCGAAATTGATTGAGTCTGGGTAGAGCAGTAGGTGGCAGGGTGAATTCTTTCCTTTGCTGAGAATGTGGACAAGTAGGAGGGAAGAGCGGTTGTACCAGCCCATGAGAAGATTCATCAGTTGGAGACCATGCTCGGAGGGTTAAGTCTTTGAGAGTAGGCTGGGAAGAAAGGAAGAGAGCGAGAGAATCGTCGCACGGTGAGTTGGTTTCGAGCGAAACCAAGCGAAAAGGCGCGTTCTCGAGGATGGTGTAGGGATTAGTGATCATTTTCATGTAGGGTAAGATATGTCGGCCCGGTGACGTGCTTGTGTTCAAATGCGAGGAAAATGCGAGGGAGAGACCACGAGAGTTTATCTTTGGTGTGAGCGAAAGGTTGATTGATAAAGACGTTAAATTATTCATCATATGCAATGCGCGAGCGAGGAGGGCGTATACGTTTCCGAGATACATTGGGCTCGCAGCCACTGTCGCACCGCTCCCTGCATACAACCTAGAGGCCCTGTCGGGGGAGACGAAATCCACGCAAAGGGACCTCACTAAAAGTGCACGAGGAGGGGAGCGTACGATGGCACGGAGGCATTTCAGCGAACGGAGAAACGATAACGCATCATGATCAGCGCTTGCATCAAAGTCAGTCAGTGATGGGGTGTATGTTTGATGAGAGGATAAGGCTAAGCGACGGTAGAGCCTTCTAGTTGCAATACGGCTGAGAACGGAATGGACGGTGAGTAGCCTCGCAAGGTCTAAGGGTGAAAGATGGAGAAAAATATAGTCAAGGATCTCGCTTGGGAGGATGTTCAGGCACGGCGACCTCAGCATAGCACCTAAGTAATGGGGAGGTGACGACTCGGGAGCGGAAGATTGCTGAAGACGTACTGAGTGTGATCGTTGACGTTGAAGTTGACGTTGGGCTTTCTGCTGGGGTAAAGAGCTAGCGGTGAGAACAGGTTTCAGGGACTGAATGGTCTGACTTGCGAACACACTTCGAGTTCGAGCGTTGGATAACCTGGACGTCGAATGATGGTGCACCAGAACGCCTAGCACTCGGGCGCTAAACCCAAAACTTCTTGTACCAGGACCACCTTGAACCATGTTGGGACAATGTAACTGGAGGTGGTCAGTGGTCACCACAGACATCGACCTCAATGAACAATGGAAAATGAGGTTACCACTGATATTCGATATGGCCACAAAAGTAAAATGGTTCCGACTTGAAGGCCTGAAGGCCTGACCTCCAACGTTTCTGAGGATTTTCCAGGGTCCTCCTTTACCCCGCCCAGCAAATACCTTCTACTCGTCATACCATGCCCGGTAGTGGTGCGACCAGTACGGCGTGTATTCATTTGGAAGAACAAAGTCAGGGCTTGATAGCTTGAGTACTGGCTCTGAGTCGCGACTGTCATGAAGAGCTTGCTCTGCATGAGAACTAGTGAAGTATAAGTTAAGCCTAATCCTTCATTGGCAATACCTTCGCTGATCTTAGTCTCTATCCAGTTCCGTCCAGTCATACTGTTCTGACGAGCGCCAATGCGCAACGTCTAGCCTCACCACCCATTGCACCCGTCAACTACCTAGCGACCGTGCTGGCAGTTCTCTGCAGCTCGACTCTTCAAGCTTCATCCCTTCTCTTTGTCCGTCATCCCCCACCATGGCGGTCTTTACAACCGGTCTGCTCCTGCTAACGGTTCTCAGTACGGTTAACGCAAGCCCACTCGACAAGGGAAAGGGAGCCGTATCCTTCCCGATCACCTCTTCGCGTGAATTAAAGGTCGATGGCGTCGACACCGACACTGTACATCCCATACGTATTCTCCCAAATAAGACTTCATACTAATTCTGTTAAATGAAATAGATATACGGCCAACATGTTCAGCGAGCTACTGAGCGCTATACTAATATACTCTTGTCCGAGTCTCCTTCGCTGGAGAAGCGGTTCAACCAAGCAATAATTCAGCACTCCATCTCGCACCTCCAGGAGACACAGGCGAATGTATCTGCAGCAGCCAATAAGCTGATATTAGATGAGAGCGATAATCCAAACCCGCATGGGGAGGGATTCAGCCCGGTTGGTTTGGAGATTGCGTTGGTGCAACCAGTAATTAGGGCGATGCCGCCTGAATATCCCAATTCAGTTGGCCTAGATATACAGTGAGCTTACACTTATACTTTGTGGGTTTCGTGCACGTTTTTACAAAGCGCTCGATAGGGCCAACGACATCGGGTGTAAGTCGTTTTGCTGGTAGAATTTAACCGAGGGTTTTGATACGCTACATCATAGATATCGCTAATGTACAGATTGGAACGCCTCCGCAGAACTTTAGTCTCTTCGTCGACTCCGGCTCTTCAGATCTTTGGGTTGGAGCGGAAGCTTGTAAAGGTTATGACATTGGTGATTGTGTAAGTTCTTCCAATACCTTCATCTTCATATCGTCCCTTCGACCTCGTCACTCAATTAACAATCTCCTTTTGTCTTCACAGGGTCGACACACCTTCCTAGGTAATTCATCCAGTACAACATTCAACGACACCGGTGATCCATGGCATATTCGTTACGGTGGCGGCTTTGTCCTGGGGAATATTGTCACGGATGTGATAGGTATCGCCGGCCTCCAGCTTAAAAATCCCTTCAGGTTCGGAGTGGCGAAGGAAGAGAGTCCGGAGTTTGCTTCGTATGTATTGAATTAACTCTATTACACTTTACCCCGGGATCTGAATCATGGTATCTATCTCTACAGCAACAGTATACCGTATGATGGGTTTATCGGCACAGCCAAATCGGTATACCCTAATCACTCCTGAATATACTACTACCTGACACTCACCATCCACTGGTAGAGTCTCTCTCAGCAACATAACCCCTCGCTCATAGAGTCCCTCCGGGACGAGGGACTCGTCAAGGAAGGTATTATATCGTATCACATCCCCCGCGCCATCGACACAATAAAAGGTCCGCTCCTCCGTGGCACTCCATTCCAACTTAACTCACATCTAACTCTTTATCCGTTGCAGCTGGTGCTTCCACAAGAAACCTTGGCGAGCTCACCTTTGGTGGGATGAACCCTGCCAAATTCAACGCTTCAACGCTTGTGACCATCAAGAATGCAAGTCCTACTGGTTTCTGGGAGGCGCCGATTGCCGAAGTCAGGCTGAATGGATTGAACGTGGGGCTGTTAGACAGGTCTGCTATTTTGGATACCGGCTCGGTGAGTGCTGTAGCCAAACGAATTCGATCCTCATAGTCTGGATGTTGATATCGATGTAACTAATCCTCGTTTACAATAGACGCTCCTTGTTGCTCCCAAAAAGGCGGGCAATCATATCTCTCCAAATAAATTTGCTGACTGAACCTCTTTTGTTTTCAGGACGTCGCAACCATCCACAAACTCATCCCTGGTTCACTGTACACAGGCTCCAGATGGATCATTCCCTGCACTACTAATGCGACGATCTCACTCGTCATCTCAGGTCAAGACTTTCCAATTGACCCACGGGACCTACTTTTCCTCCCTCTGAACATGGGGAGGCTAAAAGGATACTGCTGGTCAAGCATTACCGAGATAAAAAGTGCCAGTAAACCCAAGGGAACAAATGTTACGAAGGCTGGAAGTCGGACTACTAGTTGGCTGGTAGGCTTTCTGGTTTTCTTTGCTTGTAGTCATGCAGGGAGGCGATCAATGATGTTGACTTCTGAAATAACAGGTTGGAGATGTATTCCTGAAGAACGTTTACTTCTCGACCAACCTCGACCAGGACACGATATCAATCGCTCGATTGGCTGACGACTCACACCGTTCGAACTCTACCGGGAATGCAACAGACTCGTGAGAGTGAATTAGTATTCTGGGACTTTCGTGAATAGCGTTGATAGAGCGGTGGAGATATCAATAGCAGAATAAACGCACAATCAACCGTTCTCAGGGACTGGCACATTCGTCTATCGGTCGTGTTCAGAAGACTTTCAGGTGCACCTTAATGTTCCCACCCGGCTCCCTTCGTTGGTACCTGGCGGCTCTGTCCTGTCACCGCGCATATAGACATTATATGCGGAAGGGTCAAATAAGATGGACTCATGACGCGTGTGCAATTGGGGATGTTTATTGCAAACTTTCGTCGAATCAGACTTATCTGGATTCGAACTCCTATGATTGGTACCCAGTGTTGCCCGTCCTGGGCTGTTGCGGGGCCACCATCTGCTCATGACTTTGACGTTTCTTGCTTCTCTCTTTCTATTCTAGATTTCTGACTAGACATGAGTGCGTTTTAGGTGGATATTGATCAAAGAGAATCTTCTGAGCACCCGGCAAAGGCAGTCGAACTGGGTAGTTTCACACAAGAGAAGAATCCCGATAATTCTGTAGAATACGATGGCTCAAGTGACAAGTAAACACTGATACAAGAACGAAAGAACTGGGCACCAGGCGCAATCAAGTGACCGTTCATGGGAGGTGAATTGTGCCCGATGGATGGTCCTGAGCTATTCCTGGAAAGTCCCCCATGCTCCTACAACATTCCTTCCGTTGTCGATAATTTTCATTTTCGTCGGAGACTTCTTAACACCTGAGATAAACATTGTGCGAGAGCTAATCGCTCCGCCAAAGCTGAGTCAGCTTTGTAGACCCGAACCTATCCAACTTTCAGCGATGACTTTTTATTCTGCATATCTTGAAATACAGATTGTTGTCTGTTTTACAGCAGTCTTGGCCTCCAGTGGTCTACCTCAGCGGTATTGGTCGTGGTGTTGGTTATAGTATTACATTTCATCATGATCATGATGAAGACAATCGATCTCTGTTAGCAAAAGAAGGTTTCATATCAGATTAACGAATGGGTGCAGGTGGACCTTTTTTCTGATTCTGTTCGTTTGTATGTGCGCTCAAAACTCGAAGTAGACCTATATAAGTGCCTTAACGAAAATTGACTTACAGTACCCCACATTCACTGATCGATATACACCTCGACGATATACTCACTAAATACCGCTATGGCCAAAAAAGCACCGTATGGTACCTGGTCATCGCCTATCACTGCTGATGCAATCACCCAGGGGGTACATCTTGTCCTGCACTCTACCGCAGCAACCCATCTAACCGCTGATCGCACAGTCCAAACCTATCAACGAGCTACTCGTTGATCCCAAAACGCACAGAGTATACCACATAGAAACAAGGCCTGCTGAAGGTGGACGAAGTGCCATCGTCGAGTCCCAGACTACGCGAGACATCGTGGGCAAAGAATGGAATGTACGAACAGGTGTCCAGGAATACGGAGGCGGTGCTGCTATCGTGAACGATGGCGTCGTTTACTTTTCTCATTATGGAGATGGTAGAGTATACAAGGTGAATGCCGATTCAAAGACTGCTACACCTGAACCCGTAACTCCAGGTAATCTACCGTCCAATCACTCCCCAACGAATTTGCTGATCCACTCGCAGATAGCAAGGCCTTACACCGATTCGCTGATTTCACCATCCATCCCATTCTCTCCGAGATACTTGTTGCCGTGATGGAAGATCATACAGATGATCCCGATGGTACAGCGCCATCCAAAGTCATCACCACCCTCTGTACCATCAATACAGTCACCAAAACGGTGCACCAGCTTGTGTCTGGCGCAGACTTTTACGCGAGTCCTCGTTTCTCTCCGGACGGCACTCGTCTTGTTTGGCTTCAGTGGTTCCATCCAGATATGCCTTGGGAAGGGTCCGAGTTAAAGCATGCTAACGTTACCATCAACAATGAGAAGGTCGATCTAAGCAACATCATCAAAATAGCTGGTCAACCTGCGCAACTCAGCGTAGCATTCCCGTCGTGGATCTCCAACGATATCTTACTGTTTACCAGCGATCAAACAGGTTATCAAAACCTCTGGAAGTTTACGGATGGGAAAGCCTCACCTGTCTTGTCTAAAGCAATCGCGGAAGATTTCAGTGAGCCAGCTTGGATCTTAGGCTGGTCGCCCTATGCGCCGGTCGACAATACTGGAAATTTCGTCTTGTGTACTGCCTTCAAGGACGGTCAGAACATCCTCTATCTAGTGGATGTGAAGACAGGGGCTCCTCCTAAACAGGTCAAATCGCCTTTCGTAGCAATCGACGTGATGCGCGTCGCTGCCGCAGGTAGTCCTGAAGTCGTCTTCTACTCGCCGACCATCGACAAAGAAACTAGTATTATGCTTTGCACACTATCTTCTTCTAGCTCCCCTGATGATCCCCTGTTCACACCCATTACCCCTGTACTAACTGAATCTATCGGTTTTCCGTCGTCTCTATTCTCCAAGCCCAAACCATTTACCCTCGGCTCTGCGGATCAGCCTCTGTATGTCGTATTCTATCCGCCTACGAACCCAGAGTATGCCGGAAGCAGTATACCAGGCGAAAAGCCACCTTGCGTAGTTAATGTTCATGGTGGGCCAACTGCATTGGAACCCCAAGGCCTCAACTTGAAGAAACAATATTTCACAAGCCGTGGATGGGCATGGTACGCTCACTCTCATTTTGGTCACGATAGTTTATCCAAACTCTTCTAAGGTTGGACATTAACTATGGTGGTTCGTCTGGCTATGGCCGCGACTACATGTAGGTCCCTTCGGATTACTTCTTTCGTCATTGGAACTTGGCTTACCCATTGGTCCATAGCGAACGCCTCAAAGGAAAATGGGGTATCGTAGATGTTGAAGATTGTATCCGCGCTGTGGACATCCTCTCCAAAGAACCCTACAATCTCATTGACATCAAACGTGCCGCGATCCGAGGAGGCTCTGCGGGAGGTTACACCACCCTCGCCGCGCTGTCAATTAGTTCCAATCCTGGAGCATTCGCTGCAGGCACCTCTTCTTATGGTGTCTCGGACCTCGCCAAGTTGGATGAATTCACCCACAAGTTTGAGTCTCATTATGCCGATAGATTGGTTGGAGGAACGCCTGCAGAAAATCCGCAGCTGTTTAAGGAACGTTCTCCCATTTTCCATGCTGACAAAATTGTCTCGCCACTATTGGTCAGTAACTAGTTCTACTCAGCCTGAAAGTACTCACCCAGCATTCTTTAGATACTGCAAGGTGAGCTTGATAGGGTCGTACCGAAGGAACAAGCCGAAGCAATGAGGGACACCATTGAAAAGAATGGTGGCGTGGTGGAGTACAAGTTATATAAGGGAGAAGGACACGGGTGGCGTCAGGATGCCAACATCAAGGATGCGCTTGAGAGGGAACTTGACTTCTATGAACGGCAATTTAAGTTGAAGTAAAAGCAAAATGACCTAAATCACCAAAGGCGAGTATGTACATAGTTGATCTGATGTAGAAGAAGCAAAGAGAGGCAACAATGGACATAAGGCCCTCAGGAGCCAGTGTACAAGTATGCAGTTCAATGGCGGTATACATCGAACACATCAATACAGTAATGAATCTAGTCATCGCTGTCAGCTCCATCATCCGAGTCAAATGAAGCTGCACGACGGGATTTTCTTTTTTGGGTAGGCCTCGTTTTGCTCTGCTTGACATTAGCTGATTTCTTCGCGTTCCACTGGCTGAACTTCTGTGCCACATCGCGCTGGAATGCTTCATCGTATCCCACGCATTTCATACACCAGATAGGAATTTGCTATCATATATTTATAGATCAAACTGTATTGTAGATTCATGTGATCACTGACCTCATCCCCATTGTCGTACGCTTCCTCAATTTCTTCAGCAGATACCTGGAATTTGACTCGCCCTTTTGCTGGTTTTGGGGCTTCTGTAATAGCTTTCTTCAATTCTTCCTGCGTGGGATCACGTCCGAGCTCTTTTTTGAGTAATAGTTTTGCCCGCATCGTCAAACCTCGCCCTTTTGTTTCGATAATTTTCACCCATTTCTTACGAAACTAGTATACAAAGTAAATCAGCTGCGAATCCCAATGGTTAAAGCAATATATACTTCAAGATCTTGTTGGAGCCATTCTTGTCGAGTGAGGGAGGGGGCTGGCGAAAGCCTATATTGGCCGACGTAGAGCCAGATATTGACTGCTAGGCCGATGAAGAGCCTTTGCTCCTTTGGCCAATCATACGCCGGCGCAGGTAGTGCTCTGTATAACAGTCCAGGCGCACCCGGAGACTGTGGCGCATGAGGATTATTCTCCAGCTTTGGATACATGAAATCATCAAAGCCATGTTTATCGAGAAATTTTTTACCGATTTTGGGGTATGTAGATTGGGTATTACCACCGTAGTGATCTTTCATGAAAAGGCGCGAAACGGCTACATCACGAAGGGAAGCATCTAGGGCAATAGGAAAAAGTTCTTCTCCGATGGCCTGAAGCCTCGACGTTACTGAAGAAAGGGTCAGGCAGTTATCGTTCTTTTTATCTTTTTTCTTCTTTTTCTACAAAAAATCATTAAGAGTCATTGAGCCGTAGAGTAACAACGATGTTACCAATTTGGCCTGTGATTCTCCAATCGCGGGGTCTTCTTTCGCAACAATGTCAAACTTTCGCTTTCTCTCTTGCTGGTAGTCCGTATCTTCGACTTTCACCGAGTTGTCGCATGAGTGGGGCATTTAGAGACCATCTACGAATTATAATGACGGATACGCCTGCCACAAGAGAGAGTTCAACGAGTCACTACAGCTGAACGCGCTGGAAGTACGAACCAAATTTGGCGCCCACAAACCTCATTCAGTTTTAACTAGTTCAGTTTTAATTCCCACGGTGAGTTAGCATCGTCCACCCCAATGCCAAGTTGAAGTTTTGAAGCGGCACCTTTTGGCTGTTTGAGGCCGACTTCACCAGTTATCTATGTGTTGCTAATGGCTTTCAATAACCGGCTTGCCTTTCTCTTCCAGGAATATGGGAAATCGTGCCCACAAATAGGCAAGCTGCGATCGCGGACTCAAACTGAAAAGGGCAACTCAATGGACGGATGGCGTGATCACTGCGATAGGAGGTAGGTTCCCTCGTTATGAGCACGCAATATATCAATTAAATTGGTATAAATGGCCTATCTATAGCATAGCAACTCCACTGAAACTCTTGATACGCTCGCATCTCAGCACTCTCGTCCATGGCTAATCCATTCTACAAGTGAGCGAAGTTGCAACGCTCACCGCCTCAATGAGACGTTCTGATCAATGTACGCAGGGAACCAGAATTTGAGACACTACAGCTCCACGCTGGCCAGGAGCCTGATCCCACTACCAATGCTCGTGCCGTGCCGATCTACGCCTCAACGAGCTTCGTTTTCAACGATTCTGCTGTATGTCGAGCCCTTACCCCGTTGTGGTGAAGTCAGTTTCTAACGGAGGCTTTGTAGCACGGTGCAGACCTCTTCGGCTTAAAGTATTTATCTCTTATCTACCCTTGATCCGGGCGCTCTCATGATCGTGTTTGTTTTAGGGCCTTCGGACACATCTACTCTCGCATCGGCAACCCTACTGTTGTATGTAGAAAGAATAGGCGCGATGTCCTGAACGCTCAGTGCTATAATTCCTTACAGGATGTCTTCGAGAAGCGCATCGCTGCACTTGAAGGCGGGGCTGCGGCAGTTGCGACAGCCTCCGGCCAGTCCGCTCAGTTCCTAGCAATATCGGCAATCGCCAACTCCGGAGACAACATCATCTCTACGTGAGTAGACAGCCATTCATATCATACTTACCTACCTCATATCGGATATCGCTAGATCATTCTTATACGGAGGGGTAAGCTAATCGTGTAATACTTATTGGGTTGTCCCTGATCATCGCGAAAGACGTACAATCAATTCAAAGGTGAGTTTGAGAGTCGTTCGTGCACATCCGCTCGCGAACCATTGTCTCCTAGTGACTTTCAAGAAATTTGGTATCGGCGTCAAATTCGTAACAGAAAACGATCCCGCCGCCTTTGAAGCCGCTATAGATGAGAAGACCAAGGCGATATTCATCGAGAGCATTGCGAATCCAAAGTACATCGTTAGCGATATACCCGCATTGGCAGACGTTAGTCGCGGTTACCATATAAGGTATATGGCCACTTACCATGCATTACAGATTGCCCATAAACATGGGATACCCCTCATCGTTGACAACACGTTCGGCATGGCAGGTATGTGTAATCATCAATACTGTATGTAGCCATCATCTAACTGGTCTGCCGACCTGATTCACAGGCTACCTCGTGAAGCCGATCTCGTTTGGGGCGGATATCGTTGTTCACAGTGCTACAAAGTGGATTGGTGGACACGGAACCACCATCGCAGGCATAATCGTCGACTCCGGTCCGTCGATTTTCATCCACATCTAGTTAACTCTTGTTCCTTGCAGCTGATCATTACAATCCCCACTTCTCAAACGCACAGGAAAGTTCGACTGGGCGAAATCAGGGAAGTTTCCCGGATTCACAAGTCCATCCGAGGGTTACCACGGCCTGGTATTCTCCGAAACATTCGGAGCTGTAGCCTTTGCAGTCAAAGTGCGCACCGAGGTGAGCGTTCCTTGATAATATTTCTGATCTTCGATTCAGGATAATCGAATCATTACGTCTAGCTTCTTCGAGATCTTGGCCCGGCTCTAAATCCATTTGGAGCCTTCCTTCTGCTCCAGGGTCTCGAGACTCTGAGTCTTAGAGGACAGAGACACTCTGATAACGCCCTGGCGCTTGCACAGTAGGTGATCCACATTTAGGAGCGTCTTTCATCTGCTAACAAAGCATGCACTCATAGATGGCTCGAGAAGCATCCTAAGGTGTCATGGGTATCATATCTCGGCCTGCCCTCCCACCCATCGAATGCACAGGCGCAAAAGCTCCTTAGACCTAATGCTTACGGCGGTGTACTGAGCTTCGGCATCAAGGGTGATGCACAAACAGCTAGTAAAGTGGTCGATACCCTTCGACTTGCTAGTAATTTGGCCAACGTTGGTGGGTAAACCGTTACCTGTCTTTGTCGACGCATTATAACGATGTAACTCGTCACTATAGGTGATGCCAAGACCCTAGTCATCCACCCAGCAACGACAACACATGCACAGCTTACTGAGGAAGAGCAACTCTCATCTGGCGTTACACCTGACTTGATTAGGGTATGCGAGGACCCCCTATTTGATTCTGATATATGGGTGACCTTGTGCTACTCTAGGTCTCTGTAGGCATCGAAGCAATTAGCGACATCATTGCTGATTTTGAAGAAGCCCTTAAAGTTGTGCCCGATCAACAAAAGCTCTAGAGAGGTCCTTGAGTGAAGAAGGATAATGAACCAAGCATGTATTATTAGTTTTGGACGGAATGGAATTAGTTTGGCGCGCAGATCACTCAAAGCGTTTACATTTCTGACTCCATACCTCCTGGAAGCCCTGCCCAAAATAGCGCAACCCTATACGGGACGCCTTCTTTATACAATGCAGGCCGTTCTCCCTCCCTTGTCCTGCCCATCCACTTAGCCGTCATGCCAGCGATCCTGATGAATAGACTGCCATCTAACCGTTCTGCGCCGTCTAGCTCAGTATTCGCAAGGTCTCCGGCAGCACGATTGCCGTATAGAACAGAATAATGAGCGAGGGCTCTCATGAGTTTGGGTAGGTGCTCGTCTATATGGACAATAGACGATTGGATGATGGGCAACCATGGATTTGGGGTTATGGTAGACCGAGAGGAAGGCGAAGGGAGCGTCCCTTCGAGCGGCTTTGGTTGGGGGCCAGGGGGCGAAGGATGAACACTATCTTCTGAGAAGAAACCGCGGATATCGAGGGGTTGACGACCATGGCCAATCCACCAACCGAGGCAAACCATGAAGTAGGTGCGAAGAAGTAGAACTTGAGAGCGGGTGGAGAGATAAGCTAGCACGGTGGGTAAGAATAGACTTGATGTAACCAAGTGCATGCTACTCTCAAGGTCAGTATTCGTGAGCAAAAACATCGGTAGATCTTGTGCGTACTAAAAGAAATCCGCCGCCAATGTCTGGCCACCCTTCCAAAAGCTGATGCCATAGATGATTGTATTTACCCAGACGAGCTCTTCAAATTTCTTCGCAACCATTTGCGGGTCCTTAGTATCCAGTGTCCACTGATCAGCGTATGACTTGATAGTTTGACCATGGGCGGCCATCGTTTCGTTATATGTCATAAGCGGTGCACTCGGCTTGAAATTGGCTAGACGGTCGTCCTTTAACATGCGAGCCATTATATCGAGTGCATGCACATTCTCCTGTCGCGGTGGAGAGGGTTTCGTGTCATGCAGAACCAGTCGCTGCATAAATTGGCCGTCGATGTGGGTAATTTCTGGGAGCGTGTCAAATAGTTCTGGAGTGATTATGGCCGTTGAGCTCGCCCTGTGTACCGCTGCGCTCGCAAGTCCTACAAGACCAAAGTTTATGTACGTCAAAGTTCAAATTCGTTCTCACACCACCAAAGAGTGGAAACCTACCTTCAATTACCATCCCTGGAATATTCAATTCGAGGCCGTATCCAATATGAATAAGTGGGTGAACTATAGCATCCAAAAAGCGGCCAAGCATCTCGGGCTGGTGCTTTCCCGTCCCTTCCATTGTAGAGTCGAAGTTCATCTCTTTGGAAAATAAGTATTTCTCGAGCGTTTCGGAAACAGTGTGTTCTTGCAAAGCCTTGCTGAAGAAATGCAAGTACGCATTGAAATATCTATGCACAAGAAACAGCATATTAGCACCAGTATTCAATATCTTGGACATATAGGGAAAGCACTCCTTTAGTTCACCTACCTATGGTCTCCAAGATGCTCCACGAAATTGCTTTCGTTGATTGGTTCCGGCGATTTGAATGCGGGCTGCTGGTAGGTACAGTTCCACTCGTATGCAGCCTTGATCACATTCGCGTCGGCTCCAAGCGTCCATAAGGCCAACAAATGGTGAGTTGTATGGCTGATGATCCAACACGTCTGAGCATACACTAAGAGCTTGACTTGAATACACATTTAAACTCACTTGTGGCGTCCAACTTCGTCGAAGAAAACATGCCAGCGCTTGTGATTGTCCTGCATCACCTCACGCATAGCAGCTGTAGATTCTACGGTCGACCCAGGCCATAGTCTCGGCGAAAGAGGTGAAGGAGGTTGAGAGGAAGGAATAGGGAAGAGCTTCGCCAAATAGTTGTCCATCGTTGCATTGGGAGTTACTGTGGATGGTTCCATGAATCGTTCGGGACTCTACTAAACAACGACGGCATTATATATTACACGACTTGCCACTAGCAGAGCGAGCTCCTGACTTCAATCATCACGAGATCCGTCCTGAGAGCAATAACTCAAAATGAGGTGAATTGGATGACGTTGGGGCAGTGAGTGAGAAAGCGAATGGCTTTCTGCTCTATAAGCCTTGTCATCGTGGTGTACGTCTTGTGAATCATGAAGAGCTTCTCGTGTGAATAGGATTTGTCCAGAACAAGGTTAGACGTCCAACTCGCCACTGTGCGATGCTCGGGTGAGAAGGCTATTCAGATTTAGGTGAGAATTCGGAGCAAACACTCACCCCCCATGGTGATGCGTGATCTGAGGCACGTATTTTCTCGGCTAGCGAGAAGTTGATGACTTGGTCATGGCATACTTAAGTGGATAATAGCCATTACCCAATCCTCAAGTAAGGGTAGGGCATCGATGGAAGACGTCTCTGGTAATTGACAAATCTACTGGACATTTGAGTCGAGATCATGTGCAGCTACGAGATGATCCACGGGCTTGATCCACGGGCCTGTCACCAACTGTTGGTGAGTAATATAGATACGGACCTATGAACCATATAACTTACCCTCCACTAACTGCATGGACACCTTAGGCCCGGGTTCTCGTAGTTTAAGTTCTTGAAAAACGACTCGGAACGTGGAACTCTTGACTCATCAATGCATGGGAATCTCATACATTGACTGTGAGAACTTCATTATCTTATCTCAAGTGGTGTCCATTGATTGCACTCTCGCGATTCCGATAACCACGTTCAATAATGCTTTTGAGCAATAGAATACATTTGTTTAGACAACGTTTACAGATGAAAAGCTGGGCGCAAGTCCAGAATGATCGAAGAATCAAGGCAGCCCACAAAGTCATGTTCACAAAGGTGCTTCAAACTTTCAATGGGGTGGTTCTGAGGTATGGCTTTGGGCAAAAATTCCGTCAGCAGACGCAATACGTTATATCTGCAGTATTATTCCTTACCTTGTGGACAGTGTGCTCTGGGAATAGTGTCTTTGCTTCGTCACTGGTGACTGATGGGTGGACGATCACATCATCGCCCTTCTTCCAGTTGACAGGGGTAGTGACACGGTACTTGTCACCAATTTGGAGGGAATCGATAACCCGGATAATTTCGTCCTATAACGAAGCAATGCTTGATTAAGCCTTCTATAGATAGAGGTATGATATACACATACGAAGTTACGTCCGGTAGATGCGGGATAAGAGATGGTCAGACGGATGACTTTCTTGGGATCGATGACGAAGACAGTTCGGATCTGAGGTAGGTATGAGATATTATGAAGAATATAACCAGCCACGGTGGAGTACAGGACTTACGGTGAATGGCAATCCTTTGCTATCTCTATTTGTGGGATCTTGGTAGTCCAGCATGTCATACAAGGTCGAGATTCTCCTATCTGCGTCCGCGATCTGGGAGTGATAATCAATGATCGGACACATACTCAAGGGTATAGCTATGAAGGTCACTCACGATAGGGAATTGCACATCAGTCGGTGCGAACTTCGAGCCATACTCATTGATATCCTGAACCCACTTGTAGTGATCCTCTAGCCCGTTCGCAGAGATGCCGATCACCTTGACATTGCGAGCAGCAAAGTCAGGAGCACGTCGAGCAACCTCTCCAAGTTCCGTGGTGCAGACTGGTGTGAAGTCACCGGGATGCGAGAACAAGACCGCCTGAGTAACATCAAAAAGTTATCAGATTAGTGGAGGCCATGGAGTATCGAATCAACTTACCCATGAATCCCCAATCCACTCGTGGAACTTGATGGGTCCGGCAGTAGTCTCTGCTTCGAAGTCAGGAGCGATGTCGCCCAAGCGGAGGGATTTGTGTTCAGTGGCCATGGTGGTGTCGATAAGAAGAATAGATCCTGAGGTAGTGAAGAGGTGTTCTGGACTTTTATAACTCTGTTATAAGCTTGCGAATCGATCACAAATGTATCGCATCACTGATGCAAGTATGGCACCATTCTCCCTTTCGCCTCCTTTAGTAATCTCCCATATGCAAATACACTGCAAATGGTTACTGAAACTCCAGGGGCTACAAGATATCGTCCACGACAATTAGCTATCCGGTTTGCCGGCCTATGTTGTAGTTCATCATATAGTCATAAAAGAGCTGCGGAAGCCAGCTTAATTACTTGTCGTATATTTAGCATCAGAAGACCGAAATCATCAAGTTCTGTAATTCAGAAGGCTTGTAATCGCGGTATCGGTGTGCTCCTGCAAGAAGATGGATCCCATGACTATGGGGCTGTTTGTCCTTTCCGAGAGCCTTGTAGTACCGAGTTCTAGGCTGACTCGAGGCAGTAGAAAAGCTCAGGATGTGAGACGTGACGTGTGACGTGTGACTTGTATCTCGGGCGGCCTTGTGAATTCGCGTTGCTTCTCAACCAGTTCTGAATTCACGACAAACTCTAACTTATGTTGCAATGAAACAGGTGTTTAGCTCTGTGCTCCATTGCCGCATTGTTTATGGTTCCGCCGATGCCGCTGAATACCTCGCCCTGTCGCCGCAAGATCATACCTTGACATGCATGCCGTTCAGTGCTTCGCACCTCGCGTACTTCCAATAACTACTGATGATCATTCTCTTCTCCTACGCTAGCCATCGTGAGCTTTTGCTGTGTTGATACCAGCACTTTATTTGCCAAGGGCCCATGGCTGCTGTCAAAGAACTACAATATGGTACTGAAAAGGAGGTATTGAATTTATAAATAATTTTCGCCCACATGGCATGCGCATGCAAATACTACGTGCGGACGTTCGATCGGACAAGGGGTTCAGTGCACTTGATTTTGACAGCTAACTTGTTCCTCAAACACGGACTCATTTATAATAATGATATGCCTCGGTCGCGCCCTTCCGTGCAGAGTGAATGCTTACGGCCGCCTCTGAGCATTTTCTCTTACCTTCTTTCCTCCTTTGCTAGACGGTGACTTCGTCAAGAGCTACATAATAATGGACTCGAACGGTACTGGCTTGGATATGTCTGGTGTTTTTGGACCCATCTACTGGGGTGAGTCTATCGTTCTATTCGCTCCCCGAAACGACCACTGATAACCAATTTTTGTATTCGTGTAGGCACTGTGGTCTCTCTAGTGTAAGCGGGATTCTTTGAACGAGGATCCACTATGTTTATGGATGTACTTCAGGTTGGGCGGGATTACGGTCTTGCAAGCGTACATCTATTTTCCCTCACCTTCAGATCGCTTGATCATACAACTCACTGTATGTTCAATATCATTCTTCGACCCTCCACTCGATCACTGACCAGGCCTTCCAGGCGGGAGCTATGGTGTAGGTATCGCTACCTTTGAATGCAGGATTTTCGTCGTTGAGCTACGTTACAGTGTATTCGACTTCGCATCTTCGGCTCTTGTCGTACAATCAGTGTATTATTACTTGGTGCGTAATTCTAGGGTACGCGCCTCAGCTTGACAAGAAACTGATACCGTTTATAAGGTTCCGCACTTTGGATCTTTGTCCCCCCTTGCTAGTATAACCCCGTGAGTACTATAACATGCATAGTCTTTGTTGGGCTGATCACCCACCAGCGAGCTATCTGCCGAATGTCTACTATCGACCATCATCACGTTCATGTAGGAGACTAGTCTTCATGCTTCGCGGCGTGACGATGTTTAATAGTACTTCCTTCCAGTTCGCAGCTCTATTTCGTTGCTCAGATATACACTGGTGAGCAGGGAACCCTACTGCATTCCTACGTGATGGTTCACTGAAGATGTATTACAGTTACTAAGACCGGTAGAGGGAGCTGGATAGTCCCAGCAGCCGTTGTATGTATCATTGATATTCGCTCGTTCGATATATCTAACGCCTATAATGATCACCAGGCCATCTGTGCTATTCTTGCCTTTGGTAAGCCTCACTTCCTATTCCTCGCAACTTAGCTGACGATGACTGCAATAGTTTTTGGAGTTGGTATGTATCCTTGATTGTTATGGCCACCACAAACTTAATCCCGCAAAGCCTGCACAAGTGTCATGTTTGTTTTCCACCATAACGTATTGGGCGATCGGCACACTTCGTTCACGGTGAATAGCCGTAAATGGTACTCAAAGAATTGAATTAACCCGGATCTATGATAGATGTTCTTCGGGCTGGCGAAAGGCTTTGGTGCTCTCACCGACATCATTGCGACCGTGGCGATGTGCATCCTTCTTTCGGGTGCTAGGACCGGTATTCAACAGTGAGTGTTGCGCCTTCCGAATGCCCTGAGCACTTGTTCATAGCTTACGATGGGAATTACTAGGACTAACGGGCTATTAAAGTCCCTAATTCACTTCGTCGTTCACCGTGGCATTCTGGTCACTCTGATCCAGACACTATTGCTCATAACATTCTACGCTGCGCCTTCACACCTCTACTGGTGAGTCCCCCTTCTCCTCCTGCGACGGTTCCTGACGCTGGGTGATCTCACCAGGCTCGCGTTCCATGTCAATGTGACCAAGCTCTATGCGAATACCTTCTGTGAGTTTCCATGCACCCTCTTTTAATCAACAAGCCACTCATGCTTATCATAGTTGCCATGTAAGACCCCGGGCTACCTATATTGCGACGCTCCTTGATGACATAATTCTGTATCAATTCAGGTTAAACGGACGTGAGCAACTCAAGCAGAAACACGCTGTTAGCTCAACCAGCCTTGCCACTTATTCGAAAAGCCGGTACACGTCTCATCACGGAACCTTCACCCATGATAATGATAGAGACACCGAGTCTCAGGTAAATGGCTATTCCTCAACTTGCTGTGCTGTTATATTGAGAGAGTCATATTCTTTACAGATACATGAAGGTGAGGCTAAGTCGTATGCAATGAATGCGATGCCCACAGTCACGAAAACAGTGGTGATATCTGACCTTTGACGATGCATCTTTCCGTTCCTGCTGTCCCTGTATAATCATCGCCTCTGTCTATATGCACCTCGATCAGTACCTTCGCAGCTTTTATAATTGTTATACCAATCGTGCCTGCATGGGGAAAAAGTGTAACTTCCTTTTACGGATTCCCCTCATGTCCGAGTCGTGCCTAATTCTGAACTCGAACAGTTCTCATGACTTGCAGCCAGCTTTTACCACGGACTTTGTGTGGGCTTGTCTTATGCCAGCGATAAGCTCAAATCAGGACTGCTGCTTCACGTTCGTTGATGCTGTCTAGATTACCCCCAGAGCTACTCCTAGCCACCTTCTCCTACTGTCCTTCTCATGGGCTGACTCAACTGTTACGAGTGAATCGACTCGTGCATAACGTCGCCCTTCAGGTACTCTACTCTTCAATTCCGCGCTTGTCTACAGAGAGCTCGACGGAATGTCTCACATCACTATGCTTTAATGACCATGCATGCAAGCTCGTCCGATCCCTAGTCATCAATTGGGAGGACATTTACCTCAAAGATGAGATTCCCAGGCATGGGATGGTGAAGAATATGGCTCGCTACGGACCCTTACGCGCCATTGTAAAGCGTCGTCTTCTTAGAGACCGCTTCACGCTTCTCCGTACCGTCCTCAAGCGCCTTTGTCATCTCACGAGCCTTACACTTATCGTCAGTGCTCGAGACAGCCTATCCGACGTACATGCTGCCACAATCCTTTCCGGCTGTACGTTCTCCTTGGAATATTTCAAAACAACATTCATTGTCGGCACCCATATCATGGAATTTTTGCAAAAGCAACCGTATCTCAAGGAGTTGCATCTCGCATCGGGGTCGAAGTTCGTCGATGGAGTATGTCTTCCCCCCGGTGCATGCTCGAGGCTAGAGAGATTCTCTTGGTCATGGGGAAATCAGCGTGATCTCGTGGCAATGGTTATAACGGGCCGTCCATTGCGGCATATTAGTGTGGTTTTGAGCTCACGGAATGCGCGAGACACTATCGACATGCTTGCCCAGGCCACGTCGTCTATCGAATCCGTTGTGTTCACTTTACGGGACACTCTTTCCGAGGATTTACTTCAGTACATCACTTCTCGACTTCCTCATTTGATACAGCTGAAGCTCTCACTGGCCACGATGCCTCATAAGGTAAACTTCGTACGCCATGATGTCGCTCCTATGCAATACTTAAGGCCAATTTTACATTACTTTTCAGGATGTCATTGACAGTATGGCAGCTTTCACATCCCATTCGCACACCTTGCACTCCCTCGTCCTAGTCATTCGCGGCGTCAATTCCGATTCAAGAATTGACTCTATGAAGCACATAATCCTCCGCTGGGTCGGATCTTGTTCAACCCTCGAAGTCATCCACTTCCCAGAAATCAGCGGTCGACTGACGAAGAAGAGTGCAGATTGCGAGTACATGAAGGTGGGGTCGAATCGCTGTTGCGAAGGAACGTGCTTGACGGTGAGGCAAGGAAAGACGAAGAGTACCATTGCGGTGATTTCGTTACTGCGTGGCCCGTGTAGTTTTCCGCCTCTGGGGAAGGACGACATTTTTGACCCCAAGGGGAAAGCATATTTATTGAATTACTTGCAGGATAAGTAGAGACGTACTTAACTCCATAACTGAACTGACGTAGATGAATGTATGTTACTTGCTGTGTTTCCTCAGGATCAAGTTGAAATAGGGGCTTCGCGTATTAGGCACGTGACGTCGAAGCGGCGCATGATGCATGAATGCATGAAGTTTGAACGTTCGTAATCAGTTCGTAATCGTACAACGGTAGTACTTCCTCTACCTTTTGTGTCTCGTATCGCGAACGCCTTTCATAGAGGCTAAACGAACGTCCAGCATCCAAGGTCACTCTACAGTCTCGTTCAGGTCCTCATTGTGCGTCATCTTAAAGGGTCAGACCAGGTCAGACTACATACGTAGTTTTTGAAGAAATGCTGCCAGGTTCGGACTGTCCAGCTGGCCAATAATTCAAGACCGACTTTCATGTATTACTTCCCGCTGGAATGACACAACTCCCTAGGAAGCGCGATAGTTCGCTCGCTGGCTCGGCTCTCTTAGTGCGAAATCAGCAAGTACACAGTGGCAAAACCCTGGATCACACGGCAGATACAGGTTACACTGACTCCTCGTTGGTCCGGTGCACGACATACACACTAGTTACGTTTAAAGCCTCTCTTTCTCAGTGCGGTCCTCGCCAGTGGTGCTTCACCTTATCATGAGGGGTTACTTTGCAATGCTGTGACGCGGACTCATCGCTATAACCGCCGCCGTCCCACATAGTGATCGTTACTTTGATACAGCTGGACGCCATACTTGCGTGGCAAAGATTGTGCTCCTGCGACAAGCGCTTCTTGGTCAGTGGATCCTCGCAATGCATACGGATGACTCAATCTTTATCTAGTCCTGCTTGAAAAGCACTGGCCTCATGTATCGGGTATGTAGGCAAGCGTCACAGATCAGCATTTGACTGGGGAATTCATGATCTTCATGATCTTCCTGTCCTCAGTTTCAGGGGGGTCTATGCGATCGGCTGCGAGTCATAGTCGCTGGGTATGCCGCACTTGGTATGTATACGTTTACCTTATCGACATTAATCTTGCAATTGGCAGAATAGCATGAACATGAGTTTATACCGCTTGGCTTATACTTATCATCTTCACCACCCCCTTACACCGCCCTTTTTTACGTGTAGGGCTTGCCGTTCCTACCAGCGTGTAATTTCTGGTTGTGCATCCTTTTCTAGTCTGAGTAATTCGTGTATAGTTAGTGTGCTGTACTCATTGGTTACCCGCTGAGGGTTACTATGCACATACCCCTAAACTAAATGACCGACTTGGGCCGGGTTATATATATCGAAACCCCCTTATCTACCTATAATAAACCAGTTCTGGGTTCTAAGCACAAGGGCAGTGTTAACTGCTTTCAGTTGGTTGTTGTAGCAATAGTAGGATACAGCCTCTTGTCATACGACACGCGTACATGTTCAAATCAATGGGGTGGCACCTCCAAGGACCCCAGAGTTCAGTAGCTCCTCACGTGCAGTCACAGTCGCGCTGTACAAAAGTGAAGTAGGGAGGGTTACATTGCATCAGCAGTGATTCGTTTCAACTCACATCTGACATTCTGCGGAACTTTTGACAACAAGGAAAGCATCTATGTATCACAACCATACTCATCACTGTAGTCTGTAATTTGTCAGAAAACGAACTGTCGATTTACGTAATAAGCGCTGGAGGTGATTGGGGTCTCAATATGCCAGAATTGGATGATAAGGCGCGAGTCGCTTGCGCAGTCTCTTGACTTGAATCCACCACCATCCCACTTTGACTACCACCCATTCATTTCCTTCGTTTCTGACTGAATATTGAAGGTTCCAACTATCGTCTTCCTCCTCTATAATGCGTACTTTATTCGCAACTTCTCTCCTCGTCGCTAGTCTTGCTGGCGGCGTTTTTGGGCACGCGCCGAATACTAGCGGTGAAGTTCGTCGAAGGAAAACGCTCGGCTTTGGTCCTGAACATCCCCATGCCAAATTCCACTCAAGTCCTTACCAGATTCAGACGAATGGCTTCGCGCCCCTAGGTGCCGAGTCAGACCCGTTCGAGGTGGCGAAGGCTTTCCTCGACGACCTATTGAGGGATCAACTTTCTCCCGATAATCGGTATAAGGTTCGAAAGGATTCTTACACCGATGTCAATACCGGCGTGACTCATATTTATGCTCGTCAAATGGTCAATGGACTGGAGGTTGCCGACGGTGATATCAACCTTAATATCAAGGATGGAATGGTGATTTCCTATGGCAACTCGGTATGTTCGTAAATTCAATGAGAATGGATTGTCTGAACTAACCAAATGTAGTTCTATTCGGGTCCTACAGATACCCTCACAAATTCGCTTGTCGGCGATGTCCGTCATCCCCACCGCGAGCACTGTGATGGCCTTTCAGCCGAAATTGAGCGTCGTGTCGCGGCCCGACAGTTTGCGGGTGGACAATATCCCCTTTCTTCGCCTTCGATCGAGGAGGATGAGTTATTGACCCACCTCCACACCTCGAATTGCGCGTTCGTGGACTTGCCTTATGATATGGCCGCTAACGGCTTCGCCTCGGAGGCTGCAATCGATGATCCCAAAGCTGCTCTTCTGCAGTTCATGGTTGCCGCTACTCCGAATGCGGATATTGTGCAAGATATCTTGAGCAACTTCGACTCCCATTTGGAGAAGATGTCCGTTTCTCAAGTTCATCACTTTGCTGAGACGGACAGTGCGCCTTTATTCGAGATCAGTGCTGTGCCCGACACCGTCAACCCTGTCAAAGCCCGTCTTGCCTATATTCAGGTTCCCAATAAGGAGGGTGACTCGACGGACCTCAACCTCGTATGGAAGTTTGAAGTTGAGATGTCAGATAACTGGTACGAAGCGGCTGTTTCTGCAGCTGCTCCTCATAGGATTGTCTCCGTTGTGGATTGGGCATCTGACTCTCCGGTCCCTAAACCGTCTCCTCGTCCTGAAACTGCGACCTACAATGTTTTCCCTTGGGGTGTCAATGATCCTTCGGAGGGTGAACGCTCTCTTCAGAAGGAGAACGTCGATTCCCTTGCCAGTCCATGGGGTTGGCATGCCCTTCCGGTCGCAAACGATCCTACATTAAAGGGCGTACGCTTTAGCTCCTCGAGCGCTATCAGGAACTCTACCGTTACATTGGGTAACAACGTAAGCTATGTTAGCCTGTTTTGAGGTAGTATGTCTGACTTAGCGCTCATAAGGTTTTTGCCCATGAGAATTGGGAAGGATTGAACGGCTGGGTTAACAATTACCGCCCCGATGCTGGTAGTGACTTGCTATTCGACTTCAAGTACAAACCCAAATCTACAAACCGAACGGAAGCCCTTGATGAGGCGAAGAAGTATATCAATGCCACGGTGACACAGCTCTTCTATACGACGAACATGGTTCATGATCTTTACTACCGGTAAGTCTCTTTGCTGGCAAAATAATCCTCTATGAGCTAATGTAATTCTTTTACTCCGCTAGTTACGGCTTCGACGAGGTGTCTGGTAACTTCCAGCAACACAACTTCGGCCGTGGTGGTCAGGAGAATGACGCCGTAATTGCGAATGCTCAGGATGGCTCGGGTTACAATAATGCCAATTTCATGACACCACCCGACGGCCAGAATGGTCGATGCCGCATGTATCTGTGGAACACTGCCAATCCTTACCGTGACGGTGATCTTGAGGCTGGCATAGTTATCCACGAATTGAGTCACGGTCTTAGCACGCGTCTGACTGGAGGACCCGCGAACTCTGGGTGTCTAGGCTGGGGCGAGAGCGGTGGTATGGGCGAAGGTTGGGGAGGTCAGTCTAACCACGCCTTTCATTATAACTCTGGCTCACCACCCTTCAGATTGGCTCGCAACTACCATTCGAAGCACGAAGAATTACTCTGATTATGCTATGGGTTCTTGGGCAGCTAATCGTGAACAAGGCATCCGGAACTATGTCTACTCTCTCGTGAGTCTTCAAGAATCACCAAGGACGAGACGTAAGCTTGACTATTATAAATTTAGAACGATACTGTCAATCCGTCAACCTATAAGACTCTTGATAAGCCTGGTTACTGGG
The DNA here is from genome assembly GCA_014058305.1 of Pleurotus tuber-regium. Lineage (NCBI taxonomy): Eukaryota > Fungi > Basidiomycota > Agaricomycetes > Agaricales > Pleurotaceae > Pleurotus > Pleurotus tuber-regium. Next base: position 531,818 of record JACFYU010000029.1, on the reverse strand, counting down.
GTGTCCACGCCATCGGGGAAGTTTGGGCAGAGATCCTTTGGGTCGTGTCACACGAGCTTATTGATGCTCATGGTTTCTCGGATTCCTTGTTCCCTCCGGCTCCATTGAAGGATGGCTCCATCCCTGAGGGTGATTTCTATCGACCTTTCACGTACACGCAATCAGGTAAACCAAAGCCTAAGATACCCAAGCATGGTAACACATTGGCCGTGCAGTGCGTATATACCCATTATTCTCCGCATGCATCCATTCATTGCGTCATTTTAGACTCGTGCTGAACGGCATGAAGCTTCAACCTTGCCGTCCCTCGTTCTTCGAAGCGCGTGACGCCATCATCCAGGCTGACAAAGTCTTGACTGGCGGCGAGAATTTCTGCTCTCTCTGGACAGGATTCTCTAAGAGGGGATTGGGTCCGGACGCACGGGTCGAGGGCAGGACACCATGGGGCGGAGGTATTCGCACCAACGTGAGTTCCTTTCTGTGGATCCAGGACGATATCCTGAATACTGACACTTTATCTAGGATTTCGAACTTCCTTTGATCTGCCGGTCATAGATATTCTCTCATCCTTCTATGTCTTCCTAGATATGCTTGTACATCACGATGATATATACATCTACATACATTGATCTTTTTAACTTTGTGGATTTAGCACCATTTGTTCACCTGTACGAATAGTTCATGACCCTTGTTTCCAGAATAATAGTACATGCTTTGGTACAAGGTTTGAGGCGATAAGCTTCAGCTTCAGCTCTGAAGCTTTTTGCATCGGATGGAAGCCTTCAACTTGACATCTCTCTAATAACTTTCATCTAGGTTCTGGCGTCTCCTGCTCTTATTTGCCAACTAAGTCGTACAAAGCTCAATTATTTTCACAAGCGTAACCTTATACTGCAACGACTTCGTCACCTATTCGCTCAGGTATACTTTCCACAGAGAAAGATGCTGAATAAGTATAACTGAAATGACACCTCAGACTTGTAAACTGGTTCAGCTCAAAGGTTTGGTCGACTAGGATGATGAGAGCACAATTATAGCAGTTATTTGATAAGGAATGTCCTCTTCACTACAACAAATGTCTCGAAGAGTAAATGAACGATACAAGAACTGACGTCCACCTCATTAAGCTCTCAAATCCAAGCCAGAGGTTTCCCGACCAACACCTTAGAGATTGATATTGACGGGTGTGCAGCCGACATTGATGAGGCCGTCTAGAAGGGGCGCAGTCAGCATCACACGTCATGTATCCGGACAGTCATCGGAATACAGAATGGACGTACTGAATTTGTTGCCGGTACAGCAGACGGGCTGCGAGGAACTAGACGACGAAAATTTTATCAGCAATGCCATTCAGGGGCAGAGCGAGATGAGGTACCGACCAGCTGTTGCCTGCGATGCCAACGATTTGAAGGGGGCTGCAGCCCAAGTGGACTATACCAGTGATGTCACTGAAGTCCAAGTGTGCGTAGTGAGGATTTTTAGAGACAACCGCAGCATCTTGAGAGCTGTTGCAGCATTGCACGGGACCAGTATTGCACTGGCTGACTTGGGGCTCCGTTGGGGCAGCTATGGCGGCGGCGGCAAGAATGGCGGTGAAAACGAGAGCGACTTTGGAGAACATTTTGTGCAGTTAGAGAGTGAATTTGATGATTTTGTTAAACGAATGTGGGTAGCTGAACGAATGTGTCCGACTGGGAGTCAGGATACTCGTCTTTGGGGTCCTTTTATAGATTTTCGAATATCGTTACAATTTCAGCGGACTTTGATGAAATTTAATGGAACTTCCAACTCGTACCATCTTCGGTGAAAAAGGAATAGCGTGGAGGATGAAGTCGATGAAGCTTGGAGGAGAGAAGGTCTGCCGTAAGTCAAGAATAGAATTAAATGGACGCGCTCTCGCTGAAGAGCGGTGAGAAACCTAGATGTCAAAAAAAATTATAGAAGCATGAACTGACGAAACGGAGTCGTCTGAAGATGACAGTGTCGTAAGCCCAAACTCAACAAACATAATGAACAATCGTTAAATCGAACTAAAACTGGCTACGCTCTCAGGTCGAGGTGATGATCTCGATGTAGGCCTCGAATCGAAGGTTCACATGTTTTGACGTATTTCGGCTTGAGTTACAGTATTGGCTCGTGTGCGTTGAAGGCGAAGTTCTTCACTTGGAGCTCGATTAGATTGTTAGGAAGGATAGATTAATAAACGTACAGGATATGGACCTTCTTCGGGATCTTTTCTGAGCTCCGCACGAAGGGAATGTTCCGAGTGAAGACGCGTCTATGCTCTGATGGTAGGAACCACGGAGTGGTCAGTTTGTAATGGAGGTTCCGGGGAGGGGAATTCATCCCAGCCATTGCATTCTGGTGGAACCCACGAGACTCCGTCAATGCCCTAATGCCAAGTACTAGCAAAAGTCCATCGAGCCGCAGAAATAGATCGTCTCAGTCAGATCGTGGAAGTGTTGCTGAGTCGAAATTCATGAATTAGTATCCATTATGAGTATGGGACCGAATGCTTCCGCCGATGCCGAAATCGACGAACAGATCGTATAAACAAGGTTACGCGCGCTAAGATGCTGTATATTTTCATTCTTAGAAGAGTCACCAATAGGAAAGACAAGCCGACTGAAAGCAAAAATACCCATCGTGTATTCTCGGCGTTTGAAGGGAGAATAGCGAATGCAATCCTTCCTGATACAAAGACAGTAGTGGGCGTCCTTGGGCGTCCCGATCCTCTGCATTGTTAGAGCCCGGACCTGTTACCTGGTATTCGCTCGATGCTAAGCCATTTCAGGTTAAGGCTTCTAGATGAGATATCTTTGCAAAGCAGTGGAATGAAATGGCGATCAGCTCTTCAGGTTACCGTGAAGAATCTCGTTCCCGACATACACGGCTTGGATGTCGTAGAATAGCATACAAATTAGAGTCTTATTGATGCGAAAACCCGGGGTGCTTAATGTTCAAAACGTAACATACAAAGGTCCTAACTCACAAAGAAGGGATTAATACTCTGGAAGAACACAAATAAGCCTCTTTGCTGACCTCTAGAAGCTCCTGCTGCGATTCCTTAGGCTTTCACGTATCGACCAATCTGGTGCCACCAGAGGTTTTCCTCTGGCTCTCCTTCAAGGCCCCAGGACCTTCCTTCCTTCCAAATCCTGTCTCCGTTCGAAGTCACCACATTCTCGATCCAGATGTGAGTTGGTCGATCAAGCTTACAGCCGTCAAACGCTAGCTTCCAGATGGGAGACCAGAATCCCTGCCACCAAGCAACGTCCTTACGCGGACTTTGTACGTGTTCAAAGTACAGCAAGAGCCCATTTGATTTGAGAACGTCTCTGATGAGAGTAGCGATGGTAAGCTCTGGGTTCGGTACACTGCATAGCGTAAGAGTCGAGAGGATAACGTCTACTTTGCCCACGGACGAGAGAATAGACTCCGCATCTTCTGCGCCACAAGAAAGTATCAGGAGCGTCTCGTCGGCTTCGGAAAAACCGGCTGCTTTAGCAGTTGCACGGAGTTCATTATGCATAAAAACATTGGGTTCCAAAGCAACATATTTAGTGACTTTGCCGTGGTCGAGGTAATTGGCATTATGACCATGGCCTACCACTGATCAGCCAGTAGAATAAGCCAGTCGCATAGAACGAGCCTACCAGCCCCAATGTCAAGTACTATGCCGTATGCATCCGATGTGATCAATCCTTTCTTGAGCTCTCGAGTGTTCCCATCGATTCCGTTACCGAAGAGTTGCCAAACGTGAGACATGAAGATACGAGACACTGTGCTCGGTTTAAGCAGCAACGAAGGAGAGAGTATCACCGCCTTCAATGTCTGCGGTAATGCCGCCCGCAACGCAAACCCAAAATCGGTTAGAAAAGAAAATGCGGCAGCAAGCTTCATGGTGGTAGAATGGGTATCACCCTTCCAATACCAATACCATGACTAGACGACTTAAGATGGTGTTTCTCTCACTGTCGGTACTCGTCGGAGTCGTATTTACCGTTACGACAGTCGTAACGGTAAATGACTCAGAGGCTGAGCATGTGATGGTGAGAATAAACAAGTGACTTTTGGACTCAGTACTCAGTGCTTGAACGTTTGAATTCCGATCACCTCACACTTTTGAAATGTTCCACGACGTTCAAACAATACTTCGTTCTTACTTCTGTTTTCTTTGTGAGATCTAATAGCCCTGGATCTCAATTCAACTCGGTCTACGACCGCATGTTGTGCTGGCTAATTTTACAAACTGCGCCCATCATGAAATATAGATAGCAATTGATAGAGTAATACACAACTTGTGTAAGTGGGCCATTGCAGAGCATGGCATGTACGGGTCCATGTTTGAAAACCAGTCACAATTATCACTGACTTTCTTGAGACTAAACTTCATTTCATTTTGCACTTGCAACCACAAAATCTCCTTTTTTGGAATCACTGAGAGCATAGTCTCATAAGATGTATTTGACAGTATTTCTGGTCAGTATCACCATCATCGGCACAATACTCATGTTTAATGACTCAAAGCATGATCCTGGAGTAACACAAACCCCTTATGTTGACACCGATACAACAGTGTATGATTTCTTACTGCTCATTAAGACACAATAGGGGTAGCTGACAAATGTCCCAAAAAGGAAGTTTTGTGGTTGCAAGTGGAAAATGAAATTGAGTTCAGTCTCAAGAAAGTCCGAATCAGCTGTAATGCAATACTGTTACGCACATGCAAACCCCTAGCCCCTAGCCCCGGTCAGATGACCATTCCCGTAACCGGACATCAGCTTTGGACTATCAGACTATTGGACACATTCAGATCAAGGGATGTACATGCAGACTTAGCACGTGTAGATACAGTGGGGGACAAAACCTTTGCAATGTTTCATAGTTTTAAGTTGTCGCTCTAATATCTTATGTAATCAAATAGCCAAAACTCTGGAAATATCATCAAAAATAGTCCTACATCTTATCTCGACTTTGAGCTATAATTTATGATATTTGGTCAAGTTGTGATGAAGATATGTACATTTCATTCCAGTCATAGCATTGCAAAGGTTTTGTCCCCTATAATTTGTGAGCATGAAATCATGTGACATTGTTGATTGCTCAAGTCAATCAACAAAGTCATGTGACTGGATCAACAGCACCATACACCTGGCAATATAAAATAACACTCCCCCTCCAATATAGCTACTCAATTCATCATGAAACCTATTGCCCCTGCTCTACTGCAGCAAATTCTTTCACTGCTAGATGCTGGCAAATCTGCTAGTCATATCTCATCTGTTACTGGTGTTCATACCAGTACCATCTCCAGACTATGCTCCAAACATAGACCCTCCCTTGAAAAGCCTTTAGGTGACCGTCCTCAGAAGCTTTCTTCTACCCATGTCTGGCATGCAGTTCGCTTAATCACATCACAGAAGGCTGAGAATGCAGTTCAAGTCACCAAAGCACTTCAGGATGTGGTCAACCAGCCAGTCTCTGCTAGGACTATGTGTCGTTACCTTCATGGGGCAGGAATGAAGGCTGTGGTCAAGAAGAAAAAGCCTTTACTCTCAGCACGACATAGGAGGGAGAGGCTAGACTTTGCCTTAGCTCATCAACATTGGACTGTGGAGGATTGGAAAAAGGTAGTGTGGTCTGATGAAACAAAAATCAACTGCCTGGGGTCAGATGGACGTTCTTGGGTGTGGAAAAGGCAGGGAGAAGGTCTGAGTGACAGGCTGGTGGAGGGTACACTGAAGTTTGGAGGTGGTTCTGTCATGGTCTGGGGCTGTATGATGTGGGATGGGGTGGGGTATGCATGCAAGATTGATGGAAGAATGGATGCTGACCTCTATGTATCCATTCTGGATGATGATCTGCGTGCAAGCCTTGATTATTATGCGAAAACCTTGGATGAAGTCATTTTCCAACAGGATAATGACCCCAAGCACACGTCGAATAAGGCCAAAACATGGTTTAAAGACAATGGGGTGAAGGTTCTCCAGTGGCCAGCACAATCTCCAGACATTAATCCCATTGAACATCTCTGGCAACACCTCAAAAAGAAGCTGGCAGAGTATGAAAACCCACCATCTGGGATTTTGGAGCTTTGGGAGCGTATAGAGGAGGAGTGGAATAAGATTGATGCAGGGGTATGTCAGAAATTGATTGAGAGTATGCCTAGTAGAGTTGCAGCAATTATTAAAGCCAAGGGTGGATATACAAAATACTAATTATAGAGTTTGTAATGTTGGGGACAAAACCTTTGCAATGCTATGGCTGGAATGAAATGTACATATCTTTATCACAACCTGACTAAATATCATTAATTATAGCTCAAAGTCGAGATAAGATGTAGGACTATCTTTGATAATATTTTCAGAATTTTGGCTATTTGATTACATAAGATATTAGAGTGACAACTTAAAACTATGAAACATTGCAAAGGTTTTGTCCCCCACTGTATGAACTTAGGTATTACTGTAGAATTACTTACTTATCAAGGGAAACTTAGGCTTAGCTACCATGAGGACTAACTTATGTATTCTGCATGTTAAGTTACCTTCACAGTATTTCAGCCGTAGTTACTTGTAGATATTTCTCTAGTTCGAATATCAACTTAATATGTTCCTCTTCTCTACTAAGGAACTTGAGTTCCGTGCTATCTCTGTTCTCCAGTATTCCGCATCTCCATTCCCTACACTCTCTGCCTTCTTATCCCGCTCTCCGGTGTTACTCCATAACTCCGATCTCTGATCTCCGAAGTTCAAGGTAATTAGCTAGTTAGTGGGCAGCACAACTCTGCACCTCAGTAGTTGAAGCCAATACCTTTTTGTAGTCTGTTTTAGTAGTAGAACTGGATTCTGTATTTAACAAATACTGATATTTATCCTTTTTCTCATAGAAAATTTAAACATCCTTTGCAACATGGTGCTTGGTGCTTTACATTAGCATTACCTGAAGCATATTGTTACTGGCTACATGGTACTGTACACTATAATGGCTGGTTGTGGATGTGCCTTGAATATAAAGGGTTGTAGACTGAAGCAGCATGTTGTCTCTATGGTCCTATGATTCGTGATGACACTATTTGACATATTCAACCAGTTTAAGGTCTATTTCCCACACAAGGTCAGTGACATTATCCACCAGTCAACAGGTGTTTAGGAGGGAGTCAGATACACATCCACCACTCAGCCACTAGGTCTGTGGCCCCAGCTCATTGTTCTTCCTTTAGAGTCTCTGCCATTTGTTAACTACACTGGTGACATCTGGTGGCTCATTGACCACTTACAGCAAGCAGTTTGTACTGTATCTAATATTATTGGGCAATGGTGTTCCCGTTATTTACCCAATAAAGTAGAATTTTGGCAGCAGTGAAGAAATTGCTAAACCCAAGGACAAATAAGGTTTCTATCAGAGTTGTATGTATGTAACTACATGACTATCTTAACAGCCTGTTGGGGCTATCTGCTTTCCTGTGTCCAACTGCTTTTAGCAGTTGAATGGAACTGAGGCTACCCAATCTGGGAATGATAAGTGGTTAGCTAAAGTAGCTAGCAGATTACCCAATATCCTTTCTTCCCACCCCCTAATCAGGTCTCAGCCTGTTGGCAGACATGCTACATAAATCACAATTTCTTTTATGGCAGAGACCCAACTTCCCACACTCTTCTTTTCCCAGGTTCCAAGTCCAATGCATTTTTGCCAAACCAGGCTGATCATGGGCTCGGGAGACACGATGTGAAGCTGGATCATTTCACGCTTGCTGCCCCAATTTTTTGGGTGACCAACTCTGAGTAGTCAACATGGGGTTAAGGTTGTTTGTTTTTGTTTTGCTATCTGACACAGGCAATCTACTTTGGGTGGCTCCACAGTACTGGACCCAGACAATGCCAGAAACCTTTACTGTACACATGCTACATAAGTGATTGGGATGATCAGAGATCGGTGATGAGATTAGATAAGATGTGGTGATAAAGAAGAGATTGCCTTTCTAGGCAATTGATTGGTAGTGGGAGAATGAAATTGTGCCAGCAATGGCAAAAGAATACATAAAGATGGGGAATCAAACGAGTGAGCTTGTGCGTTCAGAAAGGCCACATGCTGGCAGCTGCCAGGGTGTAAATGGCAGCTGTATAATGGTCCCACTACATCACCACCCCCCCAGTAGGTTGCATAATCTCTGTAGCAATTTTCAAATTTCTTTCAAATTTTTGGCAATTTTTAGCAATTTTTTGAGGGTTAGATACCTTATCCACCAGCTGGAGGCCCAATTTGGACTAGTTTATCCACCAGTTGAGTGCTCCCAAACAGTCAAAAAGGTATCAGACCTCTGGCTGGATAATCGGGCCTCCTAATAGGGGGCAAAGATGAAGTCTGCGAGGTTCCTGTTTGGGCATGAAGCCAAGTGCTGGGAAAGAAGTATCTCCGCGGCGCCGTTCGGCTGCGCTTGAAACGGCTGGAGCCGCGCCATGGCAATAACAGCTATTGCCTAATATGGACGAACCAGCCATGTGGGGTCCCCTTTACCTATTTTGGACCAAATCAACCTGATTGGCGCCTTCTTGGCCACGCGGACTTAATATCCTGTCCGGCAGAAGCAACCGGCAACCGGCAACTTCAATACCCACCCTCTTAAAAATAAGCGCCCTAAGCCCTCCATCTAATGTAAGTAACGGATCCTTCATTACTAGTAACCGCCTGAACGGCGCCCCGGAATTACCTTGCTTGCAAGGCATTCTCTCGCCGTCCAATTTTCCAGCTCAGGATACACCATACAACATGTCCACTCCAGGAACATTGCCACTTTCTTCGCAGAGGAAAACAATGTCATTGCTAGGCGCTCAGTAAAAGCAGATACAAGCGCCGAAAAGCGTATGCAGAGGGTTGCCTTTTTAGGGAAAAACCAGCTGAACAAGACCTTGCAAGCAAGGTAACATTCCGGACCCGTAACTGTTTCAGCGCACATACATTTATTGCTACAAGGACCGGCATCAATTAACATGGAGCCTAGAACTACCCACAGGTGAATGTGCGCGAATAATGGCATTGCTGCGTTTATCGTGGGCTGACTGCATCGTCTAGAATGCCGCCAGACTGTTACAGCGTCCTGCAGCACTCCCACAACAAATATGGAAAGCTTTGCGGATACCAGCATCCCTAGCTGGTCGAGGCACCGCTCCACCGTGGGTCAGCAATCATCATCCATCATCACGGTCTGATGGGGCCGTCTAAGTACCACTTTGAAAAACAATACGGTCATCAGTGCACGGTAATATACCATGTAATTCACATAAAAGCGAGAGGGTCCGACCCTCAGCACCTCTCTTTCATCCTCGTAGCTTCTGCGATGAAGATCAGCATTCCTGCTTTCCTTACTTACTCGCTCGCGTCTTTCTCCGTTGCCGCCGCCGTCGCTGTTCCACGGCAGACATTGGACTGTATCATTGCTGTGAAGGGTGAAGGGTTTTACCAAGGGCAGTTTAGTCTGGCCTGCCTCGACTTGGTATCAACGATTTGCTACCTACACAGCACTAACGCTCACATAATATGTTCATAGATTGGCAATTGCTTGCAACATGTAAACACCACTACGAGCCTTTGGTCTGTCAAGAGGTATCATTTTCATTGCACAAATAATTCTACACTATGCTCACAGTATTTAGTTGTGTGGCTGCTGCTACGTGCGACGGGGTAAGCTAACTTCGTCTAACCATCCATATATGACTCAATTTGTACCCCTTAGACAAGAAATTTAATAACCGTAGCCCAATGCGATAATAGCGCCGTGCCCGCTGCAGCTAATCAACCCCACTTGGACTACAATGTGAGTCCAAGCACACCGTTTCGCACACATTCGTAGTCCACTAACTCGAGGCGCTAGATTTATGCCGGAATTGTTGGTGATTGTGCATGGCAGCCCGGTGGATGCCCTATAACTCCCCAGAACTACATCGACTTCCTGTATGGATCTCTCAGTGATATTGGATCTATCAACTGGCCTTTGTGAGTGCCCACACCAGGCTCTCCATGTTCCAATCTCATAACCACGTACTTAGTTCGGTCGATGATGTTCGTACGCTCTGGTGGGGGGCCATCACTTCATGGGCGGCAACTGGAGATAACGTACCCTACCTTAACTTTGATGATTGGCTTCATTACTCTAACTCGTAATTGCTCGGATGATCATGTCTTCAACCTGAACCCCTATGGATGTCATACTGACCATCATGGACTCTACCTACTACGTACAGTACATTCACTACGAGCCATCGTGCTTACTGCGAGATCGAATTTGAATATACCTACTTGAGTTGCGTCATGTAAGCGGTATGACCCTGGGCTTGAGTAAGTGAAGAGTTCGCTTCTATGGAACTCTAGGGGTGAAGCAATTCAGCCTTGACCTCCAGGAAGGGACCAATGTAGAGTAGTCTCTAGTTCAATGACCTTCCACTAAGAGGCCTAGGAGAGCCTAGAGGTTTGATCATCCTTTTTCATTTTGTGATGAGTGGTAGTACTAAATGACTTTCCTGTGTTGTGAGTGGTGGTACGCGCACACGGGTCGGTGTCCAAATATTGAATCCTTCGCCCCGACGCATTATTCTGAGCGAATTGAAGATCCATACTAGCGTATATCACCATTTGCTGTGTAGTGATACTCATTGGATATTAAGCACAAACCTTGTTGCAATTGACTATTTCGCTTACTTCGATCGCATTTATAAGAAAGGAATTGAATTACCTACCTTTGTGACCTACTTGTTACTGTATAGAAGCATTTATTTACTAATACTTGCCTCCCCTCTCAGACGTGCTCATAGCCAGTTCAAGCCTTATAGTAGAATCCATCACGATCCCAAGTGTCCGCCTTCTCTCCGTCCCTAACTCTACCCAGTCTTTCCGCAGTGAGGCTGGCAACACGTATGAATAGAGATCCGTCTAATTTGTCGGCACCATTCAGCTTTGTACTCGCAAAGTCCTCTTCTCCAGCAACACGGTTCCCATACAAAGTAGAGTAATGTGCTAAAGCGCGTTGCAGTTTGGCAATATGGTTATCTGGGTGGACGACGGTGTTCTGTATGATCGGGAACCACGGGTTGGGAGTGATCCCCTCGACGGAAGGTCCTACAAGAGCATCGGCGGAGGGAGTAGGGTGGTTGGGCTCAGTGGTTGGGCTCGGTACATCCGCCGAGAAGAAACCAGTGATGTCCAGTTCTGGCCTTCCCCGAGCAACCCACCACAACAAGGTGAATGTACAATACGACTCAAGGAGCTTTTTCTGCGATGCCGGGCTAAGGTACTCAAGGTACGATGAAAGGAAGATCGAAGACGTCACTAGATGCATGCTAGAAAAATACAATATATGAGCACTAGCTTCTGGATGTGTAGAATGAAAAGTTTACTTACTAGAAGAAGTCCGCGTTGAACCTTTCTGCCTTCTTCCAGCCACCAATACCATAGATAATAGTTACTAGCCAAATCAGCTCCTCCAGTTTCTTCCGTGCATCATTGGTATCCGCAGTGTTGACAGACCATTTATCCGCGTAGGCTCTGACTGCTTCTTCGTGATCGAAATAGACATCATATAGTACGGTCATAGTCTCTGGATCCTTGTTCTCTATCTTCACAAATCGGGGATCTTGGGCCATTTCAGCCAGAATGTCGAAGATGTGTACGGAGCTCTTGGGGGTAAGACTATCGGAGCGGAATTTCGACGGTGGAATAAGACCAGGCCAGAGAGCTTGATGGATAGATGCTTGTGCAAGACCTAGAATCAAGTACGGTAAGCAAATTATAACACTTCTGGGGGGGTGGATCTTACCTTCAATCAGCATTCCTGGTATTCCGAACTCTAAACCATATCCGACGTGAATCATGGGATGGTACAGAGAATCAAGCAGACGGTTTAACATCAGTGGATCATTCTCGCGGGCCACACCATCAGGGAAATTGGCCTTAGGAGTAAAGAAATGCTCTTCCAAGATAGCCGATATATCCTTCTCCGCGAGAAGCCCTTGAAAGTACTCCATGTATGCATTATAATACCTAGGTCATTACAGAAGTCGTCAGTGATGTTAGTGAAAATTATGATAATTGTATGACTTGGATACTGACCTGTCGTCTCCAAGGTGCTGACTGAAGTTTTCTTTGGTGATGGGTTCCGGTGACTTGAAGGCAGGGCGTTGCTCGTTCGACTCGTATGCGGCTTGAATGACTTTGCCGTTGGCTCCTAGTGCCCAGGTCGCTATTACATGGTGACTTGCGTGGCTAGAAAACCAAAATTATCAGCATCTGAACATCAATTCGGGAAAACGTGAAAACATACTTATGGAAACCCTCTTCGTTAAAATACACATGCCACTTATCGTGATTATCCTCCAAAACCTTTCGCAAAGTCTTGGTGGACTCGGGGTTCACACCCGCCCATGCAGCAGGTGAGAGTTTCGAACGAAGGACAGAAGGGACGGGAAACAGTTTCTGAGCCATCAAGGCTGAGCGAAGCATATCTGTCTCCTGAGACAACGAAAGCTAGAAGATAAGGGGGCTGAAACAAGTGGTGGTGAGTATCGCAGACATTCCTGTGTGTTTATATAGGGGTCGAGGTGTGTATATCGGCAAAGGGCTTGCGCAAGGCTGGTGGCGGGTCAAGGCTGGGCTTATGTGCCGAATTACCTGCGTAAGTTGGTCGCGCTCGGCAGCAGGACCCATGATGAGAATGACTTGTATTTACTGTATGATCGTATCGTGAGTTCGTTGGAGCCCCATTTAGTACATGAGGCCTAGGAAGGTCCGACAGGAATCCTCTCGATTCACTGAAATGACTCGGAACTGGCTAATAGATGCAGCCAATGAGCGCTAATGTAAATAGATAACAGCTAGTTCTGTCAGGGAACGTGAGACTCGAAGCTTGAAGCTTTGAAGCTCGACTAGCTTGACTCATTGCGCTATGCGGGCACTTTATTGGTCATACCAACTCATAAGAACGAGAGATTACCAGTTAGAGCTTGCGCGATGTGCAGCCACTGATGCACGCAAGGGCAAAACTAGTGCTCGTCGATGACCACGTTCAGAGAATGCAGATATATCGAACGTCATTCTACAACACGCTCTCTCCTCTAGAATAAATACAATCTCCTGAGCTAATGATTTATGCAAAACTGGGTATATTACGCAGCACGACGCACATGCAACAGCTATCATCACTCCTTTACCCTCTCAATGCGCTCCGCGCACTATCGCCCAGTCTCTACATCTCGTCCTCTTGGTTCCCGCTCGCCTCTCAGCGGAGAGCCCGGTATGGCAAACGCCGCCCCGGGGCGTGGACTCCACCCCTCCTCGGTCCTCTCGTCCCCCCTTATTAAACTCGCAATGCTGGCAGTATGTCTGTGCCCCCGCGTCGGACCCCGTCCTTTTCCACCACCACTAGAACTACGCACGAGAGGCGCAGCCGAGCTGGGTACCTGAGAATCAGGTTTAGGTGATCGATAGGTAATATCTACCTCCTCCTCATCCGACTCATGATCGCTAGACTCTGTCAAGTCGAAGTCCGCAGCATCGGGGATCATGCCGTTCCTATTATGCCTAGGTACCTCGAGGTCGTAGATTTCATACTTGTTCCTCTGCGTACGGGAAGGCAGGCCAGCAGGAGGAGCAGTGGCTCCAGGACCTTTAAGGTCATCAGGGAGGAACAGATAGAAGAATGCGGTGGCTAGGCATGCACCGCCGACGACGTCGATGAGATAGTGGTGGGTGAGGTACATCGTAGCCCAGTATAAGACGCCGGCGTATGTCCACGCGTATCGCGTGTACTGGGGGAAGAAGTGGGAGATATAGAACGCTTCCATGGTCGCACAAGCGGAGTGGAGGGAGGGGAAGGCCCCGAAGACGACGGGTGAGTTAGAGAAGGCGGTGGTGTATCCGTGAGAGTGGAACAAAGCATCGATGCGCGCAAGGCCCCCGGGGGAGCCTTTCATCGCGTAGTTGGCAGGCGTTAGCCCATGTATGAGTTCGTACCATGGCGCCGCGCATGGGAAGATGATTTGAATCCAGACACCGAGGAGGTTTAAGTAGCCAAATGACCGGCCGAAGAAGTGCAGAGCTTCCTTAGTACGGAAGAGCCAGATAAAGGCTGCGACAAAGAAGGGGAAAGTGAAATGGCCAACACCGTAAGGGAACCACGCAAGGATGTCGAGAACGGGGTGGGTGAAACGAGTGAGGATGTCAGAAATATTCGCTCCATAAAGAACTGACTCGAGAGTTGGGAGAAGGGAGACGGAGATCGAGGGCCGCCATTCTGTCGGAATAAAACGAGAACTGTAGAATGAGAGGAGATAGGCGGTTATAGGCGTCGCGGGTACGAAAAATTGGGAAGTCAAAGGGATTAAAAGCGCAATTGTATATAATATAGGTATTAGCAGCTTCAACGGAAATCCCGGCACTTGCATAATCGTCAACCAAAATGTTGCGAGGGCGATATGAAAAACGTAAATCGAATCCGAGAAAGTGAAATTATGTTTTCGCAGCTTCATTAGTGTATCTCTTGGATCCAACGACTTGTCCAATCGCCCTACAGCCGCTATGAACGCCTGCAGAAGAGTCCGCCCCGTCCGCCGAAAGGAAATTCCAACCATTGCCTTCGACGAGCGCAGCCAGTAGTATCTGAAAATCTGTTTGTGGCTAAACTTCAGGCAATCTGAGTTGATAGGTCGCGACTAGTATCAAGACAAACATACTTGGGAACAGTACTCTGCCAAGGTCGTCCAACCGTGAATCCAGCGAGCCCTGCGGTTTTTGTGGTGGGGATTGTTCTCAAGAACAGATGGTAGTAAGCGGGCGGCGAGCGGACGTTGATGCGGCTGGGTTCAAATAACACCAAATAGGAGCAAACTCGTCCTGGTCATTATGAGTTCGCGAACACGAGTAAGCGCGAGTCTGTTCACTTCCTGTTAGTATTATCATACTTTTGCTCAGCCAAAATGTCTGCCCAATTCTGCTCAAGTTTCATTCTCATAGAACATGAATTCACAACGTTTGCCTACCCCACCTTTGTTCGGTCTGCATCAGACTGACAGACCGTACCCTTGCGACTAGGACGGAACAAAGTGCATCACTTGTTCAGGATCCTTGGCAATTACCAATGCGCAGTCTCCATCGTTTTCGCACATGACTCAAGCATTGTAAGCCCAGTTTAACTATCTCAATACATTGAATCCTAATGTTTTCCAGGATGCTTCTCCCATTGAGAATTTGAGTAACCACGCTTAAGTCATCAAAAAGCAATGTTGCACCCCTCCTCGCATACACGGCTCGGACAGTGGGAGCGTCCCGCGCCTCTTAGCCTTCCAGCCGTGATCTCGGCCAGTACCATGCGAATTACTGGCCACTGAAATAAACTCGATACCCATCAAGAAGAGTGATGCTATCTGGTGGTACCTGCAAATCGCGCCCAGCTGGGTGGTACGCAAAGCTTGCGTACATGATCAGTCTCGTGACAGTGCTATGTCATCATCCAGCGTGATCCATAGCCCTTAGCAATATGCTGCCTTCCATTTAGGTGACAGACTACGCGTATAAATACTTCGTCTGTTCTCTAAGGTAGACCAGCATACTCAACCTTAACCGCCATGTCAGACTCTAGTTTCGAACCGTTCCCTATTCCAGCACTAGCACCATCTCCAACCTCCCCCTTCCGGTGGGCAGGTATCAGTACCGAATCGACCACTGCGCTACGAGAAGTCCTGAAAGAGAATCACGAAAAATGGCATATCTTCTTCAATGACAGAGGGTTCCACAAGTACATGCATTTATTACCCATTTTCGAAGTTGATCTAATAACCCTACTATCTGTCCAGCCATGGATCTCATGCCATTCTCGCCAATTGGGCTCTCGGAGCTAGTGGGCCTATTATCAAGGCTACATATAAACACTCATCGGAATATCAACGTCCGGCCTTCAAATCGCCGGAGCTGATTACATCCCAGAACGTCTTTGACCACTTGGGCGATGGAGAGTACGTGAACTTCATTATCGCGGTCCCTGAAACTGCATGCTAAAAATCGTTCAGTTACTACAATTCCTACCTCAAGTTCTTTACTCAGGAAATACGTACCAAAGGCTTCTCTGCCACTCTTGAAGAATATGTCTTTTCTACGAAAGCCAATTTCTTGGGGAACTCCCAGCCTCAGATGTTGAACCGATTTCTTGCCGGCCTGCTCCACCCCTTCATTCACACAGGGTATGGTGCTGAATTCGGCCTCCCAGGAATGCTGATTGAAGGTATGTGCATCGTTTGTTGCAATGCTATTTTTAGCGCTATCATCATCCTAATGATCGCGGCATTAGGACTTGCTCAAACGGCGGTCCATAAGGCCGAAGCTGCTAATCTCCTCCCGCCTTCCTTCTTTGAACCTACGAGTGGCACTGCAACCAATCTTGCCAACCGCCTAGCTTCAGTACTCGTCTTGGATAATACCTCTCCTTCTCAACCATCCAAGCCAGCAGGAGTGCATGCCTTCACCGTGGTATCTCGCATCCTCAAAGATCCCAAGTTTGTGATAAAGGCCGATCCCGACGCGAACAGCTTCAAATACGTAGTCGACAATTTTGGTGAGGCGTTGAGAAAGGTAGTTGATGATTGGAAAGTCGATTCTTCAGATCCAAAGGAGGTCGAAAAGAAGATCGAAGAGCTTGTATGGACGAACGCGGTGTTGTACGCAGCGGGTGGGTGGAAGGAAGGGCAAGAGTTTAAAGCTAACTTCTTCCTGTATGTTCGCCAATCCATAATATCCTCAAGTTAGCTGACCAAGGACCCTCATAGAATGCATCTTGTAACATCGTCTTTATTCCTCTCATCCTTAGTCCCATACCTCAGCCCCTCCTCCCAAGTGCTCTTCCTCAAATCCTACTTCATCTTCTCTCTCGCCTGGTACATCTCCCGCGGTCGTCCCTCTCTCGATATCCCATCCTTCTTCGCCGCAGACACCCTCCGTCCCTCTCAACCCGGACCTAGCCCCATACCTTGGGAAGGTTCGTTAACAGGTTCATCCCCCGAATCAGCCAACCCCAATCCCTGGCTCCCAATCATTCAAAATAGCATCACGCATCCTGATGAGCATGTTCCTAAGCTCCAAAGGGCGTTAGCACACTATTCCGCTATCTATGGATCGAGAGTTGCTGGTGAGCCAGACTTGAAGGAGACGGAGCTTGAAGGAGGGGATAAGATTGATGGGTCATTGTTTATTCGGTTGGCGGGGTTGACGGATAAGAGGATGGGGAGAGTGCATAGTGGAGAGAAGGCTGGTGATTTCTGGGATCGTCACTGATGGCTTCTCGCATTCAAAAAGTCGGACAAATGGGATTGAAAAGAATGTATCGAATGTTTGGGTACTGATAAATGCACTGCACACCACCGCTCACGACAAAAACGTTGTTTAATGCCAATACTCGTCACAAAATAAAATAGGATGATTTATCCCCTAGGCTCTATAAGCTGGCTTGAAGCCTGAGCATGGGTTTATTTACCCCAGGAGTCAACATAGAAGCGAACCGCTAACCCTTTATTTTTTAAAGCCCTCGATGTAGCTCATTGCTCGTTCACGCCTCAATTCGCACAACCAGTACAATCAAGAAAACCATAATTGTCGAAATCACCCTTGAAGTTCTTCATAACCGGTGATCCTCAACCTACAACACTCCGACAATGGGTGCCCATGCCTGCTTGGTAGTTATCCACGACATCCTTTTATGACGAGGAATCGTTTTCTAGGTTATCTAGGTCTTGCGGGTTGGAATCAAGTTGGACAATGGAATGACCCTCTTCGTTAGATACAGTAACGCGAGGTACGACATACTATGCTACAAATATGACGTGAAGCGCCAATTACTTACGGGTTTATTCTGCTCAACTGTCCAGACGTTATAGCGCTTGTATGACACAACTGAAGTAGGTATATAAATTGGATAATATCGTGGTAAGGACAGGGGCTTGTAGGGAATGTAAGTAGTTGGTAAAATAGACCATTATGGTCAGCATAATGTCCATAGGGCTTCGAGGTTTATCGTTTATCTACGATCATTTATGTAGCAATTATGAGTTAGAGTAGTGAAGCCAATCATCAAAGTTATGGTAGGGTACGTTATCCCCAGTCGCCGCCCATGAAGTGATGGCACCCCACCAGCGCGTACGAACATCATCGGCCGAGCTTTGGGATTATCAGCTTGGCGAGCTTAATGTGGACAAGGGCTGCACTTACGTGGGCCAGTCGGTAGATCCAATATCACTGAGAGATCCATAGATAAAGTCGATATAGTTCTGAGGAGTTATAGGGCATCCTCCGGGCTGCCATGCACAATCACCGACGATTCCGGCATAAATCTGATGAACGCCAGTTAGATCACTTCAAATGAGTGTGTGTAATGGTGCGTTTATACTTACATTGTAGTCCAAGTGGGGTTGATCAGTTGGAGTGGGGACGGCGCTATTATCGCATCGGGCTACAATTCCTAGATTTCTTGTCTAGAGGATACAAAATAAGCTACACCTGAAGGCATAGATGAAGCTGGCTTACTCCATCGCAAGTAGCAGCTGCTACACAACTGGACACTGTGAGCTTGATGTAAAATATATTATGCAACGAAAATGATACCTCTTGACAGACCAAAGGCTCGTAGTGGTGTTTACATGTTGCAAGCAATCGTTAACCTACGGCCAAATTATGTGAGTATCGATGTCGTGCAGATTCACGAGTCATAATACCAGATTGAGGCAGGCATGGCTAAACTGTCCCAGGTAAATTCCCTCGGCCTTGAAATTGCCTATACAATCTGCGGTCTGCCGTGGAATAACGGCTGCGGCTGCGAAAGAGAAAGACGCGAGCGAATAAGCGAGGAAAGCGGGAACACTGATTTTCATCTTTACAGGTACGAGGATGAAAGAGAGGTGCTGAGGGCCAGTCCCTCAGCTCCTCGAGCTTTTATACGAATTACAGGCTATATTGCCGCGCATTGTTGACCGTGGAGTGGTGCTCACTGAATTCTCAGACGGCGCCATCAGGCCGTAATGATAGACAATAATAGAGGAAACAACGGAGGGACGGTACCGAGACTAGCTGGGGATGCCTATGATGACACAGTGATCAGTGCCAGTCGGCATTTCGTCGTCAAGACTTGTAAATTTGCTCGGAATTCTATCTTTAGCGTGATCACATGAGTGTATAGGGGAATAGGGGGTAAGGAAAACAATAATTGCAAATGACCATTTTGTAATCCTCATCTAGCCCACCCTTTACATCTCACTAAATTAACTCGTGGTGGTCCAGCTACTCTATAAGGCTGCCAGATAAATTTCTCTGCACAGCTGCCATATTGAGAAATAATTCCGAGTATCATGCTTTTGGCAGATGTAATAAATATGTCTTGATCTCCGAGCATTATAGTCATCAGCTATCTCATGAATACTCATGAGTTTCTTGTTTTTTTTTGCCACCGCTTCCAAGTTTATACTCGAGTAACGAGTTTCTTTCATTTGGATTCTGGAAGTGTCAAAGTGCACGTGACTGAGCGACACTCAAGTTCAAACGTTCAAGCATCAAGACTAATTTTGAGGTCGAGTACTTCAACCGTGGTCAAAGTTAAGCAGCAATGGGCTTACACCTAACATGGAGGACTTCCTGTCTTCTCAGAGCGCTACGTCTCATACTCAAAGTCTTTCTTTGTCCGGCGCGATATACGTTGGAGGCCGCAAACGGGCCCCCTCATCTCATTTTTACCATCCTTCTCGTTGACACGACCTGACGATTCCGATTGAGGTTTAGCTACAAAGACTGTCTGACTCCCTTACCTTTTGAGCTTCTATCCGCTATTCTGGCGGAATTGGATTGGAGAGATTTACTGAACGCTCGTGCGGTAAGTATCTTTTAACTCTTAAATCACCGGTATCTCACCATCTCTGTACCAGACCTGCAAAAACCTTTATAATGTGTCCAAAACGTACGCCATATGGCGGGGACTCTTTGAGCGCCTGTCAGCAGCATACGAAATTCCAATATCTCCATGACAACCAATCGAACTATACTCTTCATCAGAACTGGAAGCCCTCGTATTGAGGTGGATCCGAGGTGACTTGGGCTGGACATCACAAACGAGGGTCCCTTCACAACGTGTCATCGAGCAT
Organism: Pleurotus tuber-regium; assembly: GCA_014058305.1. Lineage (NCBI taxonomy): Eukaryota > Fungi > Basidiomycota > Agaricomycetes > Agaricales > Pleurotaceae > Pleurotus > Pleurotus tuber-regium. The sequence continues at coordinate 511,656 of JACFYU010000029.1, read as the reverse complement.
TGTTTGGATTGTGCTTATTCCCTTGTAGAAGGTGGACGATGGCTCCTTACTTCTACAAAAGATGGATCCGTCCTGATACATGATCTGGATGCCCCGGATATGAAGATGAGGGTATTGATCTAACCAAAACGTAAACGAGACCAAAGCCTAATTACCCAGATGGCTGTCTGTCTGGATAGGTCTACACGGACCCTAGCTTTTGATATTGCACTTGCCCATGATTTATATGGTTGTGTCCTTCATTCCCCCTCCAAGTCCATATCATTCGCTGGCGCTTAATTGAAAGCTTGGGATGACCCTGACCATCCATACAGGCTTTCCGTATGGAGAGTCACTCTTATTGAAGACGCTGGCGATCTCAAGCTAGCGTCTACTGACCTTACCTCCTTCAATACTCGAAGGTGGTTGTATTTGATATTTCCCTGAATGCGACCCACTATGCTCGCGCTGTCTCTAACCCTACCACAGGTAGTCGCATTGAGGTCTTCGATTGGAAGCTTTCAAGTTCGTATGTGAATCATGTCTCAGTTATTTGGCCAGATGCAAGATTGGTAAGATTGGTATATTTCAAACAACCTGAACTATGGACAAAGTATCTGATTTACTCATTCTGGGTAGGTTTATGTGCGATTGCTCCCTGAGTGTCGAGTACTAGCCGTTGGACAGACCGCGGTGATGATCTTCGACATCTCACAGTGGAGCTGCTTCCAGTAATTGATGAATGGAGTGGTAGATTAGTACAACCTGCGAAACGTAGTAATCTCGTTTGCTATGGCTTTTTTAAAGTAGAGACTACTCAAGTCAGCACACTATAATAAATAGTTTTCGTCTCGTTCGTTGACTAGAAACAAGAAGCGGTCTAGGAACCAAGTCGATGGAAGAAAATATTTGGACTATACTCGAGTATCCTAAACTGGCCCGTAATTAATAATTGGCTTGATAGTTGTGGCTCCGGCCAATGGCAGGAGTTCGGTTAAGTCAGTAAGTACTAAGTAGGTCTCTGAACCGCTGTTGCTGGTATTTATTACCTTGAATGGAAATTCAATCCTTACTGTGGGAATAATTGGGTTGCATTAGGCTATAGACGGCTAAAGGTCACCGACTTACCACCAGACTGATCGTTTCAGCTGCAGTCGGCGATGCAGCGATGGTTTACTAGGATAGGACATTCCATCAATCAATCCTGCTCAATATCTAGTCCCACTACTTTGGCGGGTTCAGACTGCCGTCAAGACGCGTTGAACGCGAATTTCTGAGGCATCTTCGCACCCGACCCAATTTTTGTGAGCTCAGTCCCTCCCAATACAATACAATTCACTCCTGATGCTTACCCTCGCATTGTGAACTCAAAGTAATCACGCTTAAGTCATCGCGTTGGATCGTCTCTATATATGATGCATGCAGTGGGAACTTCGCACGCCTTCTAACCGTGCAGCCGTGTTCTCAGCTAGCACCATGGGGACTACTGACCACTGAAATGAATGTGATGGCTCTCAAAAGTGTCAAGCTGTCTGGTGGTACCTTCTTCACATCGCGTTCAGCCGAGTGCATACGCAATCCACCAGGTTGTCTTTGGTCTTGCGGCAACGCGATTCTCCAATGTGATCAAACGTCCCTAGCGATCCGGTGCTTACTGCTCGACATATATAAACGTCTTGTTCTGTTCTTAAGGCAGACCAGCAATCACATCGTTAACTCTCATGTCAGACTCTAGGTTTGAATTATTCCCTGCGCCAGCTCCAGCTCCGTCTCCAATATCTCCCTTCCGGTGGGCAGGTATCAGTCCTGAATCAACCGCCGCGCTCCAAGACGTTTTGAAAGAGAATCACGAGAAATGGCACATCTTTTTCAACAATAGAGGATTCCATAAGTATGTGTATTTATCAGCAATCGCTGGAGTTAAACCAATAGTCTATCTATCTGTGCAGCCACGTCTCTCACGCTGTTCTCGCCAACTGGGTCCTTGGAGCAAGTGGGCCTATCATCAGAGCTACTTATAAGCACTCGGCGGCGTACCAACGGCCAGCGTTTAAGTCACCAGAGCCAATTACCTCCCAGAACGTCTTTGATCACTTGGGAGATGAGAAGTACGAGAATTTCATTATTACATCACCCGAACGCGTATACTACGAGAAACCCTTCTAGCTACTACAATTCCTACCTCAAGTTCTTCACGGAGGAACTACGTATCAAAGGCTTCTCCGCTACCCTTGAGGAATATATCTTTTCCGCAAAAGCCAATTTCTCGGGGAACTCCCAGCCTCAGATGTTGAACCGATTTCTTGCTGGCCTACTCCACCCTTTCATCCATACAGGGCACGGCGCTGAATTTGGCCTTCCAGGAATGGCAGCTGAAGGTACGTCGCGCGTTTGCTGCAATGCTCTCCGTGGCCCCTAATCAATAATCATGATGTTAGGGCTCGCTCAAACGGCGATACATAAGGTAGAGGCTGCCGATCTCCTTCCACCTTCCTTCTTTGAATCTACGAGCCCTACTTGCACCAGCCTTGCCAGCCGCCTAGCTTCAGCGCTTGTCCTAGATGGTACCCCTGCTCCAAAGCCCTCCATGTCATCAGGGGTGCATGCCTTCACCATTATAGCTCGCATCCTCAAAGATCCGAAATTTGACGTGAAGGCAAATCCAGAAAATATTAATTACGTGGTCGAAAATCTTAGCGATGACCTGAGAAAGCTGGTCGATGAATGGTCGGTCGATCCGAATGAAGTTGAGAAAAAGATTGAGGAGCTCGTAATAACAAACGTATTGTTGTACGCTGTGTCTGGTTGGAAGAAGGATGGTAAATTCAAAGCCAACTTCATCCTGTAAGTGTTGCCTTTACGCCAACACCGCTTGACTCGCTGACAGGTGATACTTCTCTAGGATGCATCTTGTGACATCATCTATATTCCTCTCATCCTTAGTCCTATACCTCAGCCCCTCCTCCCAAGTGCTCTTCCTCAAATCCTACTTCATCTTCTCACTTGCTTGGTACATCTCCCGCCCCCGTCACTCTCTCGACATCCCATCCTTCTTCGCCGCGGACACCCTCCGCCCCTCTCAGCCCGGACCCAGCCCCACACCATGGGAAGGCTCACTGACCGGTTCGTCCCCCGAATCAGCCAACCCCAATCCCTGGCTCCCAATCATCCAGAACAGCATCACGCATCCGGATGAGCATGTTCCTAAGCTCCAAAGGGCGTTAGCACACTATTCCGCCATTTATGGATCGAGAGTTGCTGGCGAGCCAGACATCAAGGAGACGGAGCTTGAAGGAGCAGATAAGGTGGATGGGTCGTTGTTTATCAGGGCAGCAGGTTTGACGGATGAGGCCATGGGTAGAGTGCATGGTGGAGAGAAGGCTGCTGAATTCTGGTATCTTGAAGGTCGGGCTGTTGGTGAATTTTTAGAAAATTGAACCAAGCGTTTGGATATAGATAACAAATGTACTGCAAATTATCACCGCTCACACGAACAATGTAGTTTTATATCACTGCTCATCACGAAATCAATCAGGAAAGCCAGACCTCTGGGCTGATTACATTCACAATATCATCCATCCAGAGAGTATCCTACATTACTTCCCGCCTCCCTCTGAAGATCAAGAAGCCGCCCAAGCATAGCCTTACCCTTAGAGTCCAACGTAGATGCAAAAGGCTCTCCCTTCATCCACTCGAGCCCATGTTGTAGGACATTGCGTGCACGACTCGACCCTCCTCTACGATCTCCCATGGATGCATGAAGAGTTGCCCGCCGCGCCTTCGAGTCATAAGTCGCACAATGAAGGATGTTAGAATTGTAGAATACAGTTTCTCCGGCTATGAGGCTCATATAATGCTTTGGAGCTCAGAATATCATAAGGAGCTTGCTCACGTTGCAAAACGACTTGCATCGCCTCAGGCATGTCCAGAGGATTGATTGGAGGTGCCATGGTAGACGAATGGGCTCGTTGCTCAGGCGTCCGAGGCTGTTTATGGGACGCGGGTACGATGTAGAGGCAACGATCTTCATACAAGGCGCTGCGATCATGAGAACCATGCAAAGTTATATCAAATTATGGGACGTACGTATTCCATTGTACCTGTATCGAACTGAGCTATAGAGTTGGCTTGCACTAGTGATCGACACTTACCCCATGGTGCCATATAGCCAAAGCCTTCCTTTCTTCTTCATCTGTTGCCTTCTCGTATACATCGTCTCGATGCCACCGAAGTGCAAAGCTATGGCCCATAGGATTAATGAGAAGATTAAATAGTTCTGTCACCCATAAATCTTTCAATCGGATCGAGCAATCCAAGTAAAATACAAACCCATCTGCAGATCATCTTCCGTACACTCCAGCAATTCCCTCACAACACTTGTCAGGGCATCGGAGCAGTACCATTTCGCAAACACTGGTTCACCAAGATCAGGGTGCATAACGTGCTGGACGCCCCAAGAGTCCGGGTTGTCATCGCCATACGGAGGAAATTGCTTGCCCACCGTCCGTCTGTAAGGCCATTCACCTTTCCTTGTGCGTATAATTACACGTTCGCATGCCGCCTCAAGATCAGCGAAGTCCTGAGGGGCGATCAGTCCTTTCACGACTACGAAGCCTTCCTGGTCGTAGAGCTCTTTCAAAGACGCTGTCATTCTCTAGCGATCAGATCAGAGCGGGTGGATGGGCGTCACAAGCAGATGTACACTGTCTGCACGTCCTTTCTAAGCCGAGCATGAGTTCAAATTGCAAAGGTAGGCAGGTGATATCAAGCACATGGAATGCTCTATATGTATATGACGTATGGTTCGGTTCCTATAGGTACTGGTAAAGAGCTAGCTGCAATAAGAGGTAAATCCAACGGCGGCTCTTTCAGACGAAGCATTTGCTAACTCTGGAAGTGACAGTGATATGAGATGATAAGTCATGCCCACAACGGTATTGAATTGCAAGACATCTTCGATTACCACATCCATTAGACTCGAATACTCAAGAGTCTATCATCCTATCATCCTCGATCTCCTCACCTTCCTCTATTTCAGTATCTTGGGTGGGAACCGCTACCGACGTAAGTGGGACCATTCATCTCAGTTTCATGGAAGCCAAGGCGAGAAGACTCACTTGAAGGTTGGGAGTGCTGACCTTTACTGGAGTTTCCAGATGTCGGCCGAGTAGCAGAATTTGACGACGGATAAGATCGGACACCAGACGAGAACGGTTGCTGCATGCCTTGTAAATGGTAAGGAAATACAGCAGTGGGCATGCCGTAGGGAGGAGGCATCATGGAATGAGGATAGGAGAGACATGATAGAGGTATGTTGCCGTTGAGCATCTGAGACCCAAAAATGGGTCCTGCGCGTGCATAACCTATACTACTATTTGTCATGGAGTTGTAAGAGCCGTAGGAACTAAAAGGATCTCCTTGCGGGATGAGGGGGGATATGAAAGTGGACACGGGCTCGGGATTACCTGCGCTTCCGGGCCCATCATGAGCTTGGCCATCCTGCAGCCTGGCATATCGTACAGAGCTACTTTGAGATGGCCTTGATCGAGAGGGCCCGGCCGCGCTAGGCTTCTTCCTAGCCGGACGACTGCTATGAGAGGTGGTGGCGTTGGTGTCATTCAAGGGATTAGGAAGGATGTCATCTTCCATATCCATTCGAGATGAGGGTGCTGGTTTTTTTCGTTTCCGCTTGCTCTGGGTTCGAGCTGGGGGCTCTAATGGGAGCTCTGATTGGCCTTCCGGTTCTTTACGCTTACCGCTTTCAGTACGGGCTTCGTGTGTTGTACAATCCTCCCCCTTAACACTATACGGCTTATAGCCAAGAGGCGGAGTCCCTCCTTGGAAGCGCAGCAATTCGATAGCACCCTCTTTATACGCAAGCCATGCGACAGCGATCTTCGCATCTGCCTTCGTGCCATATAAAGGATTAACTGTGTACTGACGAGATTCACCGCCAGGCGTGTACTTGAGCGTCAACGTACATCCAAAAGCTGCGTCCAAAGTGAGTATATGCGTATTTCAAAGCAACTGGGAATTGAATAATCCAACTCGCACCATCACGATCACCTTTAAAATTATACAAAGCTTGCGCACCCGGTTGAATCTTCGACGCTTCCGAAGAGATGAGCGGTAAAATTTGCTCTGTCGCAGCCTTGCGCATCATTGGAGAAATTCTTTCTCGGACCTCGGCTGCAACTGTACGAATATAGTTTCCAAGACCTTGGGAAATAGCGACGAGACAAACGGCAGCTTTAGCATCCGCACGCTTGTAGAAAAGTGGATCCACTAAGAATGACCTGGTCTCTTCAGGTCGCTTGATCCGAAGTAGACAGCCGTGCACTATATTGGAAGTTTCATGTCTCCATCCGTTATGAGGTGATTGGGAACTTACAACCCGCGGTATGATCACTATTCCATATGAATTGCACACTAAGCCGGCCCCCGCGGCACGATTGTATGGTATTATTGAGCCACGCCAATGGGTTGATTTCTGTTACGGTCTTACTGTCAGGGAACTCGGGGAAGGGTTTGGGCAAGGATTCAAAAAACGTTTGTAGTGTTGCACTCTGCGGAGTGGTGGTGCTTGGTGCCGCTTCAATGCGTTGGCTAGCGTCGTTCTGGGCGGCAGGCCGGGTTTGTCCATTTCCGAACTTGATGAATTCCAGGATGCCCTGATCGAGAGCCTCTCGGGCACAAGACTCTTTCGCCTCCAGGTACGAATCAAATATAGTGTCCGTGGAATAGACCTTCAACAGATGAGGGGATAGCTGGATCCGTAGCGCTGCGCCGTATTCTAGTGTCATGTTATAGTTACCGGCCGAAAAACAAAACTGCATTTGCGCTCACTGGCATGTAAATGTTGATCGGTAACTAATAATGAAACCCAGTGTGGAATGACCCGTCCAGCTCGCCATTCCTTACAGCATACCGCTATTAAGTCACTCGCTTCAGGGATTTGACAATCCGGAGAGTCCTTAGATAGCGGTTCAACATCGAGAGGCGCGAGAATGCCATGCTTGGACTTGTTTTCCCCGGAATCGCCAGTCAAAATAAAATCGATAGCCCGCATTTCAATGGCGATAGTAGCAGCAGCTACTCGTGCATCGTGTTTACGCGAATAAATGGGTTCTGTCTGATACGAACGAGAAGTACCGTCGGGACGTTTGATGGTAATGATACACTGTTTGCCTGGAGCAAATTTCGGGCGACGCATGACATTGGGAGAGTCTACTTACTGTTCGGGCCACTCTGCTCGAGGAATTCGTATTTGATAAAATCTGGCGTACCGGAAGCATGCTGACAAGCTTGGGCGAGGCGCGTCTGCGGTGGTGTACTATTCTGCGCCTCAGCGTTACTTGATTCATCGTCTCTGGTCTGATCCCCTTTCAAAAGTAAAGAGTCAAAAGTAGTGAGCGGATCCGGGGAAATTTCCATGCCCTCGAAATCATGTACAGGCCCATTGAAGAATCTATCCAACGTAAGTGCACCAATAGCACGAAGATTGAGAGATACCTGAGCAAATGGGCTCATAATCTCGTTCGCCATGATTCGAGGAGTCGAGCGTGAACCAAAGCCACGCAGCGGCGCTTCCTGCAGGCGCCTATTTACCCTATTCTTATTCAAGTCCCTATCTTCATGCAATGCTGCAACTGATGGGCATCGATACTGAATATTTCAGCTTCTCTACTTTGTCATTCAACGATGTTTCCATGGGGTCATTTGCAAACCAAGACACTCCGATTAATCTGTAAGGACCTTCAGAAAGCCACGCCGAAGTCAAGGGATGATGCTTTGCAATTTATTGAAGACGTTGAAATGCAAGGGCGTGAGTCGAGTATCTCATGTTCACGATGACCTCCACCTCCCTGAATCAAGTATACAAGTATCCCTTGCGTTAGAGGAGGATGAAGTTGCTGGGACAGTTACTAGGGTCCGCAAGACTAGATCTCGAAGATCAGGGCATACCAGACTTGGACTACGCAGCAATGTAACAAAGTCTAAAAAGGTGAAGAACACCAGAAACTGTCGTCAACCTGTGAAAAGATTGTATTTTGACGGAGTGGTTATCCCACTTTGGCGTGAACATGAACAACAATTAAAGCGAATGTGCCTAGAGAACCCTTCGGGTGCGCCTACGCAGCTTGATTGTGGAGGGCACGAAGATGATGGTAAGATTCCCATCCCGATTCCGATTCCATTCATACCGCCGTTTTTCTCATGCGCTTCATTGTTGATCATAATCAATGCAGCACATGTCGCTACTCCCGGCGCGGAACTAGAGACTGATAGTCAAAGCGTCCACTTTGATGAAATACAAGGCAATTTCCAAGCAAATGTGCAGAATGAAGTGTGTCTCTCAATACAGCGGGCTCCTCAGTGTTACTCACGACTGTTCATTTCGTTAGTGTGTTGCGCCTGTAGTTGAATCAGCCCTGTAGATACCCTGAGGCATCTTCCAAGCAATTATTTTTGGTATAATGGTGTAGTATACACAGTAATCAGAAGAGCTTGGATACCACAAAGCATACATTAATCGTGACGACAACGCAGTTGCAGTGGATTGTATTGGCAAAAGTGTAACTACATAAATTAGTTGTAAGGTTATACTTGGTGTTGATACGCATATGATGGGTATTTCTGCTTATATTACAATGAGGTCAAAGCATAGCGATAGCATGAATAAATGACGTAAAACGCGCATCATGAAGATCGTGAAGCGACTAGCTTGCTCAGAAACACAGCGACTTCTTGCATGGTTGGGCGGCTGGATATATCTCGACTCCAGCATTGATTCAAGATAGACCACACTGCGTTCCCAGCACCCAGCTCGAGATATTCTACCGAAGATATTCCAACTGACGGTACGACTCCGCGGAGGATGTCTACAAGGACGGCATGGTCGTTTGACCGATGGCAGAAAGGGAGCTTGCCTGTTATGACCTACAACAGCGTTAATTTAAGAACATAGCGAGCACCACAGCATATGATGAACGCCTACCTCGAGGCACACAGAAGCAAAGGAGTATACATCGCTCTGTGTGGTTACGACGGGTGGACGACCGTCATCTTCAACAAGAGCGAACACCAGTTCGGGAGCCATCCATCGTGTAGAACCTGCAAAGAATGACGAGCCAAGGTTCAGCGAATCTGTTAGGTCTTCGACGACCTTGGATAACCCGAAATCGGTTATCAATGGCTGTCCATTGTCGCCAATCAAAATGTTCCCCTGCAAAGCCGGATCATGTCAGCACGGCACAGTAGTGATAGGGCAAAGCAATGCCTACCCCCTTCAAATCACCGTGTACGACCACCGGGTTGAAGCTGTGGAGATAAGCTACCCCGGAAGCTACTTGTGCTAGCTAAAAATACAGAATGGATCATTGAGGAGTCGGCGAGAAAAGTCAGGCGGACTACTTACAAGCCTTAAACGGTCGGCAGTGGGGTTCCGGCGCAGATAATGTGTTATCGTTCCATTTTCACACCACGGTGATACCATTCCAACTGTATTGGGGCTCTGAACGATTCCAAACAAGGGAAGGATATTGGAGTGGTTGAGCCGATACCATGCTACGACTTCATCTTGTAAACGCTGAACAAGCAATATTAGTGAAATTGAGGATATTGAAGGTTCAAGACAGACCTTAAGCAGCTTCTCTCGAACATTTTGAACCATAACCTGCCGCAAAAACTTGAGGGCAACCTATTAAAATATTAATCATGAGCATTGATATAATCCTGCACTGGAAACTCACAAGCCGACGTTTCTTGGACACTGAATCGTTCCAAGTACCCTTCCATACGTCCGAGAAGGAACCATGGTAGAGGGGTTCACTGCCGGATTTGACCACTTCGTCTGTCAAGTCTGTTATGATAACAGAGCCCTTCACGACAAGGGTTTTCGTGACGCCCTCTAGCGTATGCTTCTGCCTACAGCGCTGCTTCAGCCTACTGTAATCTTGATGCTCTGGAATCCATCGAAATTCGTCGTACGACGAAATAGCCTGAGATACGGAAAGAAGGGTGCAAAAGTACAGGCGATGTGGATATGTCTGGAGTAACATGGCATTGCGAAGATGTATGTCGAGAGGCATTTCCGTACCGCATTCAACGAAGACTTTAGCAGTAGGATCGAAGTTCGAGCGATCTTCTTGACTACCGTCCGAGTTCGACAAGATATAGATCGCCAGAGTAGGTAATACAGAGAAGAATATATCAGACGATGCGCTGGAGAATTGCTTGAGTGGTTAGCGCCAATAGAAAATCACGACTACACCCACTTATCATCGGTGAATCCTTCATGCAATGTCCCATAACAAGCGTCCGTCATCATGTACTCTTGTTTCTCTGATGCGAGGCCGATACAAAGTTCTGCGTCCCAAAACCGCCAGCAATAGTCCTCCATGGTCCTATGAAAAAGATCCCTCTCGTCGTTTACCGTGGGAGGTCGCCCCCACTTCTCGAAGTGTTCCTTCTCCGCAACGCCGGGGCTGTGCCTCAAGAAGTTCAAAATGCCCTCAAGAATGACTCGCCGACGTATATGTAAGAAGGATGGGCGTGCAAAGAAGTTCAGCACCTTGCCAGCGTCGCCACTGGCGAAGGACCTTGGGCACCGCATGTTTGCAACGATCTCGACGTACTTTGGGCTATTCCTGAACCGAAGGAATACCAAGTACGTCCTGATATTATCGATACGACGTTCTTCGAGCGGAACACGCGTCTTTCGAGGCCCATCCGAAGAAGTGGGTGGGATAGCGCGCATGAGCTCAATCAGTGCGTCTTCCGCCAAAGTCTCCAACTTCTTGAATGCGTATTCAACCTCTTGAAGCGCCTTCATGCATTCCTGGCTCATGTCTTCGTCACGAAAATCTTCAAAGGCAGATCTAGTACACGTTGGCATGCTGCGCGTCTCTGTGAGCTCATTCTCATAGACATCATAGATATGGATCCTTGGATCACGTAGGACATGAGAGACGCGACAACTAGATAACACCGGCGAGAGTGAATGAACTATTAGATAATCCGCCTTCAGAGCTGATGCTGTTACAGATGGTACGTACATGTCGGCTAACCAAAATTTCCACAAGAACCTGGGGAAATAGTGGGAAATTTCAAGGGCACTCATCCTACCATATTCAAAATCAATATGATATATGGTACCACAAGCAACTTGCTGAACGCACCGTCAGAGAGTCGGCGATGGTGAGTTATCAAACAAACGTGGGGCATTCCACAGTGGGGCTGGTAAACGCCGGGTGTTGCCCAGGGCAGGTCTGATAGAAGCTGGCAGGAGGCACAGCGGGAAAGTGGGGTCAGACCAGATGGGACACTGGCCTTGATGGCGTTGGCGCCCAAAACTGGGGCTTGAATCGTTGAGTTCTGGCACCGCAATGGCTTCCCTCAATTAAGTATTGTCGATGGTGAGTCACGTTCCCAGTAAAAGGGCGAAACAGCCAGTGATGTCAGAGCCAGAAGCTGTGTGGATGGGAACATCCCGAAGATTAGCGCCTTATTCTGTAAGGTCCAGTGGAGCAAGACACTGCGTGCGCGTACACGCCTAAGGCATGACGCTTCTAATAGTGATCTAGACCTACTACAATAACAGGGTTTATCGATGTCACGCGGTGCCTTGACCGGAGACGGTCAACACTCCAAGTAAGGCAAAAACGCGATTAAACATACATTGGTGTGTACTCTAAACTCTTAATATGCCGTGTCCATTTCGCTAATCACCTTTCCCGTGAAGTTTGGGTATGCCACTCTCTAATGAGAGCTGCACGTTTTTCATCACGGACAACGACGCGACAAGTAAATGGATTCGCGGCTAACTCAACCCCGGGCTGTGTATACATGCAGTGAGCACGGTATCAACTGTAAAGATGTCGGACATGCCTTCTGATAAGCCTCTATGTCTATACCGCCTGTGCCAGAATCATCCTTGGAAAAGTTGAAAGCCCAGAGGAGATTCATGGCATTTATTGCCTGACAAGTATCGTCGCATGTTAGGTTATTTGGAAGAGTTAATGAGATTTGAAAAGCCTGCTACATACAATTGTTTTAGATGCCATTTCCGCACCAGGACAAATCCGCTTGAAGGGTATGAAAAAACGATTTCATTAGAATAAAATGATGGCTCACTCTCCCAGCACCGAATGGAAGGTTATCACGAAAACCATCCGTATCAACTTTGATATCCGTTCGCGTGCCGAACTCGGATTTCAGGAAGCGGTCCGGATTGAATGATTCTGGCTTATCAAAAAAACCTACGAGCCACATGTTGAGTTGGGCTACTTTGGATAACCTGTCACTTACGCGGATTATGATAGACTCCCCCTACGAATACAGTGAGCCTCATGACCAGCTGTATTGTACGGAGTATCAGCACTTACATAGGTTCATAAGGATCGTTGACCCGGTAGGTATAATATATTCATTGTACTATGTCATAATTTGCATTTGGACATTGTGATGAAGAGCGACGAATGTAACAGACCTTAACATCTTGCGCAGCTGCATGTGGCAGCCCAAGAGGAACTACAGGTCTAAAGCGATGGACCTTTTCGGACGAGACGGCCAACGTGGTGAGTGCATGCATTACATCTACACGAGACACTCATAACTTACCTCCTTGATGAATGCATTAACGTATGGCAAATTGGGAAGATCGTCGAGCGTCGGCATTCGTTCTCCCCCTACAACACGATCCAGCTCCTCTTGTGCTCGCTTTTGAGATTCCGGGAAGTTTATGAGAGCCAACACGAACGATTGAATGTAAGATGTCGACGTTTCTGCTCCGGCATCCATGAACACCTTGGCCATTGCCCTTTTGCACGAAAATTCGTTCAAAAGATAAGTTGACAAAACGAAACAATACTTACATGGCCTCATCCCTACTCATATCAAGTTCTCCTAGATTCTGTAGGACATTCTCGAGATAGGAGCCGGAGTTATTCCCAGATAATAGCCTCTGTTCAACTTCAGAAAAGAGACCATTGTAGAACTTATCACGCAGTGCCTTTGCACGGGCACAAAGACCCTTCCATGATGCCCACCGTTCTGGAACATATTTAAGGAGCGGGAATAGATCAATAGGCGGGTGTGCAGTAGGATCCATGACTGCGTTCAAGAGTTGAACACCCTTGAAATAGGTCTCCGCTTCAGTGCCCTCGTACTTCGGAAGTCGCTTGCCGTAGACAAGGGTAGTGATTATGGATACCATGGTACGTTTCAAGTGTGTGTGCAGATTCTGGAGAGTAAAGAATGGCATCTTATCTGATACAGTGGTGGGACAAAGACTAACCTCAGGCGAGTCCAGAATATCATTCAGGAACTGAGCAAACTCTGCTTGCTGAGTAGGCCAGTGCGCCTTGAGTCCGTCAGAAGTAAGGAAAGTACGAGCCGCTTTGCGTCCCGTCTTCCAAATGTGGGTATCTAGAACGAGCTACGTATCAGTAGTAATATTGATGCTAGTAGGTTTCAAGCATACCCATGTTCTGATTCGGCATAGTAGGTCCATCCGCTCTGACGAGCATATGAAATTCTGGGCGATTTCCTGTGAGGAGACCTTGTTTGTCGAGGATATCTTTGATCGCTGCAGCACTCGACACTATTATGATTGTCCGATTCATAATCTTGAGCTATAAAAAATAGTTGGTTTCGAGCCACGCCATTCAATACGAAACCTCACCGAGAAGACCTCGCCGTACGTCTGTGCCCATTCCACAAACCTAATCATAGGTGAACTGGTGGCTGGATAACTTGTCGCAGACGACTCACTTGAAATAAGGAAAGATCCTTGGGTATTGAAGTGCATTGCCAACAATGAACTGCGTGGGTGGACCTGGAGGTAGACTTTTTTCTCGTCTACCAAGGCGCCATGGCTTCAAACGGAAGAGAAGCGTATAGATAGCAATGGAGTAGACGAACAAGTAAATCATGGGCAGGCGGGAGAGACGAAGGCGCAATGCTTGTATTAATATTGGGCCGACCATCTCCATGCACTTATTTGATGATCGGAGAGAGTTAGCGAGAGAGCCACAACATAGATGATGATAGCCGGTCCCATAGTCGACGATTTGTCCTCATAGGCTTGAGCCCTGTTGTGCTGAATGAATGAACGCGTCTGTTCGCAATTATAGCTAAGCGTAGCCGAGGATGATGCGATGCAGCCTTGATACCAAGCTGTTAGCTAAGTCCTAGGACTCCCATACCGACTACGGACTGCATAAAGCGTCAGAACCGTGTAGCCCATAGATAGCACCTGCTCGCGCGTGTTCCTCTGTCCCAGCATTGAGTAAGGACCACTCATGATGAATTTGATAAGGCGTACGCTTGGAAGGATCTAGCCTGTGTTGAGATGAGTATCATCAACTCATCCACTCACAATTCCGCACCAAAAACGAAGTTTTTGAAGTGATTTGAGTCACGTGCCCTTTCGAGCGGTATTTTGATTCTGAACTTACTTCAGGCGTCTATTACTCATATTCACCCCCTAAGACAACTCTTTTTCGCCCAAAACTACCGCGATTGGTAGAACGCTTAGACGGAGGCGATTAAGCTCCCCCATTGACTACAACTCTGCAACATTATGGGATTAGGAAGTATCACAGTACATTACCTGAGCAAAATTCCTTCAAGCGGGCCATCTTTCGGCTTTTCTGCTGGTATTTTCATACAATCCAATTCTCACTAGCTCTCTCATTACAGGCAGTGCACCACCAACTGGTATCTCTGCGACCAAACAGGTCTGCTCACATGTGGTGGAATATTCCCTTCGCTTGAGCTGATGCACATCGCCTGGCCCTGGCGGATTTACAGCTGTTCCTGAAAACCTTGTCCGCATCACTTGTTTTATTTTTGTTGTACGCGAGTGTCAATGGGCAATCCGGAGACGTGAGATCAAGTGTGTCAGCAGTGTGGTCACTTCATATTCACCTACTTAGTACTCACTCGTCGAATTCAGCACATGGTCTTTGTAATTCATGCTTGTTTATCTGAAATACTGGCCAGTTTGTGGAAAGATATCCTGGTTGTCACGGCTGCTCCTTTGCTGTGGTAGCAGCAATTGTAGCTGATGCCCCTCTAGCATATGTAGCCCAAGACTGGCTCGCCATCAACGTAGAATTGATCAGAGAGTCTATCGGGGACCTCTCAAGCGTCACGTATCACTTAAAATTGGTCAAGAAACCAGAAAGCGTGAAGTTTGGTGACTTTACGTGCGGGAGGATCATTGTCTTAGCCTCAGACTCAAGGTTAGGGGCTAGTAATACATATTCTCACACCCGCGGATGTCTCCGGATTTCCCATTGACGCTCGCATACAACAAAAATAAAAAAAGTGATGCGGACAAGGTTTTCAGGAACAGCTGTAATTTATTCACCCACTCCCGAAACCATCTATTCACCAGCCTCGACTCCATCGTGATTCGTTGTAGATTGGCACGACGTCGATTTGACTGCAGACCGCAGAACTCCGATCAGCGATCCCATTCGAATTCGCGTTGAAATGTTCATACATTTTAGGCGGTAAGGATCAAACAAGCACTGTATGTTCAT
This sequence comes from Pleurotus tuber-regium, assembly GCA_014058305.1. Lineage (NCBI taxonomy): Eukaryota > Fungi > Basidiomycota > Agaricomycetes > Agaricales > Pleurotaceae > Pleurotus > Pleurotus tuber-regium. The sequence continues at coordinate 496,126 of JACFYU010000029.1, read as the reverse complement.
CAACCCTAGTCAACGATCTGTCGCACCACCTCAAAACTATTGTATATTGGCGACAGTGACTCTCTATTTTACAAGGCCTATGTTTTACGACCAGGGTTTATGTGTTTTTGAAAAGTATAATCCTCTGCTTTCAAAGGATAGGCGATGCTCTTGATTTCATCTGTGCTTTGAATCCGATTTACTCCCGTTCCTCCTCTATCATTCCCTTAATGAGTCAGTCATTCTCGTTCTTGTCAATGCCCTCGCGGCTTCCCCGTTGCCTACTGACAGTGGACACATTTGAAACGCCAGCCGAATCCTGCCGACTCATCAGATCCTTCATGCTCTACCACCATGTGTCGTAGTGGGGTCAACTGTTGCGCAGGCTTCGCATTAACCCAGACATCGATAGGGTGAGTCCATAGCTTTCAAGTAGTCATTCAATAACTCTGAAATGTGTAATGTAGTCTGTATTGGAGTTTCGGCTTGCTAGCCATCTGGCTGGAGATTTACGCTTGGTGACTCGTCGGGTGTTGATTTGACTTTACAACTCACACCGTCTGCGAACTCGTAGCATTACTTTACTTGCGGTTTGAACCGGCCTCACTAGGCCTCGTTTTGGGCGTTGCATTGAAAATTATCGATGACTCAGATAGACGCATAAATGTACCTTTATCCCATCGTACTCTCTGGTTCTGATCATGACTTATTTAATGAACCCTGTTGCAGGCAACCATCAAAGTACTCCGATGTACACAGATACATTCATTACATGTAGAAGCAATCATACTACTTCCATGGCTTCCCAGACCTTTGCCATAACCACATACAGCCTGCCGGGACAGAAAGGAGAGAAATCATTAGTTATTCAGCGATTGACACTCCGATGAATTTGCTCACAATGTGTAACATCACGCAGTCAAAGCGGATAGGTCGTCCTCCCGTTTCAGACACCTCGGTACTTGAACGCAGAACTATAGCGGAAACATGAGCACTATATCAATATGATGCCGGTACGAGCAACTCACCCCATTCGGTCCTGGGGTAATGCAGGCCCAGCAGGCGCAACAGACGACACCGTTCGTGCCACACTTGCTCACGGAGCATCCAAGGATCTGGCGCTCTGTGAGGGAGGAGTCGGCAGGCCTCTCAGAGGCGTCGGTAGGTCGGTCGGAGGCGTCGGCAGGCGACGCGGAAACCACAAGGGCAGCAGTGATAGCCACCAACATTGTTTTGACAAAGTGCATGATTGGAGGGCGAGTGCGGATTGGTTTATAGGGTGCAACCAAGGAGGGAGTCCTATTGCTGTTCGTCTAAAGAATATCTAGCTTTTATAGGGCTTGAAAAACATGAAAATTCAACAAACTTACATGCATACGAGGGTAACACGGTTGTCGCGGATGACTGACAAGCATATGTCGAATAACTGTAGGTGTTCTTGACTGAAGATCGCCAGTTCCAGTGAATTGGAACTTCGAGGTTCATTGTTTAGGCAGCGGATCATTGATCAGGGCTGAAAACCATATGCTCTTTCCTTCGACCCCTCATTAGCCCCAAGGTGCATTGGAGCAGAGACGTGTGGTACTTACCTGAAGAAGCATGCACGTAGGCTGACGGACTAGCCGTGGATTAGCCTCTATGTCGAAAGGATGTTAGTCCATAGTCGACCGAAAAATGAGGTCCGCGAGAAGCTGCAATTATTTTGCCTACCGGATGAGGCTGCACTGGGTAGTTATCAATATATCCCCGGCGGTTAAATCCAACGAGGCAGAGATCAGCATAAGTGGATCATGGACGAAGAAGTCCTCCTTGATCCAATTGACACGGCAGCTTCTTTTCTTAGACTAAAGGTGAGAACGGTGCTTCATGAAAATGCCGGCAGGCAGCACAGGTTGTTCACGGAAGTTCCACATGAGAGCTATGGGTAATGTATTCAAGCAGTCCCTCAGGTGGCATACCTTAAGACCTTATTTTATGAGTTCTGGAACATGTTGCTATACGCGGATACAATCACTCACCGGACTCGTACCAGTTCATTATAGTCCGCCCGCCAGAGAAGAGCAGCTGCAGCTTGTGGAGTTCTTCGAGCAAGCAAAGACACGGGAAAGCCGAGGGGATCAATCAGTCGGCCACCGGCACTGAGCGCTGAGTGCCTAGCTTCGTACACGCTATGCTATGGGAATACAATATTTACACTATGGTTGACCAAGATCTGGATCGCCATTGGACTTTCGCCACAAGTAGATCCCGCTGTTGCGGCTCAAATGTGATGTCCTGTCCAACCTGCCAGCATGCAGGTCCTCCGCAATGGTCTTCCGGAAATCGGGATTCCACGAGCAAGATGCATCCTGCTGGGCAGGGAAGTGAAGACCGACGGCTGTGTCTGACGCTTGTAAAGAGCACTGTTAAAGCCGTAGGAAACATCTCAAAGTCTGGACACTGCAGCTCTCAATGCTTCCTGATGGCTAAGCAAACAGCAGTAGGTTTCTCAGGTAAAACCGAGTTTGTCAGTGGTAAATTTGTCCAAGCACGTTACTTAAGCACTTGCCGAATCAGGTCAAAACCAACGATTTACAAAGCAAGAATACTGCCAATTCATCAAGTACACATGAAGTGTTCATGTTAGTAATGGTGAGATCATCTCATCGCTTCTTCATCCATCATTGAAAGTTCAAGCTAATGGCTCTGGTGGTCGTCTGGGTGCGAGTGTAATTGTCAAAGAGCTAGACGAAATTTCAATAAAGGCAAGCTTAGTTTAATATTGCACTTACACCCAGGGCTCGAAATGCTGAGCGTACGGAAGGTGTGAGGCTGAGCTAAGGAAATGCTTTGGGAATATCTAGACTTACTGAAGGTAACGGGCCAGGAATTCGGTTGGGTCTGTCGGAACACTGATAATCCACGCAGCTGCCTTGGGTTATCCCACTACAGATTTTACGAGTTAGGTGTAAGCTATGTTCTGGATACATTCGACATTGTTTACGTACACGAGAGGCTTCGTCAGGTTTGAAGACAGCTTCGATCTGCCCGTTCACAATGCCGCCTGATTGATTCATCTTGTAGAGCTGGTAGGTTTCATTATACTTTGCAATATTGGTAAATGTTTCGTTGCCGTTATTCCTAAACATTTGCATCGCTTGTTCGTAATCGATGGTGGCTACTCGTGAATGGTAGGCTGAATCATCTACCAAATCTATAGGGTACTGGAAAGACGTACAGGTCCAGTTGTCCCCTTCCTTTACGCTATATCCTGGTAGATGAACTTCTGGGGTTCCAGATCCAGTTGAAATCTGGAGTTTGAAGTTCTGCCAGCCAGGGTATAACGTCGAAGTTATCTGCCCACTGTGTCTCATGACGACATAGAACGCGCCACCGGAACCGGCGAAATTGGACGAATCGGGTCTTGCGCCAGTTGTATATATGTAGCACTGGCACCTCCAAGTTAACGTTACGTAGTGGCTTCCGTTCTCGTTTTGCACGCGCTGATTATTGAAGATGGTGATATCCTGGCTGAAAACGAAGTCAGCGAACGTACACAGGGAAGTCTTCCATGGCAATGGCTTACACGCTCCAGAACGATGTCCCAGTGGGAGGTGTTAGATGGTCGATATATCTGGGCGACCCATCGCGCTTGGAAACAACAACCTCTGCATCCTTGGTATCCTCGGCCATGTCTGTAACAATAAAGTGACGTTGTGTGGGCTCCTGGGGTTGGGGGGGAGGTAACAGTTGAAGTGTGTTTATATATGATAACACTGGCATTCTTCTAGAATAGAACTTTCAGATGAGACCTTGATAGAACCACGGCAACTTCAGGAACTAGTCACAACCCCCACTCTATTCGGTGGCGATTAGGCGTGTGTTCAACCAGCGACCCGAATAGTGTATCAGTACTGATTCCATGGAAGGATTCAATCGAAGAAGTGGGTAGAGTTGAGTTTGAAGTACACGGATGCTGGTGAAACCCCATTAGGTGTGGAGGAGTGAATGAGCGAAGATAGGCACATTGGCCTGCCAGGGAAAAGGGTGGTGTCGTTTTGCGGAAATGTAGATGCAGTGCCTCCACAGCTCCATTGGAAGACGTGTGGGGAAGAATTCGACATAGACGTTGATTACGAGATAAAGATAGCAGGGATCCTCTACTTAGAGGTAACTAAGGATAACAAATAATGAAACGTACCTCTCATGACTAAGTATAGATAGTTCGGTACACCTAGATGAGGGAATTATCGAGTGGGTATTGGTTTGGTCTGCCAACGGCCACTGCATATCTGCGGGAGTGTTAGTGATAGAAGGACAGAGTTTCCCATGCGAAGAGAAGGATTATCTTCGGATAACGACTTGGCGAAAGGCATGAATGTAGTCAAATAGTTCTCGGTTTGAGGTTTGCGCAATGATCAACTGGAAGGACGATTATCAAGATCACTTTCACTTATGGCGCGACACAGGGAACCAGAGAGAACCATACGAAAATTCATCAACATCTGATTTACAAAACACCTCAGTAGAGAACAATTTAGACCACGAACGCCGAAGTGCATAGGAACCCTTCTCCTCATCTAGTAGACCCATATCAGCATATTAGATCACAAGACACATATGCGATGGGGGATTACTGTCCGACTTACTCGCCCTTAAGCGAACTTGAAGCATTTCTATGATACAGGAATCAGCATCATTCCGTAGATGAGCGTAGCGTACTCACCCCATTGTGGCTTGGAGTGACACAAGCCCAGCCTGGGCAACAGTTAACACCGTTGCCGCAGGTAGTCACGGAGCATAACGCAGGCTCGCGTTGAACGAGAGAGTCAGCCGGCAGAGCAGAAGCTCCAACTCGGATGATGATGGCAGCAGCGAGAACGATCAATGTGTTAAATTGCATGATTGCGAGGATGGAAAGGCTATTGAGTTTCGGCGAAGGGCAACTTGGCTCGTTACTTGTGAGACAACAGTGTTTTTATACCCCCCAGGGCCCCGCAGGCACGATTGTCTCGCGTAACTATATTTGCGTGTAGTTTGCTTGTTGGGAACGGGAAACATAGTCCCGGCAGTTGGCTGGGGAAACTGGACATATGAACGCCCGCTCTAGCCCAAGTTAAGCTCTAAGCCTGGGGTGGAGCCATTCAGATCGACCGGCGTCGGCCTTTGATTTGCTATAGGGTGAACATCAGCGAAGCTCTATGTCAGGACTTGGCACTTTATGGCATGATACAGCGGGCTGGTTTTGTGTATTGGTGATAGCAAGAAAAGTCATTCCGACCCGATTCCGAAGACACTTTACTCTCCCATTACGAGAATGGCCTTGGTGAATATGCTGATTGGTCACTTGACGTCCAGAAGGGTGACCGCTAGGAACAAGTCAGCGCCTTTGTCGTGAGGAAAGTCTTGGTTCATGCCATGCTCTGGTAAGAATCGCCGTTACTGTCGCATTTACAACAAAAATCAGACCGTATCACCATTGAATCGTCATCTTTGCATAGATATAAACTACTCACTCGTGTACAAAATTATGAGATGACAAATGACCGTTCAGCGAATCAACAGTCCTCACGAGCTCCCATCTAGGCCGGCCTCATCTAATTTCCACAGGGTACGCATACGGTATACCAGCATCTGCGTTGAAACCTGTATTCAGGAGTATGCGGTGAACACCATCCTGAGCGGCTATCAATACCGCGTAATGTCACGATTTAGCGCTTTATGGCATGTTGTAGCATTGCATAGAACGAAGAAAGCCATTCCGATTTGATTGGGAGCGCTTTCATCCAGAATACGGTGCTCGAAGAGCCGGTAGCATGTATGGTGTGGTGTAGCAGGTGCTGCGCACGTTTCTTACCAAATAGGATCCTGGATGACAGCCTCGATGCCTCGGTATAAGTATACAACTGATTGTTCTACATTGTGAGATGTCATAAGATCACCCATGAATGAACGTGCTCATTCCGTACTTACGAAGGACGACTCATAGACACCGAAGATAGTTCGTTCCATTTCCATGCCGTCAATAGGCGAGCCGCCTTGACTCGTTGAGCCATCTTGCCCTTTCTACGTCTTTGCTTCCATCCTAGCTCCTCAATTAGGTGGTCAACATTCTAAGCTTCGAGAATGTTTGGAATGGCCAGGACAGGATGCCGAGCTCGAGGAGAGTGTCTTTGAACAGTGGCATCCATGAAGAAGACGCGTTTACGAACAAAAGGCCTAGGGCACGCATAAGTATGGGAAAGTATTACTCAGCACTTTAGAATCGCCGGTGTTTGCTCAGAAGTGACTGAGTAAGTCACGATCTCCATAGTTTCTTCGGCCTCAAGTTAATCAACGACTCACCAGGTTTACTTGTCTATTCGAATCGACGATTCATAGGAAAAGAGGACCCATGCTTCACGTGAAGAGTGTGTATTTTCTAATGTTCTGAGAAACTCCGGAAGCTTCGGAGCACCAAGTATGGGGAATTTTACTTGGGTCAGTACGTGTAGCCAGCGAGGGGGGCACTTTCCCCACTCTGACGCTACAACTAGACTCGTTCAGCAACATTTTGAACGAGACCGAAATTGAGCACCCGCTCAAGAAAGCCGACGAACGAGGTGGTAAAGGAAAACCAGGTTCGTTATGAAGCGTCATTCATCCTGTTGTACTTACTGGCTTTGCCTATTTCACTCTAGGAGTATTCCTTAACATACTCCTCGCACTTTCCCAATCGCTTGATAATCGACTCAAGGATGGCTTCAAAGTGATCGGTTATCCGTCCCTAGGATCTCCAGGCGTAATTGTTGCTGAGGATAACTTATCTTGAATCCAAAGATGTTCTCTGCTTTCACCGATTACAAGCTCACCCACATCTTCGAGTTAAAGTCTACTACTTTTGTAAGTTGCCGATCTCGGGATGTACGAGGACTCCATCTCTCCCAATCTTGTACAACCTGAAGCCTTTCTTCTAGAATTATGAACGAAAACGACTTCTTCCCTGCGCAGTGGCCATATGACGGTATCAGCAGAAGCGGCGCAGCACTTGCTTGGTCAGAACAATCATCGAGGTGCTTTTCCCCGCCTGGCACTTGTTCTTGATGTTCGCTTTGTTTCTCTTTCAATTTCACCAAGATAATCAGCCAGTGCTGCCGAATGTGGCTGATCTGTGGAGAACCCGCCTTAATTCTCGTCACGCATCTTGAAATTTCGAGTCGGGGTTGTCGCAATTTCCTATGCTGCGTTCGTATGCTGCGTATTTATTATAGCCAGCCTTAGCCAGCCTAGGATTGTTAACTCGACGTCATCGAAATCTTCTTCTACAGCATGGTATGTTGTATAATGTTGTATTGACGAATTTAGTTCTACGTGTTGTCAGACAGAGGGGCGAAGACAGGCAAATACTCGCGCACCGGCCGCAAGAACCCGAATGTGACAATGGACATGTGTAGTGGTGTCATTTACGGTTACCATCACGGTCTTACACTGCACGCCGAGGTACTCGAGCCGCAATAATTGCCAGGTTGATTCCCACAAACAGTGAGGATGTTCAGTTCAGCCATGGATGAGAGAGGGTCAACGGCGTTCGTAGCGGGTGTCCTGTGTGAACGGAGGTAGATGTGCGTCGCCTCCAGGACTCTATTTGCCAACGGGATCTCCAAAGTCTGTACCATTGGTTGACATCTCATCACGATCAATATCCTCGCAATCTGCTTCGTCTGATCCTGCCACTTCTCAACATGATGAACGTGGTTGGAAGAACTAATACAACCTCTGCTATATATATTTAACCGTCTCTTTGTGCAGTCGTGTTGTATGACGTGAACGCAAGTAGTAAGTAGGTGGCAAGCGCTGCGGGCGCTCCGGCACTGCCACTTTACATTGTTGACCGTGCGAAACGCGGGATCAAATGCGCAGTATTGCTGGCGACGTTCAGCATTGCCACAACAATCAACATCGCACCCTCCATGTGGGTGTAGCCTTCTCACAACTTCACTTATAACCTTCATATCGGGGCAGAGGACAACCACTATATACCCTCACCCATTTACTTCCATCCCATTCCATGGCTTCAGGATATCCGCCATACGACCCACCAAGACATCGCCATTCACTTTCTAGTAGTAACGACCACGGGCTTGGCCACCCGTATCCCCCGACACCTTACAACGACCCTAATTCAGCTTCAACCCTAACCGTCATCGCAAAAGCAGACTCCTCCCATATCGATGTAGCTCGTGATATCAACCGCACGCCAAGTCCTACACCCAGTGAAGCCAGAGAGCTCAAAACGGGTGCTATTGACTGGAAATCATTGATGAATTGGAGGTTTTGGTTTAGGAAGGAATGGGCCTGTGAGTGATCCTTGGTTATTGGCGTTGTATTCATCCTTGAGACGAATGGGCCTTTTTTTTTACAGGGTATTACGTTGCGATATTCATCATCGTTGTTATCACTGCCCTCGTCTCCATATTCCATAAACAGATTGTGCACTGGCTCAGACCCGCTGCCGTCTGGCTTCACGAGTGAGTACTCGATTCCCTGCTATTGTTCTCTTCTGCCGCAGCCACCTCGCAACGTCGGTGATAACATTTTCGCTGTCGTGTACCCGTAGCTCGCCAATTGGCGAAGAACTAACTAAATATAACTCCTGTCATTCTTGCTGACCTTGCTTGCATATTTAGCTTACCTTTCGGCTGGCTCGTGCCCATCGCCGTCCTCTTCGTCATCTCGTTTCCACCGGTGAGTGCCGAACCTCGAACTCCCTTTAGAATAATCTAAATAATGCGTCTTTGCAATAATATAGCTTTTTGGCCACGAAATCGTCGCCATCCTCTGCGGCCTTGTCTGGGGTCTATGGATTGGCTTTGGTATTGTCGCAGCGGGAACATTCTTTGGAGAAGTAGGCAACTTTTACGCATTCAAATACTGTTGCCGTGCTCGTGGTGAGAAACTCGAACGTACGAAAATCAGTTATGCCTGTTTGGCAAAGGTGGTTAGGGATGGTGGGTTCAAGATTGCGTTGGTAGCAAGGCTGAGTGCTATTCCTGGGCATTGTAAGTCTACTTTCTCTCATGGGATTCAATATTCCCAGAGTAAGTCGTATCCATATACTGAATGCCTACTTATTTGTAGTTACTACCGCGGTATTCTCAACCTGTGGTATGGGAATATTCACATTCTCCCTTGCTGCAATCCTATCTCTCCCAAAACAATTCATCACCGTGTACCTGGGGGTTATTCTAGATCAATCCGAAACTGGTATGTTATGTTCATGAGCCACATCTTGCGTCTTGGCCATGTTTTCTGACGGATTCTCTTTTTTCTTTCTAATAATTAGGAGAATCCACAACAAAAAGCAAAATCATCTCTGACGTCGTCCTCGGGATAACCATCCTTATCACAGTCGCAGCGATGTGGTACATCCTTCGTCAAATGAACAAGGTTAAACCCGAAATCATCTATGCCAAACGCAAAGCCCGACAAGCTAAACTCGCTCGAGCTAACCTCCCATTCGCCAACTCCGGCGATCTGCCATACACCAACTCCGATGCGATGCTCTCTGAAGCTACAGTCACAACGTATAACGTTGATTTGAGCGAAACCGATTCTGGTATCCCTCTCAAGTCAAAGCCGTCGATATATACTCCACAGCCACATCGTATCCACCCTTCCCCGTATACTTCTCATTATGATGAAGAAGACGGTATAGATAATCCTGAATCTTATAATTATATTCAGCCGCAGAGACATAGGAGTCGTACGGGGAGAGGGAGGGATGTGTTGAGTGTGGTCAGGGAGGATAGCGAGGAGGTTGGATGGGACATGGGGGCGCGATATACGAATGAAAATGCGAGTACGAGTACGGTGTATACGGCATTGCCACCGCCGCCTGGAATCGTGGACTCGGAAGCGGCCAGAGCGTATCCCGGAGCCGCCGCAACCCCACATGGGACGTCCTCGAATAATCCATACCTAACTGTCACACAACCGACTGGTACCAATCCTGCACACCAAAATATGTCAGATGCGAACAATAATTCCAGACCCCGGTCAACAGGCTCGCATATCATCACCTTCGATCCAGACGCTGTCACTGTTTCATCCGCTCCTCATACTCCTGATTTGACTTTACCTACGCCTCCATATCCACAGCATCCAAACGACACTCCGCTTCAATCTGCCGCTGCTCAACCACCTCCATTCACTACCAACCCGAATCCCCGACTATCACCGTTCCGAGATCCGCCACAATCATTATCCATGGCTAGCGCTAGTCGCTCTACACCCAATTTATTCGCTACGACGACAGAGGTGTTTAATCCGTATGGTGAAGCTACTACTCAACAGCAGAGTAGAAGTTTGAGGAATACGCCGGAGATGGGTGGACAGACACCTGCTTTCGTTAAAGGAAGTGATGATGCTAGGGGTAGGAGTGATGCACCGCCTGAGTATGAGCTACAGCCATACGGAGGCCTCCATCACGGTGCAGAACCTAGTGATGCAACGTTCCATACAGCATGGGGTAGTAGTCACTCGAGGGATGAGTCTGGGTTGCGGTAAGGTGTCCCAGTCAGGTGGTGAGGCGGTCGTGGTTGGCCTGGACGTCGGTCAGATGAATGCCTGATTTATATGTTGCTGTATATTGTAATGGGACCCACGCGCCCTATTTTTGTAGGACTTTACGAGGACTATCGGCTACGGGACATAATTCTTCTCCTGCATCATGTCTGTATCAAGTATCATAGTATAGAGCTAACGATGTTTACTTCCTCTCCTTCACTTCCATATAATTGACCTGCATGTCTACCTCGAATCGAAACTTCCTAGCTGACTGCCCGAGCTTGAAGTTTAGTCCTAAGTCAAGGTTAAGTCAAGGCGTATTGACGCATTACGAGTCACATGACCGGCCCGGACTCGTGGACCTTCATGACGTGCACTCAGTACTCTGCACTGCACCCGTCCGCACCTCCGCTCTGCGCCGCCTTTGACATGGCACCCACCGACAAGAAACCCACCGAACCTCCTATCAACTGCAAAATCCTCCTAATAGGCAATTCTTCCGTTGGCAAGAGCAGTCTCCTACTACGGTTTTCCGACGAGCAGTGGTTGCCTGAGGATGAGTCGAGCGCGACAATCGGCGTGGATTTTCGTGTGCGATGATTCGTTTTCTTTGAATTCAAGATGGGGTTTTATTGATTTTGGGTGTGTAAAGGTACATAAGATGGATGTTAAAGGCAGGAAAGTGAAGTTGAGCATATGGGTATGTTTACGTTTTTGGTTCTTTCTCGAGCTATTTGGTGAGAAAGGGCTCATGTGGTTTTGACCTACTTCATAGGATACTGCGGGACAAGAACGATTCCGCACGATAACTTCGTCGTACTATAGGGGAGCGCAAGGGGTCATACTAGGTGCTTCTCAGGTCAAACTCTTTCGCAGGGTGGCACTGATAAAGCAAATGTCTATCGCAAATTTGTGTTATGAATAACACAGTTTACGATGTATCGAGCAGAGAATCTTTCGAAGCGCTACCGAGATGGTACTCTGAGCTAGAAACCTACGTCTCGGAATCTGTTGTGAAGATCCTCGTTGGGAACAAAGTTGATAAGGTTCGTATCGTACACCTTGTTCGCCATACCTCCTTCGTTTTGTTTTATTATATCTTAAACATGCTTTCGCTTTGAACAGGAATTCTCCCGCCAAGTATCTACATCCGAAGCCAAAGCCTTCGCCGATCGGATGAACTCCCTTTTCGTCGAAGCATCAGCGAAGACGGCTGTTGGGGTGGAACAGGCGTTCACGGAAGTCGTGGAGAAGATCCTCGATACCCCGGAACTATGGTCAGAGACGAACAAACCTGCTGTCTCTTCGTCTAATAAAGCACGAGCGAAGGGGGGAATGAATTCGGGTTCGATGCCGGGAGGGAATTTGGATTTGAGTCAGGAGGATGCGGCGGATGGTGGGGGCTGTTCCTGTTGAGTATGTTTGAAGGTTTGGTTTTAGGAGGATGGTATACCCTAATATGACAGACACTCGATGAGACTTTTTAATATATTAATTTCCTACTTCAACATTGTTCTATTGTGAGGGCGTCGGTATAGCACGAAGGTCAGTTTCATTCAGAAAGGTGGACACGTTCCACAGACTATCAGCGACGGACACGTACATCGACACCCTTTGCGTAATCCGCTTACCACCTCACAATCCGTTTCCGGCGATTGTTTAAACCGGCTCTCGTGAACAGTTGTCTGGCCGCTATTTATTCAGTAGATATGGAGTCATCGTTGCAGGAGGAGCGAAACCTGGGAGATGGACACCCCAGCGCAAGACGAGACCTAAGTAAGTAGTGAAAGATGAGTGAAAACCCGTGGCTTCTTGGACTTGGCAGTCAGTGGCTGAGAGGGACATAGTTATCCTGTGGAAGGTTATCGAAGTCTGAGGCCTGTAACTTAGAGAAAGTAATGAAGACATCTTTGATAGTCTGGTGAACGTACTATTAGTATAGAACCCGGACAATACAAATGATGGTGAGGTTATCGAGCACCCGAAGCCACAGCTCAGATACAAATGCTACATGGATATGTCCCCTGTTAGTCACTAGATATCCATGATAATCACAAAAATATAAAGTCGTAACTGGCAGAGGGATCCATTGAATTTTGAAGACAGCGTCTTGGTGGAGAACAAACCTGGATTTGCATGGAAATTGGCGCCATTTACTACTCGTCCGATTTAGCTATTGAATCAGCTTTCTTCTCTCGTGCTCTGTGCAATCTCCCTCATCTCGAGCATGAACTGGCCATCCTCCACGTTGGTTTCAATTTGATCTGAGGAGTAACAAGACATACTGCGAAGACCCTCCACTCAATACGGCTTGCTAGGAGACGAAGGGCACCGGAGCCAAAGAAATCAATAACCATATTCTGCTCGATCTAGCATAGAGTCCCTGGATGTAAGGCCGTTATATGAAAGCGTTGTACTGTGCTAGGAAACACGAAAAAACTTGGCACCCCGCTTCCAGACTTCTTGGCGTAACTTCGCCGAGGGAAAGGATGAGACTTCCATCACCAGCACTGCAGCACGACGGATTGCTATCACAATATAAATCGATAAAGCCGGACGTACGATTTGCGCTTCTTTGATTCGAGGATGAGCCCCCAAAGGATGAGGTCTCGGATCCAGGAATGGTTCGGAGGAGAGCAAGAACGAAGAGCTTAAAGATGAAAAAACACCAAGCTAATCTCAAACCTTGAATCGAATGGTGAAAGGTGCGATTCGGCGATGCAGCGATTCAGCTGAATCATGATTTTACCTGTCCAAATCGGACCTCGAATCACCTTCTGAATCGCAGCATGAATCGTTGTTGAATCAGTAACCACAGGCCTCTGAAAACAATCGAGCTGATATGGATGTGTACATGTTCATATTTAGCAACAACCGCTAAGCACTTGGCAATGATCTGTGATTGGTTCATCGGCTCATGACCCAATCATGAAAGGTCGCAATCCCACTCTGTCAATCCCGACCCAAAGGTTTCACGGAGGGTATGGACTTGTATGGACTTGGTCCGTTTGGTGGATGATTACCTTGCCTGTAAGGTCTTGTTCAGCTGGTTTTTCCCTAAAAAGGCAACCCTCTGCATACGCTTTTCGGCGCTTGTATCTGCTTTTACTGAGCGCCTAGCAATGACATCGTTTTCCTCTGCAAAGAAAGTGGCAATGTTCCTGGAGTGGACATGTTGTATGGTGTATCCTGAGCCGGAAAAAATGGACAGCGAGAGAATGCCTTGTAAGCAAGGTAGTTCCGGGGCGCCGTTCAGGCGGTTACTAGTTCAATTTGGTACTGCTAAGCCAAAAGAAACTTTGGGTGCTACCAAGTCTTGGCTGATCCCTCGGGTTTGCTCGTATTGTAGCCCTGCATTCAGGCTATTCCATCCTAGTATAAATGTTACGCACGTGCAAACCCCTAACCCCTAGCCCTGGTCAGATGACCATTCCCGTGACTTCGGACATCGGCTTCGGACTATCGGACTTTCGGATATGCTCGGATCAAGGGTTACGCACGCGGACTTAGCACGTTTTGATATGGACTTTGATATTACTGTAGAATTATTTAATTATCAAGGGACACTTAGGCTTAGTTACCACGAGGTATAACTCATGTATTCCGCATGTTAGGTTACCTTCATAGTAAGCCGTAGTTACTCGTAGATAGTTCTTCAGTTCGAATATCAACTTAATACACTTCCTCTTCTCTACTAAGGAGTTTCTGTTCCGCGCTAACTCTATTCTCCGGTACTCCGCATCTCCAACCTACACTCTACCTTCTTATCCGTTCTCCGGTGTTACTCCGTAACCCCGATCTCCGCCTCTGAAATTAAGGTATACTTGTTAGGTAGTGGGCGGCGCAACTCTGCACTTCAGTAGTTGAAGCCAAATACCTTCTCTGTAGTCTGTTTAGTAGTAGACCTGGATTCCGTATTTAACAATAAAGCAGAATATGCACGAATACCAAAAATCCATCCGCCTTGCCACCTGGTTCTCAATTAGCCACTCTATTGCTTCTACGAACAAGGTTCTTTTAGGCTATTTCTATGTCATTGCATCCCGGATTAATCACTGACAATCCAATTGTCGAATTCTGTTCTGATCATGAAGGTCATGGCGCTATTGCTCCTTGTCCCTCAACTCGTCGTTGCCCGTGTGGAAACCAGTTGGAGAGGTAACCTCAACCCGTTCTTGCTTGGAATGTACATGTCTCGATCCTTTCGCAAGTGAAGGAACCGATGCAGCTCTCGGTCAAGACACTCAACTTACCGTTGCGCCCTCATAACTAAGCCTTTGAGTAGATGCCACTTTGCATCGAGATAGTTAGATCTCCCTGCCAGACACATATATCAAAACTGGTGTAATGGGCAATTGGAGTTTCATCATCGCGGGTCACCCCAGGTGCACCATCACTTGGGCTCCAACCAAGGACCAATGCATCATGAGTACTCACTCGCTTTTTATGCCTGTTCTACTGTCAGGTCAATAATCATCAGCAAAACCTGTGTTTCTGTAAAAGCTAGCATCATCTACAATTACCCGACATTAGAGAGCCTCCTTCTATCAAGGTGATAAAAGCTCATGTTAGCAATGATGGTTGTGAAAAGGGCATGCCAGACTCGCTTAGTCCTGTTAGTAGTTGTTAGTCACATTGGATCTGGTAAGGCCGCCATAGATCTCTATATACTATCTTTAGCTCGTTAGCGATGGCTCGTCTCATCACCTCGCGATGAGCATGATAGATCTAACAATAGCTGATTAACCCAGGTACAAATTGAAGTCAAATTCACAAAGGTATCATATTTCTAGACATGACTAAATACGATTCATGGCGAAAAAAGTTTCCTTATTGAAGTAATGGTCCAACCAAAACTCAGAGCAGCATTCCAAGCTCGTCTCCTTCTGGAGCTCAGCATCCGCTTCTCTACCAAAACGAGGAACAAGCTCAAGACGTGTGCGCAACTGAGCCAGCGGAACAATATCCCCAAAACGATCGCCGTTCGAGCGTGAGCTGCGCTTGAGAGTGTATAAGCCAGAAACGGGATCTGCTCCCGGAGGTGTCAGCACACCAGAATATTGTGACCGTTGTGGGGGAGGAATAATGTCAAAGCATTCTAAAAACTGGGTATAGATGGACGTGAGTGGTGGGGGAGGGTTAAGCCTTGGTGGAACAATGCACATGATCAAGCGCACTTGTCCAACACAATGTCCTGTAGGTTACATAAGATATGAGGAGGTGAGTAAGAAACATCATTACTACTCACCGGATAATCCAGAGTCCGGCCATGAATATGCACCATCAATATTTACAAGCACAGGGTCAGCTTGGCCAAGCGGCCAGTCTGCACTTGGGGGAAATGCACAGATAGTCTGCGGGGTGAGGATCTGGTCACGATGGTGGTAAGGTCGGCATTGTATTCGGAATGTGGACCAAACTTCGAGTTTACAGAACGGAAGTGTCGTGCTGGAAACGGCCATGCGGTGGCCACTGAGTTTGAATGGCGTGCTGGCAGGTTGAGTCTTGAAGCGCCAAACGAAGTCTGCCAAAGCGGGACGGAGGTCTGAGAGGTTGTACATATGGGCGACTTCATCAATAAAGAGCTGTCCTGAATCTGAGTCCCGAGGTATGCGGAAAGCAGTATTGCCATGCACAAATACTCGTAGTGGGAACTGTGGGTTTTCTTTGGCTATAATAGCTTTTGCTTCCTGAAAGAAATTGGCGGGTGCATTAGCCGAATGGGGAGCAAAGTGAGGTGAGTTGCGATCATTGTCTTCATCAGCAGTTCCATCTAGTGTTTGTTGACCTTGAGCAAGGCGAGTATATGTGTTGAATAGGCTGCATTTTGTGTCCCGATCGAGAGTGCGGCAAATTTGGTCTTCGTAGTGTTGGTTGTTACCACTCCGAGCTGGGTCCTTGATTTCAGTGACATGTGCATGCTCTGTGAGATCAGCGGACCATTGGAACGGAGCTCCATTGGCACGGATATTGGGGATGACGGAATGAAGCAGCTCGAGTTTAGGTATGTAGAAATTGTTGATTAATGAATTACCCTTCCCGCGACACAATTTACAATCCAAAATTGCTTGTTTGTACCTGTGAAAGGTTTTCAGGCTTGCATGCAGCTGATCGCAATGACCATCAGATAGTGATGGTGCCTGGCATAGATAACGAAAGTCGGTGAGTGATCGAATAGCGATTAGAACACGTTCATCAATCGAGCCTGCCGCAATGGCAACAATATATTGTTGGATGTTACGGTGATCTCGCCCTGTGACTTGCTTCAACTGGGAAATGCCTTCACTGAAATGGCGATATCCGACTCGTGGATGGAGAACAGAAAAGCGGAAGTCTATCTCGCTGGCCCCAAGAGCATTAATAATCCACTTGATATCATGATCCCACGACATCTTGTGGAAGTGATGAAGGATCTTGGGGGTAAAGAACTCTGTTGGTTCAGCAAATAGCCAGTCACGCCAGAAGGGACGATGGACCCTGTTGAGTCGAAATTTCTTGGCTTTCTTCACATAGGCGTTGAGATTCCAAGGATCAATCCGTTCTTCAATTGCAGCAAGTTGTGCGAGAGTGGTGGACGCAGTGCAAGGCTCATAGGGATCAGGATCTCCAAATTGCTTATATGATGCCGTTGTAAGATGAGAGGTTTTGCCTGCCACACATGCAAGCATTGTGGCTTCTGGAGTGTCCACAATCATGCTAACAAGAGGCGTGAAGCAGTAGCACTGATTACCCGCTGGATCAGACATCATAATACCAATACGAGCAGCGACTTTGAGCGGCTCAAGTATGAAATCAAGACATTCATGAACCATTCGGTTTTCCAAAACCCCTTTAAGGGACTTGGGCGCGATAAATTTGGGTACAGGGAGTAAAGCAAGGAGAAGAAAGGCTCGTAAGCTTGCTTTGAGCCGACATGTGGCAAGAAGGTTGGCAAGGCTGATAAGAAGCGGGTGTGCAACTCGATTTCCTGTCATGACAGATATGGTGGTTTTGTCTGACGCTAGAATGGTTCCAAGTATAGTTGCACCAACAGGCAACTTGTCCTGGAATACGAGTTAGACTATGGTTACACAACCATATCAATAACTCAATTACCTGTAATTTCCAAGCTGCGTTACCAGTAAACCATTCCGTGTAGACCCGGTATCAGCACACTTAACTATTTATATAGTCAGTGTCCAAGCTTTACCGGGTCTTTCTGGTAGATCAGGATCAGCCTGGTTGTCCGTGGGTTTAGTTGAATTAACAGTGTAGGTGGGGGTTAAAACAGTGTATTGTTATGTACCTTACTACAGGATAGGTAGGTAAGGTAGGTAAGGTAGGTACTGAGGGAATTTAGTTGAATGAATGAATGAATGAGGGTTCTCCACACTAGTTTCCTGCAGATCTAATGCGAGCGTGCGGCAACAAGGTGCGTATGGCGAGTGTATCTATAAAATAAAATAAAAGAACCTAGAGCAGAGTAGTCAGCCTCAAGACGGGTGGAGGATGACTCACCTAGACAGAAGGTTTCAGAGACCTGTACTTGATTGTTTGTTTCTTGGATGATGTGTTTGAAATCCTCTAGACTCTAGGCTAGATCAGACTTCAGAGAGTAAGAAGAAAGAGACTTCTACTTGCTTCTATGCAAGCTAGAGGAGTTATTTCTATGAGAGAGGGGAAAAATCCACTGAGAGAGTCTTAGTGGGAAGTCTAAGGGGGGAAAACTTGCTTTTTTTTTCTATTGGATCTATTCTACTACTCTTATATACTCTAATCTACTTGTCTAGCCCTTGTCCGGAACCCTTCTTTTCTGTTGGTCTAATTCTATGGTCTAGTCCTCATTCTTTTCTCTAGATCTTTTCTGGGTCCGGAGCTTGGGTCTATAATCTATTTCTCATTGTTCTAGGCTTGTTCCTCAGCTTCTGGCCTTTATTCTGTAGGACTGGGTAGGTTCTAGGTATTTCAGACTTTTAGAAGGTCTGTCTTGGTCCGGTCCAGTGTCTGAATAGTCTAGATCACCTTTGAGGAGAATCTGGAATTAGGGAATTTCCTGATCTCTTTCTTTCTGGTCCTGGCCGGCTCTCTCTGCATATCTCTCTTCAGGACAGAAAGAACTTCTAGAGTATTTGTCTGCCATTTCTGGACTGCTTTTTAATAGTGTCCCCTGAGTGGATTTCCCTTTGACTGGTCGTTTTACCATTTTGTTAGAAGAATGGCCCATAAACTTCAATGCCCATAACTGGCCACATTTTGGGCATGATACCGGACTACTTTCTCTGCAGTGGTAAAGAGGCGTAGTGGATGAAAATTGAGATTGTCGTGGTACAATGGGTTGTATAGGATGCTCTGGAGGCATTCGATAGGATCTCGATAATATAGCACAAGCGGTCGTTTGGTGGGGTGTCTTGTCTTCCATAACCTGCCCTTCCATGATGGACCGGATGGGAGAATCTCTGCACGACTTCGTAATTCTTTGGCGGTGGAGAATGAAAGCCCTAGCTGGCGTATCTAAACAAATATTAGAAAGCCCTGATATATGTGACTTTACAAATATTTCTTACCAGCTTAAGTTTCAGAAACTTATCAATAGCCGCCATACTTAGGCTTGATGATAAAAGAAAGTACGCTAGTTCCCATTCCTCATCTGAGGCAAATGGATAGTAGAGATTCTTCTCCCTCTCCATCGCAAAACGGTCCTCGTTGAAATTATCCATCAAAGTCTGTCCACCATGAAAGACTTGAGCTGCAGATACATAGATTTCCCTTGTAAATCCACTAGGTAGAGTCTCAGTGATAACATTGTGATTGACATTAGAGAGCGTGTTAGATGGTGATCTGTGATGTTCAACTCGGTCTGAAGTTGGCCTAGAAGATAATGGCCCAATTGGTTCGTGGTCCACCTCCACGTTGTCGTCAGTTAAAGAGGACATCCCAGGAGCCATATCTTCGGGTGTTTGAGAGTTAGAGGAAGCTGGTGGAAATGCCGGATTATTGCTTGCTTGAGAATGAGGAAACGAGATGAACCTATCGATGTGTCGGCAACGGGATTTAGGTTGGTTCATATGTCTTTCAACATTGCTAATGGTTCGAAAATACTTTTTGCAGTAAGGGCATTTATATTGAAAGCCTAGAGCAGCGGAACGGTAATGACATCGCATGGTGAACAGGGATAACTCATTGTGGACTTGAAGACGATTATTGACACAGCTGAGTTAGTGCGGACTTTGAATTTATTCCACTTCGACAGTTCTCATCACTCATTCGCTTCCTCCTGATTCGCATTTACCCTCAGTCTGCTATGTCTCATGAAGCTACATACACCTCGTCGCCTGCTCCTTCCAGCAATCTTGAAGAACTATCTTTGCGCATGATCAAGCCAGAGCAGTCATCTCCGTCGCCTGAATTCAATCACCTTGAGATAGAGGGACTCCCTCACGATGTTCATGCTACTGATGCATCTCAGCCTCAGGTATGTGAACTTCACTCCTTGCATTTTAAAAACATGCTGGCAACAGTTTTGACTCCCAGACCATCAGTATTGATTCTGTGTTCATACCAGAATCTATTGAAGAGGCGCAATGCCTTATGGAGGCCGTTTGTGGTGATCGAGATGCATGCATCATGGAGCAACAGCTCATTGAACGCAAGATCAAAACAGCAGCCCTTCAACTCCGTCTTTATCAGATGCAAGCTTCTCGAGTTGCTGAGCGTCTCTATGCTTCTGAACTTGAATTTGGCCGTGTACGCTGTCTCCTGCGAAAGCATGGATTCCATCAGCTGTTGCACGATTATGACTCTGGCAATGCCATCAAAATGTCTCAATCATGCTCTCGTACACATTTGATTAATCATTACTGATTTACTCTAACCATTTATCTTCTAGCTTTGGTCACTTGCAGTCATTAATCAGGAAATATGTTGAGTTACATTTAGTTTGCTATATTGACTTGTTGATTATACTTCCATTGGTCCAATGTGTCGTACTTGGAGATTTGTTTCAATACATTTGTACTACCCGTCGTGTTCGAAATGTGTTTGAAATTTCCAGAAACTTGTAGATGACTCCAAGTTGGAAGAAGCTGTCATAGGCTGTGCTACTTTACATATAGACTGGCCGTGTGTTGACGTGTACATCCATCAGAGAACTTCTAGGAACTCTTTCCAGCACCACCATGCCAGAGTCTCCTCCTGAGCGTACCAAACGGTAGTTCTCCTTAATTATGGGGGGTTTCAATAACTGACATGTTACTTATAGAGCCAATCGTGGTCAAGGTGGTCACATACAGCAATTGGAAGCCGTCAGCAAGAAGTTTGATGAGCCACAACTGAAGAAAGCTCACAGAACCTCAAAACCGAAACCTCCAGGCACAAAAGTTAACAGTATGGCTCCATCCGCAATTGATGCAAATAAGAAGTCAACTCGTTCCGGAAAGCGGAAGAAAACCATCGACTCAGCTCCCAAGCCAGCCTCATGGTCAACCCGGGATGAAGATACACATTCCTGCCTGGCAACCGTTCTGGACAAGGTCAGGATATTACTCTATCCCTTCAAAGTGCTCAATCGAAGAGTTTAGGACTACTCAAATACGAACCAGTCTGACATAGCGCCAGCTGCACCTACAGAATTCACGCCTGCAGTTCATCAAGGCATGCAGTCCCATCCCCCTCAAATGTTCGACGTATATCGCCTTCCAACAACACATTTCCAGCCTGGTGGACGTTTTGGGCTTAGAGTTTCTGCACAGACACCGGTAACGTCTCACGGCTTGCAAGATACTCAATCAACCCGCAATACACACATCTCTTCCGTGTCCAACTCAGGCTGGGGCAGCATTGCAAATCCTCCAATCGATCCTCAGCTCCTGGAGGACCCAATCAATTATCAGAGGTCTGTCTTTTCGCTCGACCTTTAGTTTTTGTATTCAACTATCACAGAGCGCCACAAAACTGTCCATCAAATAATGATCATAGACAAGCATTGTGTATGCTAAGTGTTACCAGAGCTCGAAATTGTAACTGATCATATATCTATTCTAGCTTCCACTCAGGAACCCATTGTACGGGTAACCTCTTCTGTTCATGGAGCCATCGCTGCTAGTTCCAGAGGCACACCCAATTATGAGGCTTCAAATTCATCTGTCAATAATGAATTCAATAAGCCTGGTGTCCATGATCAAGAGAGCAATGAAGCTTCTGATAGTAACCAGGAAGGCGATGGAATTGACCAAAGTAACGACGTTGATGATCATGCTTCGCTGGAAAGCGGAAATGAAGGTGATCAGAACGAAGTGAGCCAAAATTCAATCTTCTATCTTACACATTGCTGAAGTATTCCTCAAGGATGGTGGGTCTATACTCCTTTACATGCCGATATTGCCCAGATGTCTTTCAGCAACACGTCTGCACAGTTGAGCATAACTATTCGTGCAACAACTGTATATGGGCTTGGCTATTTCTAGGTATTATATTATGTCTGTCATCTCTACTAACAGGGATATTGTTTAGATATCGATATTGATGAACAATCACCTAGTGCTGATGAAAGACAGGCTATGCAAATACTTCGCTCAAAGCCTACACAACCTCATGGAGGCCAAAATGAAGGTACGAGATGACTGCCGGTCCCACTCACTTACTATTGGCTAACGACCTATCTAAATCAGCAGTCAGCTCAAACAATGATGTTGTAAGTAAAAGCCGCAATTATCTCAATTCTGTGTTTGCTAATGCCATCTAGGTCAATTATGTTCCCTCTTACAACATTGTTGAAGCCCATCGTCGACGAAACCGTGCCTCTAAGCCTCCCAACCCTAAGTGATTGCGACAATCAGCTTCGCGGGCTACATCTGAGCGATCAACCACCAGAGGTTCCCCATCACTGGACACTCTCATTGGGCAAGATAGCGCGCCTTCATACAGCAGCGATAAAGACGAAAGCCAGCGGCATCTGAAGAAACGAAGCAAGAGTGACATCACACCATGTGTTATGGCGTTTTACCCCACAGGCTGGTCAGAGGTTCTCGACTATGGCAAGAAGCTTTTCGAGTATCATATGTGCACTGTCAAGGCATTCTTGAGCTCAGAAGACCCAGCGGATCGAGATCAAGTCAATATTCTGCTTGCCGAGGCGCGTGCTCATTACCAGCAACAAGGCTCTGATGTTGAACCCGGTGTGTATTTTTTATCACGTTCTTTATTCTTTGTATGGTTCTTAATGCACTTTTCGAAAGGCTATTATCCTAAGTATGCTAAAGATATGATGCATGTGGTGCGTAATATTCCAACTTGTTGTTACTACCAATGCCAAAACTGATGCCACACCGGCTCATTGTCTCTTCACAGATCCTCGGTGAAGGTTCAGCATTTCGTTCACGCCTGAAACGACTTGCTCGCACTGTTGTTGCTCGCCATTACAGCGCTCTAGTTCCAATCCACCCAAATCAAAGGTACGCATATGAGGAAGCAAAGCAGGCTGCGAAAGCACTTCTTACCAAAGACTATCCATTCTTGAAGGACAGGTTGGGGTGTAAAAGGGATGAGAATGTGAGCATTAAACATAGGTGACTATAGATGAGTATTGATTTACTAAACTGACACTTTACAAAGGGTCGCGTGCATAACTTGGACCATCCTGCACTGGCCGAACTTTGCTCTCAATTTTTCTATGCAGACACACATGCAATTGCGAAAGTATTTCCTGAGCAATTCAAAGAGGTTCCGGTCAATGTAGTAATCCTCGCAGCAACAACTGTTGGTATTCTGGTACTTTTACCACTTGCCACATCACTCTAACAGCCTCATTTCTAGATATATCATTGTATTCAGGAGTACGAGATCAACGGATATGTTGCTACTGGGTCAGAGTCCGTCTCATTTCAAGGGAAGGTCTATGTCAAGGTCTATGCAACCATTGCCGCTATGATCAAAGAAATCTGCCGAGACCCATACCATTGTGAACGCTTCAATGCCAACCGACGCAAGTGGGCTGAATTTGGAAGGTAAACAACTTAGATTACCTTAATGGTAGTACTATCTGACGCCCTGCCAACTCGAGTATAGGTCTCTCAGCTCTGGCTTACCACCCGAGGAACAGTCCATCCATGAATTTGTGGTTGACGTGAGCTAGAATGCACTTGATGTTCACAAAGGGAGTGGGAAAAAGAATGATATAACACTTTTAATACCTTCCGTATATGCTTTTGATCCTTTCCAGACACCCTTCCATACGAGATTTCAATTCTTCATTTCCATACATGTTTTCGATGATCCTTTGCATACCAGCTGGTCAGCTCTTTGGTCCCCTCATTAATTAGTTTACGCCTATGTCCTCTTCTAGTACTGCTCAATAGATATCTTCGGTTCATATGAGTGCCGCCAAAAGTGTAAGAATGCAATCTCTAGTTCCAGACTGGTAAGGCCGTACAGCGTATATATAATTACATGTAGCCGTCCAGAGAGAGGAACATACCTTACAAGACTCTGTTAGCATGACCGATTTGTATATTAAATCTTTATCAAGGTCTGACATGCCTCAATTCATTCTAATTAGAAGGATACCGCATATATAAAGCTTCAATTAGCTAATGAAACTATTGACTGGGAGCTAACAACAGCTAGCAAATACTCACAAGGGCTCACGAAGGTGGTGCATCATGACACATTCTGACAACACCATGGAAAACATTGCAGCTAATGCCGTCTGACAAGAGCTAACAAGAGAAGTCAGACTTTCCTTGTTTCTAGTGTTGGCCTTAGTATTTGGGACCTCTTCTAACGGACTTTCAAGGTAACAAGTGTGGTTCAGAACTAATGGCCTCTTTGCAGTGAATCGGGGTTTGCTGATGATTCGGCATGTTAATTTACTATTTTATCCATGATAGAGGGCGTTTGGTGGGTTTCAAGCTCAACGCGAATACGGTAATTGCGCGGCCATGCAGACTATCAATACTTTCAATGATCAGAAGGCTGGGACTATTATGATGGGTGGGCAGTGCATTCCTCCTAGCCCTCGAGCCATCTGCGGTTGAGTTGTGCTGATGGTACCATGCGAATGCGAATGCGGATACTAATTCTTCATTCCTTCCTATTGTCATTCGTTCACTTCGTTGTATGGTACGATGTTAACCTCGTCATAATAGTCACCTGCAATCGAATGGGCTGTCTCATACTCTTCATGCAAGGATAAGGATTTTCTCATTTCAATAACATTAATGAAATCGAAGTCGTTCAAGTTGATACATCCCCGGACTTGTCGCCCAAGCTTTCTTTGGCTTCAGAATTTCCATTTCATTTGAAAATTATACCAGCTCCCTAGCCTCTGACTCCTTCAAGCAATTGATGATTCCACACCAAAGTGATCGAAAAACAAAATAAAAATAAAATGAGGTCCTTGTGATAGCATAGCATAGCATATATTACCTTGCTTGCAAGGTCACCGGGGGGTCATTGCTTAATTATGTCTTTTTCCCATCACGTGTTGCATGGGGTGGCCCCGATCATGCAGCGGTCCCCTCTATCTCAGTCATACAACCTATCAGAATAGAGACACATACTATCTCCTGGGGCCCGTCAATGTGTTGCCAGCTTAAAGATACCTTGCTTGCCTTCCTACGAGTAACCGTATTCGGGACAGAGCGTATACATGAGTTAACTACGCGAACTTACATTGTGCGCAAGCCGCCATTGCCCTTGTCACCCTCCACACTATACCAACCGGTGTCGCTGTTGTACGTATCCCTGGAGGATGACTATCCATTGGCCTGTACACCACTTGCGCCACACCATCTTCTCCCATCAGGTATGAACCCATACCTGCACTTTCCAACCGGCCGTCTTCAGCGGTGCCTGGCAGTTGATCTGCAAAGTCGCTGCTGTATTGCTCATATACCTCTGGGTACAAGCTGTCGAGAAGTGTTCGTTGTGGGTAGAGGGCGATCCATCTCCTAGGCATGTGAATGAATATGCTTAGCTCCCATTGCACATCCAGAATTGCCGTCAACACATTGACGTTGCTACTTTCTAAAATTGTCAACACTCTTTCGTTCGTCCTTATATTTCCACCATCTGCTGCGTCCTTCTCACTGTCCGATCCTCTCCATGTAAAGTGCGCCCTGCTCTTGATTGTCAGTACTGGTTGGTACCACTCAGTAACATCTCCCCCTTCATATCCTGCCTCTTGTATCTCTTCCACCACCTTTCTCGCCCCCAAATGCACCACGATGTCCACATCAAAAATTCGTGCATCATCCCAAGACCACCACACAGAGCATGGCAGAAGCCCCACCAAGCCCCCTTCTGTCTTCGCTAGTGTTTCCCACACTGCACTTGATGACAACGTCGGCGCCAAGTGTTGCCTCACACTAGTGTCGATCCTCACTACGAGAGTGCGCTGTACCAGTCTTCTCATGTAGTGAGAGCATTTGGGGTATGCGCGGCATGGTCGTGCATAACATTGCAACAGAATCTGACCTCGCGAATGGCAGCTGTAGTGTCATGCAAGATATCGTCCTGGATCCTAGAGAGCCTCCTGTTACGGGTCCGTAATGAAATGAAGGATCCGTTTTTTGGCGGTCCTGGGACCTTCCGGCGCTTATTAGGCGCTTATGTTAAGTCGGAGGGTATTGAAGTAACCGGTTGCCGGTTGCTTCTTCGGTGATTAGCACTTCATTTCCGTAATCTAAATCTATATTGGGAAAATTAAGCTCATTTATGTAATCAGCTAATCTATATTCACAGTTGACAAATAAGGAATTAAATTAATTACATACTACTACTGAGTTAACAGTTACTTAAGGAAGCTTTCCCGCAAGTTATTATTTTGGTGTTGAGGTATTATACAGAGACATTTATCTTAGGTGAAGATAATACAATAACCCTCAGTTAAAACGGTAATTCATGAGAAGTTAGTAAAAGTTGTGGAAAAGTCTGCTCAAGGCGTGCTAAGTCAGGTTAGTCGGGAGAATGTGAGAATGAGTACATTTAGTCATTTGTAATATTTATGTCACAGTTTGTGGTTACTTCGTAATTTCAGCAGTCATGCAAAGTCACAGTCAGTCAGGACAGATTGTAACAACGCCACCCTGAAACTTGTGATGCCTTCAGTAATTGCTATTAGCTGATACCATTTCACAATCTGTCCCGATTTCCTGAGACTATGCGTGACTGCTGAAATTACGAAAGTAACCACAAACTTTGACATAAATATTACAAATGACAAAATGTACTCATTCTCACATTCTCCTGACTAACCTGACTTAGCACGCCTTGAGCAGACTTTTCCACGACTTTTACTAACTTCTCATGAATTACCGTTTTAACTGAGAATAACCGGCTATTACTTGATTTTATCTCCCTCCAGAGTTAACATTTTGTATTAAGTATCACCTACCAGTCA
Source organism: Pleurotus tuber-regium (assembly GCA_014058305.1). Taxonomy (NCBI): domain Eukaryota; kingdom Fungi; phylum Basidiomycota; class Agaricomycetes; order Agaricales; family Pleurotaceae; genus Pleurotus; species Pleurotus tuber-regium. The sequence continues at coordinate 469,248 of JACFYU010000029.1, read as the reverse complement.
CATCTGGTCACTGGTCGACCGGTCACCTCGGACCCGTACATGCCATGCTTTGTGCAATGGCCCACATCTGCAAGTAGTGGTGGCCAATGGAATTGCGAAGCTCTCATTTCAACCTGCATGTGTTCTTTTCAAATTGGATCACAGTATGTTCCCAAAGTTTGAAGGATTAGAGGAGCATGTAATTCCAGTATTTCCAAGTGAGATGAAATTCACTAATGCAGACAAAGGAGGTCACAAGCATTGTATCAACTGTAGACAACTTGCGATGACTCCAGCATATGTGTTCACCGATTTCAAGGCTCAAGGCCAAACTATAGAATATGTCCTAGTAGATTTGGCACAGCCGCAAGAACGGTCCCTCACCCCTTCAGTGCCTATGTCACTTGATCTAGATCTAGAGGACGCAGAACAATATGCTTGCTCCGCGACTTTGAGCACACGTCGCTGACCAGGCACCCTTGCATCGCTTTGGAAGATGAAGATTTAAGACAGCTGACGTTGAGTGAGGAGACCAGATGGGTGTTTGATAGAGGTGGATACTTGTATTTCTAATGAGAAAGCAGTTCATGCGGTCTCATAGCCTCGCTGCATTATGCAAGTTGGCCAACACAAGCGCTGACAACGACAATATTGCGAGTGCTTAGCAAACGAATGCTCGTGTCCCCGCGTCGTGCAGATGGCAAAAACAGGTAAATTGGGCGAACATGTTGACCACAGGAACTAGGACTCAGCAGCGGTGAAATTGCTATAAAATTTATGGTATGGCCTGCACTAGATAGAACGGGTCGACTTTGTTGAGCGTCACACCAGTGACTGCGGACATATGGGTACCACGGCTGTCCCGATGTTGTCATATACTTCCAACCATGATTGGGGTGGGGCGTGAAGGCAAGCAAGGTATCTTTAAGCCGGCAACACGTTGACGGGCCCTAGTATACATATATGTATATACAGAAAACTTAAAATTTAAACCTAAACCTGAACATGAACATGAAATTGTACTTGAACGAAGAAAGAAATAAAATATAATATACGCAATCCAATACCTAAAATAAAACGAAAAACTTCACAAATGAACACTCCACAAATGGGCGAATGAATGGACGGACGGACGGAGTTGTATGTACACTATAACCATGAACAAAACCATAACCATGAACATAAACATAAACATATAAAATCAACGTGAAACGTAGAATGAAGAATATATATCTCTATGTGTATGAGCGAGCGAGCAAGTACGTGAGACGGAGAAAATGAAAAAAGCGAAAGAAAAAAAAAAGAAACCCAAACACCTTCCACACCGACACTAACACCCCCTCCACTCCCTCCTCAACACCTCCGCCCACGCCATAACAAAATACACCAACCCAGCGGGTAACACGCATTTCACACCAACCTCTTTCCAATCCCATCTTCTTCCTCCCCATTTTCCGCCTCGCCAGCGTTTCCAGTATCCTCCTCCTCCTCCTCCACCACCACCACCACCACCACCTATTCTCATACCGCCTATACCTATACCTATCCCACCCCGTATACCTGACACGCCATTCCCACTACTACTACTCCCACCCGTAAACGAATTTCGGAGCAACGAAGTTACCGAGCCTCTCGGTTTATTGTGATTATGGCTGTAGTGGTGATGATGTTGATGGTGATGTACCCCAGAATGAGAATCACCCATAACATTCGTCGTCACCTTCGTCTTGTTAGAACCCGAAATTCCAGTCGAACCCAAACCCGAAGAAATTCCAGCTGAACTCGAAATAGTCGAAGCTCCAGTCGAAGGCTGAGGTTCCTGCTCCCACCACAGATTGCTCGTAACCCAGATCTGAACGCTCCGGCTGATCGACGTCGTTGTACCGATGATGGCCCATACGATGACGGGTCGTTTCGCTGCGCCATCGAACATACCTATACACCCACAAATGTATATATATTAACGATTAGAAAAAACCCTTCAACCACCCCCACCCAAAACCCTCAAAAAAACAACCCAATCACTCACCTCCATCGAAAATCCTCAACGTCCAAAGCGTCGCAGGCCAACAGATAGTCTGCAACGCCAACAATCTAACCAGCGTCGACAACGGGGTGTAATAGATTCTCCAGCGGGTTAGGAGGCCTGTTGTTAGTGCGAGGCATTGGAAGCCTGTTAGGATGCTCTGTTTGGGTGGGGGGGGGACGCATATAATGATAATATAATCAGTATATCTGTGAATTGACTTATTACAAGAAGGGGGATAAATGCCCACCCACAGCGCCGCAACCAAATAATCCACCTTTTCCGGTCCCCCTCCTCTCCCTCCAATCCCTCCGCCTGCTCCTCCCCCACCCCCATGCACACCCATACCCCCACCCCCACCTCCCACCCCCCAAAAAACAAAATAAAAATTAAACGCCGTCCCCAACACAGCCGGCACCACCGACAACCATCTGGAGAATTCGAAGAGGAGGGGTGTTAGACGTTGTTGGAGGGTGTTTGGGGGGATTAGGGGGCCTGAGGAGGGGATTAGGCGGGTTGTTGGGAGGCGGGTTGGCTGTTTTTGTGAGGGAGGGGAGAGGGGAGGGGAGGGGAGGTGGATGGATGGTAGGGAGGAAGGAGGGGGTGGAGTTGAAAGAAATCGGGAAAGAACACGATCGTCATTATCGACATATAACCCATAATATAAATCAACGAACTTACGGGTTCATCGGCTTCGGTCTCTGTCTCACCCGCTCCCAACATTCCAGGAGTAGTTGAAATCATCTTCACACCATCCCTCTCCCTCTCCCTCTCCCTGTCTTTACCTTTCGATGATGTGCCATAGAATACGGTATTGATGAGTCTCGCTCTTAAGCTGCTTGAAGGGTTAGATTTCCCTGCTGGTGCGTGCCAGATGACACCTTCGTCTTCTTCGTCGCTATCGGATTTCATGGATGAGGAGTATGAGTGCGAATATGAATGGGAGTGGTAGTGGTAGTGTGAGTGTGGGTGTGGGTATGGTTGATGAGGAAAGATGGTGAAAGTCGGTGTTGTTATCGAGTATGATTGGGAATGGGAGGGATGATGGAGAACGGGAGAGGAGATTGATTTAGTTGGGGATAATTTGGTTGGTTTGTTGCTAGATGTAGTAGTGGTAGACGACGACGACGCAGCGGTGGTAGCAGGGGTGAATAGGAACTCTGGTTTGAATTTATACGGGTTGTCTTGAGTTGAAGAGGATCGAGGACGAGTGTTTGGATTCCGTCTGGTATACACGGGGCTAGTTGTGGAAGTAGAACTTGAAGACGCAGATGTTGAGGAGGAGTAGGAGAAAGGAGAAAGAGCACTGTCAAAGGAACCATTCCGATGATGCCGAGTACGACGTTTACACGAGCATGAGCATGAATTGGCCATGGTCGAGGAAGGGGGAGCGCAAGTCGACGGACGTACCTTATAACATAGGGCGATTATGGAAACGGCTTGAGCATGGGATGGGCCTGAAGGGTCGACGTGCCTATGACTTTCGGGAGACCGACGGCCTTATCATTCACTCATTCATGGTCACTAACAGGTATATACAGTGCCTAGCAGAGATGGTAAGGACCTTACATGCTACATACATAACTATACACTCTGATAGGAATAGTGTGGAGGGCGATGCCGACTTGTGGTCAGTGCGAGCTCATGTAATTACCTCCTGAATGGGAGAAGGGGAGGATGCGGGATGGGATGGATGACTCCAGGTTGGTTGATGATTAATATAATACCATATCGACGACGACGACGACGAAAGAAAAATAAAACACAAATCAAAATCAAAATCAAATCAACCACCATATATCCACCTCCTACATAATATTAATATCCCTATCTCATCGTCTCGTCGCCAACGAAGACAATAAAATATCATAATCAATCTTTGCAGCTAAAAAGAAAACACAACATTAGTTCCACAGATTTCACTCCCCCCCCCCATAAAGGACCATACGTACCTTTCAACACAAGCTGACAAAACCTCCAAAACAACACAGGATCCTCCCTCTCAAACCTCCCCAACTCCTCCATACTCAACTTCCACAAAACCGACGGACGCTCCGCAACGACCCTCGCATTCCTCGGGGAATCCGATAACGCAGAGAGCTCGCCAGCAAGTGTCCCCGCCACCATCGACTCCTCCAACGTAGGCGTGTACATGTCATCGGCGAAATGATACGTAGCGCGGAGGACACCGGATTCGATGATGTATAGACCGTCTGGGGGATCGTTTTGGTTCCAGAGGATGTGGGATTCTGGGATGGAGATACGTTCGAGGTAGGTGAGGATTGGACGGAATTCGGAGAAGGAGATTTCGCCGTAGGAGGAGAATGCTTTGACGAGGGTGTTGAAGGGTTCGCGGTGTTCGTTGGCGGATATGTCGAAATGGGGTTGGAAATCTAGATAATTAACATGAGTGTGAACGAATGGTGATGAGTCTAGAAGGCAGAGCAGAACATACCTTGCGCAATAGTCCGATTACCCACATCATGAAGATGAGACAACCTCGGTGAGTCACCGAACGATTGAGCGAATAGAATATCCGCGTCTCGCCTACCAGGGAATGCTAAAAACAACCCAACCGCATCAGCACAATATCCTCCGAAAACCTCCTCAATCAAACGCCTGCTACTTACCATATGCTGAAATTTCTGCCTTGTGAGACCGGAACCATGCTCGCAAATAAGCGTTTTCCGTCCCTTCAAACAACCATCTATCTATCAGCGCGTGTAATACAACCATCACATCGGTTTTGATACTCACATTCCAGCGCGTCGTTCAACGCCGAGAACAATTCAACCCCATCCGCACCAAGCACCTCCACCGTTTGCAACGCTCTCCCGATAGCAGAGTCCGCATCGAATCCGCAAAACACCAATATGACGTGCTTCGCGATGACCAGTCGATGAACGCGTACGAATGCTTCTGCGGCAGACATATCTATACCAGCTACGAGTGAAAGGTCTAGAACGAGGAAACGGACGGGGCTGCGTTGCCATGAAGGTCCTTCTACTAGGTCTCGGATGCATTCTTCTACTGAAACGATGGTGCCGAAGAAAAGGAAACCTAATCAGCATATATATATATATGGTTAGGTATGTGGATGCGTGTGAGGGGGGCAGTGAACATCCGACCTTGAAGATTCATAATTGTAGTCTGCCTCGAGACCTCACGGAGGTAATCACGCTGAGAACTTGGTCGTCGAACGGATGACATGGCCGTTTCTCCACTATGCAGAGCGCGTATGCTTGGGACTTGAGAATTCTGGACGACGAAAAAGAAGCCTGAAAACGTTTGACACATTCAACATTTAGGATACACAAGTCGATAATAGGGTGGCGAGGCTTACAACTCATGATGATCCCGAAAAGAACTCCGATAACGAAATCCCATACGGTCATACAGACCATGATACTGATTATGGTTATGTACTCATTCCTACGCCAGACACTATCAGCATTATATAGCGCTCATCGAAGGGACTGAACATACCTGCTGGCGCGATGTCTTGCATCCCATAGCGCTTCCTTGACAAGATCCAAACCTAAGACGAAGATAAGGGCGCCGACAACCATAACCGCTAAACCATCAACCCATTAGACTTATATCGTGAGGTCGAGATCAAATAGGAATGGCCGTACGTATGTAGGCAATAGGTCCTGTCCCAATGAACAGCAGCGCGGCAGTAGCTACTGCCAACAAGAACGCTGCGACTCGTGTATGTCCCCCTACGCGGTAAAACCTGATCTCCAAACGTTAGTTACGGGAAACGAAAAAGAGTCGAGTGGGATCCAGTCACGTACAGTAGCGTATTTACATAGACAAGGTAATTTGGCCTGTAAATTCAGTCAATCAATGTAGCCCAATGGCTGCATGCGAATACTTACACCGTGCCGACCAACCCAGCAAGGAGATTTGAATAACCATGTCCCACTAATTCCTTATTGGTATCGATATCTTCATTGAGTGAAACAGCTAAACGTCATGACAATCCAGTCAACACGAACTCTCATACGCCTCTGTGAAGAGACTTACATAGCGCGGGTACGTTAAGAGGCGGATGTAGGACATTGAAGAACAACCTATCACCAACATAAAATCATCACTCATTTCTTGACAATGGAACGGTGGAAACGTACAAAGCGAATTGTGTTGGCAACGTATTCCATAACGGAGCGAACCTCACCGCACTAAAATCTACATATTATCAATTTTAATATTCGGGAAGTTGGGCATGCCGGATAAGTGGATACGATAACAAGAAGAAACTCACCCAAGTATGCGTAGAACTTATACCACGCGACTTGTTCCGTTCCTACATCGAATAACCACCCTTCGTGTCTAAGCATCCCTAAATCAAGTCTCGCAGCGGCTACGACGATATAGAAAAGGAGTGGTATGACGATGAAATCTAATACACCCAATCAATATTACCCACTCAGATTCAAAAGGGGAGTTAATGCAACGATACTGACACATGGGGAACACCAGCTGGTGTGTATATCTATGCGTGATAACCCTCAACAGTATGGCCAGACCCAACGGGACGAGCCATAGAACGAGGTTATGCGTGTTGAGGACGAAAAACTTGAATGTTTCCAAGTCGAACGCGAAATCGTCGTCGGGGAGTCGAGTGCTAACGGTCAACCTATACATGCAAGGATTACATCAGAGGGGATATCGCTGGTGTGAAACAAGCACATACCCCGTTAGTATGAGGAAGACACCAACCCCACCTATACATCTATCATTGATAGCCTTTTTAGCACACACATAGGTTCTTGGTGAAGCCCAGGCTCACCCGACAAGTATATGCCTCGGAAAGAACCCAATGATCACGCCTAACCTCAGCGCACCAAGAAGGAAAAACGCTAGGCCTAACAATATAAACAACAATACCAACATCAGCGAATCCGGGGAACGTCAAATACTCGATGGTCGTATGTGAATGGGAATGTAGATAGAAGGCAAGGAGACAAGGAGACGGGGGACAAGGAGGGGCTTGCTTACCAGTAAGGATAGACGAAAGCGCATACGCCACCAAAGTCGTCGCGATAATTTCTCTAGGATAATCTTCTCCTATCTGATCTGCGATACTTGTCGCCAGGATGTGAAAGAACGGCTATCAATCAAAACCACAAAGCTGAGTTAACTATCTTTTTGATGCGGAAACGCACGCAACCATAAAATAAGAAATACAGAAGAAACATAAACTCACCACAACCTCAATCATCATACTCCCATTCGCACCCGAGAACCCACTCCCGCCCAGCGTATACGTCAACTGTGCAATCACACAAGATACGAAGAACATGGAGACGCCCATTGGACCGGCTTGGTGTTCGGCGAACACGGATGTGGCAGGGAAGATGATCATGCCATCTAGAAGAAGGAAAGATGTATTGCAAATTGTTAGAATGAGAATATCATCAATTATATCGCGGAATAGGTTAGATGGGTGGGGGATGGGAGGTCTCGAACACTATCGCCAGCAATAGCGCGCGGCGATGTATGACACACAGAAAGAGTCGAGCGCGCGCAAAACATGATCGTTGATCTCCAAGTCCAAGATCTGATCAACCATTCAACGGAGATCGCGCATATACATAGCCACTGGACGATCACCAACTCTCCCACCCGAAATAAAACCAAAAAAACCAAAAAAACCAAAAATAACCGAAAAGAAAAGAAAAACAAACACATAAAAAACCACACTCACAACTAACCCCATCCAAAATATTCAACAAACTCCCCAATAACACCGCCGGAAGGGCTTTTACACCCGACTTCCAATTATCCTTATTCCTCACCTCCTTTAATGTGTTTACTACCAATCGGAACGTTGTGCCACCACCGTGCTTACATTTACTTAAGAATCCAGGGATAGGCTTCGTTGGAGATGTAGAAGATGAGATAGTAGCGTAGTGTGAATGAGAGTGCGAACGTGGTTGAGTGGAAGCGTATGATGGTATGGATATAGGTATGTGATCGGTTGAAGGAGGGTGAAGAAGGAGAGGCGCACGTTCGTCCGGGGTTAGATTGTCTGAAGGACGTGTAAACGTAATCGTAGGTGTTGTGATAGTATTCGTCGCTATAGTCGGTGAAGCATGCGCCGTTACCGTAGCAGAAGAAATACTTTCTGCCGCATTTGTATTTGGGGTAGTAGGAGAAGTCGTACCGCCCTCATTAAACCGCTGCGCACGTAGTCGAGATTGCTGTTGTGAAAGCAGGATGGAAAGACCTGATGGATGGGTTGTATGTTGATGCTGATCTCGTCGAGGTGGTGGAGATGATTGACGTGGTGTAGCGATTCCTGGTATTTCCGTTTCGTTATCTGAATCTACTTCCCTTTCTCCTTCCCCATCCCCTTCAACCTGATTCGTAGTTGCGCCACCCGAGTCTGCTGAGGAGAAAGAAGACGTTAGGGTTGATGGAAAACGAGTTGATTTCGACGTGTCTATGGATGCATCGGATAACGAGCCGGTGGATAAAGATAAATCCGTAGTTGACCGGTCTATCGAAGGACGTGATGGCAAGGACGGTAAACGCGGGAACGAACCGGGGCTTGAATGCAAACTCGAGGAAGGGATATCTTCCGAGTCGAAAGAAGACAGAGTGTAGACGTGTGGAAATATGAAGGAGTCTCTTTCCCTTCCCCTTTCACGTTGCGGATCGTGTTCACGTTCGCGTATGGGTGTTAGGTTAGATGAGGGTTGGTTGAAATGATGATGTTTTGGTAGGGAGCCGTAGGAGCCGTATTGGGAGGATGGGAAGGGTGGTGGTGGTGAGAGGAACATGTTGGAGAGTTGCATTGTGTTGAGGCGGATGGATTTTTGGGAGTGTGGGACGACGGCATGGTTAGTTTGGTGTGAGGGGGATAGGTTTGGTGAGGGGGATTGGTAGGGGTTGAGGGTGGGGGTGTAGGGTGAGGAGGAGTAGGATCTGGTTTGGAGGAGGCTGGAGGGTTTGTTTGGTAGGGGAGGTGTCATTGGGAGCAGCAGCAACGCGAGGAGAGGGGAGGTAGTGAGTACGAGTTTATGAATTAGTATAAGAACCACAAGAGTTAAGGCCCGCGCAAAGAGAGTGTGAGTGAATTTCGCAATAGGACGAGATGTTACGAAGAAAGAACGTAATAATGAGTGGAAACGCAACGACTTACCCGGCTCTGTGTAGAGGCGAGTTCTGTATTTGTACTTGGGTACCACTCAGCTGATGGGATGGCATTGGCTCAGGTTGCGGCAGGGTGTCGTGACCCAACGCAAGTTCAGGCTCATCGCCGGCTGCGGTAGTGTTGCTATTGGTTCGTTCTACGCTCAATAGTCTGGCCTTGCCAGGGCGCATCAGATTAGGCGAGTTACGAGGAGACGAGGATTCATCTTCATCAACTTGCAAGGCGGTATCGAGTGCCATATCAGCGTTGGTGCGGCCGTCTTCAGTATTCGACCGAGTGAACTGTCCTCGATTGTTACTGAACGACATGCGTCGGAAAAGCGAGCTCAAACTCGAGGTCGACGCTGAGAAGCCCGCCTGTAAGAACCCCAAGCTGGTTGACAACGGACTAGGGTTTGAGTTTTCGCCAGCATCAGAGTCCAATAATAATTCCATAATATTATTATTATCGCGGAGGCTATTATTGGCCCCACTTCCTTATTTGGTGCAAGGAGCACGTGGTATCACCTCTGCTCGCCGCCATTGACGCTGAGCGCGTCTTCATCTTGTTCTGCAACCACCATGTCCAACACCATAGCTCTGTACGTCCCCATCAGTCCCGCACTTCATCCCAACTCATTTTGGTTCCTCAGGTACCCCCTTTCAAACTTCACCTTCAGGTGAGCAAGTCATCTGGGCTCTCTACACGCGCTTCTCTCACACACAACACCATATCCCTGTGTGAATCCATCTATCATCAGCACCAAGGAAGCCCAGCCAGAAGAAGACCCGTCCGTCGCAGCCCGTTTACAGCGTTTGCAGAATAATTATGAAGATTTCGGCATGCGGAGGACGGTCGAGGGGATTCTGGTCGTGCATGATCATGGCCATCCGCATATTCTGATGTTACAGATTGCTAACGCGTTCTTCAAACTGTGAGCGTCCTTCTTTCATTATTTTTGCTCGGGGAGGAGGGCGGTGTATCAAGACCGTAACCGCGCCGTGTTCCGTATCGAATCCAAATAACCGTTTTACCGCTGACTTGCTTCTTCTTTCCTTTCTTCCTTCTTCTGGATACTATCATACACCGTGACACCCATGCCATGCCCAGTCACTTCATCCTATTACCCTACCAATCATGCGAACCCTACGCACCTCATGTTTGTTTTTGATATTTCCATTGGAACGCATGAGTGCGGCGATCACTTGCATCCTGGCGGAAAAGAAACATTCTTAATCGCTGGAACTACTTGGAGCTTTAGAGTCAACGGATGTTCCCGTTGAGCTCCATATGTCTGGTCTTGTGCCGTAGAACTGCTGCACTATGACTGTCATCCATTTGTTCATTTCTTTCGACTACCCCACTTCACTTCGAATCGGCAGTCTATTTCTCCTCGAATTTTCCGTCATTACACCCTACCCCCCCTCCTCATACCCCATCCTCTAATCTCCGTTACTACTTCCCAATTTCACTCCATACCTCCTTGCTTCCATAATCACCAACCACTAATCACCAACCGCCAATAACCAATCACTAACCCCACCACACCACCCATTCCAGCCCAGGCGACTACCTAAAACCAGGCGAAGACGAAATCGACGGCCTCAAACGCAGATTGGACGAACGTCTCGCACCTCCATCCGGTTCAGCCCAATTCAACTCCACACACGGTGTAGATAATGAATGGGAGATTGGAGACTGTTTGGCTCAGTGGTGGAGGCCGAATTTCGAGACGTTTATGGTGAGTTGGGGTTTGTTTTGCATATTTTGTTTTTTTTATTATTTTTTTTATTTCTATGATGCTGTGGATACAATGTTTTGCTTTTGCAATTCGCGTAAAGTGGATTTTATCTTGTGTCGATTCATATTTAGTCTATTGGTAACGAGACGCAAACCCGCTGACCGCAACATCTAGTACCCATTCATCCCAGCGCATATAACCAAGCCTAAAGAATGTAAAAAAATGTTCCTCGTACAAATGCCAGAACGAAGTGAGTAGTAGTACAATACATCCCCCGTTCCCCACCTCCCTTTTTCCTCTTTACTTTTTACTTCTTCAATTTCGCGGACCTTCTTCCATCCGTTCGAATCCCGAATTCGACGAGACTTTCTTTGGATGGCTTTACACGCTTTTCCTTTTTCTTGATTGTTTATTTTATTATAATCATCTTGAGTTATTACACGAATAAATATCTTCTTTGATTACTCGTTCATTCGACTATTTGTCGTTGAGCGGTCTTTTCGCGTCTTGTCTGTATTTATAATTATAATCCATGACAATCACCATTTAGCTTTAGCTATACCTTTTGAGTGACGCATTACATTACGCACGCACCTTCATATCTGTTTCTATGTTATATTATCACCACCTCTCATCCCTCATCATCACCCCCGCAATCACTATCATTGTTCGATACTCCACATTACGGCCTTTTTTGCGCCTTCTCTATTCACACCACGCTATTACTTCTTCAGCTTCAGCTTGAGCGTGTATTTGCGTTGCATCACGCGCATTTCATTGTCTTATTTATCTGCATTCACCACTCCTTACCCCACAATCACTATCGTTATTCGACACCTCACTTTTAACCCTGCTTCTCCCCTTCCTCCTTCCTCTTTCCTCCTTCGTCCTTCCCTCACCTCTCTCACCCCCACACCTCCACCACCTCACCTTCTCACCTCACCTATTCTCACCTCTCCCATGTCTATAATTCGATTTATCCATCAACTAACCAATTTACGGCATAAAAATACAGAAGTCCTCGCCGTCCCGAAAAACATGAAACTCCTCGCCATCCCCCTTTTTGAACTGTACGACAACGCGGCGAGGTACGGTCCCCAATTGAGTGCGATTCCACATTTGCTTTCACGGTACGTGTTTTCTTTTCTTTTTCTTTACATTCCTTTTAGTTTCCTCTTACTTCATGTTGTATTTTTCGTATTGTGCTGCATTGTGTTATATCTTGTTCTTGTGAATACTGAGCTGAATCGTATTTCTTTTTGGTTTGTGGAAATAGGTACAATTTCATCTACCAGTAGATGCTGCTTTCATAAACGGAGAAGGAAATTGTTTGTGATTGTGACGCGCCTGTGCGTTTGTGTAGTTGTGTTGTACATGGATGATACACCGTCTCCCGTTCGCCGTTTTAGTCTGCATCGCTTTGTGTTAGCTTCTGCTTTCACGGAATGAAGAACTACTATCATAAATCATAGAAAATCCTCTAAGATTTGGGGTGATGCTCAGTTAAAACGGTAATTCATGAGAAGTTAGTAAAAGTCGTGGAAAAGTCTGCTCAAGGCGTGCTAAGTCAGGTTAGTCGGGAGAATGTGAGAATGAGTAAGGTAGACGCACTTCATACCCATCCTATCAGGTGACCTGTGACTTAGTGTGACTGAGAGGTTAGCAAGAAAGGGGCAGTTGGTGTTGACATTAACATAACACTATGTATAATGCATCAATATACACAGTATATCATAACTTTAGCCCACATTAAGCTTGTAACCGCTTTCTTTGCTGTATCAGGCCATTAATATGTCACTTTTGTAGACTCCTTCACATCTGAACGTGAACACCGAAAGCGCCTATTCAAAGCACCTATGGCGCACGTGTAGTTTTTGTACGCACAGAAGCAATTAAATTTTGAAAATCAATCCTACTCACAACACCAACGGAAATTGGTCAACATCAAAAATTAAGAGAGTAGCTTTCTGAATTTTTGATGCTCTTAAAACTCCTATAAGCTGCCTCAAAACATTGATTTTTAAATTTTTCTTCAAAGTCACGGTTTGTAACGCCAGATCAGATGAGTACGTAGTGCGTCTACCTTACATTTAGTCATTTGTAATATTTATGTCACAGTTTGTGGTTACTTTCGTAATTTCAGCAGATCGTGACAGCTGTTTTCAAAAGTCTAGACACCCTAGAAAAAAATCGCATGTCGGAGTTTCCATACTGGGATAGGGGAGTTGTCCGGTAATGTCTTAGTACATTGACAAGATTATTGTATACAAAATAAAGAGATTATCATTTGGAATAGAGTAGAATTATGTGGAATTTTCGAAGAGAATTTTGACCTTCCTATCAATGCTCGATGCTCCGTTACATCACCTACTCTTCGCCAGTTATGGAGAATGCGCTGCACAGTCCGTTTACTCATTTGAGTATGCTGAGATATCTGGGAAGGGCGAAGCGTCCGGGACATTGTAATAACGAGTTTTTTTTGTTCTGAATATAGCGGTAGTTACCCATGGTGAAGCTTCGAAGAGTGAAGGAATGTCTCTGGGAGCGTCGAAACTGGGTTAGTTATTTTAAGACTCCGATTCCATAAATGGCAGCTCAGCCATCAACTCCGAATGCACGATTTTTTTCCAAAGTGTCTAGACTTTTGAAAACAGCTGGAAATGGTATCAGCCAATAGCAATTACTGAAGGCATCACAAGTTTCAGGGTGGTGTTGTTACAACCTGTCCTGAGTGACTGTGACTTTGCATGACTGCTGAAATTATGAAAGTAACCACAAACTGTGACATAAATATTACAAATGACTACATGTACTCATTCTCACATTCTCCCGACTAACCTGACTTAGCACGCCTTGAGCAGACTTTTCCACAACTTTTACTAACTTCTCATGAATTACCGTTTTAACTGAGGGTGATGTTCCTTGTATGTCATTATTATAAAAGAAGTAGAAAACGAAGCGTTGAATGGCTTTGCGAGATGCGCTACACGGGTTCTATTCTTCGGAGCGCTTTACAAGTCATTGCAGATATCATATATTGGACATGGTTGCGGAATATAGCAATCATGCATCTCGCCGATCAGCAAGCCCCCGAGACCAGGACACAAATTCCAGCTCCAGAGAGCTGAGCATCTGTAGACCCGTAGCTAGTGCATCGTCTCCTCGGCTCGCCTGAATCACTTCGCAAGCAAGAATGCCAGTTATCCTTAGTACTTACTCGCAAAGCTGTGGAATGTAGGGCGAGCACCAGATAACGTGCTAGAATAGCTTGCCGCGAAGGTGATGTAGATGACTGTACATTATTGCTCATTATCAGGAAACATTGTTTCTATTATATCGATAAACTAATGTTCAGTGTATGACAAACTAAGAAACGCGCAGGAATCCGTCTCAACAACACTATCTTAAAAATAGCGGCAATAATACTGGGTGGCCTCTCCAGCTATCCTCACTATACCCTCCACGCCTAGAAATATGGTCCCGAAGTGACTATCATTTTAATATTGCATATAATAGGCGCTATCTTCGTTTTGTAGTTCTCGAAAGACCTGCCTGAAACGAACAGACCACCATCCGCGCTCTTCCCTTTCTCTAGACACGGCGTTGCCTCGTTCGCTAGACGTGAGTTGGAAAGAGGGACTTTTCGGCATAGGTAGGCCTGAAGCAAGCAATCCTTGGATAGCACTGTCTACGCCGGCATTTGAGACGTCACTTTTATGAGGTACTTTGACTGCGCCGAAGGAAGGAGGTATCGACAAGGCGTGAAGAGTGAATGCTTGACACTTCTGGAAGGCAGAGACCCAAGATTGGTTATTTGGTTGCTCTTCTGGCAAGGTCAAATATAGCGTCTTGACGACGGCAGAGTCAAGCCTCTCAATCCCTGAGTTACTCGTTTTCAATGGAACGACGTCTAGCTTCAACACCGTATCTAGAAGAAAGAAGTTTGAGTGGCTGATTCTTAGAGCAATGTGTTCGTGCACACCGTGCCCAACCTCGCTTGAAACCTCAGAAACTTCGATTATCCGAGAGACGCCGATATCATCCATCAACGTCATCGAAGGTTCGGATCTCTCCCCTGAGGAGGGGGTAGTAAAAAGAGCTAGGTCTGTGAACAAGAACACATGCACGAGTTCTGATGGAGACTTTGCATTATCTTTCGACGTCGAGATGCTTGATAATTGTTTCGGAAACCTTGATTGCGAGCAAGGAGTAAAAGGTGATGCGATACCAACACCAGACGGAAAATAGGCTGAAGTTGGAGTGGTTGGAAGCGTAGACGAACTGGAGCTGTATGATCTGAACGAAACTCCTGTTGACGAAGATGCGGTCGAACCCGACCTGCTACGGCGGCCCGCGTCCCACTCGCCAATCGCGTCGACAAGTCGATGATTGTGTTTGAGGTGATCGTATGTTACTGAACTATAGGTGGATGGTTGAGTTGAAAGATTCTTGGCACGGCATTCTGAGGGTTGAAGTTGACGAAGTGCGCCCTCCATAAATAATCGGCGATCTCGCCTGGCTAGTTCCAAATCCTTAGGGAGGCCTCGAATACGCCTCGACACATTCTTGGCAAGTTCATATTCATCTTCACGCAACTTAACCTCAGTCATCACGCGTATCATCAAGTCGGTCGAATGCCGCAGTGTGAACGTTGAGATATAGTCGGGATGTGCCTTCTGCGTAGCATCCTGAAGTCTCTTAGGGGACGATCAGCCGTAGATTCCACGCAAAAATATTGATAAGGCATACTTGAAAATAATCGGAGTATTTTGCCAATCTGTTGACAGGTTCTTCCAGTAGTCGATCAAGTGTCCATCCGCCACATTGGGGTGAAGTTTCCTGCATCTTTATGAAATCGCCCAAATCGCTACCATCCCTAATCTGCCTCCTAATCAACGCCGCAAGTTCGCCCAACCTAACGAGATATGGCTGGTACACTTCTAGTCGTGGAACAAACGACCGTATGGTATCGGCAAATTTCTCCACAACGGGATATTGCGCCGTTCGTGCTCGTTGTATTGCATCTAGGAGCTGGACGTGCAGATGGACGATGTCGTCGAACCAGTCCAGTAACTTCGCTAGATCTAATGGTACTCCAGATATCCACGCCTTGCTATCCTTAATGCGTAGTGGAAGTATGAACAAATCCAGGATTGTATGTAGACGCGCAACATATTCCTTCTCGGTCTCGCAAATTTCACAAATAATTTGTTGACGCTGGATCTCCTGCTCACCATGCCGTTTAACAAGAATATCGTATATCTCTGGAGGCAGGTCTGACTGCCACGATCTAAGGCCCGGTTGTTGGCAGCTTCCGGATTCACTATGTTCCTGCGGAGCGTTGGGTTTCTGACTTTGGGGGCGACGATCGACCAGAATTTCGTCGTCATAAACGGAAGCTTCGCTAGGACTATATGCTAACTTGCCGGATACGACCGATGCCGGATTGAATTGGGATGGACGCGATTCACTGAGCTCTTTCGCTTCGCGAGGGATTGGCTTACTTGAATATCGTACAGGAGGAATGCCAGATACCTCACCGTGCAGCCTACGGCCATTTGACTTAACCTTCGTCGTTTCCGAGCCGCTCAATTTCCTGAATAACGCTTCCGCCCCGACGCTAAGTGCATTATAATCGTCATCTTTCCATATATGGTGATTGTCGATAGCAGAAAGGTCACTGTCCGCCTGCGACAGCGCCCCTTCACTTTGAGAGTGCAACATCTGCTCAGGGCCCAGAGCCCCTTCTTGACATGTGTCGGCCGATATAGACCTAGGTGTATGCGCGTCATCATCAGCTTGGTGGCCAGGTTTGTGATGGTCGTTATCAGAATCGGTGGACTGTTCCAGGCTATGAGAATCTTGGTTGATCAACCGCTGCCAGTCTTCTTCAGGCTGCGCATGAACCGTATCGTGGAGAGAAGTAGGGCCGTTAACATAGTAAGCAGACATTCGTTTCGGCACTAAGCCAGGCATAGTCGAGACAGTCTTCACAACCGGCGACCGAGACTGTGACCTATCCATACCGTTTTGCGATACCTTGGCGTTCTGAGGTAATGCTGGAGAAGCACGGGTCATCGTAGATAGACGTTCGCTTGGATTGGATCTTGCATTCGTAGTTTTGATTTTTGCGGACGGAAGAGCCTTATCTCTATCTCTAGATACTGTTGTTGACATGATTTCCTGAGGCGTTCCGTCATACCGATACGTCACGTCATGTTGATCCGTTTTACGCTGATAAACGTCGCCCTCGTTCGAAACACTGATCGCAACGCCCGGTTCGCCGTGATAGTCGCTTTCACTGTGTAGAGTCCCAGAAGAATCGGTATAGTGATGCGTCTGTAGTTCGAGTCCGCTAACTATCCCTAAAAGAGCCTCGCGACGTCGATCATGGATGGCCTGGAAACTGTCCATACTGTCCTCAGTTTTGCCTTCGAACTGGCCCACGTTTCCAGCTTGAATGGAGGTTTCATGTTGTTCTTCATCCTCATAAATGCTGCGATCGTCATCATCTTCGCTTTCTGAAACTTGCATTACTCGGCGCTCGTTCAATTGGGGTCGGGGAACAGATGAAGATCGCTTTGCCATAGATGGGTTGTTGGATAGTGCTAGTCCAAGTCCAATACCAGATCGGTTCGCCGGAGAGCGTGAATTCAGTCCTGCGGTCCTATCGACCGGTCGGCCTGTTCTGTTGGATGGTACAGGTACCCTGGATCTTCGGCCTTCAATTTCGCTTTCTGAACCTGAGGAAACGCTCAGCGTATCCGCGTTGGCGACTACTAGGCGTCTCCGATCCTTGGCGGCCAATTCGTATCGATATTCCAGGTCTGATTCATCAGTACTCGGCTCAAGCGCCCCATATGCTAGCTCAATCGATCTATCCGAGTACTGTCCGCTGGGGTATCCTAGGCTCTTCTCGTTCACTTTGCGGCGACCTTGAAAGCGGGGAAGACCAGAAGTAACGGGAGTTCCGAAGGATCTGATGTTATTTTTACCGGGTAACTGAGGAGTCGCGGTAGAGGTGGCCGCAGGCATTTTTGGTTTAGGTGGAGCACCAGGATCAGTACAAGAGCGGCCTCTGAACCCAAATTGCTTTTCCGTAGGCCCATTCTATAAAATATTCAGGTGAATACGACGGCCAAACAAGAATCTACCTACCTTCTTGAATCCTTGACTTTGCTCTTTCTTTGCTAGGATGCTTCTGATCGACCGCGGAGTGGGACTGCTCGGATTAGGAGAAAAATGCGCGTCAGGAATGTCCTGAGTAGCCGACGGGACTGCTGGTGACCTGAGAACCGATTTTAAGACTGATTTCGGCCTAGCCTTGGGAGTACCTCTATCGTTGGTGGAATCATGCGAGTCGGAACCCGCTTTTGGTGTATCAAGGAATTTCGGGGTCGAATTGACAGCAGGAGACACGCCAGAACCATAAGCCATACTTCTATTCGTCGCATTAGAATTGAAATCCAAGGCAGAAGACGGCCGCCCTGTGGACGTTGGTAAGGGGAGATGAGACGAAGTCGGAATTGCACCAGAGGCGGGAATCTCCCGATTTCCTCGTGAAGGCGGTCTAGTCATTTTACTTATAGTATCATTGAGAGAGGGTAATAGTTGCGTCTCAAGTAACGGGATAGTTCCAACTCGACTTTGGCGATTGGAACGCGACGACCTTGACGTTGACAAGTGGGATACCGAGGGCGTCTCAGCAACCTGAGGACTGGCCATATAGTCATAATGAGTGTAGTCTCCTCCTAAGTTAGACGTCGTCCTGAACATATTGTGAGGTCGTGTGGAGTGCTCTATATCACCACCTTCGTGAGTAGTGTCGCCATAACCAGAGACCGGATAGGCGAGTCCAGCAGCAGCAGCATAATGTGAAGGAGGCAAGAAAGTTCGTGCAGGACGTCCGGAGAATCCACCGTCACTTGATGGTATAGGTGAACGAGATTTGCTGCGCATTGACGGTGGACGTAAAGGCATGTCAGAGAGTCGAGGCCATCGCTTGAGTTCAACTTGGATGTTTGTTTCGTCATATTTATGTGAGGACGTATCGCCAATGGTACCAAATACTTCCAAACCAGTTCCCGTACTGTTACCGTTCCTCAACTCATTGCTCAGCCACGTAATTATATGCTCACCTTCCAACACAGGCCGGAATACCAATAATGTATCGCTCAGATCCGGCTGGATATCCTTTTACCGATATCGATTAATGAGGAGCTGTTCCGGTGGTCTTGTTGTCCTCATGCTGAATCAACTTCTAGAATCGCCCCTGCTAAATACATGGATGTAGGTTGGGACTTGAAACCATTGAAGGGAATAGTTCGTCATAAACCTTCCTCAAGAACTGATGTGCAAAATATCAGCGACGAAGTACTCAAAGCCCAGACCTAAGCTGCTTGTGGCCCTGCAACTTGCTACTGGCAAACAAGTAGCTTTGACCGAGTGCATCCCAACTTCGGATAATCGTAGAGGGTGTTGCTTTGACCACATGCTGCGGTTTTAGCGACTCACTATCGATGTCTTACGCCTGGTGTGCCACCCAACGGCCAAAGCAATCACCCCGTAATCACCGATCTCTCTGTGGCTATTGTCAAAGCAATGCCCCCTCGTGGTGTACTTAAGGAGAGGAGGGGGAGTAGTACTCGCTAGTAGTGCACACCCTCACCTCGTTTCTCAATCTATTGTCTGTGCCTCGTCGTATAATAGGACTGGCACTGCTCTCAACAACAATAACGACTCAACCATTTCCGTTGCCAATGTCAACCCCCGCGGAAATCACCAAGCCAGTCGACGCGGCCATGGTACAGAGGTGATTGGATCTGCCTGTGTATCATATGCTGTTGCTGACCACCGCTGCGTTTTCTGAGTATAGTCAATCCAATTCTCCATCGATCCACCTCGAGGACGTCGATTCGCCATCAATAATTTGTGTTTCTGGGCAGTCATCGCCTCCACCACGAACTACGCCCATGACGATCGTCTCCCTCATGCAGCAGCCTCCACAGTTCAACAACAATAACCCATCCAATGCTCCGGGAACGTATTATTTTGCAACAGGAGCCACAATACAGAATGGTGTTCCCCACCTCGTATTGGTGCGCAGACAGCGACGCTATCGCGGTCCAAAGTCCTCACCACCCCCAACACCCTCGAGTCTTCGGCTAGCAAAGGACCTGAGCTACGCGGTGATGAATCGATTGCGGCTGTTACGGCAACGTGGGGAACAGCGGGGGAAAGACGCACAGCATGAAGAATACGAGCGTGGCGAGGGCGAAGACGGCTATGTTCTGCCGATGGATCATAGCACCCGACCCCTCAAACGACGCCGACTAGCGAAAGCTTGATGCGGTGTCGTCCACAGTATGAGCAACTATGGCCATAAGATGGGTGGCTCCATTCGCATTATACACTATCTCCCTTTATCCCCAGAAGTGGTTTTCCCAGACTGCGGATACAACAGCATCGACGGACTCTCATATATATCGTTTCCATCCTGCATTCAGTATTGTAGCAATGATCGTATTTCATCCTAGCGAAACATCTCGGCCACCCACGTCCTTAGCGTTACCTAGCATTCTCCTCCCTTACATTTACATATATCCTCACAAGTATAAGTGTTGTACAGATAGTTATTCGCTCGCAGCAACTCACTGCCCTCGATTCTTTTGCATCCACCGAACCGCAGTTTCAGCCCATTCCTCGCCCTGGCCTGACCCCAAAGCCCAACTGAGACTAATATGATTATGACCCTTCGCAATCACCTTCTCAACACGGATGCCGATTTTCTTCTGAGATTCTTGGTGGAAGTCCTCTCCAACAATCTTCAACCAATCGGGCTCCTTCTCGCCTTCGACCAACAACAGATTTGGAATACTTGCTACGTCGCTCTCCGGAACGTTCTCCAATAGCGCCAGTGGTACATTCTTCTTAGCTTCTTCCTCTCCACCCCAATAAATATTCATCAGGTCAACGAAATCGCTTTTCTGGCCAGCGGGATGTAGGTGATACGCTCCGGACAGCAATATGAGACCCTTAACACGTTGCTTCAGTTCGTTTGGCGTTAAGCCGGGGTACAGTAAAGTCGTAGAGACATGGACTGCACCAGCAGAATGGCCCGCCAAGAATATCGAATTGGTATCCGCCTGAGCGAGGCCTTCGTCCGATGACTTGTTCAAATTCTGGACTACCCATTTGACGGCATCCCGAATGTCCTCCGGTGGACCAGGGAATGTGACGTGAGGTACTAGTCGATAATCGGGAATGACTGATATGAAGCCTTTTTGTGCGAAGTATGTTGCGACATTAGCGTATGCAAGATCAGAAGGTGCTGGGAGGGTACGCTCGCCAGTGGTGAAACCGCCACCATATACAAAGAAAAGTACTGGACTTGATCCAGTTGCAGGCTCTGGAGGGTAATAAACGTCCAGCTAATCATTGTCAGTATGGGGACTGGGTAGCGGTTTATTGAAAGTGGGTCTTACTGACTTGATGTCTTGGAGTACTCCCATACGTGAACGTCTTCATCGGTATGCCTTTGATGAGGGTCCGCTTTTCCTCCAGTAACGGGATAAAGGCAGATATGGCTAGTCAATCATACGCATTAGATTGGACCTCGAAATGCAAAAAACAAACGTACTCGGAACGAGGACCTTCATGATCTCGGTGTCTTCAAGCCTTGCCACAGCGTCCATCTTGTCGTCAGTCAAACACGAGCCCTTCAGTGAAAGAGAACGATTCAAGGAGATGGTGAGATCTTATTCGACTTTAGAGGAATATAAGGTGAGATCATGATGGGTCTGAGCTTGAGAATGCTTAGTGATGGCGCCGTTATTTAGAAGGACATGCGAAAGTTATAAATAAGGGCATGCTACCGATAGGACGATTGGACCCCCTGAAGACTCTATTGCGCCACTGATAAAAAAGCGCTATCATTACGAGACGCGAGTGAAGGTCACAAGTTTGGGAGCGAAGTGGGTCATCTCTATCGTAGAAGTGAGCGCCGTAACGAGTGGGTCCTTTAGGCCATTGTGATGGGGCCTCAGTCCTTTAAAATCATTCAGCGGGTTTCCGGTGGTGTCAGTCAGTACAGCAGGGGCGGTTCACAGTAGATTAGACGGGGGTATTGGGGGGCACCTCCAGGAGTAGAAGCAAAACTCAAAATCTCGAACTTTGACGCCCGGCATCCTACTATTAGGCGCCTCACCGACTCAGGCTCTACTCTCAGTTCTGGTTTATTTTCAGATTCATCCCAACCATAATATGTCTCTGCTCGTTCTCACCGGCGATGATGTCTTGAAAGTATCAGAAACGTTTCAAACCGAAGAACTAGAGTCTCTCATGTCCAAAGTTTTCATTACGATTTCCGATCCTGCAGCGTCAACGAGCTCATCACCTCCAAGGACCACCATCCCCACTGAACGACATAAAGTTTTATTCATGCCTTCCCGACTGAAAGATGTTGGAACGTCTATCAAAGTCGTATCCGTACCAACCTCTGGTGCAGGTGGTCTCCCGGCATCCACGCTTGTCATAGACGAGGCTTCAGGTGCAGTCAAAGCCATTGTGAACGCCAGGAGTTTGACAGCATTGAGGAATGCAGCTGGTGGGCGACGTCATTCCCCTCAGAATGTCTGATATTGTTTTAACTCCAAAGACATCGATCATACAATAAGGATCGCTTTTGTCCACACATCTCGTTGGACCAACGCATCCTAAGACCATCGTTGCGTTCGGTGCGGGAAAGCAAATAGAGACGCATCTGGACCTACATCTGCGTTCATATCCTTCCATCACTCAATGTGTCATCGTCAATCGATCTTATAACGATCGTTTACGGGCACTAAGTGATCGCCTCTTGAGTCGATATGCTAAAGTGCGAACGACGTGCATAGGTCGACAAGCTACAGGCTTGGCGGTCAATGATCGGCTCGAAGAAGAGATCAAGCAGTATGTGGGGAATGCATCTATCATCATCTGTGCGACATCATCGACTACCCCTTTGTTCCCATCGCAGTGGGTCAGAAACGGTACCCACATCATTCTAATCGGTAGTTATACCCCACAAATGCGGGAGGTGGACAGGGAGCTGATCCTTCGAGCGTGTAATCGCGGATCGTCCTCGGACACCACCTCTCCATTGGACAGAATTCTGCTCGTGGACTCCAAGGAGGCATGTTCTGTTGAAGCCGGCGAGCTCATTGACGCTGGCATTGGAACTGATGGGATGAGTGAGATTGGTGAGTTTATACGAACCGGAGGAGCGGCTTCGAATCGTCGAGATATTGATGGTGGCGAGGATGTGTGGTCTGGAGGGGTGACGATCTTCAAATCGGTGGGTCTTGGTGTGCAGGATGTTGCTATTGCTTCGGCAGTAGTGGAGAAGGCACTCTCGTCCAGTCCGAGAGTCGGCACGGTCATCAATGATTATGACACTACATGATATCCTGGGGTGTAGCTACTTTATCGACCAAATGAGAGGTCCTCCAGTCAATCTAACCTTATACTTCATTTAAGATAGTCTCGCCACTGGTTTAAGGATGTCACTAATCTTTGTCATGATCAGCTCAGTATATTTACTGAGACACGTTGTAAAGTACATGGATAAGGTGATTGTGGAAATAGGAATAGGTGCACGACGATGCAACCAGAAAATCGACGAGTCCAAACAGACAACACTGGTCAAGCCCATCAGAAATGGCGGAAAAACAGGTACAACGCAATATAAGGAAGCGCAAATACAGTGCACACGAGGGCAAACACAAAGTAATAGACCGTATCTCCCTTGAAGACCCTTTGAATCTGAGAGTAGATGAGCCTCGATGTTGATGTTGATGAAGAGGATGGTAATTGTGATTCAACATCGCGATCGCCTTCAGGCCTATCGTTATGAGCTGAAATCAGTGTGCGAGTGCAGTCCAAGTCGCTTCGAAGCACTCCTGGAATGACTTGCACATTCAAGTTGCCTTCCGAACTCGGGCGGCGGTTAGAGTACGTGCGTTCACCGTAGGGGAAAGGTTGGGTATACATATACGTTCCAGTGTCGAACAAACTCGCCCGTTCGGCCCGAGCTCTAAGCTGATCCAGATAGCTGAGGTTGGAAAGCCCTGCCCAAGTTTCAGCAAATTGGCCATGAGAGGTAGTATTAACATGGGGAGGTGTATGATCATCACCCGAGGTCGAAGCTGTTGTCGGCGCTCTAGCCGACTCCATTTGAGATAAGGTGTGAGAGAGGGGGTGCCCATAGAAGGGTGGGGGGAGCCCTTTGGGGATACGGTCATGGAGGAGAGGTTCAGACTCCCGAGTGCTGGAATAGGACATGATTAGCAAGAATAAGGTTAGAATGGAGGCGTGTATACATACTTGTCGGTATTCCCAAGTGCATTGGCTTGCGCGTCCTCTTGGAAAAGGGGGAAACGAAGCGGCCAATTGGTGTCATGATCCATTGGTACGGCGGGAAGTACGGTGAATAGTCGATAAGGCGCGATGCACGTTGGGAGATAAGTCGTAAGAATTAGCTGGGCATGTTGCTTCGCAGCAGCGAGATATATATATATTAGAGGAGGATGTGGCTTCGTCCGAAAAATATGACGACTCTGTGGCCGCAGGTGGCCACTAGTGAGACAAAAGTAGAATACCACGAATACCAAATTTACGGAGGCCAGACGAACAGGGTGGTTTAACGCGGCCCACAATCCAGAAAGAGAGCCATGTTGCGTATCTTCTCTTTGTCCGATGAGTATTGGCCAATATAATGGAAAATGAAGGAGGGTAGCTTCAGACGACAGTATCTGTGAAGATTGTCAACCCATAATAACACTCGAGCTCGAACGAGAATGTCTTGAACTTTAGTACGTAACACTTTTCTTTATGGAAGCGCCGGACAAACAAAGCCAAACCATTCATTCACTGCTTATGTTCGCACAGGGATAGCACAAGCCGAAGAAACTCGTCTTTGTGTTCCTCCGTTCTTGCACTCAACAGGATATTTGAGCAAACTCGGACAATATTCTCTTCGGCTGTGCAACTTTGAACCCACGACATGTCGCAAGATTCTCCACCCTTTCTTGATTTTTTCGTATAAGGCTGAAGCCGACCGGAAAAATGATCTTACCGATCAAGTGGATTCCCTATTGGTCGCAGAAGGTCAGCGCTTCAGCGTTCAGCACTGCAGCCGCCCGAATGGGTAGCGAATAAGCGGGTATACACAACCTTGGTTCCTCGTGCAAGTACGTTGCATTAATAAAGACCCAAAGCATGGTTTACAGCCATAAAAGCTGCAAAGCAGTCCCGTTTGAGGTAACAAACCTCTATCATGCTTCACTTACTGCTGGTTTTCGCTGTGAGCCTCTTTCTTTTCATCTGCAAGCCGTGGCGACTTGGTAGGCGAGAGCGTGGCTTACCTCCAGGTCCTCCCACGAGGTACATCATCGGCAACGCCACCCAGTTCCCAAGGGACTTTCCGCATTCTCAGTAAGTGCGTTCCAGATATTCCATGATCACAATTTCACCCGTCCAGATTTAAGCAATGGGCACAAAAATACGGCGATATCTATTCGGTAAGACTCGTGCATCTGCAGACCACAGATCATAGAAGATATGACTAACTATGTCATACATAGCTCAAGGTCTTGAATCGAACGTTCGTCGTATTAACAAGCCCCACTGCGATCAAAGCAGTTCTGGATAAACAGGGGCTCATTACAGGGAATCGTTTGAGAACTTACATGGGCGAGAGAACGGAAAAAGGTTACATCATCTTTCAGGATATGGGTAAACCCTTACTGTCCATCTTTCGAATCTACTTTTGACTTGCTCGGCAGACAACCATACTTGGAAGACGGGTCGCAAAGCTGTTCACACATTTCTCACTACTAATGCACTCAAGACCTATTGGCCGGCTCAACAGGTTGAGTTTGCACAGTTTCTGAAGGACATCCTCGATGAGCCTGAGGTCAGTTTAGCCATTTGCAGAATACTTCTCGACTAGACCCTTATTATCTATCACAGAGATTATATACGCACATAAAGCGCACAACGGTCTCGGTCATTTCTACCCTTGTTTACGGCAAACGTCTGCCCAAATATGACGGTACAGAAGCCGAGACGTTCTTCGATGGAATGAAACTCTTCAACGAGATCATGGACGTTATGGCTCATCCACCTATCGACCTAATTCCACCCTTGAAATATATGCCCGCACGGTTGGCACCATGGAAGGACCTTTGCAACCGAACGAGAACGTTACGTGGCAGGCTTTACGCCAGCCTCTTCTCTCACTGCGAAAGGCAAATGACTTCTGGTAATCACTCCGCCTCCTACCTCGAAAACCTACTCCAAAACTTAGAAGCACTGGATATGACAACGCATGATGCCAAGTAAGCCCTGAAGTCACACTCTCCATGAATTTACCAAATACTAAAACCAATCGTCATACTTGTCGCCACTATAGGTTGGTGTCCAAAATGCTGATGGATGCGGGGACAGAAACGTCGTCATGTTATATTCAAAATTTCATCCTAACTCTAATCAACTATCCAGCATGTCAAAAGCGAGCTCAAGAAGAGCTTGATCGAGTTGTGGGTGTTGATCGACTACCAACGATCGACGATCTGCCGGATCTGCCGTATGTTAACGCATTTATCAAAGAGGTAAAAATCCCTCGCGGCTCTAACTTCTCGTTCAGCTTACCATCTTCATTTAAAAGGTCCACCGCTTTAGACCCATTCTTCCCTTGGGGGTGCCACATGTAGCATCACAGGACGCTGAGGTGCTTGGCTTTACTATATCTCAAATTTCCTGCCTCATAGCCGCTCCGCAGTATAAAGGTTTTAAGATTCCTGCAGGCTCAATGATATTCGCCAATATATGTGAGTCTTGTTTCTGTCCGACCCTAATTTCAGACGACTGCTAACTGCTTACTCTCAAGGGGGCATTTATCATGACGCAAGTAAGTCTAAGCCAAGTCGAATGACTGGTAACTGTTGTTGAAAGTATTATTCTCAGATTTATTCGACTGTCCGGAGACGTTCGAACCTGAGCGCTACCTCGAATCTGAATTCGGCACGCGAACAGACATCGAGGTAGATACAGATGGCTTTCGCGATAATTTGCATTTTGGTGGTGGAAGAGTGAGTGCTTAGTATTTAATCTCAATATTCTCCAGGAGCGTTCCTCACACTACCCTTTTCTCGCAGCGGATCTGTCCTGGTGCAGAGATGGCATCTAGAACCATTGTACGCAAGAGCCGTTTAGCCTAGCCTATACAACTAATAGCCTCACCCTACAGGCGGTTAACGCGATGAACCTCCTCTGGGCATTCGATTTCACCAAAGATGACTCCGGTACTGGCGGTCTGGACATTGATTCTTACCAGAAGGTATATAATATCCATTCGCCGAGCAGTGTCAGCTAACTGTGTTCTAATGACTTCTTACACCTCCAGCCCGGCGTCGAACTAGCACCAAAGCCGTTTACCTGTAACGTCGTCGTACGTGATGAGAGGCGGGCTACACTGATCAGAGACTGGTATACACAAACATCCACATAGCTAGGCGGGTGCCAACCACTATATTTTTATAATTCTAGAGTGTATAGATATCATTACGCTACGCTACCGTGCCATAGTAAATTTAGAGCAGATTGCACCCATGATGACTTTAGCTTGATCCCAAGGACGACTCGTGCACACTAAATTCGACTCAGTATAGAGCCACACATCTAGAAGGGAATGCTCTACAATTGCCGTCTTGAAGTCTCTGTTCCTACACCTGAACAAGGCTGGCATCCTTCATCGTCCCTTCCATTCCCAGTGAAAACTTCCTCACCATCCCTCGAACCTTCAAAATCTCATCTACCTCCGTCCAAATCCAGAACACAATCGCAATTCCAAAAACACATTTCTCCCACACGTTCAGCATCCGGACAGAATGTGCCCAGTTAACTCCAATGAAACTAAACAGCGCAATCCATTGAATTGTTCTGGCGATACTCGCGGCCCAAGATAATCCCAATAGCCCAATTTCCCCTGACCGAGTCCTTGCAGCGGAATAATACACCACAAACGTGATGTCTGTCGCGATGTCAGTTAGTCCGGGACCCAGCAACACCATTATGCTGAAGAATTGAAGGACGAGATCGACTTGAGGCGTGTACTTCAGATAGAAGACATAGTAGTAAGGGAGAGCTTGGAGGGCGACATGGTGCAATATCAGCGAGGGGCTGGAGGGGCGGTAGAGCAGTTCAAAGACGTAGCTTGTGGCGATGAAGAAGAGAATCTGGAAGCGATACCAAACTGTTGGGCCGGCGATAGTAGCGACGTTCGAGGGATAGATGTGATTGTAATAGTCATGGAGAAGGTAATCGCTAATGAGATACGTTATTATTGCCTTGAGAATTATGACAAGAATTGCGACATATATCTGTTGTTGTCTTCGTCGAGGTAGTGTTGAGACGCGAGGGCTGGCGAATGGCAGGGCGACGGAGGTGAGTTGAGTGAGTAGGTACATCATAAGGAACTGGGTTAGCACTATGATGCAGACATTCTCTCGGTCCTGAAGAATTGGTTGGAGGGCTTGAAAGAAATAGTAGGGTGCCTCACAGCACATCTTGGCGTACGTAGAACTTTAGAAGGTTGACTCTAGGGGCGTTAGTTCAAAGTCAAGGAGGTAAAAGCCCAGGTGCCTTC
The DNA here is from genome assembly GCA_014058305.1 of Pleurotus tuber-regium. NCBI lineage: Eukaryota > Fungi > Basidiomycota > Agaricomycetes > Agaricales > Pleurotaceae > Pleurotus > Pleurotus tuber-regium. The sequence goes on along the minus strand of JACFYU010000029.1, from coordinate 440,672 downwards.
AGATTGTTTTCGCAATCAAAAGTACTAATACTCGTAGGCTGATAAGCAGCGCCCCGACTCGGAGACTACTATCCCTTAGGGGGATCGTGAGCAGCTCTCATCAGCACTGACTCCGGCCTCCGGTGATACAGTGACTGTACTTGAATATCCAAGGCATTTCGGACGATAATCTCTTGAAAACTATCCATGAAGAATTGTGGTAAGTAATGATGGTGAAAGCGAAAGCCCGGGACTGGTGAGTACGGAGGAGGAAAAAGGTTCCCACGTTGCAAACTCTAACCAACACCGTGTTCGGTTCTCTAACACTGAATCAGCGGGGCGTCGCGCATGCCTCAGTGCTCAGGTATCTTCTCACTAGACGCTAAATTAGCAAGACGGCATATGAACGCTATTCATGACTACAATCACAACTAGTGAGGCTAGTATCTCGTTAACCTCCCTCAGTCAACCCGGGTTAGATGGTAACTTTGTAAGAGGGTGAGTGGAGTGGATTATCTCCTACTAAGGAGATCCCAGAGTCAAGGGAAGCGAAATTGAAGGATGTCTTGGACCTTGGCTGAATTTAGCTGATCAGCAGGCTCAAAAACCCGTCAATCGAAGGCAGGATATCATTAGAGTGTTTTCGGGGCCCGTCACAAAACGATTATTGACTCAAAGTGGAGTTGATTGACTTTCAATTACACCTCTTATGGGAGACATTGGGAGCTCACAGATTCTGGCTTTGCATACAACACATGGCTTAGTGGGAATGTCGTAGGTGTTTTGAAATGTCCGACAGAGTCACATTGTCCACTTCGCTTCTGTGGCGCTACTTATTCGCCTTAGTCCCTTGTATAGACATCGACAAGGAGCCTCATTATGGTCAAATGCGATTCTCCTGGCGGCATATGTGTTCATCAGACCTGAATACCTGCCTACAAAGTATTAGCTTTGTCCGTCGGAATATATGTCCTCAACCACCGAAACACCAACAACTTAATTTAAGCATGGCGCCTCACCACGAATATATAAACTGAACTGTCGTCGTATTCTACCAAGCAATCATACAGCATGACGGTGCCTCAAGAGCTCCTAAAACATCTCATTCTCCAGCAACAGAGATCCAATGTATCTGATCTCGCCGACTCGTCCGAGCAGCCCTTCGCCCTAAGAGAGACTGTCAACAAACTCGCTCCTCCAGCTGGAACAGTGTATTGCAAACAGTTTGTATTCCGTTGCATCCAGCCCCACATCATCTGATTGCGTCATTCCAAGACAAAATGTTACAGTCCTCGACAAGGAAGTTCTCAACTGGGAGTTCCCTTTTTCCGTCACCACCATTAAGTTCCCTGTGGAAACCATAACCTGGCGCACGGAGATATACACTTATGTTTCTGGCGCTCAACCGAGCGATCCGCAATTCCAGGGAGACGGAGGTTCCATCCTAATCATAATGGTCCATAGTGGAGTTGCCCAATGTGGCGTGTTTGGTGGGGGTTCGACCATGGAATTTAAGCAGAAAATCAAATGCCCATCGTCGGTGACACCGTACAGACAGTTGCCTTCTTCTAACACAGGGACTCAGAGTGGCGATGACTGGAATTGTAAGTTGATCTCACGAAATAACTGTGCTTCTTCACTGGAACTTATCTTCCCGAAGATACGATGGCGTATGAGCAAGCTTTAGCTCTATTCAAGAACGCCGGGAATGAAACGTTCACCTTTGATGCCTTGTATAAGGAAGATTTCACCCGCGCTAAATCAAAGCAAACTGGATCAGAGACATTTGATGGTCTCGAATATGGGGTAACTTTTCAAAAAGATGTATCACTAAATCCTGCATATTTTCAAATGGCAGCTTAATGAGTCTTGAACAGGTTGATCCCAATACCGCTTTCCCCGTACTTGGCCTTTCCGTTTTCAAATGTCAAACTCCCAAGGTGTTCCCTGCCACATTCAGTGAGTCTTATTCGATCTCTGCAATTGTAGAACGGAAAAAATATAATGCAACCATTACAGATTTCGAAGCTTCGGTCGTAAGCGGTGGAGTGGGTCCCTCTTTCCGATTTCGATCCCATGATGTACTACTCTAAAACTGACGACCTTTCAGAATAACACTTTGGCATCGAAGAGCGTCAATGTGAAGGTAGAGCTGAATGTTTGACCGCCAATCGCCCGGAAAGCCTAGCTATTTCTGTACAACTTTGACCCCAGCGTCTTGTATTCACAACCCGCTCAGAAATTCGTTGTATTGCTCTTTCTTTACTCGCAAACCAAGACAAATCCACTAGCCCGCTATTCCCAAACTGAGTCCTTGCAACAGAATAATGCACCACGGACGTACCACCTATTACGACGTCGATATTCAATTGTCCCGGTATTGCAACAAGTTCACGGTCACAATGAAGGATAAGATCCCCTTGCGGCGCAAATTTGAGACGGTGGGTCCTTTTGCATCAGTGCTCTACAAGCGCCAGATTTACTTGAAACGGACTCGATGCCTTCCAATACTAATACACACAAATAAAGACGAACTCGTCTTTCGTCATTGATTACGTCACCATCAACGCCTGCTGCTTCTCATCGACGTCTCTCAATGGATAAACATAGATTATCAGGTGTTATCGTGAAGCCTATAAAGCTCGCCAACCATTGGAGTTGCACCTTCGAGTTCTTCAGCTCGCAATGCCACCATCAGTCCCTTCAGCGATTGCACAGGATGTCTCAGAGTACATTCACGATTCCATTCAGTTCGCGCAAGAGTTCCAGGTCTTCAAAGTCTTCAGTCCTGCTCGGCTATTGAAATTATTTCTGAACATAACTTACATCTTGATCCAAGGAGCTATTATTGCTTTCTTCAAACCGGTAAGCTTGAAATTCACTTGGTATGTGATATGCTAACGGACAATAATTCATATTTAGCCTTCCTCCAAATGCCAAAAACCTCTAGCGAAGCCCCACGGTCGTATTGCCGTTATAGGTGCAGGTCTTACTGGCATCTCTTCCGCAGCGTATGTGCTTTCTGGAATATTCATTTTATGGTATTTTGCTTACACCAACCACGTTTAGGCACGCCGTCGCGCACAATTTTGAAGTCGTTATATACGAAGCAAATTCGCGTGATAAATTAGGAGGCATCTGGGCTCACGTAAATAGTACTTCTGGGCTCCAGCTCAACTCCTTGGCGTATCGTTTTCATCCTGCTGTACTTTGGAGCAAAGCATTTCCTTTGAGAGATGAAATAATTGGAGGTCAGTCTCTGTGGTCCTCCGTCAGTTAATTTCGTCGCCAGTGAGCTCACTGATTACCGCCTTCTCAGAGATCACCAGGATATGGAAAGAATACGGCCTAGAAGGTCGTACCAAATTCAACGTAAGCCCTTCATGCCAAAAATGCGAGATAACCTCATTTCGCTTCAGACTCCAGTCAAGTCTGTTCGTCGCGCTCCAGATAATGGTAGCCATTCCTCCCAGCCCCGGTGGATCATTAACGATGGCGAGGATGGCATCTTCAACGCCGTTATCGTCACAGTTGGAACCTGTGGCAAGCCCAAATGGGTTAAATTCGACGGCATGCCAGAAGATGTAGGTCAAGAAGAGCAGTCCGAGAAATCCATACAAGATAAAGCTCCGGTGGCTCCTGGACCCTTCTCCTACGCCGAGGCGGTCAAAAATGATGCACCGCACCAGGATGACAATTATCGGCGCAACGCTACCGACAGCGGTTCGGATATGGAACAGAGCGAAGACGAGATGGCTGAGACGTCTAATTCACCGAAAACATACGCGGAAGTTCTGAGGAACGGTACCGGGAATAACAACGACAGTTCCAAAGCACAAAATAGCGAACACGATCAAAAGGGTGAAGTATTCAGCAAACCGATTATTCATTCCTCGCAATTGGACTCTGTAGCAGGTGACAAGTTGGAAGGGAAGCGTATTGTGGTTATTGGAAGTGGCGCGAGTGGTGTTGAAGCGGTTGAGACTGCTTTGCAACGATGCGGGAAAGAGGGAAAGGTGTGGATGATTGCGAGGTCGGATAAGTGGATTATCCCAAGGTAAGACGTTTCAGGGCGCGGATATATGCAGCTCCCTAGCTGATCACACCCCTTTGCAGGAATATTATCATCGATACGTTTTTAGCTTGTCAGCCATTCGGGCGAGAGATGCCATTGAGGTAAGCAACAGCAGTGTGCCATTTCCTTGTTTTAATGCAACTCTTTCAGTTTCATATGGGAGTCTTTCTTGACTCACTGGCACTACCGCGGAGTTGAAGACCTTGTACCCGCTGATCGAGGTATATTCCAAGGAACACCTGTACGTATGAAACACCCACCCATATTTTCCCCCATTTACACCATGAGGATCGCTTTAGGTTGTTAATGATGATTTCCTGGAGCATGTACGTACGGGAAGATGTGTCTATGTCCGCGGTGACCCTATCCGGTGTACATCTTCCGGTGTTGTAGTTAATGAACGGAAGCGGGGTACTAAGCCTAAAGATAAAGGAAATGAAAAGGTAACGTTATAATATTCCGCGTCTCTCGACTGTTCTGGTTACCTTTACCCGTTACATAGCATATCGAAGCAGATATCATCGTTCTCGCCACCGGCTTCGAGAAGCCAGACGTTGGATTCTTGGATGAAGCATTGTTCCCGGAGGGTTATGAGCGGCCGGACTTGTACCTCCAAAACTTCTCAACTGAAGATTGGTCAATCTTGATGACGAACTCGGCTTATCAGAATGCTATCGGGACGGTGTAAGTTACTGCTGTCTACATTGGCCGTTTGGTTGATTATTGGTCGTTGCTGTTACAGTGGTCATGTGTGAGTCCATCAAAATTTTTATTGAAACAGTCGATTGAGTATTTCTCATGTTGGGGAACGCGCAATAGTCATATTGGGATATGTGAGTCACCCTCATCTTTCTACAAGAGTATTGACGATGGAAACGTATAGATACCCGTATCCTCTTGACCCTTCTCATGGACGAGACCGCACGCCCAACACCCAAGGACATGAAACTCTGGGTTGACCTCGTCCGGTTCATCAAGCGTGGTGCCACGGGCGGAGCCTTTGGCTTTTTCACCTACGCCGAGCTAAGTACGTTACTTCACAGTTTGCTTTGCCTTCGTACCAATGTTTTCGGCGATCGCTGATTAACTTTTCATACAGCGATATGGCTCCTTGGATTCCATTTGCTCAGACCTGATAGAGTACGATGGATTTTCTTCATTATGCAAGGCTGGGGTGTGTATCCCAAAGATTGAAATAAGTGGAACGGTGTCAACAAGATTAATTGTTGAAGAAGAGAAGAAATAACGGACATTTTACATAGAAACAAAGGTGTATTTTAGCTTTCAGACCGCTCGATGACCCTCACAGCTTTGTTATTTATCAATGGTAAGAGAAAATTCATTGGTGGAGGCATTGGTGGAAGCAGCGAAAAAAGTGCGCTACATACGAGTTTGTTCTTTCATTGTTCGGCGCCAAGGTCGCTCAAATTCCTTGCAAGTGAAAAGGTTCAGGAACACACCATCCTTTGGCGGCACATAGTAACGCCGCTTCGGTTGACATTGTAATAGCATCAAGAAGCATAGCTGAACGAGCTTGTTACGAGGACATCATTTTCGAACATGCATCCCCTCAGAGATAGGGTTCTGGGCGACGAATAATCGATTCATGCAGTTGTTCAAAATATCGGATTGTTGTCTCCCAGGAGCTCACCACAGCAGAAAGGAACTTAGGCCAAAGTACTCAAAGGACTACTGACACGTAATTATGAAAGATGAGGACCGTCTGTACACGAATCACTCATGATCCGAGTGAGCAGAGCCCTCCTCAGAAGAATTGTCTGAATGGTCTGATTCACTAGCACTGCCGGCATCCTCTAGCATGGAAGGGAACCGACACTCTTCGTCTGTGATTTTGTTGTACCAACTCCGCCAATTCTCGACCTCTTCTATCATATCTTCGGCATCCAAGCGCGCCCGCTCCCTATCCTCGTCTGCTTGATTTCCGTGATACATAGATTGCTTCCATAGAAATTGATAAACCCTGAAGCTTTGAGGGCGCAATTTGCTGGTCGACCCATTCGAACTCCTTTCAAGCTTATCGACCAAATTTTAGTGAGAAGCACTGATTGTTGAAGAATACATATGTCACCGACGACTACTTCGCCGAAGAGGTTGTGGTTTCTGAATTTCCCCCTTTTGCGTTGATGCCTTCCCAGGATTTGCATGCGAAGTTTTGAGGGCCCGTGGAGTCGTACGTATCATTATCTTAGGCTAGGACGGACGTAGGGTGTTTTGGCTGGAGGGTAGTCAGCGGTGGTTGAAATGCTAGTTGTGCCTGACGGCATTGTATCGGCATCCCTCTCATTGAATACTCGCCTATTCTATATCTCGCCTGTAATTCTATCTTATTCACCCAGTAATCAATACAGATTGGTGGATATGCGTTGGTTGGCCAGACAGCGATGCAAGTATTGTTTGGAGTCCGGCCATTGTCAAAGAGCTGGAATTCGAGTCATTGGTCTTTAGACCTCGGCCTCTGACCAACGTGGTGTCGCGTTCGACACCAAACGTGTCAGTCGACGCGCCGAGTCTGAACTCTCCTGGACGCGTTCAGGCGCGTCATCCCGTTTTGGAAGCGGATCTTAAATTCACTATGCCGATGCACGGCCATCACGACTGTCATACTCTCGACATAGAGGTTGGTCCCCAGCCTATCATTGTCTTACTGAGCGTCGCGTTCTACCAGATCCATCCAAACAAGTCGTATTGGCTGTTGCTGGGAACGGTTCTGGTCCACTCCAGGGCCACATCCATGAAGTAACAATCGTTCGGGAAGGGGAATTCACTGCATTCTATAGGAGCACCCTTCATATCCCTGGATTCAATCCCATCGACGTTATTCTCAAGACCGATATTTACGCTCCATCGTCAAGACGAAAAGCTTTCATCCGCGAAATCAATGCATACGAACGAAGTCTTCGGCCTTTACGAGGCGATATCATCCCTACTTGCTATGGACTATATCAACGCCGTGTCAAAGGGGATACTGTCTCTTTTCTCGTCCTCCGATATTCAGGAGAACCAATCGAATTTCGTCACGAGTATCCACCAGAATTCAAGTAAGTTTTTTCCCCATATTATTTATTCTCCATTGTAAATTTACTCAGGGCAGACGTTATAAACAAACTCTTTCGATTGCATCATTGTGGGTTCCGCCATGGCGATCTAGAGGATCACAACATTCTCATGAATGATGGGAAGGCCATGTTCGTCGACCTGGAGGATGTGGAGCCGCACAAGTGCAACCTAAAGCATACCGTTATTTTTGGTGATCTTCGGCCTACGCGTGCGGATTTTGAATGCTCTGAAATCTATCACATCGCATACATGCTTGGCGTGTGGCAGAAATGCATGTTTTTGCTCGGAATCTTTTTTGCTACCATGTCTAACTATTCAACTTCAGGGTCCGTTGTCTTCTATGGATGTGATATATATCTCGAGGAAATAAAGCCAGGCGGAGCCGAGTATATCCTTGGGCGAGTGCGCTACCGCCTTCTGACGGATGAGGACAGGGAGCGGGCCCGCTTGGATGCCGAAAAATTGATTGAAAAAGTCGAAAATTGGCGGAAGTGGTACAACACAATCACAGACGAAGAGCGTCGACTCCCTCCCATGCTGGAGGATGCCGACAGCGCTAGTGAATCAGACCATTCAGACAGTTCTTCTGAAGGCTCTCCTCACTCAGACCATGAGTGATTCGCGTATACACAGTCCTCGTCTTTCATAACCACCTGTCATTAGTACTCGTTTCTTTGTGTGGTGAGCTCCTGGGATACAACTTTCCTCGATGTCTTGGACAACTACATGAATCGATCTGTCACCGCCCAGAATCGAATCTCAATCTCTGACGGGATACGAATTCGAAAATGATGTCCTCGTAATATAGTACCAGCTTGTTCAGCCGTGCTTTTCCAACGTCAACCGGATTGCAAGTTGGTTGGTCCTAATAGTCTTGAAAATTTTTGGAGGGTCACTGTTTTATTTTACTGAAAATACCATGAAATTGTTTAGCTCTGCATATAAGTAGTACTAGTACTACATAGTAGGTCAGGAACTGGCTATCTTTAGGCTGTGCGAAGTCTGGCGCGAATTTGCATCTCTGATTCGAATGTAGGAGCTCACTTTGGTAGTTGTCCTTTCAATACCCAGTTCTTAGGTCAGTGAACCTCACTTTGAGTGCAGCTTGACACTGCCCGCAAGGGTGAAATTCTATGGCATTTAGGGTACCCGCTCAAGTGCATCTTGATTTCGAATGAAAAGCTCAACTAATCATGGAGAGTGAAGACTGATAATAACGAGACTATATACACCATCCCAATGCAGACCCGATATCCCTCACAGGCCTATGTTCGGAAAGCCGAAGCGCGGTTTCCAAACATTCCCTCTTACGATCCTTGCGGCCTTGCATCCCATACGCCTTCGCGAGATAATACCACGCCTCAGAAACGTCCCAACCTGACCCTTTCGTCAAGTCCGACAGAATACCTGCCGCGAGATCGATGTTGTCTGGATGAATTTCTGATTCGGAGGCTTGAATCTTGGTGGGGGAAAGATCTGGCGAGGAAAGGTATAATCGGCAAAGATGCACGGAGGCCGAAATGTCGTCGGGATCGATGAACAATGCTTTGTGGAACGCGTCAATAGCATGGCGGTGGTGACCGAGGGCAGTATAGTATAGACCAAGCTAAACCTATACGTCACAACGAAACCACAGCCATGAAATAGACAACTCACCTGAACCCAGACATTGGGGTTGTCCTCGTCTCGTACTTCAGCCTCTTGAATGGCGCCCTTAGCTTGTTCAATCTTCCCTAATCTGCGGAAGGTTGCAGCAGACATTAACCACAGATCACTGAGAAGCCTGTTCTCCTTCTTCGTTCGGTTATTCAATTTCTTCGTTTGTTCAAAGGTTGGTAGTGGCGGGGGAGGCGGCGATTCAATGACCGAGTGAGAGTCATGCGAGTGAATGATTGAACTAATGCGCTTTCGTGAATGTATCGAAGAAGCCTGATAAGATGACGGACGGAGGGCTGCATGGAAGTCTACCCGTGTAACTTAGTTCCATAGTCCCACAATGAAAGAGTACAGCACCTTACCTGGCGTCGAGTTGGATCTTCTAAGGGGTCCATTCCTGACCACACCATTGCCAATCTTCTTGGATATCGTCGTTATCGTCACTTGACCCTTATGTACACCGCTCTTAACAAACTGCTGTACTCTTTTCGACTTCTTCGAACTGTCCCTCTCAGTAGAATGTGATCGCTTGGAGAATCGTGGATTATGACGAAGGTGATGATGGTCACCGTGCGTCTTCTCTGGGTCTTCGGCACCTATTGTGTTTCCTGTCTCCGTGTCTGACGATGTACGATCGATATTGAATTGATGGTAATGAGCATCTGGTGTCGCAGGTTGTATATGGATCGGGATTGGGGCGGACAGAGAGGTCGTAGATAAGTTGTTGCTGTTCAGTTTGCCATTCTCCTGGCTATGAAGTATCAGTGGTGAAGAAGCCAACAAGCCTGTCTGAGGCGGTCGGCCTCCATCTAAAGACGCTCTCGCTACAGGACGTGGGACAACAATTTTTAGCCGTCGTTTAGTGCGTCACGCATCAAGTCGTACTTACGTTGCTGCGCTACGATGCCTCTCTTCTCCGCAATCCAAGCAAACACTTCCAACCACTTGACGTCCGCAATTTCCGCGCCCTCAACATATTCCGTCATCGCAACCTGAGTCATCCGTAACTGCAACGCTAATTCAAACTGCTCCTGCATTGATGGTCTGGGGTGATCGGGTATGGAACTTAATAGCGTATTGGCTGGCGGTACGGAGTGAACGTTGTTTGGAAGCAATGGCAAGGGCGGGGTGTCGGAGGTCGACGAGGTATCAGGGATTGACTGATCGCTTCTTCTGCTAGGGGCATACGATGGATGATGCGCTAAGGAACTCCTCCAATGTCTATCTGAGTCAGTCGACCGGTTCCCGTCCCTTACCATCTCCCCACCACCAGCCAGACGACTAGTGGTACCATTCGGTGTTACTGTCTCAACGTCAGCCTCCGTAGCCTCTTCCTCTCCTTCGTCCTGCCTAGCTTCCCCAATATCCGCTCCTCGGTCCAAAATCTCCATCGCAGCTTGCCATTTCTCTGCACTAGATAACAATAATCCCATTAAATGCCAATACCTTACTTCCCCGGGATCAGCCTCCATAGCCTGTCCCGCATATAGTATAGCTTGTTCAATATCTTGCGTCGGTCCAGGCCGTGCGAATGATAAGGCGAGATGATAAGCTGCTGACGACGACGGAGAAGCGGCAAGGGATTGAAGGAGATGATCGTGACACAGAGAGAAATTCTTCGGACGGCAGAATGGGTCATTGGCTTTATGAAAAGTGAAAAATTTAAAGAGTTTGTCATTAGCAAAGATATTCGGCATACCTTTCAGAGCTAGCACGCCACGCCATACGCCTTCGGCCAGTTCAACCAATGCTACCAGATCTTTCTCCAGCTTGTTTAGTCTCAACTTGGCCTTCTCGATGACCTCTCCAGCCTCCTTTAAATCATCCATAGCTCCCCCATCCTTAGACGAAGCAGCTGACCGACAGAGCATCCTTGTCCCCTGACACAGCGTCTCTACCCAGTTACGGTCCGTATCTATATCTGCCTGTAAATCCAAACCTGCTTGACGCCTTTCGTGTGGCTCGGCGCCCGGATTCCCTCCGTCACTCATCAACGTCTGGTAAGCTTTACCTACAACCTGTATATACAACTTCAGTGTCCTTTTCGCCAGCGACAGATCACCAGAAACGTAAAACAGCCTCGTCATATGCCGGAAGATTCGTGGCGAGTTGAAAGTCAAGCGTGTAGCCCACCAAAGTACCTGCTTCCACGTTCAGCTATCTTTGGTCTACTTTTACTAACTGACCGGTTCATGAAACGTACGTCGATAACCCACCCGCTATGTTCCCCGATAGCACCACTTGCTTCCCAAACTGCAACACATAGGTCGACAAAGTCTTCTACCTTAACGTTCCTTTCGCCCGCGCGAGGGAACTTGGTGCATACGCTGAGTACTGATCGGTACTCCTGTACAACAGAGCGAGCAATTTGGAGCCATTGTGGAGACTTGATACCGTCCAATGAAACGTTGGAAGACACGTTGGATCCTGTCACGGGAAGAGCGTTTGGTGTACTGTATAGAATGACGAGGGCCCGAAGATGCAGCGAAAGCACGACGCATCGATGCTGCGTCCGAAATGAGGGGGGCCAGTAGATACTACAAGCCATGTAATGCTTTAACCAGACCCATATGGAATCGACGCGTGATAGATCCATACATCGTAGGTCGCTTGTGGTAGCACATAGGGCTACCGCTCGCCAGATTAACCGTTCTATCCAACGCCACAACTCACGGAAACGGGAAAAGGACTTGAAATCAAGTTTTCCGGCTGAAGTAGTGGTTGGGGGGCCAGTTGATACGACGGATGCTATTTCTGACTCGAATAGAGAGAGGAGTGATAGAGCTCCACCATATGCCTTGAGGGCGACCAGAGATGAGGACTCAGAGAGCTTTTCGTAGGACATGCCTTAGTCACAGGTCAGCGGAGCAAATATGAAATCTGCAGACGAGTGAGCTACCTTGAAGGCAAATACTGCGGATTGTCTCGGTCATAGCCCAGGCTCTGCCATCCTTGATCTCGTCGATAGAAATGGTGGATGTCGAAACGAAGCTACCACTACCAGATGATAGTGAAGCGTCCGCTATGGATGGCACCTGAAGCGACAGAGTATTTGACCGAAGGGAGGCTGGCACTGAAGGTATATGGCTTTCTATGTGTGAAACGTCTGGAACCCTACTGAGGTGCGAGATACATTCTTCAGGTCGGCCCAGAGCATAAGAGTAATATGCTAGTGCGAAGTTCAACGTCTGTAGGGTATACTAAGCGTTATACTTTTATTTGGTTCACGACTTACGTCGAAATTGGACGCTTCCAACTTTTTAAGCTCTTCATATGCTTCTCTGCCTTCGTCAACACGTTCCTCTGGTAGAATGCACTCGCCCCCAATTTGCAGCTCCTGTCCTGGCGTAAGTAGATCATCCTGATCTTCATCCTTGGAGTTGGCTGCCAGCAAAAGACCTAGTAATCTTGTCTTGGATGCAACTTCACATACGTCCTCGAACCCTCGACAGTGTTTATTGAATTTCCTGAACAACTCTTTCCAGCTGAGGGGTGCTCCTGTTGGTGTTTTCGCAGGGTATTGAGTCGACCATTGGCCAGCAGTCAAGGCCGACCTGAGTTGCGTCCAATAGTGCTTGTCTTTGCCCGTCGACGCCATTCGGAGCAGCGTCTAAGATCACCCCGAACTGAGTAAGTATGAGCGCTTAAAGAATTATTCAGATATTAGATGTCACGTGGATTAACCATAAATATCAGAACTCCTGATACAGATACTCTCCTGATCTTTGCTGGCTTGTATATATCTACGGATTGAGCTATCAAATATCAACATGAGTACCAGTACCGTACCTGCGACGCAGAGCCGTTACGGCTAAGTTGAAGTTCGATTCACAATCCACGTGCAGAACACGTCTCACACGTGACCGTGACAAATGAGTGACTCAACCAAGTCGCGTCTGACTCTCAGTGCAGACTCTGACTTCTGATTCACGATCGCAATTAAATTCATCACTTGCTCTAATTTCAATGATTTTCACTTCAATACGCTATCATCTAGCATCGTGTCTCTCGCCTGAACGTCAAATCATTCTTGCAGCCTGTCTCGATACAAATGGGGCGACAAGAGCTGATTCAATAGACGACGAGAGCCTCACTCATATCATTACAAACTCTCCAAATTTCGATGGCGCCGACAAAGTGAAGGAAACTGTGCATATTGTCTCCGTGAGCATTAGCTACAATTTACCCTATGATGGTTCTCAGACTATGTGAACAGGATAAATGGGTTGATCGTTCAATGCAACTCGGGAAACCCCAGACACCGTCGATATACTCCCCCGACCCAGCCATGATATTCTCTGGTGTTGTTGGATGCGCTACAGGTATACCACCGTCAGATGTTGAAGTTCTCGCAGCGGGAATCACCGCCCTCGGTGGTCAATGGCGAAGTGGCCTCACGCGCGATGTCACCCATTTATTCGCGCTACCCTACCAAACGCCCTCAGACGCCGATCAGCCTCCACCTCTATCTCCAACCAAATCCAGACCCTCATTGAACTCTCAACCTCCTTCTCAGACCAAAGCCAACGGACCAGATGTTCATAACATCCCTGAACCAACGTCAGCAAAATATGTTGCTGCAAGATATCATCAATCGCGCTCGGGAATGAAGATTCTGCTGCCTCATTGGTTTGACGATGCAGTGAGGCTGGGAATGGGAAGTTTACCAACGGGGGAGTATGAATGGCCCGATCCCAATATTTTGAAGCCTCCGCATATCAAGGGTGCGTCCTAATTTACATTAGTTCACCATCTTGTAAAATGAGTTTTGGTTGATGTTCAAATATCTACAATCATATCAGATTCGGATAGAAAGCAGGACGGGACCAAGGGTGACGCTAAGGTCAAGAAGACCGATCGTACCCCTGCAATGAATCGCTATTTATTGAAATCACAACTATGGTCACCCACCGGAAACAGTGTCATCCCCCAACCAAGTACGTCGTCCCCCCTCCCTCCCATCTTCTGAGCTCTCACACTAGTCGATGTATAGCCAAGAATGTTTGGTCCTCCCGACGCATCCTACTCTCATATACGTTAGGAATATCATCTGAGCGTCGGACGACTGTCGAAGCTGGGATTGAGAGAGCTGGTGGTGTGGTTCTACGCTTGACAAATCATCGTGTAGACGAGGGTGAGGACGCTGCAGGAGGTGAAAGAGAGGACGTGTACGACGAAGAAGAGGCTCGGTTAATCGACGAAGCGGACGTGTTTATCACGAAATGGAGAGCCGGAAAGGCATATTTCAAGGTGCGTTATATACTACGTCTTTGTTTCGGCATAATGTCAATATAAACGTGGTTTTCTTGCTTCACGTAGGCGTTGAAAGACGATAAAATTATCGGATCTCTCTCCTGGCTATTTCATGTTCATTCCTCATCAACGCTATCTTCGCCGACAGATCAACTCCTACACTACCCAATTCCTCGGCGTGGAATCGAGGGTTTCACCGCTCACGTATGTCTTCTTTCTCTTCCCTTCTCACCACGACATCTATTTTATTACGCCATACTATTTGATTGTTGACTAACTTTTTTGGTTGGTTATGATTGATCTAGGAGATTTCTGTTACGAACTATACGGGTGATGCGAGAGAATACATCAAACGACTAATCGAGGCCATGGGCGCGACGTTTACGCCTAATATGAGTTGTAAGAATACAGTCCTAATTGCAGCTTTGTACGTCCTCTTCTCCTCGCCATCCTCCCATATCTCACGTTAAACCCGCCCTCCCCCTCCTTCATCCTCTCCTGCTCTCTCAGCCTCTCGGGAACCAAAACGACCAAAGCGCTTTCCTGGTCGATCCCAGTCGTTAACCACACCTGGCTCGAAGATTGTTTCGTCCGTTGGCGAAACCTCACCGTCGCCACCGAGAAATACATATCTTTCCCACCTGGAATAGATTTTTCAAAGGTATTGGGGGAGAGGAGCTTTGGGCGGAAGAGGTTGAGAGAGTTGGAGTTGAGCGGGGAGCGTCAAATGAACGAAGTCAAAGTTAGGCGCAAGATTGCCGATCCCGGACCCGATGCTGATGATGCGGAAAGTCATGGGAAGGTGAATAAGGTGAATGGGATAGCGGGTGTGGGAAGAGGAATAGAGGTGGATGTTTGGGCTGGGGTTGATGAGAGGCAGGATGGGAAGCTTGAGCTTACAGCGGCGGAGAGGGCTATGATGGGGTCAGACCGGCCTGGGGTTTCGGGGACGAAGAGACTGGAGGCGGAGGAGGAGGAGGAGACTCCGCGGCGAAGACGGATAGATACGAGCCCCGCTCCGAATACGAGTCCGGCCAAGAGTGCGAGTCCTGCGAAGAGGAAGGGTGGTGATGGGGATGGGGATGATGTCGTTGGGGAAGAGACACCCCGCACGAAATCTTCGCGGAAGAGGAAGGGTCAGAGGGGGCAAGGGAAGGGGGCAGAGGATCTACCTCCCCCTCCTACTGCGAACAGCATGCGTGACGTCCTGGAGGTGTCAAATGATCTCGTCCTCGATGAAGATGGTGTAAGGAGTGATGAAGATGGAAGGGTTCACCTCGCCGACGTAACTATGGGTGAAGAAGAGGAGCTAAGAGCCGAGGATGTGATGGAGGTTGACATGGATAACGGTTTGACTGAGGCGGACGATGCCGATCGACAGCAGCGAGGGCGTAAAGCTGCTAAGAAGAAGGCCCGGACTATGTCCAAGTCGCCGCAGAAAGGCCCTGTACAATCTGACGATGATGAGCAAGGTGATGGTGACGGTGACGGTGGCGGCAGCGATGCTAGTGTTTCCACAAAGTCACCTATCATGACATGGGTGCCTCGGAGGGCTAGACCATACCAACGTAAACAAGTAGGAAGAATGGCTCCTGTGAAACGCCGGGTTGACGAAGACAGTGATTCCAGTACTTCTGATATGGTCGAGATGAAGGCCTCACCGTCCAAGGCGCGTACGAATACCGATAT
This sequence comes from Pleurotus tuber-regium, assembly GCA_014058305.1. Lineage (NCBI taxonomy): Eukaryota > Fungi > Basidiomycota > Agaricomycetes > Agaricales > Pleurotaceae > Pleurotus > Pleurotus tuber-regium. The sequence continues at coordinate 424,942 of JACFYU010000029.1, read as the reverse complement.
ACAAGAGGCCCAATCAGAAGAAGAGGGTGAGGGCGTTGACCAATCTACCACTTCGTCGAAGGGACAGCTTGTTAGCAACCGAGCGGTAACTGCGACGAAGTCGGCTACCAAGCCCTCTTCGTCGAAATCGGCCTTGCCGTCCGAAGTAAATTATCCTGGTAAACCATTTGCAATAGACGATGATAGTGATTCTCTCCCCGATATCGACGATGCGCTTGGGATAGCGAACCAACGACGCAGGGCTAAGAAGGTCATTGAGGACGAGGAGGAAGCCGGTGAGGCGAGTGGTTCAAAGCGCATCGTATCTCGCAAGCGGTTGGTTCGGCGGAGTGGAGAAGGCATCGATTATAGTCGGTTCGGAATGCCCATTTCTCCGGAGAAGTCACCAAAGAAGACACCCGTCAAACCTTCGAAGCAGACAGAGGGCGGCAATGGTCAAGAATCCATTGGGAAGAGGGAGATGCTGAAGAGCAAGATGAAGGGAGCACCAAAGAAGCGCGTTGTAGAGCTCGGCGAGATGCAATTGGAGTCGGTCAATGGGAATGTGGATGATGATGTATGGGTGTCAAGCATTGGAAAGACGTCCAAATCGACGGCAGAGTCCAGCAAGGGTCAAGCGAGCAAGCGGATAGAGCCGAGCGAAGATGAAGATTCGGTAATGGATGTAGAGGAACCCGTTCGCCCCCCGTCTAGCTCAAAGAGGGGTAATCGCGTTGCGAGGAAACTCGTATCGACTAGTGAGGAAGGCGAAGATGAGGATGTACCTACCGCTAGAGCGCGCAATGCCCACGATAGCCATCCGCCCGTCCGATCTTCGAAGCGACGCGATGCTGCAACCACAACACCAAAGTCCAAGTCCAATCCCAAGGCTACGGCTGCTAAGAATCTTTCTAGCAATGCAGACGTAGACTCGGATCGCGCATCTTCCGAAGACGAAGTCCTAGACGAGGTTGTCATAACGAAAAAAGTCGCTACTAATACACGGACGACGAACAAGACTCCCAGCGGTTCGAAAACCACGGGTAAGCCTCCGTCGGTGATTCATATCTTGACGCCAACGCTTACACTCGTTGAAGTGTCTTCTCCGGAATTGTCCAACTCCCAGGACGCGGCCGACGAGGTGGCCAGCAGTGTCGTTGGCCAAGCTGACATTTCAACCGTCTCTGTACGGTCAAGACGGAATGCAGCAGCGAAGGCCACACAGAAGTTGCACGATGAAATCATGCCAGACATGATGAGCTATCAGAAACAGATGTCTCGTGCGCGCAAGAGTGGAATCCTACCTGCTTTCCTTCCCGATGAAAAGGGAAGAAGAACAAGTACGCCCACTGATCGTCCTACGCACATGAAGCGCAAGAGTGATGTTGGAGTAGACAGGGAAGGCGATGTGGATGAGGCGGAGGTAGATAGCCAGAAGGACAGCGGTAGGGGAAAGAAGCGTAGAAAAGTTCACGAGGGTGACAAGATGGCTGTGGATGAAAAAGAAAGACCGTCTCCGGTTTCTATGAAAAATAGAAAGGGTGGTAAAGTCGCTCCAGGGGACGCGACGAGGTACGAGCTTCAACTCAATTCTTTAGCAATGCACCTCAATTCAGATTTTTAGTCCCAGCAAAGGCGCAAACAAGTCCGCGAAAACGGTTCGGCTCCTTACTACACAGGTTTCGCTATCCGACGACGTGATCAAGGTTGGCTCTTCCATTTTCACTTTCCGGGATCTTCGATCTAATGGTGCAATTATAGCGACTAACGAAGCTTGGCGTCAAGATTATGAGTAAGCCGTCCGAATGCACACATCTTATCGCTCCCCACCTCGTCAGGACTGAGAAATTTCTCTGTGCTCTGACCGTAAACCCTTTTATCCTTGCGCCAAGCTGGGCAACAGCATCTGCAGAGGCAAATGAACTTCTTCGTGGGTGGATTAAGTGTCAATTGCTTGTTCACTGCTTATAGTATATACAGCGGAAGAGGATCATCTACTACGAGATGCCACTAACGAATCGAAATACAATATCAGCCTAGCAGACGTCCTTCGAAGGGCGAAAGAAAACCAGGGCCGTCTATTAGCCAAAAAGACCTTCTACGTTACACCAAAAGTGCCAATAGACTTCAAATTGCTCAAGAACGTCATCACAGCAAATGGAGGACAGGTATGTTGACAGACAAGTATTTGATGTATGGAACTCACCATTTCTATAGATGACAACACAGATGCCCACCTTGAGATCGCTGAACAGTGAAGGCAAGCATATCATCTCCTGCCCTCAGGACTCAGCTATCTGGCAATCTTTTTCTCATCGATGTCCCATATATACAACGGAGCTTGTCTTAGCTGGAGCTCTGAAGCAGGAGGTAGACTGGGATAACGAGGATTATAAAGTCCCTGGTTCATTCTGATGTTCTCCATTCAGAAAACACAATTTACTTCTTTTACCTCCTAATTTATCTTGAATAATTCGAAGTAATTTAATATCTTCAGATCCCATAGTAATTTCCAGACTAATATATTCTTTTTTACTAGACTCAGTTTACAATTACATTTTATGTTGTTTTGATCCTCGCGCATGTTCACGTCCCTTATCCTGGGAAGTTCGAACCGAAAAGGTTGTCCTTGTCTGGCGCAGAGTGATCGCTTGCGAAAATAGATCTTATCTTATCTGACGCGACATTGTCACCCGGATTCCTCGCTTGTGATCATGCTTGCTAATAGACCGCGTCTCTTACTCTCCCTCCATTATCATGGCTTCCCAGGCTCACAATGATGAGCGGAGGCCTCTTCTCGATGGCCAGCAGAAACAATCCGCCTCCAGCACCACCAATTCTGCTGTAAATGGACCAGGCGGAGACCCCGAGCAATCTCCCACAGTCATAGAGCAAGAAGTTCGAAAACCTCGAACTACCAGGGAAATCGTTCTCTATGTTATCTTAACCCTTGCGGGAGTTGGGCTTCTAGCTATCTTTATCAAAGGATTCATCGATGCTGACGACGTCGACGTGAGTTCGATCGTTTACCTATGCACCACGATTCTGACCTTGTCCTAGTTTGACCTCAAGAAGGCGCTCAAGAAAGCATTGGGAGGAGGACTGAGCGGTGCAGCAGGTACTACGCCCTTAGTTGGTTTACACGTCCATCCTTCCTAATGTGCAAACTTCAAAGCAATGGTTCTACAGGTCCTCACCCTCATGGTAAACAACAATTCAAGTATCTAGATCATTATCACTTCACTAATATCACTCCTCCAGCCCCTTCGCACAGTAATGAATTACCAATACCGCTATGGGACTACAACCACCCAAGCCATCCACACACTTTACCTTGACGGTGGCTGGACGCGGTATTATCAAGGTCTCTCGGCTGCACTCATCCAAGGTCCTGTAGCTCGCTTCGGTGACACTGCAGCCAACGCCGGCATTCTTGCCCTTCTCGAATCCAACTCATACATGAAGAACCTCCCCTCGTTATTCAAAACCGTATTCGCATCCGTCGCAGCTGCATGTTTCCGGATGGTCCTCACGCCGATAGACACGGTGAAGACGACGCTTCAGACCCAGGGCAGGCCGGGTATGCAAATTATCAGAAACAGAATCAAAATGTACGGCATAGGAACGTTGTGGTACGGCGCATTAGCTACCGCTGCAGCGACCTTTGTCGGCCATTACCCATGGTTCGGAACGTATAACTACCTCGACGAACATCTTCCGAAATACGATCCAATTATTCAAAAGCTCCTTCGTCAGGCATTTATTGGCTTCGTTGCCTCCGTTGTCTCAGACACAGTTTCCAACTCCTTGCGCGTAGTTAAGACTTACCGTCAAGTAAACGAAACAAGGATAGGGTATGTAGATGCCGCAAAGGCGGTTATAGCTACGGATGGAGTCAGGGGGCTGCTTGGGAGAGGACTGAAGACGAGAATATTGACGAATGGATTACAAGGACTGATGTTTTCGGTGTTATGGAAGCTGTTCATGGATTTGTGAGTAAGGTCTCACTACCTGCAAAAAATTGCTTATGGGGGATCTTACAGGTGGGATGATAAGACGAAATCGGGTTGATTAGAAGACAATTCCTGATGTAGTAGACACATGTTTATCTCCTCCTGTTTTGGATTTGTGACAAAGGCCATAATTCTCAAAGAAAGTCCTGTTCTTCGGTCATGAGTCTACTATGATCATTTTTCTATAAAAAGTACAAAGGGATGGTAATCAAGAGGGTGCTATTGATACAGATTGTATTGTGAGGTGTCCTATTCAATAGGGCACCGTAATGATCACCATGAGCAGTGAAAAAGGTCTAGGAAAAATGGACCAAAAGTGAGAGTAATAATGGGAGTACGTTATTAAGAATAAAGATAAGAATAGAGTGGAGGGTTTATGACCTGAAAGGTAGCATTAAAGTGTCGTAATAATCGTAGGAAGTCGTCAAACGCTAAGGTAAAGGCGGGATATTGAGGCGGGTGTCCAATCATTGATGAGAAGTATTCCAGGCTAGCTGATAATGCGGATATGTCGGAGGCGATGGATACTGCCTTGTTAACGGCCCTCCTACTTCGATGTGAGCAAATGGCTCGGGACCGTCATGCAAGAAGTCAATGACCCATGACTTCAGCGTCTGGCACTGATGCATCATTCGTACGAGATCCGCTGTGAAGCAGAAGCAAGACGGCGGCATACGGACTTGCAAGTCAACGATGCTTGGCATGGAGTGAAGGCACTTCTGTAGGAGGGACAGTGTGATGGCTGACTTGACAAATGATAGGTTGGTAATCGAACGGTGATATCGGAGGAAAGATAGCAGGGCTTCCTCCTGCGCAGGGATTAATTGATCCTCCAGATGTTTGATGGTGAGTGACTGGAGAGAAGGTAACGAAAGGTTTTGAAGGAATAGCATGATATCGATAGGAGGTGCACCAGCGATGATAGTCAGGGTACGAAGATCTGGGACGCGGACAGGGCTGAGTGAGAATTTATGGTGGACATCGGGTATGTATATCAGTGAGCAATGAACGAGGAAGGGTGCCTGGCTCAATAACTCGAGGAGCTCCTGTGCGTTACCCACAATCCCCCTACATGAAGTCAGCTGCGCCACTGGAAGTTTGACGCAAGACTTAGGGATGAACTCTGCAGGAAGGAGGCGGAGGTGCACGCATTGAAGAGCATGTGCATTACCGATGTTGATAGGCGTGTCCAGCACCAAAGGACCTTCCAATGAGCCTTCCTCAGTGCATAATCGTAAGTAACGCAAGGACCGGAAATTTGCAGTTCCATCGAATAGTCTTTGCATCATGCCGAACGGCATGTCCAAATCAAGATCACGCCAGCGACCACTGTAATCGTCTGCGCGGAGGAGATCGAGCAATGGTAAATATGGGACGATGTCAGTAGTTTCTACCTTCAGCATCAGCGTTACAGGGAGGTCCACAGAGCGACCTAGAAATATCAGGAGAAGACTGGTGCTGAGCTCAACGTTGGATTGATCGTCCAGATCTATGGCGATTTGCGACCATAGGGTACGACGGGACATCGCGACTTCTCTCCAATGTGAGCACACGGCCATCAGGGTAAACAGTGTCGTGGCATGGGGTTTCCCGGCGAGAATACATGCCGCAAAAACCATCACCAATATCTCGTTTGGTAGCTTCTGAATGGATGGCATCTTTGATGTAAGCGATAGAGTTTCGCTGGAATCGCTGGAGGTAATGGTGTATTGTAAGATCCCGAGGGCGTGCGATCAGCGTAGATTAATGAAAGGCAGGTGAGGTGAAAAGGGAGCGAACTTGGAAGGAAGGATCTAATATCGCCACGACGATCACAAGCGACGACCTAAAATCACGAATGAAAGTGGTAAATACGACTTCGTTATCAGCACTAGACTAAGGGGGCGTGCTGGAGGACCTACCCTGGCGAGGAGTATGCAAGAGTGACTGACTCGAGACTGACTCGAGAAGGAAGAGTGCGAGTCCATTTCATCCTTGGTGCCGGTAGATCAAGTATCACGGCGAGCTGCACAGCTTGACGCTTTGACCGGGCTGAATAAGCTCAACAGCTTGGCTCGCCATACCAGACTTACCGATGTATGATGGATAACTTCCCTGATGATGTTCACATATCATATGAAGCCGTTGAACTGAAAGCGAAACTGAAGTAGTTGGTCCTTATGGGTCCCTGTATTTTCTGGATATGTATTGTTTGGCTCAAGCCATTGAGCCAAACATTGCTTACTCTAATCACGTACTTATCGCCTTCAACTTGAAGTTCATAACCCTGGGTCAGTACTTCGCTCACAAGTCATACGAATACCTCTCAGCTAGAAGTATAATGAATCATAACACTAGAGGAGCAACTAGGCTAAGGAATCTGAAATTCGGTTCCAACCAGGTAAATGGTGGGCGCAGTATGAGTGTTGACTCAGTTTGCTAGACCCCATCAAATTCGGATCGGAATCTCAAGTTGCCTTCAGTATCTGATGCCTCCATTATGACTTTGAATAGTGCTAATCATTGATTTGCTACTCGTAGTGGCTTCCCGACGCAGGGGGGCGCAGCGGGCCGCTCACCCGCTTCGGGACGTATTGTGTTGTACAGCTGACAATGTCATATACGGGACGGGGACCGTGGTCCCATCTCCAATCTTGACATTGAAAATGTCAGGCCAGACTTTCTAGGCTATATGTGCTTTCTTACCCTACTCAAAAGCAACGCGAGCCCACTAGGTATGAAGTTGCTACTATTCCTAGCTCTTTGGAGTTGTAAGCCCACAACTAGTTACCTCAACCAAATTTACTAACTCATAGAAATCTACCTTTTCGTGTAGCTGTGAGCTTTGCTCTTATTAACCCAATTTTGCCCGGGTGGAACCCAGACCCAACAATTCTACGAGTTGGTCAGGACTACTTCATCGCCACATCAACGTTTGAATATTTCCCTGGCCACCCCATTTATCATAGCAAGGATCTTGTGACCTGGACATTGATTGGCCACGCATTGAATAGGCCGTCTCAATTGATTCTATTTGGTACCCCCTCTGATGCTGGTTCGTTCTTCGGTATCCTGGATCTTCCGTCTTAACGAACCCGGTATTGACCTCGTCAGGCTTATGGGCGCCCACCCTCCGATATCATGATGGAACGTTCTATCTTCTTTCCACCGCGAGATACGTGTACACGGGTATGATATCTTTTTTCCCCCCACAGCATCCAGTTGTTCAATCATCCCAAAGCGGAGCTACGATTATTCCCGCGTTCATTCTACGTCAAAACGACTGACATTTATTCAAACAATTGGAGCGATCCAGTTTATTTTGGTATGCAAGTGTTTCAAGCTGTAGTTGTGGGACTTACGGTCCTCTAGATGCTCTGGGATATGATGGGGACATCTTCTGGGATGCAAACGGAGATGTCGGTGATAAGACAGTCAGCCCCCACAAGAGTATACTGAGAAGTTTCTGCTTAGGTCTATACCACTTGGTCCGGCATTAATAACGCAATTGACAAGATCTATGGTATGTCCATATCTAGTTGATTGATATGTCTAATAATATCTTCCTAGGAATATGGCAGAACAAAATAGACTTGGCCACTGGGAATTCATTGACCGAAGCAAATTTGATATTTAAAGGAACTCTTCCCAATAACTCCAGTGCTCGTCCAGAAGGCCCACACGTGTATCATATCAATGGAACATATTACCTTCTCATTGCAGAAGGTCTGTTGGTTCCTCGGGCTCCCTGGCTCCGTCAGAGCTGATGATAACCGTTTGAACCCTGCAGGTGGTACAGGTGTTGAGCATAGGGCGACCATTCAACGGGGTCCATCCCCTTCCGGCCCATGGGAAAACAACCCTCATAACCCAATCCTATTCAACGGCGCTGATTTGAACAACTCCGTGCAGAATACAGGTCACGCAGACATGGTCGAGGGCCCAGACGGCCGTTGGTGGGGTGTCGCCCTCGGGGTTCGTCCCCAAAATCATAATTTCGACCATGTTCAGTTAGGTGAGTTGGTTCAAATTCCTTCAACAGCGCATGCGGTTGATGCCTTGAAAGGTAGGGAAACGTTCCTGTTTCCTATTACATGGGAAGATGGCTGGCCTGTATTCAATAATAGACAACCCATCACCGAGAAGCTAGACACTGTACTCCGCAATAAATCCCCCCTGACTCCATATTCGAACTCTTTTACCTCCCACGCACTCGACTCCAGCTTCTACTTCATTCGCACTCCATATAAACCATTCCACTCCCTCACCGCACGACCAGGATACCTCCGCCTTTTCGCGAACTCTTACGTCGTGGGTGATAGGGACAACCCAGCATTGCTTCTCCGCAAGCAAACGAGCTATTCAGAGGAGTTCGAGACCCAGCTAGAGTTTTCGCCGAAGAGTAATTTGACTGAGGCTGGTGTGAGCGTGTTCTACGGAGACTCGCTGCATAATGAAATCGGTATCATTGGTGATAGTAATGGGAGCAAATCAAGATGGATCGTCGTGCGTACGGCGAACGCTACAGCTACGTCCGTAAGTGTAGAGTGTACATTGAAATCATTTGACCCTTGCTGAATCCTTGCAGACCATATTTCTTCCTCTCAAGACCGCTAGTGGTCCTGTCAAGCTGAAAGTCGTCGCCCTACCTGCATCGTATACATTCGGCTACTCGGAGGGTGCGGATACGACGTTCGAGTCCCCAGTCAGCATTGACGCTTCTGCTCTCACTGTCCCTCCTGCTGGGTAAGGCCCGCCTTCCTTCTACCCAGTATTTACGTACTCAATGCCAAGTCCCTACAGAGGATTCTTCTTCAAAGGCGCTTCGTTCGGTATTTATAACACCGGCAATGGAAAACCAAGCTTGGCACCAGCCGACTTTGCTTATTGGCGTCAGACCCCTACGTCGGGCTAAAGGGGCGTCCACGAAGTTCGAGCCGACAGAGATTAGTTAAAAACGAGGTATATTCGTAAATAATCATCTCAGACATGATGCAGTAACTAGGAGGGTATATACTCGAGTATATTATACACACGCATTCATTCATATATTCGTTAATCATGAAGACAACGGCCACGACACATTATGTTTCCGCCTCTCTTCTACCACCCTTTCTACCCATCTAGAAAGTACAGCTTCGAGCATAGCATCCCATCCTTCCTCTTTCCTGGCAATCAGCTTCGCATCAAAAGTGACTGGTTCACCAACGACTGTTGGTGGAAACTTTGGTTGCCCGGGCGGGATATGTATTGGGAGGAGGTACCGCAATTTTAATGCCCTGTACGTGAAAATATGAACAATTGATTTCTAAACATGAAAAAGCGGCGGGAAAAAGCTTACCCTGCCCATAAAATCAGATTATCAATCCTTCTAAATGTCCATCCTTTCTTTACACCTTCATCGCCCTCCTCCGCTTGTTCAAGCGCAATGATATCATGTATCGATTCTTTGTCTATGTATCCCCAGGGCTGCTTTGACTTACGCACGCGTGTGTTGTACGCTATACAAAGTAATTGACCGGAAGAGAGACTGTTGAGGAAGGCGTGCCGAGGGGTTGGAGGTCCGAGGGCATTTTGTAGGTTTGCTGGTAAAGACGCGAGTAAGAGCGCATGAGCACGTCCTAATTCAAGGGTTAATGAACGCGTTGATAATGTATACTTCAACTGTATACCGACCTAGATTATCCCCAACAAATTCTTGTCGCCTGGCCCAAGACGGCAACTCCTCGTCATCAAACTCCTCATCATCAAACGGTGTCCCTTCGGGTTCAGGAGACTCTGTTATCCCTCCAAGGCCCTCTCCTAACTCCGGCTCCTCTTCCAGCGTCAACCCACCCAACGCACTGACCATCCCAGTCGACACTCTCCTCCTACCTCCAATATCATCTCCGGACAACAAACTCCTTGCTCTCCCCTCCCCATCTCCAGCGCTTACCCTCCTACCCTTCGACCTCGACCTTATCTTCCTCTTCGCCTGCCTCTCCCATCCGCGTTCACTACTCCCTTCCTTCTTACCGTCAAACAAAACCTCGTCAACAACGTCTACGTATGAGCTTACTATGTTCCTCTCCTTCTCCAGATCATCCAATTTGATGTCTTGTTTATACAACCAACCACCTCCAAGGACGAGGCGCTCATCCCACCGTTCCTTCTTTTCCTCTTCATCCTCAGACCAAAGCGGGTGATCGTCGATGTCCTCCCAAACAGGCACAGATTCGTAACGGCCATGAACTTGGACCAGAGAGAAAGTCACAGAAGTGTCTGCTACAAGCGGGTGATGATCGTCTTCTGTAGGTAGATCATCGGCTACGTTGACAGGACTCGCCATCCGAGACGTGCCTCCACCGCCATCACTCTGTGCATCGTAAGCCTCATCGCTGAGTGGTACTCTTGCACGTTCCTCTAGCTCACGGAGCACACTCAAGACTTCCAAAGCGGATCGCCTTATCAGGGTAAGGGGATCAGGTTGGGATGACGTCGGCTTGATCGGAGACGATCTGATTCTACCAGGTCCTAACGAGCGAGCACGAAATTGTGCACGGATCGTTCCAGCGGACTCGTCCGGAAGTGATAGCACGTAATTTCGGATCGATCGGATAGCCTGAGTTGTGAGTTTGAGAAGATTTAGAACGTCGACGTTGGCATGCAGATCAACTGAGGAAACACCGATAGACCATGCTTCGACAACCGCTTGAAGGTCACGTATAACGCCAGGTAGAAGAGATTCCGGGTCTGTCTCTGTATGCTTCTCCACTTGCGGGAAAGACAGGCGAGGTATGGAAGGTATCGCTGGCGATGGCGGTAGCTGAACATCGGCGGTATCTACGACGCTAATATTCGTCAAGCCGCCAATCGCTGGTACGAGACCAGCCCTTGGCTTATCTGATGTGCTATGTAAAATAGAAACTGGGTTACATACGATAGGAAATTGGATGATCTCTCACCTCTGCTTTGCCGCAATACCTGTCTTTGTGAAGTAGTGCTGCAGATGCTCAATGCTTCCGAGCGCCATAACGCTCTCGCGCTTGGCAGCACTTCGACTGAAGGGCTTTTGAGGCTTGTTTGAAGAGTTCATATTTGGGTAAAATGCGGTCTGTCGTCGAGCCTTCTTCAACGCTGGGTCAACTGGAAGCAGACCTCCAGTGGAATCTGGGGTCAACAAAGCGGGAGTAGTCGACGTTGACGAGGAGTCGGACGCCATTGTAGAGATCGCTCAAATTCGTGAGTCCACGAAGAGGATGATAGGGCGCATCGACGTGAGTCGATGAAGTGTTGACGGTACTCACCACGCAGTCACTTGTGCTGGTCATGCAGTTGAATGTGGCACAATGTTCAGACTTTCTCACGCTCAATGGAGGGAATGATCTCACGGTCGTATCGCGCGCTTGATGGGCGCTCTCAGTCTCAAGCTTCTTTCTCGAGTCCTCTCACATATAGCTGGAAGAAGAGAGTCAACGACCCGTGTCTCTCGTTTCTTTTATTCTTTTCTTCAGCCAGATACTTATATGAAAAATGAGCCTTTTCGACCATTTTCTTACCAATTATCGCTGTAACGTAGTTTTGCTAAGTTTACAGCAGCGCAACTAGTCTTCCAGTTCTGGTACTCCAACCGTCCACACCACCTCCTTTAAGCTCTATTTGGCTGCTTCAGCGGCCAAGGAAACAGTAATCTTTATCTCTTGCTTGCCTCACACTTGCCACTACTATCTTCATATATTGCTCCCTGCTTACCTGCTTACTGAGGCCAATCCCTTGCATTTCCTGTTTCTCAGGACAGTAAACTGGTCGTTTCCGAACATGTTTCAGAGCATTCCTCATTTAACGACCGTTGTTGTTATGTAAGTGGTCTGTTACGGCAAGCAGGTCCATTGAATCGCTAATCGTACAAGTACAGTTACTAGACTACTCTGTCATCCACCACCTATGCCATTTACTTTACAAATTGCTTCGGATGGTGCTCAGTAATGCCTCCGGGTCGTCGTAATGAACCTGATTGTGAGTCAAAGTTTCGTCAGTCAGCCCATTCAAATAATTCATTCATGCTCACGAAGTGATTTCCATCTTCGATAGGTACGAATTTCGTTGGTCGAACCGGCACGCCACGCGACCTATATTCCTCGTATATCCTTTGAGCTTCATATGCAGCCCAAACGGCGTGCCAACATGATTTACGACAAGTTACATGGATCACTCTCAAGTCTGGGAAGTATTCTTTTGCTAGTTCACTATCGTATAAGCTCCTGTTGACCGCATCCTTGATGGATGATTGCATCGGCCCGCCAAACCTATCCCATCAGCTAGAACCAGGTAAAATATTGCCAGAGACCGACGAATATACGCACAAGTATACCTCCGACCTGAGTGCGGCATCATAACTAACGAATCGTTCACGCTCGCTAGCATCCCATGCGTCAATTGTTGTACGTCCAGTGCATTTGCGCGAGTCTAGTTCGTTGATTGACCCGGACCAATTCTCTGGCACGTCGAAGTATGAACTGACCCAGATCACGAAGTTCTCGAATAACTGATCCGGCGTCTTGCAGTCGGGGTCCGACCATGGCTCATAGATGGTGGTCTCTTTAGGCAGCTCCATTCCCAGAGCTAGGTATGGTGGATCTTTGCAACTATCAAAAACAGTATGCGTGTGCCAGATATACGTTACTGACCGTATAAAACCAGATACCTCAGGTACTTCTCTAGGATTTCATAAGACCCTTTTGGTAGGTCTTTTGGGTTGGAGAGAAGTAATGCAGCGGTGAGGCATCCCGCCGACCAACCAACGATCGCTACACCACCCGAGCCGTTATTTTCACCGGGGGATGGAATGTCAATTTTTTCAACGAAAGCCGCGATAAAATGCGCCATCATAACTGATATACCCTCCAAGAAGACCGGACGTCCATGTTTCAAATCCTCTAGTTCCGCGTCTGTATACCTAGTTGATCCTGGGTAGTCTTTTCGATTCAATACTACCGTTCGAAAGTTGTTCTCTGCGGAGAACTGGTGCAATTTCTCAAATGAAACTATATAGAAAGTCGGTTAAGTGACGCATGGGATAAGAATGACGCATGATGACATACAGCCGTTGAACACGCTACCGTGGACAATAATCAGTGTTGTATAATCCGAAGAATTTTCGACCGGCCCGCTATCGGTGTAAAAGATGTCGTTTCCATCAGGTAGGTTCAAGACGGCTGAGGCGAATGTCATGGCCACAGGAGAAAGGAGCTATCTGCGAGTACGCCAACTCAAGCAGTCCTATGATAAAGCCTAAGGCCTCAGGGCTAGGTCAGCTGTTGTCAAGGACCAACCGTAGAAGAGCTCAAAGTAAGATCTGACGCCTCACTCAGAGACGGGGTATTGTTGAGATGCTAAGTACTCAATGTCTCAGACATAATGAAAGTAGACCGCGCCTCTGGAACACAGGGACAGACCATTTACTTTGCAACTTGCAAGCTCTCTCAATACGAGAGACGACAGAAGCTGCAGGCCCGGCATCAACAGGCCGAAGTGAATATTTGATACATTAAAGCATTTTGATTCTGTTGGTACTGGTTCATAGACATGCCATAGCATACACCCACTATCCAGATATCAATAGCCATATCAATGATCAAAGTGTTTTGAGTGTTTCGCCTACAAGATCACGAAAAGTGTCTACACCCTAGGACCTATGGGCTGATCCCTTGCATTGAAGAGCCGCACAATATGTTATCAGGTTAGAAATTCAATGAAGAACTCACCTGCTACGTTGATTGCTGGTACGGTCGTGAATGCATAGCAGGCAATACGCCTCAAATGATGGCAGGAACTGAAGAAAGCGCTCAACAAACAGGCGCTCAGCAAACACAGCCAATATTTGGCGCTTACAGGTTCAAGTGTCTAAAAGGTGTCTCCGTCGTCCTCCACCATGACTGCTGCAGCGCTGCCTCCACTGGACCCTCTCTTTCGACGAGCTTCGAAACGAACACGAGATATATTTGCATCCTGTCCCGATGAAGGCCTAGGAGACGAGGAGAAGAGGTCAGTCATGCCAACCTTTATGAATCTCAACTCTAAAGCATTGTCTCCAATTGCAGCACCCGAATACGGCTTTCTGTCAAAATACACGATGAATATCGCGACTATAAGGAGCTACCACCACCCCTTCTTGCTCAGCAGGGCTTAGTCGGCCCATCCGTGCCCAAACAACAGCGAAAAATGATCACTGCCGGACGTACGTCTGTCCTTGCTTCGTGCTTCGTTTTCAGAGATATCTAACGGGCTTATAGCAGGAGCCTCGGACACATCACGTATGATAGCAGCCATTGACAATACCCCAACGCCCCAACCATCAACTTTTACATCTTCCAACCTTTCCCAAGCCCTGGCACTCCACAAAACCACTCGTACGATAAAACCGACGTACCACCCTCCATGGAAACTCATGCGTGTAATATCCGGACATTTGGGGTGGGTGCGGAGTGTCGCTGTAGAACCAGGTAACAAATGGTTCGTCACGGGAGCAGGGGATCGAGTGATTAAGGTTTGGGACTTGGCCTCGGGGGAATTGAAGCTGTCCTTAACTGGGCACATTTCCACCGTGAGGGGACTTGCTGTTTCACCGCGCCATCCATATTTGTTTAGCTGTGGGGAAGACAAGGTGGGCTTTCCCCCTTTTTATTTCTCGATAAGCCTTAGCATGCTAATATTGCCGTCATCTGTAATGTAGATGGTCAAATGTTGGGACTTGGAGGCTAATAAAGTTATACGTCACTACCACGGTCATTTGTCCGGCGTGTATTCTTTATCCCTACACCCTACCCTCGATGTCCTCGTCACCTCGGGCAGAGATGCCTCTGCTCGTGTATGGGACATGAGGACAAAGGCCCAGATACACGTTCTCGCTGGCCATACCGCAACCGTTGCCGATGTCAAGTGCCAAGAGTCCGATCCTCAGGTTATCACTGGCAGCATGGATTCTACGATACGGTGAGTGCCTCCAACTCCTGATACGCCGCCGGTGAATAAAGAATGCATTCGTTGGGCTAATAAAAACAACCGAATTAGCTTGTGGGACCTGGCGGCGGGAAAGACGATGGTTACCCTAACACACCATAAAAAGTCTGTTCGCTCCCTAGCCATCCATCCAACAGAATACTCCTTTGCGTCTGGCTCCGCAGGAGGCAACAATATCAAAAAATGGAAATGCCCTGAAGGTGCCTTCGTCTTCAATTTTAGCGGGCATAATGCGATAATCAACACGCTTTCGGTCAACGCCGAGGGAGTCTTCTTTTCTGGAGGTACGAGGTCCCTATTTTCATTCGTTATTCCATACCACTAACGTTATCGGCGCTGGTCGAAATTGACACCTATCAAATATAGGGGATAACGGGACATTGACATTTTGGGATTACAACACTGGGACCCCATTCCAAAACATGGAAGATGTCCCTCAACCTGGGTCGCTGGAGGCTGAAGCTGGCGTATTCTGCTCAACGTTCGACATGACTGGCACTCGTTTAATAACAGGAGGCGCCGATAAGACTATTAAGGTACGCCTTCATCTGATTTTCATTCGTTGAAGCTAACCTAACCCTACCTTCTCACCTTACTCCCAGGTTTACGCTGAGCAATCACAGTAATATAAATCGGATAGTCCGAGCGCAGCTCCGCCGTGAAGCTATACACTCTTACATACTTCATATTCTCATGCTCCTTTCCCTGTATCATATGTACATGATACACGATGCTCGCTGTCATTCTCCCCGATTTAATCTTACTGTGCCCATTTCCCCACATAAAGTGTTTAACTTCGATCGGGCGTGTCCGAAAGTTAACTAGGGTTGTTGATCGCCCCAGTCCGAAAGAGGCAGCAGACCGTACCCACATACTGGAGCCAGGAAGTAGCCCGAAGTAGCCAATGACTTGCTGAACTGAGCGGGACAAAGGAACAAGAGTACTAGATACACCTACACTGATACAAGCACGCACGACGAGCAAGAGAGATCAACGAATTCGAGATAAATTACAGTTCAGGCCATGTGCCTACAAGGGTCCAGTGAGAAGGTGGTGAGAAGTTAACGTGAGGAAAGCATGGGGCAGAGCATGGGAGAGATTGCAACTAGGAAAACTAAACCAAAGAGAGCGCAGTCCACTGTAAAACCAAAGTACCCAGAATGAATACACCAGAAAAGAGATGGAGTTTTGGCATGAAATGGGAGGAAAACCACATAAAGCGAAGAAATTTAGCCAGCCCAGCCTGTTAAAGACGAGGTTGTTTTAGTCATTACGGGTTGAGCGTAGGGGGCGTAATAGGTCATGTCTCTAATAAATTGTTCGGAGTAGTCGGCGGCTGTATAATACCCAGCAGAATCGTAGAAGGGAGCCGGCTGGACTAACTGATGAGAAGTGAATGGTTGCCGTGGCTCAGCCTCTTGGAACGCTGTTGAAGAGTAGTCTCGCAATTGCGAATCTATCGACTGAAGAGGCGGGGAGTCTCGACTATTGACAGTGTCGTTGAACAGAGCAGTTGGTGCCTGAGCTTGGGTAGTCTCAGGTTCTTGTTCGAAGATGAAGAACGGCTTGTCACCGTCTTCGGGCGACAACGGAGGTAGTGATTCTAAGCTAAGGTCCAACGCTATGGAAGTAGCCGGCGCAGATTTTTTTTGAGACTTGGGCGGCGAAGATTTAGTAACCGACGCCGGCTGCGTGGCGGATAAAGGAGGACCCGGCGACGTCGCAAACGACGCTGGCTGTCGTGATGACGACGACGACGACGACGACGTAGGGTTGGAGTTTAGGCTGCGAGCTATTTGATGTTCAGTCGAGGGAAGAATAGGCCTAACTGGCTCATATGGAGCTGGCGCAGAAGTGATCGTATTCATTGCGTAGTTATAGGGCCCGGAGTGCATCGTTGAAGCAATGGGATAGAGTTGCTGATCAGCGCCGATCGTACCATTATGGTTGGGCAGGTGGGGGCGAGCTTGATGAGGTGTGGCATACACAGCCACTTCAGAAGAGACCTGCCTATGCTGCTGTTGGAGCCACGGTGGCTCTGGTATCACACCTCCGTCTCCAGGCATCAAAAGACCCGGACTCGTTGTATGAACGACGGGCGGAACCTGATAAACATCATCAATGGTCGAAGAAGGTGAAATAGGCGATGGCACGTTGGAAGGGAAATAACTCGTGGCTGACGACATTTCGCTTAGCGAAGATAACGATCCGGGCGAGGGAAGAACGTCACCCTCCGGCGAAGACAAGCGCGAACCTCGTCGAGGCCAACGGCCTTGTAAGCGAAGATACTGATCGGTTGGGCTGCCCTGGCTCAGGCGCATAAGGCGATCGACCCTAGAGTGCGATGGAGCTCTACCGTCTCGTTGATGAGGTGAGGTTGTCGTAGGTGAGAGGTCCGGCACCGGCATCGACGATAAAGGCAGCGGCAAGGGCACTGGAAGTGAGGCTGGGGGGCGCTCGTCGCGGAAGAACGGCTGTCTAGCTGGCTTGGCGCCATACACTTTTTTCTTGGTCAGTCCATGTACTTGTTGAAGCTGGGAGACCAAGCTCGGTGAGGGTGAGGAATCGGCTTTTAGTGCCAGAGTTGTAGGAGGTTGATCTGGAAGCATGATAGCGTTGGCGATAATGTTGTCTGGGGGAAAGCTATGGTTGCGCGGAATAGACGTCGCGGCTTGTCCTTGAGGACGTGGCTGTGCATAATAAATAATAAGAACAAAATGACTGTTGGACGGAGTTGTTACGTACAGCGTTGTAAGGAACTGTTACCATTTGTTGATTTTCGGGTAATATTTCCGATTTTTATCAGCAGCGAAGAGGAGTGGCACAGAGGGGTGTACAAACCTGGGTGAGAATAGCCTTGGTGACCAGGCCGTGAGGACAACCGGATTATATAGTTCTCTTGGTTCGTTGGAAACCAGGGCGCGACTTCCACGTTCTTCTGTAAGCGTATCTATCGAGGATCGGGTGGGTGTCAACTACCCTACAAGGTTAATGCACCGGACCCACAGTTTCATCAAACATGGATGTTAATGATCTCATGTCCTGACTCGACGGTAGGACAATGTGGCAAAGGATATCGGCCTACAAAAGTGGAAATTTAGACAAATACTGTCAGGCGCGTGTTGATGTTCATGATACCTGAGTCAGTTTCTCGGCAAGAAGATTCCATACTGAGAGGCCATGGGGAGGCAGGCCGAAATCCAGACCGTCCGTGTCTTCTGATGGAGCCGTCGCAGCTACGATGACGAGATGAAGTGCCGCTGCCTGCCCTTGAAACTTGGTGGAGGCCAGAAACTGTAACAAACAAACCTTGTATGATCGATGGCATGGAATCGCAGCATCTAGGAGACGTACATCAATTCCAGTGCTAATCCTGGCTGGTGTAAGGCGGTTATTGACATCATAATTGAAACGGAAGTCGCGGAGCCCATCATGCAATCCATTCGACTGACGAGGGACTGCAGAATAGAAGCTCTGATCATCAGTCGGAGGCAAACTGGGTAAGACAAACATGGTAGTCTACAGAGGGTCGTTATTGGTTTAAGAGGCTTTATTGCTAAGTACATACTGGGACAGGGGGGTGCGACATTTCCAGCGTCTCAACCAAGCGTTGGAGGTAATGATCCCGTAGATTCGCCCAGACATTAGCCATGCTTCGCGAGTTCTCGATTAGGAGTAGAGTTGCGACGGCTTGATGGGGCATTATAGGCCTGAAAATACCGGCGGACATACCTGTCCTTGGATGGCGAACGAAGAAGGTACCAGAAATAAATCAACGGATGAATTGCTAGGGCAGGCGATAGCCGCTGCGCGCGAACCCCTGAGTGTAGAAGGAAGACGTGAAGAAGAGGTGCGACGCAGTAGACGATTGGTTGAAATTCTTATAAAGGTTGTGGATCAATATGGGAGCCAGTCGGACTTTATACTGTGCGACGCTGCTTGGCCAACACGAGATTGAAATTTCTGCCGCTGATTAACACGATGGCGAAATGAGTTGGCAGATTCCCCTTCCGGCCGCGATACTAAAGGTGATACAGGAATAAAAGGTTTAATTTTTGGGTTCCCCGGCGAATGTCAAATAACCTGAGGAGAACTGGGGGCAAGAAACAAGATAACATTCGATAGAATGAAAGCCGAATGATTCTCTTACCTTTGAAATGGGCCAGTGTGAGAAGGACACTGGGAGTATGAAACTGACATTGAACTAGCAAGGGAGGCATGTATAACCTTAGTGGTCACAAACACAACACAACAATACAACACCACCGAACAAGGCAGCACACGTGCCGTGGCAACCACCGGGTTCGCTGATTTCGAATCCATTTATCATTAATCCGGACCCTGTGAGTAGCGCTTCTCCTCGTCCTGCGTAATGTTCTAGCTCATTGTAAAAGCTGAGCTGGCAGCTGCATCTCATGCACATGTTCCCATACCTTGACTAAATAACTTTAGAAGGCCTTGTCATTTGCGCACACAGACCTACTCGTCTTTGGGTCTCATCATTTCGTGTTCGTGGTTTATTTATTCTAGCTTGACGTCCTGAGAACGCCGGTTTACTGCACCTGCACATGCTGGACCGACATTCCGAAGTGTAAGTGATGCTGCCTTTTGGAGTCTTAGGTTCAAAATTCTGGCTTACACACGCTAGATCCTATTCACCATCTGACTATCCTCGGCAAAGTAACCAGTCTCCCTGGACCAGCTCGGAGTATTCGAATCATAGGTCAGCGAGGTCGGACACGCACGCAACGTGTGTGTCCTCAGCTCAGCCACTATGTATTCCGAATGATATATAAAGTATAGAGTTTGGGCAAGTCGGCTTAGCCCGATATCTCGATTATATTACGCCCGTATATCGTCACAGTACCAATCATCATCCAAATGATTCTTTCCAATCAAAATCTTCGAATACATCGTGTTCCTAACCTGAAGGTGAGACTGCCGCATTTCCCCGTCGGCCCCGCCCAGTTTAAGGACGTTAACTTTGGATTCTGGTGAGTACATATCTGTGAATGACCGAGGGCGTCGTACCCCGACCGAATTCGTTTACGAATCGGCTCTTTATAAGGTTCGCCCTGAACGTCTTATCGATTGTCGCCCAGATGAAGACACGACCATAGCCGCTCAGAAGCCGATCAGACAATGCCATATCTACGGTTCTCGTGATCGGCAACTCCTTACTCTGTTCCATGTCGGGTAGTTTTCCGAGTGGTCCGAAACGCCCAATCAATTTCATGCTCACGCATCCAGAACCTGGAACTATATATCACCCCTGTAACCCGTGGGTTTGTTTTTCGCTTCCTGTCATCTTGGCCTACAAAAAATTCGAGCTTTGGCGGTCGAATCATAGTTGTCGCTTCATACTAATCGCTTATTGGCCCTTGGGGTTGGCGCAACGCTGGCATCCGCCCAATCACACTGGCCCTACTCAATTATGATCGAATGGATCGTCAAAGTATCGTCAAAGGCTATCGGCATTCAAACAAATCACACATAAATATCCTTCTTAGCAAGAAGCAAATCCTATTTCCGCCTACGACAAGACTTCCCGGAGAGCAGGAGGCATCAATCCAGAGCTCCACGAGTCTGAAATTGCTACAGACAACACATTCTAGGTCACTTCGTCTTCTGAATCCAGTCCAATACAGCCTCGTTGAACGCTACTTTTTCCGAAAGCCAAGGCATGTGATCCGCATTGTCCAATTCCACAACCTGAAGATCCTTCCATCCTTCTACTGCTTTCAAACTCTCTTCACCAATCACCACTCTATCTCGCTTACACTTCACAACGAGCATAGGCAACAGCCCGCTTCTCCCGGCTTCCAATAGTCCGACTTCGCTCTGCGTACGAGTGAGAAGACAAGTGGTCACTGCGCGTGGTTGAACGATGAAGTTTCCGAGACATGCTTGATGGAAGGTATGAGACATGCACGACGACAACGTCCCAACGAATGTTTGAGCCGCAGTTTGGTATGCGACGACGTCGGTCGTTTGCATGAGGGACGGGAGACATCCTAGAACAAGGGGAGTTCCCACTTTCGCCATCACGGGTCCCATGTAGGGTAAAGCTGAGACATAAATGATCCCAGCCAGATAAGATGGTGGGTGGAAGCTCAAAACATCGGTTATATTCGTGGCTAATGTGTTTTATCGTGCATGCACCATTTAATAACCAGATTGTCAGCACATTCAACTGAGATCCAATTTCGACGATAATCGATAGACCAATACATACCTCCAAGGCTCCTATTATATAATATAAACGATGCATATGATCAGGAATTTAATTTCGGCTAGGGCGATGATGGATGTTAACCGATAACTCACCATCCCACGACGAATGGTTTTCGCAGTTTGAAAGCATCAACCACTGCGTCAAAGTCTTCTGAAAGTCGTTTGGACTCCCAGGCAGATTCGTCTATCGGCTTGCCACTTCTTCCATGACCCCGCATGTCGTATCGTACCTGAACACGATGAACTATCAGTCTATCATCTATCATGAAGACATCATTGAATCACAATAGGGAGTTTTAAGGGCATGTGAGACGGGCACCGTCGGATAGATAGATGGATGGATATGATGCATAGTCACAAGGGAGGATAATAGAAGAAGAGGAAGTACGCACCAGGTACGCTTGTTCTGTCCACCTTGGATCCCCAAAGATATCATCAAATACCAAAGAACTCATCGAAAAGCCATGTAGAAAGATGATAACTGGTTTCGACGGGTCGCCTCTCGCCTCTGCATAAATTTCCGTTCCGTCGGAAGATATGACTTTCTTGGATATCGCGGCAGCTGTACTGGTAGCATCAGCCATTGATAGCAAAACTCGCTCTACTCGTTCAAGATCGATTTTGTGGGGGAGGAGAGGAGGGGAACGAGAAAGGGCTTGCTCTTCGCAATCGAACGTATTTTATCAAGAATTATGCATGTATATGAAAGACGCGATTCGGAGCGCTCATCGTTGTGGGTCCAGCTTTGAAACTAGAAGACTCGCCAGTTATCCGAGAGAAGCCACTCCAGTGCATCGTGCATCCTGCGTAGTAGTCAACTTGAACTTGTGGCGCAATGAACGAGCTTATTTTGGCGAAAAATGGTAAGATTGATCATCATTATGTGAAGAATTGTCATCTTGTTAATTCTTCTGTAAAAGGAACGTTAGCAAATCAAACCTCCGGCGGACAAAAGGTGCGATACCAACCAACCACAACCAACCAACCAATTGTAAGTCCTAGACTCATAATGCATAGATAGCTGCGGCGTTGCGCAGTATCCGAATCATCACAGCAATCAGTCATCCTCGCTTCTGATATCTATATAGATACACGTCCAGAAGAAATTCCCTAACGCGTAACGAACCTTATTGTCAGGTGCCAGTGATTAATTGATTAGCATCACTTTCGGTTCCCTATCACTACCAATTCCATTGCGCTTCTTTCGAATGGAAGAGGGAATTATTATTATCCAGATTGTGATATGTATATGTACATAACCACTTTCTTCGGTACACACCCAGTTCAAGAATCAAACGTTCATGGCGATAGAACCAAAGGTCCAAAACAAGTTGCCGACCGTGACCGTGACGGATGGCTCCGAATTCCCCGAGTAGAAAACCTAAGGCCTAAGTACTAGTAATGTTCATAACAGCATTGGGCCGCTTCTGCCTTTATACAAGATATAGAAGATAAACGAGATTGGTTCAGAGGAAAGTGTATCGAAAAAGCTGAACTTGATCCCACCGACTCGGATATCATATGGATACCCATGTGCAATAGGATTCAAGGAACCGAACGGCGAACATATACATGTATTATCCGGCAACCCAACCTAATCGTAACTGTGTGCGAGAGAGAATAATCGGACAGTAGGTTGGGTATGTCTATGTTGTCCCCCTGTTAATCCCCTGTATTAACTCAATCGATTCGCATCCGACAGTCCCAGGGCCATCCATTCCATCCTCTACATTCTAAATCTTCGTCGGCTCACGCATCATACACATGCATCATGCCCACTGACTCCTGACTCATGAATACTAGTGAGTACCGAGTAGCCAGGGGATCCCGCCCTCCCATCCAGAACCAAACAGCTCATCAAATGGCTCGTCGGATGCCTCGGACTAGTACTCAAGCTCACCAGTCGTGAACACCGGCTCTTTCTATAGGGTGCCTTGATTCACGTTAGTACATACATACATACATAGGTTATTATTGGTCAATATGATTGGGTATGCTTTGCCTCGGAGATATCACATATCTCTTACCGCAATACGCCTATTAGACTCCTATCAACCACCCCTATCGCAGAACTCATCAGAGTTCTTTCCTACATGTATACATAACCCATTCCGTTAGGCTAGCGCTACCTTACCGTAGAATGCGTCTTCTGAATCTAATTCTCGTTCTCGTGGGTCCTGGGATACTACGGACTTGTCATTTGGATGATAAAGGAAGCTTCGACTTTCCAGTGGTTTATTTTCATTATGATATCTGTTATATGAGTTCGGTGGCGGCCACGTATGTATGTATGGGGAAATCTATGGCATAACATGTAACATACATACTTATGGTGGTTGTGATTGTACTCACGCCGATTTTATCTGACATTTCAATTTTTTTGGTATTCATCATTCCAGATCTATGCGCATGGGGGTACCTCCCACAACTTAGTTCCCCTCCTCGAGAAAGACAATCCTAGTATCGTCTCGCCATGACCCGATCCACACAATCTCTACCACCATTCTCCCACTCCTCCCAACAAGAACTCAGCACAGCCGTATCTCTTCCCAAACATCCCCTTCTCGGATCGTCATCTCGTGCACTACGTCCATTGCCCACCTTTCCTTTCCCCTCATCCCAAACGCGATCCCACCTTAACACACCCTCCATTGTGAACCCCATCCGCTCTGCAGCTCGTACACTCGCCTCATTCACCGAATTAGCTTTCCAAGCTACTCTCCGCATGCCTAGCCCTCCGGCAACAGGCAGGTCGAGTGCATAGTGCAGAAGAAGACCTACGGCGTGTACTCAACGATAAATGGGGTCAATTTTACTCGATCATTCTCGAGCTCGTGTATTGGAAAGTCATATTTGAAGCTGTCAGTGTCTGTCGGTTTATCAGACATCGTAGTATCAGAAGCGGTTTACTACTATCGAGTCATTTGCAAAAGCTTACACCGGAGGCAATTGCCACAACGGTACGAGGCGTACTGCCTTTGTAGCGGTACGTCTGTGGTATGTCTGTGGTACGAGTGCTGAGCGCTGGTAGGTTACCGCGCTGTGGCCTCATTTTCCGATCACAGTGCACATGGCTTTGTGTACCAACGCGCTGTTGAGCAAATAACGCGCTCTTCGCGACTCGACAGATTGCCTCATGGTAGTTCTCTTTGTTCTTCGACACCATGTCCTCGACACCCACTCCGGGACCATCCTCTCAGGCAGAAACCCCACGTACTCCTTCGAAGCGTCGTGATCGCTCGCCAGCCACGTCTCCAAAGGCAGCAAAGCGCGCGAGAGCTCCTGTACTCTCAGGCCAACCGTCTTCGTCTCCGTCAACTCCAAAGAAACCATTTGGCCGTTTAAAGCACGCTGACCTCTCGCCAGCTATTAAGCAACTCAAGGTACGTACCGAGACTGAGCCATGTCTCACTCAATGATTGATTTAATTATAGGATGTCCTTCAGCTCCATATCCGAATCTGCGCTGGTGCGTTGACTGGCGCCGAGCTTCCAAGACCCACCACCTCGGATATTGTGCACGCCTTCGAAAAGCGTCACTCAAACTCACAGGCACGCATTCAAGACATCCTTCGCGGCACATCCAGCAACTCGATCGACTCCACGGTTTCCACTGCCGTAGCCTCCCTCCGTTCCACCGCAAACTCCACGACATCAAAGACAGCTCTTCGGCTCACCCGCGTACCCAACACCACACTCCAAATCATCGTCTCAACAATGAAGCTCTGCGGCATCACTGTTTGGGCACCCGATTATACAAGTCCGCCGTCGTCGTTCTACAACTGGGGTCTGCAGGAGGCGGCAATCCAGTCATTCCAACGAGCCGCCTCAACAGATGGGTACCCTGAAGTCATATTTGACCCTGCGCTGGCCAAGGACCGCTCCATAGTGGAGCTTCTTTATGCTGAAATTATGTCGCGGTTCCGCCAGCTTGCACGCCGTGAGGCACGGTTCCCAGGGAGTACCAAGAAGAACTTTGACAAGAACCCAGTTTATACCCGCCGCAGAAATGTGAGTACTACTAAATCATAACATCTCAATTTATCTAATGGCTTATTTATTTTTAGCTTTGGCTGAAACGACGCCAGTACTTGAAGGATCACAAGTACAGCCGCCGTACCGCCAACCTGCTGGCGTCGCCTGACTGCTGCTCTGATGATGAACGAGAAACCGATCCCAATCACCCCGGCTTTATCATCTTCCCAAAAATTGCGCGCAGTGCTAAGGCTACCACACTGTTCCGTACCATCGATGCGCAAATCAAGAAGCAAACACCACCTCCACGGTCGAACCAGCATACTCGGACTCCTGAAAAGCGCGAGCGTTGCCACCCAGCCTCAGAGACTAGCGACCTGTCCATCCGTGTACCCAATCCCACCCCTCCCAAAGCAAAGTCGGCACGGAACCCCCCGTTTATGCGTCCAGCATTGGATTGGTTTGACCCTGAATACTTCAATGGGCTTAGTGTTCGCTGGCGCGCACTGTATCGCAACTGTCCCATTGCATTACCACTGGAGGAGGATCTAGCTGCTGACAGTCCGGAGTTGCTGTCCATGCCTGAGAAGGTTTTCATGGAGAAGTATGGGAACAAGGTCAGGGCTCTTTATGACTTGCCATCAGAGGAGGAAGCCGAGGAACTGTTGAAAGATTATTCTGAGGAGGAGGATGATTCCAATGATTCAAGCGTAACACCTGGACCATCTGATCTTGGTTTGCTTGAGGCGCCCATGGATACTGGGCCACATTAGCTAGTTTGTACAACCTTGATTCTATTTAACCAACCTATGTGAAACTTTCCATCCACTATCTAAATACCCTATTTATTTCTGCGTTTATCTACGTCCTCTATTCAAGGCTAAGCTAATAATGAGAAGTTCCTCAGTAAGTCCAAATGTACCTACTGGCCGCTTGTAAACTCCAAGATGAGTTATCACATGCCTGGGCTCAAGCACATAGTATGTCTTCGATGCTTTTGCAAGGACAACTTGCACTTGAAGTGTGGATCCAAGCCCATGGAAAAATGGTGTTTGAGATGCTTGTAATGGGCTCAACTGAGTATGATGCTGAACTAAAAGGAAAGTTTCCCAAGTTCCATCTATACATAGCTCCCATATCTCTTCAATGAATCCTGTTGTTGTCATAGTGGGATTGCTTGGGATATAGAAGTGAATATGACTATTCCCCTCGTGTTTCTTGATACAACTGTATGTTCGATTGTGGAGGATAACTTGAGATGGTTGGTAGGCATTTCGGGGAAGAATGGTGCCAACAGGGAAGGAAGCGGGAACTTGGAGGACAGAGCTGATAATGCGGCCAGACTGTTGTAGATAATTGAGGAGGAAATTGTAACGGTCCAAGTCAAGTGGCTTCAACTTGGATTGCTTAGGAGAGGAAGGTGTGACAGTATCTGAGGTGAGAATTCTGATAAAACCACCTATTTTGTCATCAGAGACATGATCTTGAAGATATGCTTGAAGTTGGCTTTCTCGCCCATGTTGTCTAACCAAGGTAAGCTCAATGGACCCTAATGTAATATTGTATTAGAAATCACCTATACTTAGATTTAAGAAGGCTTTTACCTAGCTTACGGTTGGTATTGATTTTCCCAAAATCACCATTCAAACGTTCACCAGGGAACTCACTGAGAAGTGATAGAGGACCCCAGAACTTTAGAAGAGCTCCGTTATGCATTGCGTAATGGTGATTTGGAACCGATTTAAAGTGAGGGAAGAGAAGCTGAATGGAGCGGCGGTAGAGAGTAAAGGCTTGGGTATAGGCATCTGCATCGGTTGCACTGACAGTATACGAAGAGATAATATGGGTGGCGTAGATGAGATAGCAGAAGCTGGTTAACAGTGCCATATACTGCTCATCTTCGCCACGTATACTCCACAATTCAGGCACAATCAATGGCAGGATTGTTGAGAACAAAATAAGAAGCTCATGTGCTTTGAGCTTCCCATGACTGGCTTCACCAAGGTTTGAAGGAGGGCGCTCAATCCAGGTTGGAAGAAGCACATCTCGGATACAGGTGCGGATTGCTTCAAGATCATCTGCTGTGACAGTGAAGATATTGGAAATATCAGACTGAGAGAGTGATGGTGATGGTGAAGGATCATGTAGCGAAACAGGGATCGGATGAGGGGCTGCATCTTCCATTTCAGAATCAGAGTCGAAATCGCCTGGATAATGGAGTTCGGAATGGTCCGTATGCTCCAATGGTAATGGTTCAGTATCTGAGAGAGCATCTTCAGATTCTGACGCCTCTGATACATCACTGGATGATACATCAAGAGTTGAGACTTGAGGCTTTTTGTTGCGTCCAATTCCCCAAAGAACGCGAAGCTGATGCTCGAGAACACCTTCCAGAAAGTTATGCATGTAACCAAGAACAATGTGAAGAGCTGGGTTCCAGTATGGAAGATCGTGTAATGGCGTCCAGCGAATGCCATTAGCCCGCGAAAGTGCTGTTTTAGATGTGACAGTGACTGCGTTTTTCCAGGCAACTGCTTGCTGATGTACCTCAGCACCGTTCCGCATTTGCCAGGCAGCTAAGTTTAGATCCTCAAGCTGGGAGAGGAGGCACTTGCAAAAGGAGCAAAAGGAGTTCGCAGAATGTGATAGGAATCCAGAGACCTTCCGAGAAGCTTGAAGATCAGCAATAAGTGGTATAACCCGGGCTGCAACCATTGTTCCCATGGGAAATCGGTGTGTGGACAGGGTTTGTCCGGGGAGATCGAACTTGAGAATAGATTTAAGAAGTACCGAGAAAATATGGGATATGCCCCAGAGATCTGGAAGACTAGGACCTGGCATCATTCCCATCACATATATGTTTTCTGGACAGAAGCGGGCATGGAGTGGCAAGTTGAGGCAATAGAGAACAATTGCCCCACAGGATACAGTTTTCCCTACACAAGTAACTGATATTAATTTCTGCCTAACAATTTAAGTAAACTTCATACCTGCAATCTTATTAGTAAAAGGATTGAACCAATCCACATAAATCCCAAAAACCAGATGATATGGTGACTGCAAATAAGGCCGAAAGGACTCCCATGCAGGACTATCATATATATCTTGCATCTTTCGGGATGAATTAGAGGGTAAACGTTGTCTGGAATGTGTTTCATAGAGCCAGTCATTAACTGATGGTCGTGATAGAAAGGTTGAAAGCCATGATGCAAAGGATTGGGTTGTGTAGAGACATGTAGGGGTATTCTTGCCACGTTTTGTGGTATACAGAATAGCATTGCACTGTCGTGATCGTGGAGACCGTTTGAAAGTACAGTGTTGAGGAAGAGCTCCACCCTCAGAAGGATATAGACAGAAGCACTTTGGACAGCATGGAATCCGCTCAAGATCAGGCTCCAGATGGAGACGTGAGTACACAGTCCGAATATCAACTGGAAAGTTGAGTTCAGATAGTGAAGCGATTCCATGCCCAAGATGAGATAGTGCAGAGACAATAGTGTCAACCGTCATTGTAATCAGAAATTTCAGCGCTTTGAGAGTTGTGTTCGCAGAATCACGGCTGATTCCAACGTGTAGAGACAACCAGGCAACAAGGAGAATGCACATCTGAGTAATCGGTTTGAGAACTGAGATATTCACATATAAGCTACTTATTTACATGCAGACATACTACATGATATGACATACAATGATTAAGGTCCACATCCTCAGCCTGTGGGTTAGGATCTGCATTATCCAGTGGATTTTCATTGACATCTTCAATATCGGAAGGCGCCTGAGATTGCAGGCGCTGCTGTTCCTCGTGGGCGCGCCGGGCAGAATGGCTGAGGAGGCGGCCTTGGCGTAGAAGCCCTTGAGAATCGGTGAATGTGTGTTTTGCACAGTCCCTGCATATACAGACAACAGGCATCACAGAACGGTGGTGGTGGGAGACAAAGATGTTGATCGCGAAGACATTGATTCAAGCAATCGGATGTTGATATGACGCGTGGCTGAGTCATTACTCAGCGCTTATCATTGCCACGCCACAAACGTACCACAGACGTACCGCTGTGGCAATTGCCCCCGGTGTTAGGCTTGTCATTCCAGGTTTAGGGGCACGAATAGGTCACATCACGTGTAATATGTGACACCTCAATTTGTACCTGTCATAGTCTTGGTGACATCATACCCCATGCACCAGTGGAGAACTCTCAGCGTCAGCGGTGACGCACGTAATCCAATATGCATATGCATACGAGGTTTATAAACCCGTCCTCGTTACAAACATCTTTCAGAAACGCAATCACCTCTACTTTACCCACAGCTCACGAACTTTAAGAAACATCATTCACTCTCCCGACTCAATCACTTCTTATTGACTAGAAATCCATCAACAATCAACAATGGTCAGCACACTCGAGCTCCATCCTATTATCATTCGGCCATCTATTAATCTACGACCTAGGGTTCAATCTTTTCCGCAATCGGACGTGGCATCAACGCCATCATCTCCGCTATTGCAAACGTATTTATGACAATCGTCAGCGCAATCACAACAGTAAGCCTTCATCAACTCCTGTATTCACACCATATGCTCACCAATAGCATAGGTGATTGTAACAATTTTCGACGTGATTATGGATATACTCTGCTGTCGCTGCTTCGGATCCAGGAGGAGTACTCGTCGTACGGGTACCCGACGGAGAGGATTCGGTCGTACGACTGGGACGTATTAGTCCTCCGCCACTCAGAGACATTACGCCAGTAAAATATACCCTGTATAATCATCTTTCTTGAAGTAATCGGAATCACTTGGCTGCAAATTCAGACTCTCATATATATATATATATACGCTCTTGTATGTCATTTGGTGAAGTTGGCATATCGAAATATCCGCAAGTCTATGCCTTTAGTGCTAATAATTTACCACTCTGATATCCACCACCTTGGGTCCTAGTAATGCGTCACCTATATGCGTAATTGCCATAAACCTATTCCGATTCCAATTCCCAACAATCACTAGTTCGGATCCTACCTTCAAGCTTCTGGACTACCGATTGGGACCGCACGAATCGATTACAGCGACTAGCATTATCATCATCCATCACCACTTCAAAAAAGTCTTTCCTAGCAGCGTGGTATACACAACACGGCGGCGCATAAGCTCAATCATTCTATCGCGCGATCTGTGTACGCCGAGAATCCAAGTCCTGGATGACTTCGAACCCGCCCAACTTTGAGTAAGAGGTCATCGAAATTCGAATTGCATGTTGATCAGAGGCTAAGCATTTTCTCTAGTTCTGATATCGATAAACATCGACATTGGGCAAGTCTGAACACGTTAGCTTAATGCTTCTTCCCAACTAATCCACTCATAATCATCAACTCGCCTCACTGCGAACCAAACGCATCAGAACCCAAACCACAGTCAGACGAAAGAACCCACTTTGCTACCTCGAAACCAACGAACGCCACATGTACGACGGTAGTCGGATCAGATCAGATCACAAAGGGCGGGAGAGAATCAACGTTTCGCTGTTTGAATAAATACACAGGTCTGTTCACAGAGTATATATAGAAGAAAGAGAAAACAGGAAAGCAAATAGAATATGATCGTGGAAGAAAAGTATGATAAAGGACCCAAGGACTTGAACGAAGTGGGGTCGGTCGGGGGAGAGCCAGCAAAGGATGATGGTATCGAGAAACTGCTTCAAGAGAATTTCCATCTAGTGGGAAGCTAATGTAAGTAGCTTGAAGGCACCACTAGGGTTGAAGACATACCTGTTGTTACATACGGTGCATCTGGAGATGAGAAAGATTAGCATGTCGCAAGAGGTTGAAATCACTGAAAGGGACTAACGTCACAAAGGTCTAAAGATCAGGACATCAGTCCGCTGGAATACTACTTAGTATGCAAGAAGACAACTCACGGTCATCGGTTCATCTGCGCTGCGCGTTTGTGCTTGACGATAGCGGCATTTTCTCTGCAAAGTACACAATTAATACTTGTTATGTATATGAACATGAGTACTTGCTTGCTTGCATCTGCCGCACTGGAAGGCGTCAGTCTCGGCTTCCTGTTCTCCTGCTCCTAGCGATGCGAAAAGGTTGTCCTCTCGTATTTTCTTATCAGCTGCCTTGCGTTCTTCAGAGGCCATTTCCTACAATAAACCATTCTTTAGCAAAAGCCCAATCCAGGATTTTGGTCAAAAGTGAGACTAACCTGACTCGACATCTTGGTGAATTTCTCAACAGCCAAGTCACCACTAACTACGCTTTCCCGCAGACTTGGATTGTTCTTATCTTTGAGGTTGACGAATAGGCTTCGGATTTTCGATTTATAAGTCGCGTTCGTACTCCCGTTGTCGATGTAGACAGCCTTTTCGATGGCTTTAGCACGGGTGAGGATCAAGTCGATAGCTATTCATGTAGGTAAGAAGCAATGAATGAGTTGATAGATACGGAGCGAATGATTGAGATTTTGTCACGTACGAGCTCCAGAGTCAAGCGCAAGAGCATCATAAATGAGTTCCATGCATTTATCGCGTGTGGAATCTCCTGTGTGGTTCCCCGCAACGCCATCGCTCTTCGCAGTTCGAATGTCGGATTTAGAGCTACTACCGCCTGTAGTGGGGGTTATCGGTGTCGACGGACCACTTGTAACTGATTTTTTCCGTGCTACTTGAAGTTGAGATAGAAGTGAAGTAAAGATTTTGCATGAAACGTTCGAACCTCGTTCAACCTCATGTTTCCATTTCCTGACCAATTCCTTCGCAGCTTCAGCAACCTCCTTTCTCGCATGCGTACGCAGCTTCCCAACCGCTAAACCAGCTCTGCTTTCCTACAAGACCGCGAAGACAGGTAAAAAACATCATCAAAACCCGGCGCCAAAAACGAACGGACAGACAGACAGACAGATAACCCTGTCAACACTCACCCTCAAAATCGACTCGTTAACCAGAAAATCTTTCTTCAGCGTCTGAAGAAGGTCGAGGATCTCCTGTGAAAGCCCCTTGTCAGCGATTTAAAAAACAAAATGAACGGGTCGACCATGGGGGGGAACACTCGCCTGCTCAGTTGATGCACTTTGCAACTGTTTTACGAGTTTCTTCAACTCGGTTGGATCGGACATGGCTCTTCGTCTTCGAAGTGCTCAGTTATCTAAGTTTACAAAGGTATCGACGCCGTTTCTCCTCTCGCTGACACTAACTCACTTCCACGACAATGCGAGCAGGTGAGAAGACTCCGAGTCGTTGAGCTGGCCATCCTAGGGATGGGAAATTACAGTCACCTTTGGAAAAAATATAGCCAAACAATACATATTTAGAAATTAGGGCAACCTGATTCAGGCTGTCTAAGACTACAATGTCTCATCATCTTCATTGTCGCTAGCGTACGAATGACTATAAAGGTCTACCCCTGGTCTATCAACAGGTTGAGCAAACTTGCAATTCTTGAATCAGATATACGCCATTCGCAAAACGGAAAAGAAATCTTACCCATATCACCGTTCTTACATTATCAGAACTGAGCATGCTCGTGCCGGCGTTGTTTGCCAATGATCGCAACTGTTCTCTGGCATTGACTCTGATTCAGGGTTTAGCATAAGCAGGAGTAAGATGAGCAGTATGATGGACCCACGAGGCGAGAAATGAATTAGAGAACACTTAAAGATAAGATAGTCAACGTGTTGAAGCGGTCCAGTAATTAACCAACTTACGCCTGGTAAGCACTGCAAATATAGCGACCCAGAGTGCTGTTCGCGATATAAAAGCCTTGCACAGTTTTGAAGCGACAATCTTACTTACAGGTTTGATAGCTTGTATGGAACTGTGCACGCCCATAAGTAAGTGGTTTCATGCAACGAAGAAATGCGAGACATACAAAGACTGCCGTTAATATCCCTGCCACACTAACACTTGTGCATCAACAGATTGAGTGAAAAGGGAAAGGGGCTCAAGTCACCTCGTTATCAAACCATTCTCTAGCGATCCCCGTTACGATCAGTGTCCATTCATGCCAAAGATAATATACGCGGATACTCACGTAGGGTCCAATTTATGAGCTGATCAAGCAACTTGATAGTACTCCGAAACGACCCTTTTCGACGAATCCGATAATAGATGCAGAGGTACACAGTGATAGCGAGATCGACTAGGGCATTCGCCACAAGCAATGCCGTGAGCATCCACCGCCATGCGTTACTCAGTTTCAGGGTGATACGGTCCGCCGGAAGGCTGCCGATGATCCCCACTATTATCCAACCGACAAAACGAGACACTGCAAGGACTATAAGAAAGAGCGAAAGGAAGCGATTCCCTGAGAGGATTTGAATGCGGAGAGAAAAGTAAGCCTAATTATGTAGAAGATATGGTAAGATGTTATGGAGTATAAATAATGTATGGCTACATACCTGAACGAGCGCGCCGATGATTCCGCTAAATAGGAAAGCTAGGCTGATACTCGCGGGTGCCAAGGACTCGTCGACAGTCATCAAATATGTACCATGAGAAAGTGCGACTGCATGCGCGCATTCAAACGACCTACGTGAATCACTGAGTATAAACATCTCAAGTCGACACGAAACAAATAATCCTACCATACAACTGCGACCTAATCTCATGTCCAGTTTCAGCGAATGTACTCTTGATAAACATTTCAGTACGCACCAATAGCTTCAAAACATATGCATCATGAGGGTATCTATTATAATAGTTGATCGTCTTGGATTCAAGCAACGTCTCAGCACTATTGAACCCATTGAACTGATGTGGTCATGTACCTGCTTTGTCATAACACCAAACAGGAATATTGACACGACAACACCTATCTCAAGTGCACCAACGGTCATATCTACCAAGGAATTGATGGGAGGTCCGCTGGCCGGTAGAGGAGCACTCTGCGGAAGATCTGGGTGCCCTGGTTTACCTCACATGTAAACAAGACCACGTTTCGAACGCATCGCAATGGAAATACCTTGGCTATGAATCGACTGAGCGACGTTGAGGTCAAATGTATGGTTCGGCCAACTTGTCGCTGAAAATCAATTGAGTCAAAACGGAAATCAGTACGATATATAGACGACTCACGATCAGTTATAGCCCAGAAGGGCAAAAAGGGTATTGGCCTTTCCGTGGGATAATAACTTGTACCGGATTCGAGTGCACTACAAGCTGCAGTGTAGTTTTCCCAACTCAAAACTGGGGTTGATGGATGCTGACACAACGTGCAAGCGCTGATTAGATTATAATAGGTCCATGAACTATAGATTACTCAGTCCCGCTCTGTTCAAGAGAAAACAAGGCTCCAAAATCAACGAACCAAGAACACTCGTCTACAGTCTGAAGGGGGTATATTGTTTGTGGGGGTATTGGCGGAATGATAATTTGAGCTGTTTGTCAAGTCAGGTTGATACCGGGCTTGTCGCGAAGAGGCTGACAATCTGACTGACTGTTTGAATCTGAACATATCCCTTGGATGGATGCAGCCACTTGACACGGAGATTGATCACGTTCATTGAGCAACCATTCGAATCCAGCAGAGCAGGAAGGTCCCGAGGAGCCTACATCTTCATGACCTGAACGTACCCTTCAGTCCTGACGAAGTAAACAATCGGTACGTATCGAACCTTGATTTCTCATTTTCCTGGCTGTCTCTACGTCAAATCGGCCATTGGCCCACTTCGCAGCTGCGTTTTGTGATACAATAAGACTTCAATTCTAGACTCGACAATTGGGTACGCTCACGATTGATGCTAGCCCAATACGGCAACGCAGTGCTATCGGACAGGTTGATATTGGGAGGAAAATAGGACACTGCACCAGACCAGGCTGAAGCTCTAGAGTGCGATTCACTTGATAGTTCTAGCTGAAGTCTCATCCCGAACGTACGTTGTTGAAGAGCCACAGGCGTGCTGGTAAGCGTCCCATCTAAGTGAATAACAGTGAGAACTTGTAGATTCAAAGCAGCATTACATAGTATTTCACTTTATTATCTCTCCACCTTGGCATGCCGAGCAGGCGCTCATGAGATTGTAGTAGGCCCATGAACTAGAAACCATAGATGAGGATTGGTTCTCTGTTTATTCGTTGGTTTACGAACCATGTACACACGTTGGACGTCCTTGAGTTGGGAAGTGGGTACTGTTCATTAGGCGATAAACGTGGAAGGCTTGCATCTAGGAAGGATGGGCTCGTGAAGCTGGCCAGCACACCAGAGTACGAGCATTACTCACCTGAACCATCGTTACAGGCATTCTGCACAAAACCTGCAACCATGCATGGCGACTGGTTCCTCAGATTTTCCATCCAGCTAAACTCTTGAGGGCATTCGGCTATTTCACTGTTTTCGTCTCGAGGTATTGATGGGATCATAGTTGCCGGGAAGATTCTTAAATCGACCAAGGGATAGTCAACGCGGACAAGCTTCTATTGCCCGCGTAACAAGCTGACGATGAGGAGAATCCAGAGATGATTAACTTGACAATTATGCAACAAACTTGAGTATAGATACCTGGATGCTGTGCGTGGAATGATGGGGGCGCTTGATCACGTACTGAGGTCCTTTTCCCATGAGTATATATGGATGCATTGATGTCGAGACTCAAGGTGATCCGTATCAGTGTTGCCCAGTGCAGTTGTCACTTCAGCTCATACACGAAGAGTCAGACATACCGAAATCGGAAGCCGCCTGAGCGCCCGTTCGCAACCAGTATCAAGCGCCTCGTTGGCTTCAGGGGCTGGCCCCAGTCCTAGCAGTCAACGATTTTGTTCGACAATCTCAGTAACCGATTCTGAACTTTCATATACATCGAGAATACCAGCGCCCTTTTGCAGGGTTGTTCCTATATCCCCGTTAAAACCATGGGCCTCATTAGTGCTCAGTTTCAACTGAGCGCTCCTATATTTCCTCAAGGTCATTGAATCAACGACAGGCCCCCTTCAACCCGCAAACTTTGATTATCACACCACGCCTCTAATGCTCAGCACTGAGATGGAACTTGGAAAAGTTCTATATTATCAGTTATTATGCTACGTGGATAAGGCGTGGCATGTAGCGATCCCTCTAGGCAGCGGGATCAGCCTCAGCAGAAGCATCAGCACCAGCGCCAGCGATCGCGCCTTGCAAATGGTCATGTGCGGCAGTCAAAGCCGAAGACGCGACGTTCTTCAAGGCATCCTTAGCAGCTGTCTTGGCAGCGGCGAGACCAGCCTTCGCGGCATTAGTAGCGTGAGTCACGACGGCAGTCTTGACCGCGGACGCGCCCTTCTTCAAGGCGCCCAAGATGTTGAAGTCGATGGCCTCTGCGACAGTGGCAGCATCGTGCTCATCAACCCATTCTTGGTAAGCTTCTTCGACGACGGAGTCCCAGTTGTTGAGGATGTCGGCGATGTCAGCATTGAGGGCGACGTCGGTGGTGTCGGTGTAGGACTCGAGGGGACGGGCAACTGCGAAAGCAGCGAGGGCGCAGAGGATGAAGGCAGGACGCATGGTCGACTCTGTGATACAGTATTAGCATTATGCTCAAAGGTTAAAGATAAATTCGACCGACGATAAAAGGCAAACTTTACGACCTATAGACAAAATCAATCAGTATGCTGATGATGAAAACCCAAAGGCTTGATACTCACTGAGGAGCTGAGGAAAGTGTTGCTGAGGAATATCCCTCTGTGAGAAGGTCCTTATATACACATATCTTGCCTCGTTGGATGTATATTTCCTGTCGTTGCTAGTAAAAAGGTACAAGCGAATCTTGCATATTGTGTATCGCTACGACAGCTAAATCAAGGGCCAGTTTAGTGTATTGCATTGAGGTTGTCGAATGTAAATGATTTACAAACCAACGACGCCTCTAATGATCGCCGACATTGACAGCTGGCGGGGTCAGATTCCAGAAGCGCATTAGCTAAGAACCACTTTGCTACCTCCTCCCAAGTCAGAAGAAGTAATTACTTTGTCCGATAGCGTCTCATTCCTACGTTCAACAGTCCTTCCGATACCTTTCAGCGCCGAGGGCAAAATATTTGTAGACGAGTGGCCCAGTAAAGGATCAGACACCAAAGTCCTCTACTTCTAACAAAAACGCAACAGTTCTAAACTAGTCTTGAGTAGTGAGTTGTCTTTGAAGTTTTGGCCCATTCGACGATAGGAAAAATGGTATCTTGTACTAGCAATCGACTGATCTAACGGCGATTCTGATTTGAGCTACTACGATCGAGGCACGCTGGTCATTTTGCAGCAAATGGTCGAAAAGGAATGACCCTGGTACAGATATCGAGAACATCACGATACGATGTAGTGGCCAAGTTGTGGCTATGCAGCTTAGGATTGCAAGGGGTGTGACAGCCTGTGCCAGCGTCGGGGAGTGTTCACGCGGCAGCTAGGACAGGAGTTATGAATGAATAACTTGAGTTGACGGAACGCTCAACGCCGAACAGCGACATGCATACTTACCTTCAGGATTCATGGTAAGCAGCTTTCAGTGCCTTTTCCATTGCATCCATAGAACATAGCTGTTGCTGCTCATTAGAAAGACCCTGCAGTCGGCTTAGCGGTAGTGCGAGGTGAGATATGATCGTAAACGTCTTTGCTCGCGATAAAGTCGCCACACGTTGAATCATGATTCGCAATCATACCTCGCAATGGGCGCCAGTTCCTGGATGAGCGTATATGAGTGGTGCCATCTAGTCAGAGATCTGGGATAGTACTAATTTCAAGCCTCCAGCTGGGCTACACTGGATTGAGCTGATTCAAGTAGGATCTCGAGTTAGAACACAATAAAGTACAGCTTGCTCAGCGGGCGTAATCATCCGATTCTTTGACAGTCTTGACTCTCGAGAATTTTTCTCTTCATGTCTAGCATCCGTCTGATGCTTTTATCTACACGGCGCAACAAAAGATCTGGAAGCCGATAAAGCATTCGTACAGCGCGACGTACCTGCTGAGGATGCATTTTTCCTCGCAATGGTGAATCTCGTACCAAGGTTACAAGGTGTACACTACGGCCAAGTCGCCCGCAGAAGCTGCTTTATCTGGTGAGAACGGAAGGATCATGGGCATCACGGAAGCGGGGAGATCGACTGCAACATGGCTAGCGGTGATATAAGTTTTTGTCCGTTCTCCACTTTCGTTCTGCAGTCTGCAATTTCCAAAACCAAAAACGTGCTTCGGTGCGACCTATTGTTATGATGCGAAAATAGCATTTATAATCCACCTTTCGGCTCCAAAGCTCAATTGAGCTTGAGCACCTAGAGGTCGAACTCAAAAAAAGACTTAACAAATTGAATGCTTGAGCGCTTAAGATAAATGAATAAGCGCCTGATGTGGTCGTGAGGTGGCTGTGCTACGCCACGTCCTCCAAGTCAACGTGTCGCGCACCGTCGCGACTTATACCACCACGACCATGGATTTTTTGCACTCGCAACTTGGGGCTTTGCAGCGCCATCTGGCGTTTGTCGCGATTGACCCTATTGACTGGAAGCTCTATGTACAGTTATTCTCCTGGACCGTGGCACTGTTCGAATCGTACCTCATGTGAGTACGTGTACTTGCAAATTCAATAATAATCATTGAATACGGCTTCTCTGAATTATAACAGCCTCCGACAATATCCATTATACTCAAAGACAGAGCCGCCTCCTGCGCTGGCTGGTCATTTCTCTAAGGAGGATTTCACAAAGTCGCAAATTTATGGCAAAGACAAGGCGAAATTCTCCCTGTTCTCTGGGCTGTATAAGCAATGCATCGACTCTGCACTCCTCCAGTTCGGGTTCTATGCGTGGTCTTGGACCACTGCCGGTAAAATTACATCCAAGTTTGGTTATGGTCCGGATTACGAGGTATATCTAATCACGTCCGTATGATGAGCGTCACCCCTCTGACATTCTGTGCGTAGATCACCCAGTCCCTCGTCTTCGCATTTTTGCTGTTCTTTATCTCGTCTATTCCGTCCCTACCGCTCTCAGTGTACAGCACCTTCGTCCTAGAGGAGAAGCATGGCTTCAATAAGACCACTCCTGCACTTTTCGTAACTGACTTACTTAAAGGCTGGGGCATTGGTATTGTCCTTGGTGCCCCTTTCCTCGCCCTCTTCCTATATATCTTTAAATGGGCTGGCGACCGTTTCGTACCATGGCTCATGGCCTTCATGTCAGTATTGATTCCCGTCGAAATGATGACATAACTAACCTAGGGTGCAATCAGGATCTCTTTCCAACTCATCATGGTCGTATTGTACCCGACTGTTATCCAGCCGTTGTTCAATAAACTTTCACCGTTGGCTGATGGAGAACTTCGAACTCGTATCGAAGCTCTTGCCTCGAAGCTCAAGTTCCCTCTCAAGCACCTTTACGAGATTGACGGTTCAAAACGCAGCTCGCATAGCAATGCCTACTTCTTTGGCCTACCCTGGGTAGATCTGAATCTCTTAACACTTGCACTTAAATTCACCTGACCCCACAGAGCAAACACATCGTCATCTTCGACACTCTGATCCAGCAGAGTAAACCCGAAGAAGTCGAGGCTGTCTTGGCCCATGAATTAGGCCATTGGTACTTCCTCCACCCTACTAAGATGATGGCCATCTCTCAGCTGCACACCTTCGCTGTCCTTGCGACGTTCCCCGCCTTCATGCACGCTCCTCCCGTCCTCCGCTCTTTCGATTTTCCGAAAGCGGTTGCGGCCAGACCACCCACTATTATCGCTTTCCTATTATTCCAGGTGCGTTGTTTCCCTCGTTGTATTCTTATGGATTGGTTGCATGGATAAACTGATGTGGTGTTGTGGTTCATCAGATGATTCTCACGCCCGTCGAGGCCGTTGTGAGTATTTGCTTGAACGCGGTCAGCCGGCACTTTGAGTGGCAAGCCGATCGCTTCGCGTGCGAGCTTCAGGACAGACTCCAGGACCCCGGAATGAAGAACTTGGGCGATCGCCTAGGACGTGCACTCATCGCCCTTCATGTGAAGAACTTGTCCACTGTATGGGTCGATTGGCTGTGAGCTCATTATATTTTACGACCTGTCGATCGGATTAAATTGATTTCATACAACTCTAGTTATTCGGCATATCATCACTCGCATCCTACACTG
Organism: Pleurotus tuber-regium; assembly: GCA_014058305.1. Lineage (NCBI taxonomy): Eukaryota > Fungi > Basidiomycota > Agaricomycetes > Agaricales > Pleurotaceae > Pleurotus > Pleurotus tuber-regium. The sequence continues at coordinate 384,694 of JACFYU010000029.1, read as the reverse complement.
ACGGAGCGCTTGAAGGCACTGGAAGCCTTCCAAGTGCAACGAGAGAAGAAAACTTTGTAGAGTCTCCACGGATACAATCGGGTCTTGCGTACAAAGCCTCTGTGCCAATATATATCTTGCAAAAAGTATTATAGCGTTGATGCCGTTCATGGTGCCTATAATCTACGAAAGTCGTGTGCTACGAACATCATTCAACGGCAGCGTCGGCTACAATGACATCCATTGGTTCTCGCTTTGTGTTGTCCAAGGTATCTTAGCACATTTGTCTACCACGCGTGATAATAGCTGAGTCACCGTGTCTAGCGGTGGTCAGACAACCATTTTATTGGAAACAAGCTCGGCTGATGTCTGAACTACAGTCGCTGGTCTAGTAAGCGTATAAGTTGTAACTTAGAGCAGGGAACAACGTGCTAACAGTGCATCTATGAATGCTACAGCGTCCAGAGGCCAGACTCGAGTACAGTCACGATGGGGTAGGGAAATGAAATCTGAGTTAGCCTATCCAGAGGCTAACCGTAACTCAAGAAAGATATGATTTTTTTAATGAGAAGGGGGGGGAGTTGTGTTCGCTCTAGCGTGTGTTTAGAGCGTAGCCCTCAATCAACGAAAAGGCATTTGCCTCGCCGGCCGTTGTTAAGAAGCACGGGCCCCAATTGTTCTTGACGGTGGGTCGCATCCTACACTGAAGTCATTAACGTAGTTGGGAACACGGCGTTTAGATACGCACCTGGCATGGTTGCTGGTAGAATGTACCTGCCGGCAGATAGTCCCAATTGTGTTCAGGATCCAAATCCCATCCGTCCGTGTTGTGAACACGCCCGCCACTTGTCTCATACCTTCTGCGGTCATAGAACATCCGTATGCCGTCTTCCATAATTTGCGAGTGTTCGGGTAAAACCCACCGAGCGGCTTGCATATCCTTGCACAATGTATGAACCCAATATCTGCAGCCGACTTGGCGCTTATAGTCCGGTTGAAATTTGTAGAACTGACGACCTTTGATGCATATCAAGTTGATGATATGTTGGACTGTTAAGCCTCTCGCGACTGTGAAGTTCTCAACCACGCAGCCGACGTTTGGTTCACTGTCATAATTTTTGCTGCTAATGCGAACGACGGCTTGCACACCGTCCGTCTTGATTTCCGCATCTTTGACAAACATGGGGTCGAAGGTGGTGTACTTCTCCGCTATCACGTCGACCATGACAGCATTTTTACCCTCGATGAAAAACCAGAGGGAGAAATGATTGCACCGATGTGGCGGTGGGGGGTTGGGATTTTTCTTCGAGACCCGGCGTTCAGCCAGATAGTACCGCTCGTCGCAAATGCCTTGTGCGAAGAAGTGGGCGATGACTCCTATGGAGCGGATTTCTTTGTGGAGGTCCTCTTTGTTGAGTTTGTCGACATTAATATGAGGAAGATTTAACGCTTTCGTAGTGGTAGACATCGTCGTGGAAGAAGGCGTCGCACTTGGGTGTATCTCCTTGGTGGGTGAAACTGGGGTGGTTGAAAGTGGGCGGTTAAGGATTTGAGGGTCTGAGAAATATAAAGGGGGCCTGAGTGGCATCAACCGCTTCTGGCAGCTTATTGGGAGCCTGATCCTTTTGTTGGACCTTGTATATTTTCAATTTCGCGGACGTTGATCTTATGGCCACATGGAATGCTTTCAGAGGCCGAGCAATTCCTTAAATTGGATAGATAATTCAGTAAAGAAGCAATTCTTTAGGCATAAAGATACCTATGCGTTATACATGAAACCTCATATTAACCCAGTTTTCTTGATTTCTAGACAGTGTACTTCCTACTAACTCGTTCAACTCCGACAACACTTCGGAGATTGAAAGCTCGGGCCGACCCAGAAGCTGTAATACTAATAGATGCCTTGCTTTTTTTTTTCTAGAAAACGAGGCATACATACTAAAAGAAAATGTGACAAACGAACCCTTTAACTACGAATACATAGGACGGTCACCGCGTTGTCTCAGTTCTGTTCATGAACTTCAGGATCGAGATCAGCGGAGTCTAGAATTGCGGCTGTGTCGCGCCAAAGAACCGTCACAGAAGGAAACCCATTGTCTTCTCGACCTAGTAAGTAGCGATGTCGTCTCGCAAACGAAAGTTTCGTGGTAGGAGGAGCACAAGTGATACGCCTCATGATAGCCACACCGCTCATCATGAACCAGATCCTACACTGTTCATCCAAGCATATGAGGCTGATCTCATTCATGGCGTTCAGGCCAAGATGGCCGCAGCCTCGCTTGAAGTAGCAAACGTAGGTGGGAAACAATTTGAAAATGGGAGCCAAAATGTGGCCGATGGCTTGATTCGGTGGGGGGATGCGAAATTTGGATTACAAAAGAACCCAAAATACGGCAGCATCAATATCATTGATGATGCTGAAGTCGAGCAGAATGACACAGATACGGAGATCTGGGTTGATAGGTATGTATGTCTCCCAGAAATGCTAATCCAAAAATTCTTTGGGTTTTGTACTGGATTTCCCATAAGGGGGGGGCTCCCACGGCCACCGAGTCATTGAAGTCACTAACGTCCACAAGCAAGGTCATACATTATGCCTATACTCTCCCTAGTTTTTTACGATTAATAGGCTGATAGATAGTCTTTTCTACTAGATATGATGCACGTCTGCTCTTGGACACATTACCCACCCCAGAGTCCTTGCCTATCATCCACAACAGGGCCACTTCGCCTTCGGGTTGGTCTGATCTCCCTTCCGACGCAGAGGATACCTTCTTCATGGATCCAGACGAGATCGAGGCATACCAGCGAGATAAGAGGCGTCGTATCTTAGATCGCGACAGAGAAGAACGCCTTAAAGCATTACAAGATTTAGACGGTGAGGAAATATGGGGAGGACGCGACGAGGAGGTTTGCGAAAATTTCTGCGTCTCTTGTTATCATTGCTGATGATTTTGTACAGCCAGATGAAGTTCAGAAAGAGTTTATGCGTCGCACGGCCAAGCACATCGTATCCTCGCCGAACCCTGCTCAGCTCGAGATGCGCATCCTTGCCAACCACGGGAGTGATAAGCGGTTTGCCTTCCTACGAGGGCGCTGGAAACTAGCTTGGCAAATGATCAAGAGCCGGGCGAAGATAGAGAAAGCACAAGAGGATGCAAACCTTGCCGACCAAAAAGCCGGTGGCCTTGGTGGGTTATCCGGCTACGGAGACAGCGACGAGGAGGGCAGTGAAAGCGGGCCACACACCACCGCGGCGGATAACACCGATTTGGGTGAGGCTGAGAAGAAGGATGAGAAGAAGGATGAAGAGGCATTGAAAGAAGCAAGGCGCCTCAAAGCAAAGGAGTGGGCGCAGAAAAGGCGGGAATCTAAGACCACATAACGGCGAAAACGATTTTCCCAAGTATTGTGCACTTCACTCTTTCGAGCCGCTGTCCTCAAATTCTTCTAACCGAGATACCGCTGCTGTCCATACATACCTTGTCTGAACTTCGTGTGTAATTTTTTCACCGTTCCTGTCAAGTATATTAATCTGTATTTGGCGTGTACTTTGCGGTTTCCATATGCAATCTCATGTGCTATATCACAGCAACATTCCCACTTGAACTCTCGAACTAACGGCAGAAGCGGAACAAGGCCATAGCATTGGATACCTTGTAGGCGTTCGGAATTCACCCGCGGACATTCAACTTTTTACGAGGTCTCCCTGTCAAAACTAGTCATTTATTCAATCAGTCACAAGTCCATTGGCGAAAATTAATAGATATACACTGCATAGCCTCAAGAAGAATCGTCAGTAGGTTCAGTAATCCGCGAGCCGCCGTATCTATAGTTCTTGGCATCACGCCTGCCCTGCTCAACGTTTACACCAAGTAAAATTGGGACCGCAAGCCAAATCATGGCCACCAAGAAAAAGAATCCGTATCGAATGTTCCCTGTGGCATCCGATATAAGGCCAACAATCAATGGGCCCACGAATGAACTTGACTACATTATCCAGCGTGAATGAGTTCATAGCGAAGACACAAAGAGGAAACCACCCACCTTATCGGTGATTGAGAAAAGCCCGTACCACCTGGCCTCTTCTCCTGGGGGCAAGAGCTCTGCGTAAAACGCACGAGCGTACCCTTGGAAAGCACCGTAAACAAAGCCTAAGGCTTGTTAAGGGCTGCTGCCTGTAGACGACCGCTGGTTCAGACTTACCAAAGTACACCGCCAATGCAAACATCTCTCCTTGCGTCGTCAACCCGCCGAACCGTATTTTGCCTTCTCCGTGGAACACGCTCAAAAATCCAAGACACCCATACGCCGGTATAGCTGACGCCATAATGACGAGCGTAACGAGGATCTTGAGGTTGGACCACAAGAAGCGTCGTTGAAGAACAGGCCAAATAAGGGAACCGGCAATGCCACATGCTGGGGTCAGTGCACCAATCACGATGAGCGCGTTGGGCTGCATGTGGAGAGTCGTCTTGCCGAAAAGGAGGGCGGTTGAGGTGATAGTCGTGAAGCCGTCGGAAAGCAAAAACCAGGCAGCGAGATACTTGAAGGTATTTCTGAGCCGCCGTATTTCGCGCGGTCGGAGCATTCCGAATAATCTCTTCCAGGCGGAGACAACCTCTGCGCGCGTGTTCCACTGTAATTGCCTGGGCTCCTCATGGCCAGAAGCACCCGGGAGCCATAGGGCCGCGGGGATGGAGAAGAGGGCCCACCAAATACCGCTAAGACCAATTGCGAGACGGAGGGAGAATGTAGAACCACGGAGCTTCGTTACAGGAACAAGGGCAATAACGAGTAGAGCTATTCCTGCAGCGTAGCCTAAGGCAATCCCAAGCGACGATATGCGGGACGTCGCACGGGAGAGTTCTTCATCGTAAGTACGGCTCGTCCTTGCCTGGGACTCGGAATCGGCGGCTAACAACGGAGCCTCGTCAATAGAGGCATCGGAAGTGCTGTTAAGTTTCGCAACGACTTCTGGAGCTTCCTTAGCAAGGGTGGGCAGATACGCGTTCATAGCAACAATGGAGGCGCCGAAGCCAACGTTTGCAAGCATGGCGAGTGGGGCAGAGAGGAGCCATAGAGAAGAAGAGGACGGAAGGAGAAGGAAACACATCGCGGCTGCGGATCCAATGAAGGCGAAAGAAAGAAGCAGACGTTTACGATGGGGAGCTATGTAATGAGCACAATCAGCAAATGAAACGGGTTATTACAACTGGGACTAAGAGCTCACGATGGTCTGCTATACCACCCATGGATATCACAGTCAATGCCTGCAGTGCGACTGATATGGAATAAACGTAGAGACTAGATGGTAGCAGTTGATGTAGGGAGTATGTTAAAGAAGTGTGTTGCGAACAGACTTCGAGGTTAGACATCCACTGCCCTCATTCTGAGCGGGATAATCCTCACCTGAAACTAGCGGTATCGATCCACAGCCAGCCTATTCGTACGACACAGCGCGTTGACTCAGAGCACCGTTCTGTCTTCGCTGGTGATTGGTATCCATTATCCCGTGCAAATTGCTCGAGACATATTGGCAGAAATAAAGTCAGTGAGACTATGACAAATACTTCACTACAAACCAAACCCGTCGATCAGAATTCCGACATACCTAGGCTACTCGAACACGCACCTCGCAAATGCGTAACTAAGCCATCCATAGAGTTGCTTCTTGTAATTGCTATTATGTTCGAATGTCATGGCGTAACCGGTGTTGTGATGGTTGTAGTGAAGGCGGAAAATTATCTATACTTGCTCATAGAGTGAAATTTTGTAGTTTCATCTATATAATCGTCTACAACGAATAAAAGAGCAACCTAGAGAAAGTCTTACATATGGTGGTGGACGGAAACCAAAAATTGAAGAGGTCTGCTAAGTCCGTGCAAGGCGAGAAGGTCAGTTAGCAACTAAGACCATTAGTGAATAGGTTTCTCACGCTCACTGCTATAGCATTGACTCACTAACAATGACAGAGCTTCCGAATTTGGCGTTAGGATCCTCAACACCTTTTCCCCGCCTGTTGAATCTCACGTCTACAAAATGCCTGCTGGGAGGCCCAAAGGGAGACGGAATAGATCTGGACACATTGCTGGAGGTGCTAGGCCCGGCTCTGGCCGCCCAAGGAAAGTTGTTGACCTTGAATTCACGAACCTAGTCAAGAGTGAGTTCTCGCTGAAGAAAATATGGCTACATTGCTCAAGAAGGCCTAGGCAGCCCTGGTATAGCTGAGAGTAGTATGACTGCTTCGACCTCTCGACCAACTCATCCTCCTATTATGAAAACCAGTGAGCCCTTCCGTTCATCCCATCGCCCCCCATCGCGGGCATCATTTCATGTCACCTTACTACTTTACCAGCTGGCACGATCGCTGAGACATCTCATTCTTTTACTAAACGGATATCAGGCCCTTCAGGTCCTGCGTCGGAACAGGTGCCAGCATCTCCCGAACCTCGGATTTCTGAAGAACATGTGTCAACTTTTTCTGAGCCTCCAGGTTCGGATGCAATTTTTGCACCTGCCAATATCTTGGCCGTCGCAGAGCCTGTCGATACTCCTTGTGAGTATTGAGCCCTTGCTAAGCTGAATGAGAGACGGACCCACTATCCAAATCATTCCACCACAGCCCCACCAGCTGTTCTGGATGATGGATTCCTAGCTGATCTTGCCGCTCATGCAAGTATAGTCGCCAGGCCGGATAGGAGCGCATCTACAGATTCTCTAGCTCTGGATGACGGAGCCCTGGCAGACTTAGCCGCTCAGGAAAGTACGACCTCCAGACAAGAAGACGATGATGAGGCACATTCTGCAAGGGGACATAGCACTTCCATGGATGTTGACAATAGCGAGAATGGCTCACACACCAGCATTCATGGGGGCGCACAAGCCACAGCGCAGTTTCCATTCGTTGACACTCCTTCCTTTACGGAAATGTCTGTTTTCTACGCACCCCCTCCACCTACTAGTTACCCGTCTGTATCAAATACCGTGTTCCATACAGTTTCCACTGGCCAACCGTCGGTGCCCCGTGTGCAACCAAGGCAATCAATATTTCGAGTCATTGCCGCGGGCCAACCCTACACTCAGCAGTCTAAACCAACCCCAAAATTCTCGTTTGTCTCTTGGACTCCCAGTCAGCCTAAGAGAAGATGTGTTAACTGCAGGGCTGCAGGGAGGACTGGGATAGATTGTCCGGGCAAGTCGAACAGAGCAAGGTGCAAGTATCGAGTGAGTATATATTCCTTGGTTCCACACAAGCAGTCATCGAAAATTTTACAGGATAAATCAAGGGAAGAATGAAGGTGACATTTGAGTAATATGCATCAGGCTGGTGAACTCGCAAAATCATACAACAACTGTGTACTTATACATAATATACCATATAGTACTGCAAGAATGGTTTATAAGCTTTGCATAAACTTCACAACACGTCTTGCCCCTTTCTCTGAAATATCTGTTATCATGGAGATATACCCATCAGGCCGAACAAGTACAACGAATCCTTTATCCGCTATTCCAAATTTAGCGGAGGTATCTTCTAGTATAAATACTCTGCGGACAAGATGAGCATGTCACGAAGCCGCCGAAACTCAGGGTATAGGGCAACTAACCGCTTCCAACATTGCAACGACGAAGGAACATCCTTCCAATGTACGTCTTGCTTGCAACTGGTAAGGATAGTGTGGGTTGCCATCATTTCAGAAATATCTTTGCCGCCCCACGAGGTGGAAGCGTCTCTAATTATGGAGACTTCTTTGTTTGAATCAGACTCGTCTGGCGCCGCGAAGCCATCTGTGCGAAGAACATCTTCAAATGCTTCTAAATCGTATTTCCGCTCGGGGACGAGGATGTCCTGAGCGAATAAGAAGAGCTTGAAGAGGCCGTTGGATGGGAAGAGATCTTGAAGTTCCATTGGTTTCCAATCGCCTAATCGAACAAGGGGTATAGTCGGCATTCGTTCACCGGGTGCTAGGTGAGGAATATTGATGTTGTTCGGGTAAGTAAGGCGTGAGTGGTAGCAGATACCGATACCACTGATAAGCGAAAATAACTCAGTGCATCTTCATGACGTTATCGCTTTAATTACCTAGAGAACAGATTCTGCTTGTGCAACATACTAGGTACGAAAATATATGGATCAGCTGAGCACACGGTATGGAAGGTGGTTCACTCACGCTTGATATTCTGCTGCTGTTTTTCCATCAAGGGACGCAGAGATTTCCTTGTCAAAGGCGATAAGGTCCAAAGCATACTGACGGCGTTCGGCCTCGTATGTATCTAAGAGTGATTTATCCGCCCAACCCCGTAAAACGTAGGCAATTTTCCATGCTGAGGAGATGTGGAGAATATTTCAGCGTTATCATTACGGAACGGATACGGTAACAATATACCTAGGTTGTGTGCATCCCCCATAGAGGCATTAGCACCTTGCCCTGCTTTCGGCGAATGCGTATGACACGCGTCACCCGATATGAAGACACGATCATGCTCGGAGAAACGTTCAGCGACCCGGTGGGGTACTGCAGAAGGTACGGACATGTTGGTACTAGACCTTTTCGGAGTACAGGAGCACAAGAATAACTCACCAGAGAATATAGTAGCCCAAAACACGTTTGTGAATTCAAATGTGTAAGGACGCAAACCCTCTTTGGCGCGCTAGGATACATAGATAATATCAGCCGACATTGGATAGTGCTGACATGAGGGCTCTAACCTGTAAAACAATCTTTTGGACGTATTCTGGCGATAACGCGGCCTTGTCCAATTGACCATCTGGACTCAAGATACAATCTTCAAGGGATAATTGGACGTATATACGGATTCTCTCGTACTCTCTCGGTATGACCTAAGACGACGTTCGTCAACCATCTGCCTTACGTGCAATGCGATTCTACATACGATGACAGCGCCCCGAGCAGACTGTATGATACATTTGAGACGGCAATCGGGGAAGTCTGTATCGACGGTCACGTCTGCGACTCCCCAAACATATTCTTAGGAAGGAGAATCATTAAATCTGGCGTCAGTCTGAGAAGACAAGTTGGAGGCACGCACCAGTCGATTCGCCTTCCATTTTTATACCCAGATGCTTTCTTAAGAACGAATGTGCCCCTATGAATATTATGAGTGCCTAGCTCAGACTATTGCTGACGAGTATACCATCTGCGCCAATCATGTATTTTGCATAAATAACTTCAGTATCAGCAGCATGGGATCCTTGCGTGGATGGCCGCTTCGACATTTCGTTAGATGAGGACAGGTATTGCACCTTGACCTATTTCATAAACGGAAGTCGTCAGGAGGGGATGAGCCAACCTACTTTGAGCGGTTACCTTGACTGGATAAGACAAGTTCTCTCGTCCCGTGTCTGGGGCTATTTCAAATGATATGGGAGAAACTGGCTGCATGATAGTGGCACCAGCTTCTATTGCCGAATTTCGCAGTGTACCCTCAATGTATTTTATACCTATGGCCAATTCGAACGGATACCGACAATCGACAACCATGTTGTCGCCTGGCTTTGACCTAATCAGGCCGCCGTTTTTACTTTGTTCATATGTCACCTAGATGCTCATCAGTAGAGTTCAATACTGCTCGAATGAGGAAACATACCATCCCATGCACCGACGCAGCGATCGGCGTTATTTTCTCAAGTAAGCCGTAACTCTGCCCTACAGAGATATGTTCCCAGTTTGATTCAGTATTATAAGATAGACTATGCCAGGAGACGTACATATAGCGAGTGTATGGGGCTGAAGTCCGTCTGCATTGCCGTAGAGAGAGTCAGGGTGTCTGTTCATGAATTGTGAACATTGACAGATTGCGCCAGTATGGAATATGCTAACCTCTTCTCAATAACGCGAACATCGACACCCAGGCGAGCCAGTGCTTGTGCGGCCATGAGGCCACTTGGACCAGCTCCAACGATAAGAACGTCTGTGCGAGTTGGGGGGGCCACCATATTCGCGGTTGGATGATATCAACTAGTGCGGGTTGAAGCGGGTAGGACCACTGCGAGTACCCTTAAGAAGAACGGAATATGACATTGCAGTGAGACGTGTATTGAGGAATACCATCCAGCGAGTGTATCCTCGGAGTAAAGGAGATATGACAATCAATCCTGTAGAACGTGCCAGTTACTACGCGGAAAGGAGTTGTGCCATATGGACTAGGACGGTTTACTCGCGTTGATGATGAAACTGGACTGCTCTGGGTAGCTGGCTAGATCAGCTCAGTGGAAATAATGGGGTCGATACAGGGATATATTGAGAAATCGCGCCGTTGAGGACACAATGTGCTTGATGTCATGATAAGTTGATACCTTCAAGCCCCACAAACGAACCCGAGATCGGGGTCCCTATATCTAATATATTTCCAGCACCAGACTAGTAATACGACAAGTGTTCTTCTGAGATTCCAAGGTGAAACTGCAAAAGAATAGTTCAGGGAGAACTGTGATGTATACGAAGTAAGGTTCGAGTCGGCACTTGAGGTTAAAGTGATTTATTTGGTCTTTTCATCTTTACTGACCGTGAGAAACTGTTCTTCAAATTTCTGATCCTAGTGAATCGACCCCGCGGATCCTAGTATCCTAGTGCTGACGCAAATTCAGGCGCATAGTGCGGAGATTGCTAAAGTCGTCCCTTATAGCGTGTACCGGCTTTCGGAAGGATGGATCCCAACCATAAAATTGGTGAAACATATAAACCTCCATACGGTCTACTGATGGCTAGAACTTTCTACTTATTCCCCCTAGGACACGTCTTATCATGCCAGTCGTTCAAACCCGCAAAATAGATGGTGCCCATCTCACTAGCCTTGTAAATATCATTTCGTCTGCTGTCACTGCAGTCTTAAGCGAATATGAGGCCGTTGGCGAAGAGATACCATCGTTGGACTCAACAGAACCGGGTCCGTTCGATACGCCCGAATCCCAGAGCGCGAACCTCGTAAAAGCCATCCGAATAATAGAGGCAGCCTGCGCACAGCTGTCTACATCCGTCGCGAGTCCAGGCCATATCATGTTCAATGTATGTACTTAACTGGTTTCCCTACATCCTTCTATTGAGCCTTCGCTTGTAGAGATGCTATGGAGTATGCCAATCTTCTTCGGATGGCGGGGTGCTAACTAACGATTATTAGTACAAAGAACCCGCCTGCCTGCAGGTTGTTTCCGAAGCAAAGATCGCGGACATGCTATTGGACAAGCCAGAAGGCTTGCATGTTGACATACTTGCGAAGCAATCCGGGCTTGACGCAGGGAAACTGAGCCGAATCTTACGTCTCCTTGCTACGAGACATTGCTTCAGAGAAGGTTAATAGTGATCAACACACTGTCCATGGGTATTTACTGACTAACATTCATTTTCGCCAGTTCAACCTAATGTATTTGCTAACAACCGGCTCAGCATGAAGCTGTTATCCAGCGATCCAGTGTGTAGCTATGTTGGTCATCTGTTAGTGAAGATTATATCGGAATTGCATCGTTCGCTGAACATATCTTACTCAGGACAGATGAAGGAATGAAGGCGACAGCTCTCCTCAATGAAACTCTTACCGATCCTGAAGCAGGGCCTTCATATTCACCCTCAGACTCAGCCTTCCATCGGATGCAGGGATGCACTATTTTTGAGCACTATGCCTCAGTAAGTCTTCCACGCCTCCATCGTTTGTACTCTTCTAATGTGTAGGGCCATTGTAGCCGGAGGGCCGAAAGAGAGCTGATGTTAGTATTAAGTCTTTTACCTGTGTTTTCTTGACATATTGATCTCTCTTCCAGCGTTTCGCAGGAGCTATGGAAGGCTTGGGTGCAGTTACAGGGAAGCGCATCCTTCCACGAGGTTTCTATTTATCCAAGTCACCGTTGATTCTCATTGATAACGCCGTTACTCAGTATATCCGTGGGGTGAACTGCAAGAGGGTACAACTATTTGCGATGTTGGTGGAGGCACCGGCCATGTTACGATGGACTTGATAAAATCATTCCCTCAACTAAAAGTCGTCGTGCAGGATATGCCCCATGTCGTTGAGCAAGGAAAGCAGGTAGACCCTTCACTTCTTTACGCACGAATCGATACTGATGACTGGTTAGTTATGGACAAAGGAACATCCCACAGCGGTTCAAAACCAGCGAGTGACCTTCGCGCAACTTGACTTCTTCAACGATGTCCCAGTGAAAAGCTGCGACTTCTACTATGTACGGTTATTTACATATTGCTGTTTCTGGAGACCGCCTGCTAAATCGGCTCATAGCTTCGCCACGTTTTGTATGCCTTTCGATTTCTAGCTTCATGACCGGCATTTAATCGCTAATTAACAGGCACGACTGGCCGGATGCAGAATGTGTGAAGATTCTCTCTGGAGTACGGAAAGCGATGAAGCTCTCAAGCCGCGTATTGATTCGTAAGCTACTGGCTTCTGCGGATTTTAACACTCTGTGCTCATCCAGATGGGGCAGACGAATTCGTCCTTCAACACGTTGTCAGAGTCTCACCCGAAGATACACAAATTGATCAGGCAAGCTTCTTAGCCTTTCTATCTACATACCGACCTAACCGATCCATACAGGCACCTGAACCACTCCTGCCGAATTACGGCATGGGTAGAGTCAGGCCATACCAACAGGATCTTAACATGATGAGCTTCCTCAATAGCAAGGAACGAACGTTGGATGAGTTTATTGAACTCGGGTGAGCATTTTCTTTCACACATCTTTCTGTGTGCGGTTCACTGATCATACCTTAGGGAACGAGTGGGATTAAAATTCGTGAAGTTATGGGACGCCGGGGAGACTGGTCTTGTGGAATTGATTCCTGCATGATCATGAATTCCGATACTGCGCTATCCATATTCTGCTTGACATGAGGGCTATGACCAAGTCTTGTCTTTGTTCTATCTTCATTAGAGTGAAACCTCCTTCCCTCTCGCCAGGATTATTTTCTGCTAAACTTCGTCGTCCATCTACTCGTTGAATAGTAATCTCAATAGAATTCGTGTTGTTAGTGCGCGCAAGCGTTATTCCGCCGGAACGGGGCTTTGGAGGCCTTTATGAACGACAACCTATCATGCACATCTGTCGATTCACTCCAACTTTTCTGGACGGAACCCGAACAGAGGTATGTGCATACTCACAGAATCGGTCGGACGCTGCTGGCGGTTTAAATCAGTGGGTAACATTCATGTAACTTGACTCCTTCAACAATGTATTAGCAAAGCACTGCGACAATGTAAGTCGATATCTTTCAATCCTGCCTTTCTGCCAACTCCAACTTGTGAGTTGCATGACTCATGGCCGTAGCAACTACCGTCGCTCCGACGCAGAACAAGCAATATGCACGATTGGGCGGATCCAGTGTATGATAAGATCCTAGCCAACGCGCGCACAGCGATGAAGCCTGCCAGCTGCGTATCAAAGAATGCATAAGCTAATCATCTGATATCACTACATTGGTGTACTGACGACTCAGAGGGGACGGATGAGTACTTCCTGCAATACCTCGTCAGGTTTCTTCGGAAAATCTCCACATACGTACATACTCATTTGGTCCTCCACAGGCACCTAAACCACTGTTTCCTAATCATGGCATGGGTAGAGGACGTGATCAACAAGACCTAAATATGATGTGCTTGCTCGATGGTAAGGAACGAATATTAGAAATTATTTCGTTAGCGTAAGTATTTGATACCCTCAATATATGTGTTATCAGTGTTTCGCTATGTTAGCAAGCAGTTTTCCAGTCTGCGAAAACTGCACTTGTAGTAGAATTTCTTCCATCATTGGCATTTGTGATTCTACTGCTGATTATAGGGGACCCAAGGCTACAATGGTATTTTCACTCGGTCCCATAAGTGTAACCTGTACCAGAGATGCCTTGTTCCTATACATGCGATTCTAAGCGGTGATCATGTCAACCAGTAAGCAATTAAGATGTATGTAAGAATAATGTGATATACGTGCGCCGCCTTGATAATGGTAGATTACATGTCTTCCCTTCTGCCAGAGGAAAGCATTGCCGATGCATTAAATAACAATTTATCACCAATCACAACGTAACAGTGAAAATCCCCCGAGCTGAAGCGGGGCATTAACTCTTTTCACTGGCAAATTCCGAGCGTAGACTCACTTGTTCCAGATTTGCATCAATCATATCACCGTCCTCCATGCCCAACTATAGATATTCAGAGACCTATAATACATGACAATAAGGAACAGTTACTTACTCCGGCGGGTGTATCCTCCGGTTGGATTCGGTCACCATCGTACGTGAACCTAAAAGTGCCTTCATCGGTCCAAAAGGATAAGTAAAAACGGCCTAGATCGCACGCGTGACAGGACAGAATCACTGACCTGGTTCCTTCCCGAACCGTTTCTACACAGATCCTCGTGTCATCCGCGTGTCTAGCTGATAGGGGTACCAACCGCTGAACGCACCTCAGCAGCTTCGAATATCTTCCTGAAAGGCATGTTTGCTTTGACTTTAACCGTGACTTCTGTTTATTTGATGTCCTTCGTTCAGGCAACCCATACTCGGATGCATCTAGGAGCTGGTACGCACGATTTTGGCCATGCACGATATTGATATTCAATTTGGGCTTGACGTCTTCAGATTCGTCAGCCATTATTGCGCGTTCGCGTCCCGTAAAGTATCGTTAGATATATACAGTAAACTCGAGGAATGAATAGATTGAATGAAAGTTCGACACGGTTTTGCTGGATTGAAAGATGGAAGCTGATGAGGAAAACACAACGCGCCTGTTTTATCACTCACGTTATGCCACATTGATCACGTGGATGGAACACGCCCCCGAATCGGAACGCCATTGCTCAGGCTGAAAGTTGGCTCAGAGTCAATTATCCGATGGGTATCCTTACACCTGAGGAGGATCAGACCTACTAGCTGGAAAGAAATATGGATGCAGTGCCCACTAAAGCTCACAGTAAGTGAAATCCACGGATCAGAGTTATATTGCAGGAAATAACTGGTAACCATTCTGTTTTATCCAGTAATCAAACTTCAAATGATGCGTCGTAAACTTGCTTGATGTTCAGATCCCATAAGCGCGATGATGTATTAATCTGCACTATACCCGAGAGGACCATTGTGATGCGCGTTCTGTTAACTCTCGACCTCTCCCGGCCAGCGAAAATCTGTCGGTCGCAGATGTCATGCTCCTCGTAAGTACTTACCACTCTGCCCATATCATCAACGCAACCCTTGTCCCGATAAGGCATCACTAGTAGCACTGCACGTTGCAGACAAGGCAAGCCACACTTGTTCGAGGATCCGACGAACAATGTTATCAACCACAGCTTGCAATTACCATATCAGGCAATTCGTACCCTCCTCCGCCTATTGTCCTTCCTCGACATCTCACATGATGTTTTCGCCACAGAAACAAGGTAAACTGGCCGTATTCTGGGGTGCAGTGACAGAAGTAAGTGGGGATAGTCATGCAACAAAGCGATGAGCACCCAGCCAAAGCGAGGCCAGTGAGTCAGACGAAACGCAGTCAAAGCAATCGAGTTAATCCGAAAACAGATTTTGACCACACTTGTGGCAGAATGTGGCACTTCATCTGCTGTCAGGGGCCACATTGCCATCCCGAGTGGCACCCCCTGAAATAGCTATAAAAACTGGGGACAACCTACGAGGATTACTAGGAATGGTTATTGACAACACGAACAATAGCCCACAGCATCTCTACCTCTCAAACCTCTCGAGAATCGTCCTTGCACCTCTCTTGTTTCTAACTTGCATCTTATCTACCACCATCCCCCATTGCCACCTGAGGAATTCAGCACTCACATCTGTGCAACTAGCCATGAGCTCGACTATTGCTTCATCCTCCTCCGAAGGATCTTCTGCCATTGCAGGAAAGCTGTCCGCAGCCGGGCACGCCACTCTGTCATTGGAATCAACGCAAACGTCAATATTCTCCGTTATGGAGCAACTTGCAGAGTTGTCGAGGTCATTCACAACCCGCTACCGCAACGAAGCGGAACCTGGTTTTGTCAACTTCTTGAGCGACATCTGTGCCCATCTTCCATCAGCTATGGATGGTCTACATTACGCTCGGTGAGTCGATTCACCACAATTCATACCTTCACGAGGACTAACATCCTTACGCACCACAGCCAGCGTATACTTCAGAATTTAGTACCAACCATGCGGTGGGTACTCCCCTACATCATCTTTTGACAAGAACTTAGGTTTTAACAGCGACAACCCCGTTGTGGTTCTCGAGCACGTCGACCCCTCTGCACCCGTACAAGAACCAATCGTCATTGGAGACGGGAATGGCCCTAAGCTCACCGTCCCACAGGTTCCCCATCCATCTCAGGCTCCTGAGCCCACGCTTAAGGACGGTCAGCCCTTTTCTCTCAGCCTTTCGCTTGAATCTTCCTCGGGTACCGAGGTTCCCTATACGATCACTTTCATTCCTGACCCGCCTACCGATGGTAGCGAGCCTATTCCCCCTCAGACTTGGACGGTTGATTCGCAGTTAAGGGATAGGCTTGCGCTTGAGGAAAAACAGAAGCAGACTGTTTCCGCCGCTGATACGAGCAAGGGGAAAGGTCGTGAAGACTCATCGATGCCTTCGACTACATCGCCCGATAACGAGCCGTCCATCGGTCCTGTTGAACGCCATGAGCCCACGGCCGCGCAGTCCGCGTTACCTAAGACTCCTGTCAAACCCACTTCAGCTTCACCTTCAGCTGAAGGGTCCGCAGATAATCGTACGGATATCCCCGTAGCCACGCGTCCTGCTCCACCACCTCCATCGAAGTCCCGTTACTCTGGAGAACCGACTCCCGCCAATTCACCAGCAGCACGTGGAGTTCGGTCGTCTAATCAGCTCCCTCAGCTCCCTTCCCCAGAGGAAAGTCCGGAGCCTGAAGGGCCAGCCCCAGTACGTCAAGGAAAACCGTCCGGGGGTGGCTTGAAGCGAGCCTATACCTTCCTCCACAAGTCGCATCCCGAGATTTTCTGGGATAACAGGTGGGGACCGAAGCCTCCTGCTGGCAAGTCGGTACCTGCTGATGAAGTCTTGCCACCTTGGTACCCGGAGCTCACTACTAAGCAGACCAGGCAGTATATCGTGAATGGAGGCCCTACCACGTCGGTGCAGATTGAGGACGTCGACGATACTCCCACAGTTGAACCTACCCCAGAGAAACCTGCGCACCGTCGAACCACACAAGCAAAGGTACCGACTACCACTTCCCTTCGCCGTTCCAAACGCTTGCAGACGCCAGCGCCTGAATACGCTGATACGATGGTTGATGTCAACGGTGCGTCTAGCTCATCAAGTCAAGCCAGGTCAATCGACGAGCGGCTGGCGTTGGCAGTGTTGCGGGACATAGTTAAAGGAAAGAAGCGGAAAGCGAACGTCCTTCCTGCTGATATTCAGGATGAACAACAAGACTTCCCAGTCCCCGTGGAATCGTCCCCGGCGCCCAGAAAGAGAATGAGGCGTACGCCAGCTCTTAATAATCAAGCCACCTCGGAGAATGCAACCAAAGCCTCACGTTCAGCTCTGCGACGCAAATAGCCCCTCCTTTGGGTGTGAGTTTCTCGCTTCCATTTGACCTGCCTAGCCAACTCATTCGGCTCTCTCACCCGTACATAGCTATTGCTGTGCAACCTAAGTACCCCACCGGGTTTTTTTCCTTCTTTTGTACATAACGCCCTTTCAATCTCCATTAAGCTTGGTGGGCATGGACTGCGCTTTTTGACTATTTCATATCTTTTTTGCCTCTAGGGCGTGTGTCTCTGCTTTGATGCTGTGTATACTACCACACTCAGTCGCCTCCTGCTTGTGTAAATTCAATTCTTGCTCTGTCCTCAGAGTGTTTCGGCTTGAGCTTGAGCGCTAACCTTATCTCATGAATTCCTTAGCCGCTGATTGGCAGTTGGAGCCCCCTGACTGATGGGGTCCTCGTTGAGGTTATAGGCACAAAGCAGACTGAGCGGCTTCACTTGTAATCGCCATAATCCCCTTACATGCCATCGGAGTCAATACATTGGCTATAGTTTGAGGTAAGGTAGTCCCATTCACGAACACAACGATCTCGTCGACATGAGCGCCGAAGCTGCTGCAAGCGTTGGGGACTCGATGCTGTGGAGATTGAAGGCGGTAGACGAGATGCTGACGAGGAGAGTTGGTGCTATGATATTGATATTTTTCGTATCCTTGACAGGTACGCCCTTGCTGATTCCCTACCAGCTATTTGGACTGATGTTGAGGTTCATCGACAGCTGTCTCGTTTCCTGGTCTTTCCAAAAAAATTCGCTTTCTCCGAATACCTCATTTCGTATTTTTCGTTGGAAAGCATTTTGGCACAGGTTGGGCGCAAACGATGATTGAAGATGAACTACCAGTCTGATTAGCGTTTATTGGTATTTAGGAGTCATCCTAGCAACTGCGTTCTGTCATCTTCTGCAAGATGCATATATGTCCTTGCAAGACCCCGAAGTCAAGAAGAATACCGATATATCTCGTTGGACGGGATTGATAATGTTAGTATCTTGTCATCCAACCTCTGTTCTTATCCTGAATCCATTATCCTATAGCCTTGGTTCACTTCTAACGATCTTCCTAGTCGAGTGTACATACCATTCACTATTCCCCCTATGGCCCTCTCTGACTCTATTCTGTACAGACATATCTACTTCCTATGTGGATCGCCTCAATGCAGATCCATCCGCACCCCCCTCCCCCATATCGTCACCCTCTAGAGCGGCGTCACCGACTCCCATCGCGGTTATAATCAGTCAGGAACCCACTCATCTTTCTGGCGAGCCAGCGGAACCATCCTCCGAACGTACTCCTCTCCTACCCGCTCCCACACTTGAACAATCACCAACCCATTCAAACCCACCCACTCCGAACGGCCGTGGTGTCCCTATGACACGCCAGCGTTCATACTCCCTCCACGAACCACCATCGCCATCCCCTTATCTCCCACTCGTCCATTCGAATAATCCACGATACATCAACATTCTTGGCGACCGAGACCACCATCGTTGTTGTTGCACACATGATGAATTCTGTGGATCCAAGCGAAAGGAAAGGAGGGATAGAGATCATCACCGACATTCTTCTCCAGAATGCAGGAACAAACCAAAGAAGAAGAAAGCGAAGGGAGACTTGAACATTTCAGGTAGAAGTCCTTCGAAGTCGAAGCATTCCATTGTAGGGATCTTCGTCCCTCAAGAATATATTCACCACCAGCACCACCATCATTCTGATGGTAGTGACGATGATGATGAAGGGAGGGGTAGGTCCACTGAGAGGAGACCCCCTAGTCATGGACATGGACAGAGCCATCATCATCATGACCTCAGCTTCTTCGATGACGAGGAGCATTCCGCCCACGGAGCACCAAGGGTGGGACGCAGACGACAAGTTGTCGGCATTCTGGTATGTATGCCTTTTCTAAATCAACAACCGCTGGAATGATTTGCGACGACCTTTGCTTTCAGGTACTGCAATTGGGTATCATGATCCACTCGCTTGTTATCGGGTTGACGTTATCCATAACCGCCGAATCAGACTTCAGTACGTAACTCCACCCACCACCGAGCCCGTGAACTTATCTATCCGTATGTACACAGCACCACTCGTCACAGCCATATTCTTCCACCAGCTATTCGAAGGCCTTTCGTTGGGCATCCGGATAGCAAGCCTTCCGCCGCCAACCAATAAATCCTCACGATCCATATTAGCTCCTACGTTATCAGCACTATTCGCTGTCACAACGCCGGCGGGTATACTCATCGGCCTGCTGTCGTTCAGAGGTGGCGAAGGTGGTAAGCACCCATTCCAGTCCTCTACTATCCCACTACTCATTCTCGTCTCTTACCAGCTCAGCTCCGCTTGACACAAGGCATTATGTCCGCCATATCGGCCGGTATGCTCATCTACGCATCCTGTGTTGAGATGCTCGCAGGCGACTTCGTTATGGACCCGCATATGCACATGGGTGTCGGAGGTGTGCGACGCCAAATTGTAGCTCTGGCTAGCTTGCTTGCCGGTGTAGCAGGGATGACCATGGTCGACTGAACATTCGATTTCTCACCTTGGATATACGTATACGTCAATCTAGAAAGGGTTCGTCTGTACTGTATGAATTGTTGGGAATCTGAATATGTAAATTACTTGTAACTTTAACTAATGACTTATCCGAATCATATTTCGAATTGCATTTCAATGTTGCACTATAGTTTGCATACAAGTATAACCACGGGGTACCTACAGGTGTACTACCGAAAGAAATTCTCCTGCAGCAGTCCTCAACGATTCTTGCGACCTGCTTTAAACTACACTCTTCGTCCCCGGAGCCCTACTTAGTAGCGGCTCCGGAGGTAAGAGATCAAACGAAGTTTGGACTCGGTGGCGGTGAAGCATGCTTGGATCTATTTGGATTGCATGCAAGCGCTTATTACATATCTTCAGCGCTCCGAGAACAATTACGCCGAAGGGGCATCCCAACTCGAAAATACTCTAGTATCAATCTAGATGTCATCTGAAGGGACTTCTTTCTATTCGCAAGGCGAGGACGCTATATCGCGTCAAATTGACATCCAGGATAATACGCGCCTCGTATTGGATCCTGGTTCTCCAGAATTCGATGAATATTATGATATTGAATGGACGATCGAGCAAATCCAGAAGGATGATTATAAGAGGGTGAGGGCATACAATGCTTCAGTCAGAATTGAGTCTGAACTCCAGTGCTAGATAGCTTTGCAATTTCCCGATCATCTTTTAAGAGACTCTGTGCCCATATTTCAGAGGCTTAGAAGTCGGCTTGGTGCGAAACGGGACGTTTACATCCTTGCGGATACGTCGTATGGAAGGCAAGTGAAATCATATTATGGAAATACGTGAGGGTTTGATCTGTGATGCTTAGTTGTTGCGTCGACGAAGTTGCAGCACAACATGTGGACGCTGACGTTATCGTGCATTATGATCATGCTTGCATGAGCCAGTCCGTGCATCGTCATTGATATCCCTTACAATTGTCTAATAACGCACGTATTCAGTCCCTGCCGCCTGCCTGTGCTTTATGTGTTCGGGCGTGAGCAGCTTGAAGTCACCGATTGTGTTCAGAAGTTCCTCGATATCATTCCGAAATCTAACGGAAAAGAGGGGAGCATTGTTCTCAGCCATGATGTAGCTTACGCTCATTATGGAGGTAGCTGATACAATATGCCGTGCACAGTGGTCGCTGATTCTGTCTTCCAGGTGAACTAGAGAGTGCATTCCGACAACATCTTCGGAATAGGGGATTGGAACTCATCTATAGTCCAATACCTCGACGTCTGGATCCAGTCTCCCAAACGGTCCCCATTTCTTCGGAAAGGGGGGCTGATCAGACCTCGGAAGCTGCTACGATACTGTTTATTGGCCGAGAGAGCCTCCATCTTACCAACATGCTGATGACACATTCATCGTCACAGGTGGGCTATATCGTATCTCTCTCAAGATACCACTAACGTCGTGTCAGATTTACAGGTATGATCCTGGTACTAAGTCCGTCATCCTCGAGTCTACACGAACGAACAAGATGCTTATGCGTCGATACACCGCCGTTCAAAAAGCTCGTGATGCTGATGTGTTCGGAATCCTCGTTGGAACACTAGGCGTAGGTAACTTGGGCAGCACGTATAACGTTACTCAGTTATATTGAATCATCTTATGGATTCTAGCGTCATATCTACCCCTTATATCACATATCAGGATTCTTCTCAACAGAGCACAGAAGAAGAGCTATACGATCAGCGTAGGCAAGTTGACGCCGGCAAAACTCGCCAATTTCATGGAAGTAGAATGCTTCGTTCTCGTTGCTTGCCCTGAAAATAGTGTTATCGAATCCAAGGTAAGCCTCCTATCATTACATCTCTAGAATACATGAGTAAGACGCGGATCCATTCAGGAGTTCTTCCGACCTATTATAACACCCTTCGAGCTTCAGGTCAGCCTACAATCTGAGCCTTCATGGACCGGTCGCTACGTTCTTGACTTCGGCGAGATATTATCCGACCCTACTAAATATGGTATCATCATCTCTTTTTCGACATATTCATCTCAGCTTATCGGTGTTCACCCAGCCTATGACGGTTCGAACGGTGACGATCCTGATCAACCCATCTTTTCATTGATGACTGGCAAATATCGTCACGCCAAACGATATGGCGGTAAGCGCCCTTCGACCTCTATACACCTCCTTGCTTATACTTTATAGCCCAAAACACCGACGAACCAGCGCAGGGAGACTCGATGTCTATGATCTTACGAAATCAAGATAGCACTTTAACCCGACTTGACGGTAGCGCAGCCGGTGTGTTTATTCAGTCGTCTTCTATTTGTATAGCACTGAGAGTGGATGCATCAGCCGATTTCCTTCATGGACGGTCGTATAAGGGCTTGGATGTGCGACTTGGTGAAGACGCTCCCAGTATTCTAGAGCAAGGTCGGGCTGGCCTTGCGCGGGGCTATCAAGACGATCATCCTGAGGCGGAAGATCGAACGCCAGAGACAGACCGTCCTTCATAAATCCCATTGAACCCAGGAGATCTATTCCAGACATCTATATTTGTAAACCACAAGACTCGTTCAGTCGAGAGCCTATCCTCTATCCCCTATTAATCAGCAGACAGCAGACAATAGCGGACTACGAAGCGAGTCCTTCCAGCTTTTAGGATTTCGGCACTTCGATTACTGTCAAATCTCCATGTGGACCAGAGATCAAGTCACTACATATACTCCCATTTCTTTGCGTAGCTAATCGACAGTCTCGCAGCGAGTTCGTAATGTCCCAATTTACTGCGTTCTTGAAGCCGGAGAGACCATTAGTCGAATGCTATTCGATCAGTCACTTATCCCTGCTGATCAAGGCTATCCACGGTTCGATGGCGTCCACAGATGAATATTTTATCCGGCCTGCTCTGATTGAGGTATATATTAGACGAAATTATAGACCCCCGCGTATGATATGACTACCTCTTGACACACGTTCGTAAGTTGGTGAGTGAGATATCTTGATTAATCGTACTCAGTCGTTCCCGCTTGAACTCTCCTCGCGCGTCGAACTCCTCAGCTTCTCGATGCATCTGTGAGGGAAGTCAACAGGGACAGCGGCATCGGAAAGGCGCTGTTTGGGGTGTTAGGGAAGATTGCAAGAGAAAAGGTGACTTATTTGAGACCCTACGCTGCATCTTACTGACACGGTAATGACCAGAATTGTGCACCAATACATTGAGTTAATACAGCGATTGCATGATCACAGAACCGCTGAACCCATCTCGCGATGTAGAGTAATACTCCAGCCGTGAAATTTGATCAAGGCACAATTGGCGCAAAACCAGTTGAGGAGTAGGTCAACTTGACGTTAGCTGAGTAAGGAATTGAAGGCCTGAAAAAGTTTTCGCTTTAAGCTGTCTCAATTACATTCTTTATTGTTATAATGATATTAACATCCTGATTAGCCGGGATACGTAAGATTGCTAAGCGCGAAACCGTCCCAATGGTCGTGTCCGCATAACATAATGCACCAAGAAATCTAAATTTACTAAATAAGTATCGCCGCTAGAGTATTATAGACTTTGCCGAGGTGTGAGCACCACGGGTAGCGGCGCCCGCGTCAAAACCAGGTGATCATGCAATTGCTCCTCCCAGCACGAAGGATCAAAGCTATCGTCGAATTTCATGTCGAAAGTCTGGATGAGCAGACTGCTCAGCATCATGATCTCCCGCTTCGCTAGGTTTCGTCCCACGCAGTTTGCAGGACCATATGAGAACGGAATGAAAGCATTCGGATTGAAGGCGTCAACGTGTTCTTTGATGAGCCATCGATCCGGCCAAAATCTATTTGGGCATGGAGAGAAGTAACGGGCGTTTCGGTGAAGGGAGAATGCGGGAACGGTGACCTCAGTGCCTTCAGGAACATGACTACAAAGGAACCGCAATCAATAAAAGCGGTAAGCAACACAGGTGAATGAGCTTACCGACCAGCAATCATCTTACCACCGCTGCCGGAGGGCACTCGACGTGAGCCATTCGTTGGCACAGGCGGTAGCATCCTTAGAGTTTCGGATCTGTGTTTACCATGAGATAAGCGAAAAAATACAGATCAGCACAACCTACATGCAGGCAGAAAGGTATGGCATATTGGCGTGCTTGGAGGTGTCCAAGGCATTCTCTCCACGGGGGTATACAGAGTCGACCTCTTCTCGAAGACGTTCAAACATAGCGGGGTTCGAGAGAAGATAGTAAAATAAGCAAATTATCGCTGTAGCGACGGTGTCTGCTCCAGCAACAATAGCTACTGTCCCATCTGCAACAACATTGGCGAGGTTAGGTCTGTCCTTCTCAAGTCCCGCTTCGTCTGTCTATCCGCATGGTATTCAGCCAACCAGCCACTTGTGGTGCATGTTAATGAAGCTCACAAGATGATACCATAAATCCTTAATTTCTGCGCCTGCCTTGATACGACTGGTCGCACAACTGACACCATGCTTCCGTAGCGTTGTCAAACCACGAGCAACGTACGGCACTTTCTGAATCATTCGAGAGGCCCAGGGGATGTGTGATACCATGGCCGCAGCACTAGTAGAGGTAAGGGTGCCATCAACTACCGAAATATCAACAGGAAATGTGCTCAAACTTACAACATGAAGTCTTCGAGAGCCTTCCATAGACCCTTTGTGTCTTCGCCATCCTGAATCATACCAAACCCTGCACCAAAGCTGGGGGTTTCACGTCAGTGAATTATGACCCAGCCATTTCACGCATCACTCACGCCATGTCACCCATAAAATCGAAACTACAGAGACCATATCAGATCACAAGTACACTCAACTGGGGTCGAAGAACTTACGAGAAAAAACTCAACCACTTGGAGATATTGATGGGACCATGTAGCTTGCCGATTCGTTCCACAAGTTCATTGGCCCTGGTTGCGATGAGGATTTCGTATTCTTGTAGCGACTGGCTACTCATTCCCCTATTCCATAGACGTCGCCTTATAGCGTGCTCCTCGCCTCTCAAGACAATGAGGTTGCGAGGTGCAGTAGGATCTTGTCGAGCATCGTAGTCTGCACAGATCCCAAGTGAGTGACGTCCATGGTATTACGATGATAACTCACATCGACCCTTTGGTAGGCCCTGAGATCCAAGTATACTCGTAACGGCGTCTGCATCAGCAATGGACAATTCATTGGGACCTACATACAATTAATATCAACTTTATATCATGGGAAAGAATTACCTGTTCGCACGAAGGGCCCGTATTCGTCGTGAAGTTTTTTATGACATAAATGCTGGCGACCAGTCCAGGTCAAATAAACACCCCAAAATTTCGATATTTTGGCCATGGTTGGGCCAGGGAAACCTGCCAATGGGTGGAACGGAGAAAGCCGGTAAAGCACTACTGAGAGCGCCATTGAGGCAAGAAATGCAGCGTAGGACATAGCTGAGGCAGACTGAGTAAAGTGGATCGGAGTCAATCTCGAACTGAGATACAGCAGGCAAGGGGGTTCTAAAATTGACAGTAGGATGGGAACGAAGGGGCTCCTAGGCTCATAAGTAGACAATATAAGATGGGATGCCTAGGGGCTATGAGCCAACTTAGCTGGGCAATATTAGCTGAAGGGACGTACCACACCGGCAGTACTTGGAAGCAAGACGCAATATTTGAGGGTAGTATAATACATCCTCGCTGAAAGTTGGTGAACTACTGAAAACGAACCTGAAGCTCCAGCTCTATATAACGCCAGCGGGACGACATGAGGTGAAACACCGAGTCGGTCAACGTTACCTGCCGCGACTTCTCGCCTAAATTGAGTCGAAACGTTGATAATTCATGATAGCTGACCACTGAAATCGAAGGTAGAGCAATCTTGAATGAATACGTCACGTGATAGACAGAGAGAGGAACTCGCTCTCCTGAATTTTGGGTTCGATTTCAATAGCTACTCAAAGGACGATCATGAAGTGTATCGTGAATAACGAAGTACATTGATGACATTCCAGATAGCTTGTAAAGACACATCCGGCCTACAAGGAAATGTCATCGGATCTAATCGTCTTGAAGTCCTTGAGTATCGCAACGACCTCGGCAGGTACGGGCGTCCCATTCCTGTGATTAGACAGACAAGCCCAGGTTTGTTTCCGTCTGGCAAGCAAAACCGGTGTAGCTCATTCCGGCGATCTTCGTTGGGACCGAAAAACCTTTCAACAGTACATATAGACTATAGTTTGATGGCTCCATTGCCTCGGCCATTGTCGAGCATTTAACGGTGTAGCAGCCATCCTTTCTGGGTGTGCGCTTTGGCGAATTGGGTGAAGCGAATAGGCACGAAGCTGCTATTAGCCTACCATCGGAGTCGATATAGACCAATGAGCCAAAGTACTGCATAATTGTGAGATGGGATTAGTCCACGTTGAGATCAAAGTACCATCGGAACCTATTTACCGGCGGTGCGGTCCCGAAAGAGATCAACACGAGGCACCACGCTCCTTTCTTCTCCGTTACAACCTCGGCCACCAGGAAGTTGAATAAGGCTGAAGGCGAAATCGATTTCCTAGTAGATGAGCACAATATCCATTTCCTATCTTCATGAAGCACTGGACACAGTGTATAACTTACAAATGAGAGAAGCACCGAGTTGGCCGATGATGCCAACCTCAAGGGTATCGCGTGGATCGTGTGTATGTACGGCACATAGTTGCCACCTGTGCTGGATTCGTGACTCCAAATGTGTATTTTCGATGTACGTGAGAAGCTATCAAGCTTGCACAGCTGCTGTACGCGGAGGTTTTACTGATAGAGGGAAAACAGAAGCATATCGGACTTCGGTCATGTATTTGGTTGCCTTGAAGCCGTCAGTGCATCGCGTATGCCAGAGTTCCGATTCAGGGAATCCCAGTCAACGGGGGCAATATCACAGCTCTTATGCCTGGGTCTATTTTTCCTTCTTTCAGCACGAATGTCAGGATCAAATTGGGTGAACAGCAGTCGGGGCCTTGGACTGTCCGAGTGATTACGTCTATTGATGTCCTAAGAGCGCAGATTGTGAGTAAGCATGAATAGCCTGCTGAAGCCCTAATGTCAAAAGGGAGGATGTCGAAAGACAATCCACATAAACAGGTACACGGTTAGCACAAGAAAACGAAACACATGGGTGAATAGGTTTGATCATGATGAATTGAAAATGATTCGTGGGTAGCCATGACAGTTTACAGTGCTTCATGAAATGGCACTAACCACGGAGGGCACGATGGTAGTGAGGTGGGGGTATGGGTAATGGTAAATTACCTGGAAGCGAAGCGATTTTGTCCCTACCGTGTTTCACTACGCCGAGTCGTTTTAATTATCTGTGCCGGATTAAATCACCATCACATTTTCGGGCTGTTTCAACACACACACACACACACACACCCCTTCATCAACGCAGGACGAGTGGATCAGGCTCGACCTTTAGGAATATATAGAGTATCCATGCCTCCATCACGGAAGAAATCCTCGCATAGTAGTTTATTAGCACCAACGCCAATGTAAGAAGGAGCGATACTTATCTAACGTGCTTCGGGAGCAGTGACGGTCGCTTTTACAGACCAAGGCTATGTGAGACGCAATGTCATGCAGAAGACCTCAGATGTGCTCACCTTCGTTGTGCTCACTCTCAGCGCCGGTGGCTGAAGGATGCTTCCCTCATCAAGTTACTCACGAGCTATCCGAACTATCAAGTCTGTGTCTATGGTAATTAGTATGAGTAGCATCAACGTCCACAGGTTCTTAATCCCACAGAGGTACACCTTATCTATAAAGATGGGAGCTTAGCACGCAGTAGAGATCAAGCATCGGATTCGACGTACAGATGCATGGCAGTCATCTGGATGTTCTGAGTGAGACGATGAATGTCTGGCTTCTTAAATCGGCGTTAACGTTGAGCCCGGAGGGGGGATATGTATAGTGGCAGCGATCGTTGACAACATTATCGAAGATACTGACTACAAGACAGGTGGTAATACAATTGATTTCCGGATGATGTGGATAGCGAATAATGGGATGCATGAATCACGCGGCAAGATCGCAGGAAAACCTTAAATATAAAACATACTATCCCTCAGAGAGGGATGAACCTTAAGGAACCGGATTAATCAAGTAGTAGTAAAGAAAGATTGATGAAAGCACTTACTCCTTCTCCCCACCGATTTCTGGCTTCATTGAAAACACGAGCCCTCTCTGCATCACGATCACCCTTTCGACCACTAACAGACGTTTTATCATCAGTCAAGAAGTCATTGATGTAGCATCGCCCCCTTTCGCAAGCTAGATCAGCGTAATAA
This sequence comes from Pleurotus tuber-regium, assembly GCA_014058305.1. NCBI lineage: Eukaryota > Fungi > Basidiomycota > Agaricomycetes > Agaricales > Pleurotaceae > Pleurotus > Pleurotus tuber-regium. The sequence continues at coordinate 356,356 of JACFYU010000029.1, read as the reverse complement.
GCAGGTGGAATCAGGCTGACGGCCTTCGTAGCTCGAGCATAGAGATAACTGATATTATGCGCTCCCTGCTGTATCTCATCGGCACTAAGCTGGTTCTCGTCGTAGATAATGACGTAATGAGTTGGCCGGACGGTTCCCTGAAGTCCAGCATGCGGTTGGAGATAGAAGTCGTAATCAAACCTGGAGTATACAACCAAAGGTGAGTTAATATCAGTCGGTGAAGCGATTGTAGCCCTTACACCGAGGTGACACCTCTGTCGACAACTGTCCCTGGCTTCGTATTTCCATTCTTATACGCATCTTTAGAATCCGTCGGATAGAAGCGGGCATGGTGCCGCTTTCCACAAATGATGATGGACAACTTAGGGCGGTACGGCTTGCCCCTTGCCGCCGTACTCATTTTCTGGAAGGCTTCAAAGACTTGTGAGAGCTCTTCATCTAGCACGGTATCATATTGACCCTAATAAGTTTCACAAACATTAGCAACGCCACAGGTAAAGGTGCTGGAAAACCTACCTCAGAGACTCCGTCACGGAATATCAAGATACGGTCCGGCAACGACTTATTCCGCGCTTCAAACACCAGCAAGCGCTCCACCAACATATCACGAAGCTCATCCAGCATCTGTCATCAAGATTCAGTGGGAGAGCTGGTACACAAGTCAACACGATAAAGACTCACCTCTTTCTTGCTCTGCTGAATCCTCAAGCTGGCAGGGAATTGAACAAAGGCTTGATCCACGCTAGCTACAACGGCAGCGATCGACGGTGTTCCCTCGACACTCCCAGGACCAGGATGTGTGACGTCAATTCCTACCATCATCGTCTTGGCTTTCATCAACCACTGCATCGCTTTAGGGTCAAGCAAGTGATTATGACCGCCCAGCTTCGTATTAGCCTTAAGTGCAACGTTCGAGAAATATTGATCTTGCTTCCTGGGATCTCCCAACGCTTTATTTGTCTGCATATGAATAGTATGTATGCCAAACTCCACGTCTCCGAGTCGCTTGATACCAGGATAAATATAATTATCCCGATTAGAAAGAAGGACGAGGATGAAACTAGGCTTTCCGTATCGATCGACCTCTCCCTTGATTCGTTGACGGATTATGTTGATACCATTAGCTCGAGCGGGGTCTTGATCAACTCGTGGCAGTGGATCTGTGACCAATAGGTTGGGAAGTCCGGAAGGAACAGTCATCCCACTCCTCCCCATCTTACTTGAAAACCCAGATACAAGTCCCTGTAGACTTGGATCCTGGGGTCCAGCAAACGGCATCTGTCCATCCCGCACAACGAGGACCCACCAACTCCGCACCTGAGCACCTTTATGAAATTTCACTTCCAGGATATTCCAACTGCCGTCCCTCACTTGGGCTTTACCGGTTTTATAAGATAGATTGGGAGGTGCTAATTCACGGGCTGGAATAGTGGTCATCTCGCTGGAAACTGTGACTCCGAAACCGTCCATATGTGGTGGGCGAGTCTGAGCTGCGAGTCCGAGTCTCGAGAACCCTTCGTTAACGATGGCTTCAGCGTTCACGGCAGGAGGATTGCAGGCGACGCGAATCATCTCTCGAGTTTCGTTGTCATTAAGTTTCTGGAGGTAAGGGACGTTGGGTTCGATTGTGCAAAGTTCGGCAGGGACGTGATTGGGTCTGTTCGCGCTGCCGATATCAATGACGGGAAGGTCATTGGCGTGACGGAGAGTGATGTTATATTCTAGCACAGAGAATCATCAACACCTATTCACTTGAGCTCGAAGGGGACAAGAAGGAAAGGACTTACTTCTCTTGAAATACTGCTCGACGGAAACTCGACCACCCAACTCTTCACAGTCAAAGAACGTTTTACTTGCAGTCGTTGTACCAATCGCACGCAACGGCTTCTTATACTTAAAGCCGCGATGGGTCATGGTGACCTTGATACCTTTTGAAAACCCCTTAGGCAGCGTCGGCAAGCCACCCGAACGACCTCTAAACGACATCAATACATCCGCCATATTTCCAGGCGAGTAAAACGCCGTCATGCAAACATTACTACAAAGAATGTCCGTCAGCCCCCCCGTTTCGCAAACGCAAAGATGTGAAGAAAACTGAAAAACGTACACATTGACCGTAAGACCGTTGATTGTGGGCCGTACGGATGTGAAGAAGCCCTTCCACGCTTCAACACCTTGACCTAGTCGGTTCCTTTCGATATCGGGAAAGAAGTGTCGGTTTCTTCCAACACGTATGCCATTTCGGGAGGCGTGTTGTTGTATAACGAGATTGAGGGCCCCGAGGAGAGGGAGAGGGTCGTAATCTCGAGCGTCAGCTGCACCTTGCATATACCTTAGCGTTGCTGTGAGACGATACACAGGCAAAAAACAGATGAAGATAACCAACCTTGTAAGCTGACTAGGATCTAATGTTCCTGTGTATCGTATAGACACTGTATAAGTTTTGGCTTTGGGACCAGGAGTCGTTTGTCCTTCCTCCAGGAACGGTATCTGCATCTCAAGAGGCTGAGGAAGCTCCCTCGCCGAAACAAGCCTTTCGCTCCGATCATGTGCAATGTGTCCAATATAAGGCTGGCATTGTGGACTAGCTTCAATCAATTGGAATATCCGCGCTTTGAGTCGGTTGATATCCGTCTTGGGAGCAATGTCCACTTTGTAGTCATATACAAGCGCTTTGGGAACTTTGATAGCGAAAAAGTTCGCTCGGAGGGTGATAGGTTTTCCAGCCGTACCATATCCTGGACGCAGTGGGCGCCTCTGACGAATTTCCAACGCAGAGAACGATTTGACGAGCTTGTCTTCATCTGAAGTGACTTTGGCGTCTACACGAGCAGGGATATTTGCATTGAAGATGACGGGACCACCGCCGAAGCCGCCGGGCCCTCGAGGGCCACCTCTACCAAACCCACCACCAGGACTTCCACGATCACCGCCCCTACCACCGCCAGGTGTTCCACGATCACCACGACCTCGCGGTGTAGATGGTCCTCGACCGCCCTGTCCAGGTGTGCCCACACCTCTACCCATTGGAGAATCACCTCTACCACGGCCACGACCAGGACTCTGACCACGACCGCCAGGACTCTGACCGCGACCACCAGAACTTTGACCACGTCCTCGTCCACTCATGTTGCTATTCAATCGCTCGACTTGATGTGTATTGCTGGGATGAGATGAAAGTGCTTTCAGAGATACACCGCAGTGGCTCAGTTTAAGTATTTCGTTCAGAGCCACCAATGAGGCATTAGGGCGCCTTCCGTGAGCTGATGATATTACGCATTCCGGAAGCAGTAGGGCTAAATTTGATTTGACAAGCACGGTCCGCAGTACATCTTGAGCCTCGCGCATATGGATGAGCATCGCGTCGTCAACCTATGCAGCGCACGTTGAAGACATGCGTCGACTGCGACCCAACATCCTGGCTGCGATTCATTGAAAAAGAGGTTATCTGATTCTGGAAAGAGCTTGTCGTCTGGAAAGTGTAGATGACTGCGAGTTTGGGATTAGGCGGCTATGAAAATGAGATGGTGAACAAACTCCGCCAACGTTCTCTTGTGTGACAACCAATACATAACTCAATTTGTGCAAGTAGGGTGAACTTACTAAAGACCAACCTTCTAATGTCATTTTGAATACAGAACTGATCAAGCGAAGCGTGTCTTTGCTGCGATTTTCAACGGGGAGGTGGGGTGATTGTGAAAAGTTCAGAAGAGGGTACGCAAAATTGGCGAGTACCCTCTAGCCCGATGGTTTTTACGCAATACGCAGTAACCAGCCCTATGTACCTTTCGTATTCGTGCTCCGTGACAAGCTGAATCCAGAGACTGGACTATGAAGTTTGAAGCTCGCAGCCCAACGTGGTGCAGGCTATCATGCTCTCCATATAAAGGCTGCCTCGACGAAATACCTTGATCTCATCGATGCTGCGCGATGCCGTCTCTCAACATCTATCCCAGAAATCAGTCGACGGTTGAGGGTAATAAGCAAATGAGAGGGAGAGAATTTGGGCCTCGCCACCGGACACCGTATCTCCAGAACAAAATTCTCGCAAAGCCCGAATATACTACGTAGGGGATAAGCAAACATATGCGTGGTCTCTCTCTCTCCGACAAAAGCTGAATACGCCTGGATGATTACTCTCACTCCCATTTCAACTGCTCACCCTCGCTCTCATGACCACTATCTCCCATTCCCGTTGACGATGCGCCAGGTCGCCAGAATCCCAATACTTGCGCTATCTTAGCCTCAAAAGCGGATATTATCCCGGCGATAACGAGAATGATATGGACCAGCGGGATTAGAGGAGGGACCAGCAGTGCTACAAAGTCCTAGTTGCAATCCGACGAATCCGACGATCAGACTCAATCGCTAGCGTTGGTAAACATGACGAGTACTAACATCTGGATGGTAAAAGTCTTCTTGCATCGATATGTAGTGCAGCCCGTTCTCTTCTTTCAAAGATATTCGAACCATCAATCTAAAAGGTCAGCATTAGCTGGAACCACAATATAACATGGCATATATGCGCATCAATAAGTGCGCTAACGGCCGCGAGCATTCACCTTGACGGAGCCGGCTTGAACGGCGACAAAAAGATATGAAAAACTTGGACAATGTCCAATATCACGATAGATTCTTGCGGATTGTAAGCTAAAAGTTCCGGTCAATTCCTAGCTGATACGCCGCAATAATCGTGTTCACTTACTCACTGTCTTCACGTCAAGTTGTATCTTGGGCGACATCACGCGATACCACCTACGAGCGCATCGAATCGTCAACCGCCAATGTAGATACACCATTAAACTCATACTCACTGATAAATACCCAAAATCTTTTCCCTCGACCCAGCACCGGTGTCTACAGAACACAACGGATGACGGAATCCGGCATCGTGGGTGAAGTACCGTTTCAGCGTGGCCTGTTGTATGTCGGGAGAGCTTGTCGCTGTCAGCGACGTTACTACTGAAGTGATTTCTAGCTCAGGATTCTGCATGGCCTGAGCGCGATGTTGGGAACAGCGGACAAGGCCTGGAGGGGGACCTGGCAAGACAACGATGACATCATTAGCGCCCTGACGAAGTAACTCTTCAGGGGCTTCTAGGGGCTCCCACTTCCAGAGTTATACATCCTGCTCGAAGGAAAAATTGCTCGGGGAAGCGAGCTATCTGAGGGCACAGTAGTGCGCCTTTAAGCTTTACCAACTGACTGTATAAAAAAGCCGGCGTGAACACCTCCGCGTAATTAACAGCCGTACGGAGAGCTGCCCAATAAATATGGCGCAGGGGTTCTCAAACAAATGGCGGATCATACCGCCGAAGATCAATTAGGAAGAATTTTTTCAGATTTCTGTCCCGGCGGGTTCCATATCATATATACCATACAGGAAAGCGTAATGCAGTCGCCTGAGATGCCCCCCGCAAAGTAAAGAAACCGCCTAATCAGTGAGATCAATCAACAGGTAGACAAGAAGACAGATAATACCACAAACTGGTATAGACTAGGCTTTGAGCATCACGCAATGTGCAGCCAATCTTTGGCCCGTGCGTTGCCTATGACATACGCGGTCATATGATCTCCCGCCCGCGGGCACATATAAATAGGGCGCACACCTTGCTCATGTCCCCCCAGTTCCTCTGAACTGTACGTACCTCTTCCTCTATTCAAAGTTAACTCCCATTGACATACTTCTCCTACAGCGCCTTGGCGAGTCGGACAGAACGATGGCACTGATGCATACGCCTATGATTCGCCGCCGTTGCACACTAAGGAGGCCTAGGGCATTTACCCAGAACGATTGAGTTCGCCGTCTCGCGCACGCTACGGGCCGCGGGAGCCCGTATTGTCCACCGAGGGTCCGGTACTTCGGTTTACATGCGCGGTTTTATCCACGCGGTCTAGTGTACTAGGCGGCGCTCTTTCCGGAGGATACTTGCTTGATAGCGGAAGCCTAAATTCGGTTCGTGGGAGAGGTGAATGCATCAGTGTCATACTGCCCGCGGGGTTGTGAGAGTAGGTTGAAGGCTGTTCGATGGTCGCTTTTCCGAATGTCCGGGTTCGAGAGCACATCAAGACATCGAGCTGACCCCAGATCTATAAACTTGCAATTGCGTTAGGGCGGTTCAAATCGCACAAAGTGCTCAGCGGGTGAGTACCCATTTCGTCCGTTACACTAGTAACCTTCGCTGACATTTTCCTTCGAACAGCGTCTCGGCGAGTAGGAGGTCGAAGGACGCTGTGCATACGTTTAGCGATTCGCCGCCCGTTGCTTACTTGGGAAGCCTAGAGTGCAACACCCGAAGTTCGATGACTTTGTCGTCCTGGTGGTAGTATGTGCTTGATAGTGGAAGTTCGCATCGGATCGTGGGAGGAATGGATGCACTAGTGGTCCGCTTTCCGCATCATTGTGAGAGCAGGTTGAAAGCAGACGATCGTTGCTCCCGGGTTTTTTTTTCGGATTCGGATGAGAGCACGTCAAAAATTCGGGCTGACTCCAGATTTGCCGGCTTGCTATGGTGTTAGGTTAGCACAGTTGCAGACGGGCGCGTGCACATTGGGGTGCGGGGACGCGTGCAGTCACTCCCTCAGCTGCATAGCCCTGCGATGACTTTCAGAGAGCACGGCTGTCTGGTAAGGGTATCATACCATGTACTCGACGGTGAGTAAGTTTCCCGGCTCACCAAGACAGAATCACTAATACCTTCTCCTTTTCATACTGGAGGTAGAACAGACTAGCGGGGGATGAGTATAGTGAGGGATCTTTGTGTCTGAGTGCGAGTAGTTATGAGTTATCATATCTATATCTGTAATTAGTCGCAATAATAGAAATCAATTATCAGTCAGTCGCCTAATTCTTAAGATGTTAACACTACTACTCACCTTGATACGATCCGATCCGTGTTTGCCGTGTACGATCTTTATCTGCGATGCGAGATCCTCCGAGCAAAAATTTGGGTTGAAAGGTTTAGTTTGCTTGCAGCAAGCTCGCTTGAGAGACAATGCATCATATGTTTGTCATTAAATTGACCTCGACAGCAAGGTATAAACAGCATGACCGCGACGTGGGATCCGACATTGGTTGTTCAAAATCTGTGAAATTATCCAAGGAAGTTATATCGCTACATCAAACTGGACATCTGGACATCGCCAGTAAATGTGTCCGTAATCAGAATCTGTACAGATGAGACCCGAACAGAGCTAGGTGTCACTTTTGCGTAGAGCTAGTCCTGAGAGTTAGAAACGTTCTGATAGCCAGAGACGAAAACCAAAGGCTTACGGAAGAGCCTAGCAAATCAAGCAGCGACGGAGATGACAGCAGGGGACTCATTAGAGATACTGAGGTGCTCCATAGCATCCTCAAACTCATCATTATCACTATCCTCGTCATCCTTCTCCGAATCGTCATTTTCACCTCCTGACTCTTCAGCCTCATCGTCGTCCGGCTCATCCTCGAAATCGAGCTACACAGAACCAGAAAAAAAAGAAGAAACAGAGCAACATATTTAGATTACAGAATCAGAACAAAGACATACCAAGCACGCACTGGATCATAAATCACTCGTATGATCAGACTACAGCTTGGACATGTAGCAATATCTTCACAATCGGCAAGCTGGCGTCTGGAAATCTCGAAACGGTCACCGCATGGGCACGGGTAGTGGTAGACGCCCTTCTCCTCGTCCCATGCCATATCTTCGATTTCTATTTCATCGTAATACGCCCCCATGGCGATGGCGATGGTTATTGGAAGATGTGGATGAGGCCCCTGTGACAAGCTCTGAGTCAAAACCTGGTCAAAACACTGCCATTCGATCGCATTGATCACGTGGTAGGCTCCTATTTCAGATCGTGACCTGGTCAGTTGAACTGTACAGTGTAAGTACTTCACGAAAAGCAGCCCAAACAGCAAACAGCAAGATTCTTTGCCTATGGAGTCAGCTAAAAGAGTGGAGAGCAATGATATTAATGCAATTGTACTGCAAAACAATGCAAAGTAGTAGTGCTTATAGCTAATAGATAGGTCGGGGTGAGGTAAGGGGATAAATCAACTGAGCAGCATACAGCCCATGGTTTTATGCAGGACCGAGGGCGACGATACAGACCTATGGAGAAACCACTGCCCATTCCTAGCACCATTTACATCAGACTCTGCGCAATCGAACTGAGCTGCGATGCAATATCCGGATAATCCTTTGCAAAGTTCATCTGCGCTGCCGTTGCCTGTAATGACAAAGTTGACCACGTATTAATACATTGCCTCTTTTCAACAAAAAGTTAAAAGATCAATTCTCACATATTTATACTGCAGCGCAGCTTGCAACTCCGGCTCCGTTCTCGCCAACTCAACCTGTTTTTCCAAAAACTCCATTGCCTGAGGGATCTTATTCTGCTGCAATAGTAACTGCGCTAGCGTCCCTGCGGCAGCATCACAATCAGGATCAAGTCGGAGAGCCTCACGACAACAGCGTTCCGCAGCGCCAATGTCTTGCTTCCATTGGAAGAGGGCGAGTCCTTTGTTGACTAGGGGGAGGACGTTCGTGGGTGTTCTGCGATAGAACGGTGAGCACATGCACATGGGTGAAGTGCCAGAATCGGAATACGTACTTCTGTTTCTCGATTTCTATGGCCTGGTCAAATTTTTCTATCGCTTCTTGTGGTCGTTGTTGGTCCAAAAGTAGTTCGCCGCTGTTATCAACGAAAACACCACGTCTAAATCAATAACCCACTCAGAATGCATCGAATCATATCCAGCACTTACTAATAATTCAACGGCTCGCTACGATCAGGGAACATCTTCAACGTCCGTCGGAAGGTAGCCATACTCTTCCCTATCTGATCAGCCTTGTACTGCGCAACAGCCAGCTGTATATGGCTGAAAACAAATGTCTCGTCCAATGCCATCGACTTGGTGTAGTCATCAGCGGCCTCCTGGAACTGGTTCATAATGAAGAGTACTACCGACGAGAAAATCGCGTCATTAGACCGTAGATAGTGTTAAAGAAGAAATGTACCTTGTCCGCGGTGATAGTAAATATCAGGATCATCAGGATTTTGCTTGATAGCGCTTTCAAAGAACTCAAATGCAAGCGTAGGGTTACCCTGTTCCATATGCACACTCGCGAGCTTGACGATGCTTTGAGTATAGGCCGGGACCAGGGCAATGGACTCGTTGAAGTCGGCTTTCGCACCATCAACGTCACTCATAACGAATCTAACCGAAAGTAATTTCAAGTTCAAGTCGTACACAGAACCAATGATAGCGTAAAGACTCACTTGAATGTTCCCCTGAGATTCAGCGCCTCAGCTTTCCCAGAATCCCATGAGATACCTTGGTCAATAGCTTCATTCACAAACGACATTGCGTGAGGATAGTCTCCAGCCTTCAGAGCTTCGAGTGCGAGGAGAAGAGTTTGGTCGCCTGTGGTGGGGTTTTCGGGAAGGGTCGGAAGGGGTCCTGTTCATAGGTTCACGACGATAGTATCAGTGAACTGCGGGAGGTATGTAGTGTGATGGACTCACGTGGTCGGAAGGCAGCGAAGTATGCAGAGATGAACGTTTGTGAAGGAAGGCGCGGCTCGCGAGTCTATTCGTACCAGCGATATCAGATCATTGAAGCAAAGGGACAATCGCTCGAAGGACACGGACCGTAAGTATTTCCTTGGACTTTTCGGTCGAGTATAGTTTAAGCACACGTTCTACCGCTTGCACGGTTTCCTGTTTTGAGAATTTTTCTAGTATGCTTGTTGCGGTGTAGTCTAAGCAATAATTGTATGATCAACATGCGAATGATGTCATTCGAAGATCCACGCACCTCGAAGAGCTTCTTCGTATCTTTGCAGCTTCTCAGCGGCATTGGCACGTCGGTTGAGTGCTTTAATGTATTGCTTGTCCAGCGACAACGCCGAGTCGCAATCCTGGAGAGCCTGTTCAAGTTTACCCATATTCATATAGCCTTATGTAGTAGGGAACGGGTATTAGTCATCTTCCAAAGTGCAAGCCAACATGCACTCACAAGCAGCACGATTGCTGTAGAATACAGGCTCGCCTTGTGGTGCAACTTCAATCGCCCGAGTATAATATCTCTCGGCTATTGACATATTGCGTTCACCGTAGGCTTTATTCCCCTTATCCTTGAATAGTTTTGCTATCCGTGAGCGTTCCTACCGTAGAACACGGCGATGAGTTCGAATATGCTCACGACAAGTTTACTTGAATTACATACCTCTTCAGGCAAGGCGAGGATCTCCGCTGTGGAGAGTTTCTCTTCCTCTATCGCCAAGTCTTTACCTCAAAATGCAGATAAATCACATTTGCACATACCGGCCTCATCTTCAACTTTCGGCTGCCTTTCCTCCAGAATTGGGGCGTCTTTCGGACTACCCTTCGGGGATTTTTTCTTCTTTGAGCTCTTTTTCTTGTCCTTTTTGCCCTCCCCCTTCTCTACATCAGAGACTCGTGGTCTGTCCGTCGATGTTGATGCGTAATATGCGGCGGCGCCGCCAGCAACAACGACCGCTGCCGCACCAATGAGAATCGCACGCCTGTTTTCCGAGAAGAAATTTTGCACGCGCTCGACGAGAGTGTCTGCCCCGGGGGATTGTGAGGAGGACATTTTGAGGTAGAAAAGGTATCAGAGAAGAAAGGGAGGGAAATGGCGGCGGTGGACCTTGCGAGAGGAAGTTTTGGAGCCGGAACGCGACTTACGAAAGTCGTGCTTCCGAAGCTGATCGTGCGAACTTCCCGTTTGCCGTATTGACTGTGTGAATACTCAGTTGTTACTGTGAGAATCTCCTTACTTCCCGCCAGATGCACGGCGCTACAGCCTGCGGGGCGCTACTACCTGAAAAGTTGAACGTTGAGCGTTGTCTCCATCTTAGGACAGTCCCAAGCATCGATGTGGTGGAGGAAGTCTGACTTTCTATCATATGTTGCAATTTCTCAATCTGCTACATAGCGACTGGCATTCCCCACTGCCCTTTGTCTGCAGCTGACTCTCATGCAGTCGACTATATCAGGCGGACTTGCAGTTGTGGGTGACTTGTGGCGACATACCACACATCAAGTAGGTCCGGCCAGCATGTCTGTCCATAGGCCTATATGGCACAAAAACTTCTATTGGTCTCCGGTACCACTTCAGACCAACGACTGGGCTATTTAGAACGTACTGCGAATTCTCACCAGAAAAAGCAAACAAGTATATGCCATGAGACGCTGTTAGCCTCTATGCCGTCTGCCAGTGCAAAAGATAGGGACGTACTATCACTCAAATCCAGATACCAAGGGAAATCTCATATACCACTCAGCCTAAACACGATCTGCATATACACGGAGGCAAGTCGCTGTCGTTTATGTACGAACGCGCAGAAATCCTCATGAAATATTCCGCAAATCCCAGTCGGTTACGGTCCTCTTTTCCTCGTTCTGGAACCGTTGGCCGTAACCACATATTCACATCGTGCCAACATATAGACAAACACAGTCTGAGACAACCCTGAGTAAGACAATAGCGGGACCGCTAGCGCATGTGCGCCGAAATTAATGAAGACACGGAGCGCTGATGGAGCGTATGTCAATTGACGCAAATCCGAGTTCGTGATTATCGGTCAACAGTACGTACGTATATGGTCTATCAATTGTCAGACATACATAACAGGTTTAAGTCAATCGCTACCAACAGTTTTTTAAAATTCCAAAGGCTCTGCAGGAGTCACAGCTATTCTCGACATGGCAGTTGGCTCCCAGCCTACTTAGGAGTAACACTGCCTTGGCGGCGGGGAAACGTCGGGCACGCCAAATCCACAAATCCACCAGCACGCCAAGCCCTTTTCGGCGCTTGAGTTTCAACCCTGCGTCGCTCCATCTCGTATGTTAATCAGATTGGGCACATGAATTTCAAAAAGTCTTGGTGTGCCAAGCCTGTCCTGGCGCTCGGGTTTCATCCTCACATCCAAAAAACATCGCGTCTCCCGTCACTCTCGTGTTCTTGTATAAAAGCAGAGCATTTGAGGTTGGAAATGTCAAACATCCCCGTTCATCAATCGTTTAACTTGTACGTTTTTCTACGCTCTTCAAAGCTTCACTCTTTACCAAATGCTGATCATCCAGCTTGTAGATGGCAACAAAGGCAAGCTTCACCGGAATCATGAAGGTCATGGCACTCTTGATCCTTCTTCCCCAATTTGCCTTTGGCTATTGGAGACAAGTTGGCGATACGACTGCAACGCGCTCCTGCTTGGAATGCACGTGTCTCGGTCCCTTCGCAAGTGAGGGGACCGATGCAGCTATCGGTAAGGACGCCCGCCCTATTATTGCGCCCTTGTAGCTGATATTTCGGATAGATTCGCTGTGCTCAGAGATTGTCAGAGCTCCGTGCGACTACCATGTCAAAACTGGTGTGATGGGCTTGTGGAGCTTCATCCCCGCAGGTAACCCCAGTTGTGGTCTTACTTGGGCTCCGACCAAGGCAGAGTGCATTGTAAGTGCTCAAGTTTTCTTATCGCTCTCACACCAGAGTAGCTGACTTTCTTTTAGAGCGCATATGGTGGTCTGCAAGCTCGACGTCCCTTCGATGCGTGCGCGGCCATGGAGACTGTTAATACATTCGGCGATCAGAAGGCTGGGACTATCACGATGGGTGGACAGTGCATCCCCCCTACCCCTCGATCCATCTGCGGTTAAGCAGTCTTACTATTTGATATTCACTGTCTAGTTTAGTTTAATATTGATGGACTTGTGGCCTGTCGAGGGACTGTCCATAATGATCGAAAGCCCCACTTCTTGAGGTCTCATTGTCTAAATCCAAACCTATGCTGTGTATACTTGAAGTTCAATGCTCGATGTTTCAGTGCGGAGCATCGAGTATGTTTGCATATTGGCTCAGGGACGTGTTTCAGCAATTACATATCCACTACTCGAAGCCAAACGAAACTCATCCAAGTATTGCTCTTGAAGTTAACCTTTACGTACCAGCGCTACTGTTCTTAGATGTAGAATACCGCCCCTGGGTGCCCGGTGCATACACTAATAACTTGTATTACTTCAGTGATCCGAAGAATTGGATCCGATCTTAATTGTTTTGCATACAAAAACTCAGACAACGATCTGTATCGACTCCATAACGGTTGCGGATGTTTATCGCAGGGACAGTTTAAGGGAATATGATACATGATTCAAATATTCATTTGCCAGCGGCCATTGCCACCGGGTCACCCGTATACTACAGGTGACTGGACCTGTCAGTATCAAACCTATCTCAAAAACCGAAGTTCAGGAGTCGGAGACTCGGGGACTGTTGAAATTGGAAAAGCCAAAGAAGGCTTGGGCGCTCGCAACTTCACGAACTTCACCAATGTATTTACGAGAAATCCTGAGTCTTGCATGAATTTGATGAGACAGCCTATCCAATGAGGAAGCACCACCACTGGCGTTACTTTCAGACTGAACAAATCTGATTGCAGGTAACTATTATGATGAGGTTAACATTGTACCGTACGAAGTGAACGAATGACAACAGGAAGGAATGAAGAATTATTATTCGCGTGATACCATCAGCACCACTCAACCGCAGATGGAGCGAGGGCTGGGAGGGATGCACTGTCCGCCCAACGTGATAGTCCCAGCCTTCTGATCACCAAAAGTATTGACAGTCTGCATGGCCGCGCAATTACCGTACGAGCGTTGAGCTTGCAAGCCACCAAACGCCCTCTGTTATAATAAATAGTAAATCAGCATACCGAATTCTTGACTCAGCTGTAGAGCTGATGGAACGAGTACTCACAATGCACTGATCCTTGGTCGGAGCCCAAGTGATGGTGCACTTGGGGTTACCTGCAGTGATGAAACTCCAATTGCCCATTACACCGGTTTTGATATGCGTCTGGCAGGGAGATCGAGCTACCTCTGTGCAGAGTGCATCTACCCGAAAGCTTAGTTACAAGGGCGCAGCAATAAGTTGAGGGTCCGTACCGAGAGCTGCATCGGTTCCTTCACTTGCGAAAGGACCGAGACAAGTGCATTCCAAGCAAGCGCGGGTTGAGGTTACCTCTCCAACTGGCTGCCATACGGCGGCGACGAGTTGAGGGACAAGGAGCAAGAGCGCCATGACCTTCATGATCAGAGCAGAATTCAACGCCATCTATAAATTGGATTATCAGCGATTAATCAATGACAGACGAAAAAGATACAACATACAAGAGCCTTATTCGTAGAAGCGATGGAGTAGCTAATTGAGAACGAGGCAGATGAAGTTTGGCATTCGTACATGTTCTGCTTTATACTAGGATGGAATGCCCTGAATGCAGGGCTACAATACGAGCAACCCGAGAGGTTAGCCAAGACTTAGTAGCGCCCAAGGGTTCTTTTGGCTTAGCAGTTCCAATTGAAGTATCTGCCAAACAGGCCAAGTCCATACCCCCTGTGAAACATTTGGTTCGGGATTAAGAAAGTGGGATCGCGGCCTTCCATGATTGGATAATGAACCGATGAAGAGATTACAGCCCTTCCCAAGTGTTGTAGCGTTCGTTGCTAATACGCATCGCTTTTTTCCAGGCCCATTATGTATTGATGACAGTGGCCCGGAAACAGAGTATGGCCTGGTTATCGTAGCCAGAACTTCGCGTGAGCCGTTATGGGCAACGCGTCCTGTAGTGCTCGCTGCTCCAGAACATTTATAGTAGCGGGCATATAGCTTTGAGGGCTCGTCCTCGAAGTAAGCTCAGAAAAAGGGAAAATCGAACGATCGGTTTGACAGGGTGCCATAATGCTGGTGATGGGAAGTCTCATCCATTCCCTTGGTGAAGGTCACGTCAAGAAGTCTGAAGCCGAGGTGTGACAAGTGATTCCTAGCCGTCAACATTTCCATCTTACGGCCCTACATCCAGGTGCTCTATGCTAGATCAAGAAAAGTATGGTTATCGTTTCCTTTCGCTCCGTTGCCGTTCGCCTTGGAAGTCTTCGCACGCAGAAGATTACCTTTCCCAACGCGGATGCTCAGTTCGACGAAGGGTACCCCCAGAATTCGAGCATAATTTCCAAGCTTTTGGAGGTCAACCAAGTGGGTCGGCGTGATCAGTACCTTCATTTCTAATGTAGAACACTGAAAGGCCATTTTCACAGATCATCTCTTGGTCGTCGTCCATCGTGTATCAAGATACGGCCTGGCTTTCGACGGGAGATTCCATGTTTGAAAGACGCATTAGCAGAGATCAGTCACATCTGCTACCCCCAACTCTACCGACCTACGACCTAGATGGTACC
This sequence comes from Pleurotus tuber-regium, assembly GCA_014058305.1. NCBI lineage: Eukaryota > Fungi > Basidiomycota > Agaricomycetes > Agaricales > Pleurotaceae > Pleurotus > Pleurotus tuber-regium. The sequence goes on along the minus strand of JACFYU010000029.1, from coordinate 341,104 downwards.
ATCAACCCTCCCCCTGTCCAGTTGTACCCGCCATTTCTTAGCATCCATACCAACAGCGTTCCTTTTCCCAAAACCGAGACGAAATGACACGGTCAAAATTCGAGATTGGGGTTTATTGCAAGAACCACTATCACAGAGATACCATGCCCTTTTGTAAAGGCTACGGACTCGAGCGGCAGGGGGTTATGGCCAATACAAATTTGGAGATACATTCTGACTTGAATCGCAGCACCAACTTCATCGTATGTACAGCATGTATATCCGAAGCACCTGAGATTTCATAAAGTCGTTAGATACAATTGGGACGCCTTAGACCATAGGCCCAGAATTAAGAAGACTGGGCGACAGACAGCGTGAAGGTGGCGCCGTTCATTGAGAGATTGTTCAGAGTTGAGTGTGGGAGCCTTTGTTAAGTCAGTCAGTCAGGTGACTATTGTTCAGGGGTAATCACTAATAGGACTAAGCGATTTCTGTGAACAGCCAGTATTTAGAATAGTCAACGGTACCGGGTATTGAATTCATTATTGCCGACTGTAAACCAACCGTATTACCATCAGTTTATTTACTACCGTTCAAAATTCAGATCCGTTTCCACTGAAATTTTAGGTTAGCTAGCTAGTAAACGACTTCATCGCATCTTTCATTCGCGCGAACATGTCCAGTGGACATGCCAACCTCATAGTTCGAGCTCGCTTTTGATACAAGGTGTAGATCAAGGCATCAGACGCGATAATACACCTCAATTTCAGCAGATCGGACATGGTTGGCCCATCCCGGATACTGGTGATATTCAGCCATTGTTTGATTACTTACTGCGATCCACGCACCTGAGCAATAGCAATGAGCGCGACCTTGTCTCCGGGTTGCAATGCCTGAACGAATCCACGACCCAGCCCACGCCCCGTCCCGTCCCGCCCCGCCCTGTCATCTCCAAGTTCATCAGGTAAGGTATCATTGGTCCACACTACTTCATGCTGACGGTATTCATGAGATACATGGACATTATTTTGGACATGAAATCGCTTTCTTCCATCAACGTTGGTCTCAGTGAATTGATCTCCTTCACGCCGCAAGATCGATGCTTCAAACCACGACCAACAGGCGATATACGTTCCTTATCATGTTTCAGCAATCATATCGTTAGATTACCCACTGAGTTCAGCTAACCTCGGCAAGCGGAATTTCCTCCCCATCCTTGATCGTGACTGTCCATCACGAACCTCACCATTTTGAAATGCGGTTTATCTATCCAGTCGGATGGTGTAACATCTGGCAAAGGATCCGTTTCCACGATAACCGAAGAACACGCGACTTGCCCGTCTGCATGGACTTCGTCTTCTTCGTCCATACTAGCTGTTACACGAGGCCAATATTGCGCAAAATCTATGACTTTGTCTGCTAGTTCCCGAGGTAGCCTATAGAGAAGTAGTTTTCGGACGTCGCACACATCACTTGGACTTGGGTGATGGTATGTAGGCGTTGTCATGTCTCGTTGAGATGAAGAAGAGATGCCCATCGCTATTTATATAATGGATGGTGTGATTCACACCCAGGCAGTGGAGTTGGCACAATGATTAATGAACGCCGAGTACAGTTACGAGTCTTTGGCGATGCATTTATTGACAGACGATATGTCGGAGCCGCAGTGTAAGGGTTCGGGCCCTTACAACTACTTTAGGAAGGTACGGCCGCCCCTAATACTTCAGGCTGAGCTCTGTCAAGTGGAACAGGATAGTCCGGTGGCCACGCCGGTGCAAATTCTTGCATGTTTCATTTTCCAGAGGTGTCACACTTAGGTCGCACAGTCAGGGGCTATACCTCATAAGTTCAGTCCCGATCAGAGGATACATAGTCGAGTATCTGATGGTTAAAACAATAGGGCGTATGTAAGTTGATTCATGCGAAGACAATTAGAAATTATGCATAATAATAATCATTAGCCTAAGATCCAGCGGTACATCCGCCCGGGTATCGTATTTCTCGGGGATAGTTCGACAAACGTCGATTCGTACGCATCCACCTCTGCTCTTTCCTCCTCAAAGAATGTGATGTCATGTAGCGAAAAACACTGACCACAATAGTTTTGGCAATTATGTGAAGGTGCGTATTTAGAATAAAGGCTTGTATCTGAAGAAAGTTTGCTACTCACCTTCGTCTTATGCGATACTTTCCAAAAGACATACAAAACCGGGACGACACCAATCATCGCATACGAGAAGAGGAAAGTGGGAATATCCCAGTTTCCAGGTAGAAAGACTGTATATCCGCCTACGAAAGCCATTACCAATGTCCCAGTAAAGGCATAGTATCTACGCCAACCAAACGGTGGTCAGTCTAGAGAGAAAGGGGAGTCTTCATGGGTATTGAGACAACTTACGCGCAGAAAGGTTGCCAGAATGATCGTCGTGGGAGTGACTCTCGAGGGAACCCTTGGGCTTTAAGCGCCTGTTGATAGTTCAGAAAAGTCAAGGAACCGCGAACGAAGGGCAGAGGCAACGTACTTTATGGAAGCGAATATAAGTAAACGAGATGATGGCATAATTCAACAGTTGCGATGCGGTCACCAGGTTGACAAACCTAGTTGTGGATTCAACCTCCGTGAACCATGGCCGTAATCAAATCAAGTAGAGTACTTACCATTGTAATACCACCGCCGAATTATTCGAGACTTGTAAAAACGCCAAAAGAGCGATTATTATCGTCACACCAACACAATAAATCGGTACACCATTCTTGGTACACCTCGTCAACACCTTGGGCATCTTGCCCTCAAGAGCTAACCCAAACAACGTTCTGCTCGCACAATAAACATAACTATTCCCCGCCGAAAACACCGAGAACAATATTAACGCGTTAACGATATGAGGTAGAACGCGTATATGCATCCGTTCCATGGCGATTACATACGGTGATGACCCCGCCCCTGGCCGTGCGTTGGATAAAGCTGACTTGAGGTTGGGGTCATTGTAGGGGACGACGAGACCGACACATAGAGAGCCGACGATGAAGAATGTGGTCAGACGGTAGAAGACGCTGTTGAATGCACGTGGAAGAACACGTCTAGGATGCATGGCTTCTCCAGCAGTCATAGAGACGTAGTCTGGGCCAGCCATGGTGAAGGAAGCCTGGATCAGGCAGGCAAGGAATCCAAGAAAACGACCAAGTGAACCAGTTTTAATATACTCCGCGAAAGGCGCACCAGGGACTTTGGAGGCTGGTGAAGTAATGCAGCTCAATATCAGGGACGGTTAGTTATCATAGATACGCACGATCCCAATTGCGGAAACCGTAAACATCGTGAAGTGGGTTGCCACCTAACATCGTGACGAAGGTGAAGATTACAAGGCCAACAGCAAGTATGACTTTGCCTAAAGATAGCCAAAACTCCGATTCTAGAGACCAATCAGAACAAAACCAGCTAAATTGTCTTCTTACTTACCTCCATACCACTTCACAGCGAAGATGTTGAGTATACTGCGGCCAAAGAATTTACTGATGGCGCAGATTGAATGAAGCTATAGTACGCACATGAAGCAGGTCAGAACAATGGCAATGACAGCGCCCACTGGGATCGAATCAGTCCAAAAGTTTAATACGACACTGAATGCCGTCACTTCAAAGGGGACTAACGCCGCCTCGTATACAAAGAAATTGATACCCGCGCAAAACCCGAGCGCCGGATCGACAAATCTGTCTGCATATCTGACCTACGATCCAGTAAGACTAACTGAGGTTGCAAACCAAAACAATCACTCACAAACGGCGATGAAATTGGAATCCATGTCACCATTTCCGCTGATAAGAAAGTTCAAAGGCGAGTGCGGATAAATATAAGCCGAACAACCTACCCAAACAGTTGTTGATAGCTAGGATGAATGTTGACCAGATGGTGAAGGCCAGAAATAAGCTCCCAGGGCCTCCTTTGGTCAATGATGAACCGATCTGCACGAACAATGCCGTGCCAATAGTGCCTTGTACAAAAATAGTTGAGTAGCAGTCACAAAGATAAGAAGATAAGGGTCAGTATACCGCCTATGCCAATTAACTGGATGTGACGATTCTGGGAGAGGGATAAGCAAAATCGATGTCACTGGTTGATTCAGACTTACTTGAAGGTTCCTGTGTGTTTCGTCGTACAGAGAACCTGCTGGTGAAGTTTGATGACCCGAAGAAAGCTCATGTGCGACTTCAATGGTTGACTTCTCTCCGATGGCTCGTTTGCCAGAGTCGCCATCGATGCCCACCATCACAGTTCTGCTAACTATGGTGGTGGTATGGAGCGAAAGCGTTGGTGAGTAGAGGAAGACGCTCGCACATTAAATTTGGTCGCAGTTTGCTTTATACCCAGGCATCAATCACATGAGCTATCTCACTCCAAGTCTGAGTGAAATTGGCTTTCAGTGTTGACAGCGTCGTCGTTGAATGATACCTCATTCCCCTTGGAGAATTCGGAAAACGTGGACCGGAGGTTTAGTTGCCGAGGCAGTGTGAATCTGAAGCGCTAGCTACGCCAGCTTAGACAGAGAGATTGTTCAACATCGTGTGAGTGCAAGTTAGCAATTTGTACACACTAATAACGTTGGATACTAGTAGTGAGAGTGGGAGGGGTTGAACGTTGAGAGACGCTCGGGTTCTCACACTTTTTGAGTGCTTAAATCTATACGCTAAACTTTCAGGGACAGTTCATAAATATGGCTCAATCGACCCCTACTGAAAACTGTGACTGCTACCATCATTGCCCCCTGTTGCACGCGGGTTCGAGGCAGGCTCTGGTCACCGAATGATCTACCATGAGAGTAGCAAAATCGTCACTAATCAAGAATACGGGTATTAGTATCAGCCAGCTATGGAGGTCGCGTGCATAGCTTTGTCTACGCCTGCCGTCCTCCACGTTCTCTTTGCATGCCGTAAAAGATAAACTATCGACGTCGGTGTCATGCCTTCCATCCGTTTCGCAGCACCCTGAAATTGTCGAGCGAACTGATCAATTATCCTCGCTCGGGAACAAGAAGAAAAGAACTGACTATCGTTGTAGGCCGCACAGTGAATATTCGTTCCCTGACTTCCGAACTCAACCCAGTTACCTTGTTATAATCCATCTGAGGATCCAGGAGTAGGGACTCATCCTCCATGAATATCTTTAGGTCTGCTTCTTGGCGGAATACATGTGCGCTGTATCGACCTACATATACATCATTCAATCTATAATCAGATATCGGAACGACTAGAAGGGATTATCACCATCTATCTCCAATCGTGTCAATATAGTGGCGTCGACGTCGGCCAATGCAGGGACCACGCATTTTAGGTCTGCGGCTTGGACTTGAGGGTATCGGAGCATATCAAATGCACTACGACATAGGTTGCAGAGTGAGTCCACGGAGAGGCGTGTGCAGTATAATCCTACCTTCTCCAAATCCCATCACGTTGCACGGTAAATCCATGAGCACCCCACCCCTATAACCAAGTCTGTCACTACACTTACATCCACTTGACCCAATAGGTTACGGGCATGTAGACGTACCTGGGGACTTAGTGATACTGAATGCAGAATCTCTGTCAACTCCTGGACAGTATTTCTGGTCCGCTCGAAGGTAGTCCATCGATGATCAGATATCACACCAGCATGACGACCTGGCCGTGGTTGACGCGTAAACACAGCAATCACTACTTTCTATGTTCCAACATGACTGACCTTTTTCTGTCAGCCGCATATCCGCGTTATCACTCCGGATCGTCATACGGTATTCTGATCTTGAGGTAAACATACGGTCTATCCCATTTCACTATGAAACACAAAAGAGGAGAGTGGCTCGACACATACAAGGTTCTTCCGCACCCTTAACGATCAAGTCGTTGATCATCACTCCGATGAACCCATCCGCCCGAGTGACTGTAAAAGCCGGACGTCCAAGGGCTGCTAGGCCAGCATTAATGCCTGCGACTATGCCCTGTGCGGCAGCCTCTTCATACCCAGTGGTGCCTAGTTTATCGTTCAATATACTACATGCTGCCAACAAGAGATTTCTAACCATTGATTTGTCCCGTGAGAAAGAGACCCTACGAATTCGATTTCGCCATCAGGTGACTTACACGAATTACTTTGCAATGAGTTACCTTGATCATCTTGGTCTGCAAAGTTGCTAATCAAATGTCCGCGTCAGCACAATCTAGGGTTCGAATTCCGCATAAGCGTGATCTCTCTCACGTAGCAACTCTCGAGGGTCAATATGATCATACTCCACCCCATACGCTGGTCTCACCATCTTGACGTTTTCCAGCCCTGGAATTATTCGCATCATTGGCTCCTGCAGTTCTTCTGGTAGACTGCATGATATTCCGTTGGTATAAGCCACATCTTGTCAAACATTACAGTCGATATTCTCGTACAGAAATACATATACTCACCAGAGTCGTATCCTTCGGGTTCTGACCATACACTATGTCGTGCTTTATTACCGAATCACAGAATCTTGACTTCGAGAGAAGGACAGTATCGAGGACCTGTTCACACTTGTTATGAGATACGGCCAATAGAGTAAGAGTCAAGCGGCTCGCCCTTCTTAGTCTTGTATATGAACACAAAGGTGCAGATTATCTTTCACAACCTGATGCGTAGCATCGTTTGTAGCAGTTTGGTAGCACGCAACTTGATTCCCCTTTCATAGATACCGTCAGATACACAAATCCCGTACCAAGGAATGATTGCACCAACAGCATTGGGCACCTCCGCGTTGAGGAAGCTGAATCGCGTAGGAATGACATCGCCATCTTGCTTTGCCATACCACTAAAATTAATCGTAGTCCCATCTAGTCGTGCAGGAGTACCGGTTTGCAATCGACCTAGTCTGAAACCGGCCTGTCGAAGGGAAGCCGGCAATCCGATAGACGGTGCTTCCAGCTGGAAAGCGTTTTTGGCCTTACGCGTACGAGAAGTAAGCAAAATGTTGATTGATACTGGATATAGCAGTATACCAATGTGAATTTCTCCACCGAGGAACGCTCCGGTACAAACGACCACCTGCGAGCAGTTTATTGTATCTCCATTTTCTGTCAAAGAATATTAATCATAGAGTACAGCAAAACCGAATTGGGAGCTCACCCATTTTTACGCCTTTTACTTTAGTCGGAGAAGATAAATAAATCGAAAAAGCTTTTTGCGCGCACGTCTAAATTAGGGTAATCGAATAACATAGTTTGCATTGTCCGTTTGTAGATTTGCCGATCAATTTGCGCTCGCGGGCCCTAATTGGAAAACGGCTTCCAACGGAATGGTGGCTATGACTATTCACTCACCCATACGGCAGCGCCCTTTGATCGATTCAAGACGTGAAACTGAATTCCTGCCTGGTCTAGATCGCTGTCCTATCAAAGTCCACAGCGCAATAGCAGCCTACTGACCAGCGATGCGGCCCATCAGCCCGTCCAATGCGTCTATTTCTCGTACTAACGTTCCTTTCCCTACGCCTCCGATAGAAGGGTTGCATGACAGCTCTCCCACCGTATCAAGTCTCTGCGTTAACAGCAATGTTCTGGCACCAGCGCGAGCTGCACCCGCAGCTGCCTCGCAGCCAGCGTGACCTCCGCCTATGACACAGACTTTTAAAGGGGTGCTTTCAGAGTGATGACTTCTGTAGCGCCAGAAAAAGATTTACCATCATAGAAATCACCAGTTGTATATCGCCTGACTTGAGGGAGCAGCCAACAAGTTACAAAAGCGAGAGGAGCACAACATCAAATAGTCACGTGACTCGCGGCCTCACGCATGTCACTCACCATTGAGAGCGCATGGCCACCGAGTGCAGCATCCCTTGGTTCTCAACAACTATCATGACGGAGGCTACACCTCGCAGGCCGCGCTCAACTCACTCTTCAAGCTATATCACTGGCTGTCTAAATACGCGTAGAAGCGCCCTCGTCGATGACAATCCTGTTATCCCCGTCGTACCCCTGGACTTTTTTGAAACAGTCACTCCGACTGTGCCAGAAAAGCTAGTTCAGGACGTCATCCAAACGCTGAAAGAAAACGGAAGGATTACTACCCAAGGACGCGTCAGTGGTTTCCCTCAAGACCCGAAAGAGAGGTCTTCCAATGAAACACCGATCTTCCGCTATGCACACAACTTCACCCAAGCAATCATGAACGCCGGTGCAAAATGTTTGGAGCAAGAATCGTGTCTTCAGATGTCATACAATCCAAACTCTACTCCTTGGGGTGAGAGGGCGAACACCTCGCGTCCTGATGGCTATTGGAGTAGTACGATAGAAAGGCAGTATAATGGGCAGGTGCTTCGACAGCAACCCAATGATTGGGGGAGTATAATACTCGCTCAAGAGAATAAGGTGTCTGATACACCTGACGTCTGTCGAGATGTGAGCACGACTCCTATCCTTTTTTAACTTAAAACGCTAAGGCATGGACATCCCAGAATTATTGGAAGATCCTATGGAGTGGACATCAGATCCTTCGAAACGACCCTCGTCGAAATTTTGCATTCGGGATGACTATCGAAAATATCAACTGTCGCTTTTGGTTCTTCGCGCGTTCACACATTATGGCATCTGAGCCTTTTCAATTTATCACCGTTAGTCTTTTCGCTCCAACCTGCTAGTTATTGACTAAACATATTGTTTAAATAGGATTACGCTCCTCTTGTCAGATTTGTTCTGAGCCTGTCATTCGCCCACGTTTTATCCCAGGAAACGCCTGACTACCAACATGCGTGGCAGGCCCATGGGTACGATTCTACAATGGAACGTCTCGACGAAAAGGGTACCTATCGAATTGGCGTTGGTGAGAAGTGGTATATCACCAAGCGAACATTATCTGACTTCAGAGCCGAGAGTATCTGCGGACGTTGTACTCGTGTTTGGGAAGTGTTTGAAGAAGGAAAACCAGACATAACGTACGCTCTGAAGGACGTATGGGTAGACCGCACCAATGATACGGAAGCCTCCATTTGGCTGAGGTTGAAGGAGAAAGTCAACCCAGACGTTTTCAGCAAGCATTTCTTGACCCTCGTTCAAGCGTCGGAGGATGATATTATAACGACATGCAGTTTTCTGAAACGTTCTGACTACACGCCTTCTGAAAACATTGCCTTTATGGAAAGCCAGATAACAGGCCGTTTGGATCTCACTCTGCCCAAGTCTACAGATCTAGACGAAATCAAGAAGTCCCGTACATTCGCCCATGGCAATAGAGTCTTCATTCAAGGTATACCCGAGTCTGAATCGCCTGGCACCACTGTGCCTCAGATTTGCCCTCCGTATTTTCCCCGCAAGCATGATCGATGCGTGTGGAAAGAAGTTGGAAGGACGTATCATCATCAAAAGAACATCCAGGTAATGCTACAAATGCTCGAACACACTGTCAAAGGTGTGTCGTACGACATTTTCTTTGAAAGCCGCATCCTGATAGGTGTCTAGCCCTCCATGCCATGTGGGACGATGCTAAGGCTATTCATCGTGATATCAGTAGCGGAAATATACTATATGATGGCGTCTATGGGCGTCTAGGGGATCTAGAGTTTGTCAAATTCATTGAGGATATCGATTCTGTTCACGATGTCAAGACAGTAAGTGTCGTGGGTTGTATCAAGTGTCTTGTCCCGGATACAGATATATGATCTGCAGGGAACTGCGGAATTCATGGCTATAGAGGTTGCCGCCGGTCAATATATCTTCGAGTCGGAGATACTACCACCAACCAAATCAGTGCTCTCGCGATCAGCTGCTCGTTCAAGAAGGCTATTTTGCGCCCTCCCAGCAGACGCCCCAGAGTCTACTAGCCAACACCCCTTTCGACACAATCTTCTCCATGATTTGGAGTCAATTTGGTGGCTTATATTGTGGACCATATTCCGACATTACCCTGACGGCTTGGATTTCGACGAGAAGGTTCTTGAACGACAGTTCTCGAGCTACTTAGCTCTTTTCCCTGGCCCTTCCCATGACAAGCGGATATGGACATTTACTACTAAGCGGTCTGCCGATAGATTTTTCAAGACTATTGCTCCTCCCTTTGCAGCTATTGGATCTCCGGCTTTCGAACTCCGGGCTGTCTTAGTCGGCTGCTACAAGCAAGCAGAAGCCCATCTTCCCATAACGTCAGACTGCGAAGTGTTTAAAGAGATTCATGAAGCTACAATCGCTTTGATTCAAGATATGGCGGAGCTTGTGATGGACAGTAAATTTGAAAAGGTCGTCACTGTCAACCACCTTTTGCGAACACTCAAACGTAAAGCTGAGGAAATGGAGAAACCGGAGGATACGGAGGAGGCGCGGGACGACGCCCCGCCTCAGAAAAAGCTGGCACCTTCAGAAGCGTAGTTCATCGACATGTCCTTGCGCGACTCTGGTACATCAGATAATTGTAGCCCACTATGTAACGTCTCTGCTAATCTGAAATTTGTGAGCTGTTAATCTGGGATTTGGCAGCCTGGTAAGCCAGGGCGTTATATCTAACGGAAATTATGGCATTCGAATTCGGATTTCTGTGTTCATTATTGCGTATTGGCAATTAGGGGGAGGAGGCACGTGACTGAGTAAGTCAGTAGTATTAGATCGACATACTGAATTCGCCTGTGCTTACCAGGCTAGGTCAACACAGACGTTTTCAGTGCACAGTATTTTGTCAGATGTCAAGGGATAACGCTGTAGCGACAAACAGTTTTCTGGAACGATCTGGCTGCACGCCTTCGGAGGGTTCAGCTTTTTGCAAAGACGAGATAATAGACACTTCTCTACCCAAGCCCGCGCATCCAGATAAAATTCAGATCCACGGCAACAGAGTTTTCATTCAAAGTTCGCCTCCTTCTGGATTGCCTGGCTCCGTCGTGCCCTTGCAAAGTCACCCTTCGTCCTTCCCCCGTAAACGTGAACAATCCGTGTGGAAAGAAGTATGCACGACGTATCATGACCAAGAAAACGTACAGGTAATGCTCAGAATGCTTGACCACGCTGCCGAAGGTATGTTGTACGATATGTTCTTTCACATCTTCGTTCTGATACGTTTCTAGCCCTCCACGCCATGTGGGACGATGCTAAGGCTATCCATCGTGATATCAGTAGCGGAAATATATTTTACGATGGCGTGAATGGACGTTTAGGGGATCTAGAGTTTGTCAAATTCGTCGAGGATACTGATACTGTTTACGATGTCAAGACGGCAGGTGCTGCAGGTTATGTCATTTGTCCCGTCCCTCTGATATACAATCTATAGGGCACCGCTGATTTCATGGCAATAGAAGTCGCCGATAGCTGTTATCACTTCAGGCCTCAGAAAGATATCTCGCCAGAGACATGGAGGCCAAGTAAAGGCACCGTACCCAGCGAACTATACCCCTTTCGACATAATCCTCTACATGATTTGGAGTCGATATGGTGGCTCATGTTGTGGACCGTATTTCGCTACTATCCTGGCGGTTTGGAATTCAACGAGAAGGTCCTTATGAAACAGCACACAAGCTTCTTGACACTCTTTCCTGGCACATGCGTGAGCAGGCAGCGCATGTCTATATTGATTACTGACGATGTTGCCACTTCATACATTAACACCTTAGCGCCTCCCTTCGCAGAACTAGGCGCCTTCGCTATACAATTCCGTGAGCTGCTAGTGAGCTGCTACATGAAAGCAGAATCCTACCTTCCCATTACATCGGACTGCGGCGTATTCGAAACGATTCATCAGTCTACGATTACTTTGATCCAAAGTATGACCGACCTTGTGGTGGACAGTAAATTCGAAAAGGTGGTCACTATCCGCCACCTTTTGCGAGCACCCAAGCGCAAAGCTGAGGATATGGAGAATACGGAGAATACGGAGGAGGCGCGGGGCGATGCCCCGCCTCAGAAAAAGCTGGCACCCTCAGAGGCGTAGTTCATCGACATGTCCCTTGCGTGACCCTAGTACATTAGACATTTATAGTCTACTATACAATATCTCTACATCTGGAATTTGTGAGTTGTTAACCTAGAAATTTTTTGCCTAGTAAACCTGTGTGTGATATCTATGGCAGTCATGGAAATCGAATTGTGTTACTGTACGCACGGCGAGGCACGGCGATAGGTAGGGAAGGAGGCACGTGACTGGTAAGTTGATTACGATAGGTTACCCCGAGCTTAGCAGCTTCGAACGAGGCTCAAATAACTTTCAAAGACCAGGTAAATACAGACATTTTCAGTACAGTCTTTTGTACAAATGTCAAGGGACGATGCTGTGACGGCATGCAGTTTCCTAGAACGGTCTAGCTACACGCCTTCGGAAATTTCAGCTTCTTGCAAAGGCGAGATAATAGACGCTTCGGATCTTACTCTACACAAGCCCGCACATCCAAATGAAATTCAGGTCTCTGGCAACAGATCCTTCATTCAAGATGCACCTGGTTCTGGGTTGCCTGGCTCCGCCATGCCCTTGAAACGTCGCCCTTCGTACTTTCTCGGTAAACGTGAACGATCTGTGCGAAAAGAAGTTTTCACGACATATCATGACCAAGAGAACATACAGGTAATGCTGAGAATACTTGAGCACATTGTCGAAGGTGTGTTATACGACATTTACTTTCAAATCCGCATTCTGATGTGCGTCTAGCCCTCCATGTTATGTGGAGCGATGCTAAGGCTATCCATCGTGATATCAGTAGCGGAAACATACTATACGATGGCGTGTATGGACGTCTAGGAGATCTGGAATTTGTCAAATTCCTTGAGGATAGTAATACCGTTCACGATGTCAAGACGGTAGGTGCCACAAGTTGTATCATGTGTCTTGTCCGTGACATGATCTGCAGGGAACTGCAGAATTCATGGCTGTAGAGGTTGCCGTCAGTCGTTATCTCTTCGTGTCGGTTGCGAAACCATCATTCAAGGAATATCTCTCACGGCCAAGAGTCCGGAAGCCTGTTGAGTGCCATCCCTTTCGACACAATCTCCTCCATGGTTTAGAGTCGATATTGTGGCTTATGCTGTGGACCATGTTCCGACATTACCCTGACGGCTTGGAATTCAACGAGAAGGCTCTCCAGCGACAGTTCAATAGCTACTTGATCCTTTTCCCTGGCCCTTGCGGTAACGAGGGAGAGCGCACGAACATGCTTACCACTGATTTGACTGTCATTGAATTTTGCAAGACTTTAGCTCCTCCCTTTACAGTTCTAGGCTCTCCTGCTGTTGACCTCCGGAATGTGTTAGCCGAGAGCTACAAGGTAGCAGAAGCACACCTTCCCATAACGCCAGACTGCGCCGTGTTTAAGGATATACATCAAATTGTAATTACCTTGATCCAAGATATGGCGGACCTTGTGGTGGAAAGTAACTTTGAAAAGATAGTCACTGTCCGCCAACTTTTGCGAATACCCAAACGCAAAGCTGAGGAAATGGAGGATACGGAGAATACGGAGGACGCGCGGGAGGATGCCCCGCCTCAGAAAAAGCTGGCACCTTCAGAGATGTAGTTAATTGACATATCCTGTGCGACTCTGGTACATTAGATATTTATAATCCCCTATACAGCGTTTCTACGAATTCGTGAGTTGTCAACCTAGAAGTTGTTAGCCTAGTAAACCTGTGTATGATAACTACGGAGATCATGGCAATCGAATTGTATCTCCTCCAAGTCTCGCTCACGATGATTCAAATGCCAGCATGTTTCAGGCTGTTTTAGGTGTAGGGAAAGTGTAAGTAGATCACATATACTATTGCATTGGGCACAAAGGACATGACGATGATTTATGCAGCCTTTTCTCTATTAGAGCATTAGACTACACCTACTCCATAATGTCCAGTCCATATCTTGCCTCCGATTCCCGAGCTTTACGGTTGAGTATTCGTAAAATATGATCGACAGTGACAACCTTTTCGAGTTGATTATTCATCGCAAGGTTTGCCATATGCTGGATCAGAGTAATTGTAGTTCGATGTATTTTCTTGAAGATGCTGCAGTCTGATGTTATTGGAAGGTGCGCTTCTGCTTGCGTATAGCAACTGACTAGCAACTGACGAAAGCGGAAAGCGGAGGCACCTATTTCTGCTAAGGGAGGGGCTAAAGTACGAAAGTATGTATTCGCGACTCTGGCGATAGTCAAAGTAAGACTGCGTTGCGGATTATTGCTGCTCCGGCGCACCGAGGGGTCCGCTAGGTGCCATGTCTCAGGTGAAGTTACATTCGCAGACTTGAAGTAATAACAGCTATCGGTGACTTCTATTGCCATGAATTCAGCAGTACCCTGTAGATTGTATATCAGAGGGACAGGACAAATGACATAACCTTCGGCACCTACCATCTTGACATCGTGGATAGTATCAGCATCTTCAACGAATTCAACGAGCTCTAGATCCCATAAACGTCCATCCACGCCGTCAGAAAGGATATTTCTACTACTGACATTGCAATGGATAGCCGTAGCATTGTCCCACATGGCGTGGAGGGCTAGAAGCGTATCTGAATGAGGCTGTGAAAGAATATACAACATACCTTTGACTGTGTGCTCAAGCATTCTGAGCATTACCTGTATGTTATCTTGGCCATGATACGTTGTGCATACTTCTTTCCACACGTATTGTTCACGTTTACGGGGGAAGGATGAAGGGTGACTCTTCAAGGGCACTGCGGAGCCAGGAACAGGCAATACAGAATCGGGTGCATCTTGAGTGAAGAATCTACTCCCATGGACCTAAATTTCATCTGTGGGCTTGGGTAGAGTAAGATCCAAAGTGTCCGCTATTATCTCGCCTTTGCAAAAAGCCGAATTTTTCGAAAGCATGTAGCCAGATCGTTCCAAAAAACTGCATGCCGCCATCTGTACAAAGACTGTGTACTGAAAACGTCTGTGTTGATCTGGTCTTCGAACGATAAGTATTTGAACCTCTTCCGAATTGTACATAGAGACTCAGAAAAACAATTAGTCATGTGACTAATGCTTTCTTCATTCAACTTGCAAGTGTGACTCAACACTGAAGTTAGTATTCGACTCAAACGCGTTCTCGAGCTGTCGTCGGCCCTCAGGCAGTCTTAGGAACACCCTCGGTACAACCATGTGCGAGCGAGTACTTCTAAAATGCAAGGACTACCTAACAAGGATACGTGCCAAATCTGCGCGGGTGGGACGTGGTATAGCAATCGACGAACATTATCCGACTTAAGGGGCGGGTACATCTGTGGACGTTTCACCCGTATCTGTAAAGTATCTAACGGAGGCAAAAGAACGACGTCTTACGCTCTCAAGGATGCCTGGGTTGACGGTAACAATAATACAGGAGTCGCCGTTTGGGGTAGATTACTAAGGTTAAAAGGCAAAGTCGAGCCGGGCATTTTAGGCGCACAGTTCGTGGCTCTTGTACAGGCGCCAGGAGATGGTGCTATGACAGTGGGCGACTTCATGAAACAATCTACTAGCTCTACACATAATATGGGAACCAAAGAAGGGGATCTAATACACACACTGGACCTATCCCTCCCTATTTCGGCTGATCTACACGTTGTTGCCCGTCACTCTCGTGGCAACGGAGTCTTCATCCGTAGTGTACCTGATGCTGAACATCTTGTCTTCAATGTCTCATCGAAGAGAAACTCTCCTTTTCTCACTCACAAGCGTAATCGATCCGTGCATAAAGAAGTTTGCACAGCATACCATGACCAGGAGAACATTCAAGTAATGCTGAGAACTCTCAAGCACATTGTTAAAGGTATGTTGCTCCCCTTTCGCTGAATAACTGCACTCCGATGCAGCGTGTAGTCCTCCATGTCATGTGGGGCGACGCGAAGGCTATTCATTGTGATATCAACACGGGAAACATATTATATGATGGTGTGTGTGGGCGTTTAGGGGATCTAGAGGTTGTCAAATTCGTTGAGGATACCAATACTCTTCACGATGTCAAGACGGTAGGTGGCATAAGTTGTATCACGCGTCTTGTCCCTGATGTAGATATGTACAACCTGTAGGGAACTGCGGAATTTATGGCTATAGAGGTTGCCGCCGGTCAATATATCTTCGAGTCGGAGATACTACCACCAACCAAACCATTGCTCTCGCGATCAGCTGCTCGTTCAAGAAGGCTATTTTGCAGGGACTACATGATGCCGTCTGCGTCCGCCCTCCCAGCAGACGCCCCAGAGTCTACTAGCCAACTCCCCTTCCGACGCAATTTTCTCCATGATTTGGAGTCAATTTGGTGGCTTATGTTGTGGACCATGTTCCGACATTACCCAGACGGCTTGGAATTCGATGAGAAGGTTCTTGCGCGACAGTTCTCGAGTTACGTGACTCTTTTCCCTGGCCCTTGCGGTGACAAGACGGAGCGGATATTGACGTTTACTACTAAGCGGACTGCCTATGGATATTTGAGGACTATAGCACCTCCCTTGGCAGCTATAGGATCTCTTGCTTTCGAACTCCGGGCTGTGCTAGTCGGCTGCTACATGCAAGGAGAAGCGCACCTTCCCATAACGCCAGACTGCGACGCGTTCAGGGATTTGCATCTAGCTACAATTTTTTTGATCCAAGACATGATGGACCTTATGACGGACAATAAATTCGAAAAGGTGGTCACTGTCCACCACCTTTTGCTAGCACCCAAACGCGAAGCTGAGGGTACGCAGGACAATGCCTCGGCACGAAAAGATCACTCTGGGAATATGGGGCACATTAGACGGATAATCAGTACAAGGCTTCTGCACATGTAATAGTATAGGGCATATCAAAGCCTCCCTTTTGATACTCTTGGTTTGGATTCTCTAACGACTAGTCATCAACCTTTCCTCACCTTTGCAATCCGACCGCCGACTGGTCATTGCATAACACTACTCCGGGGCGTCCTATCGACCTTGTTTTTACGACGGGCGAAACGTAACATCTTCCTTGCTGAATCCCACTTCTGTCGATTTTGGCCAATATGCAGACTACGAGCTCTCAGAGGCCTTTGCATTGCCGCGCCAGTTCGCAGAGTGAACATGGTTCACTCGCCATCCCTATGATAAAAACGTTCGCGTCTTCTCGACACTTCAATTTGTATGATGACCCTGAGGATACTCCAGACGCGAAACCTATCACCCCAGATGGCTCGTTCATTTATCGACATATTTTTGAAGACGGTTAGGAATAATATCCGTCAATTGGTACGTCAGTGCTAGAAAGCGGAAATGGACGTCCTCATCGGCACAATTAGAAGGCTTGGATCTTGGGCGACAGCGTGCACGAATAATTGACAAGCGTTCCTCACGGCGGGTTTGTTTCTCTGGTATTGATGTCAAGTATATCCACTGGACAGGGCACCTTAGGCTTGGGCAGGTTGCTTTAAGTGAGACGATGTTAGTGCTAGCATACGTGTACCTTCGGTCTTGCCTTAAATCAATTATCTTCGCGACGCGAGCTCCTAGAGCGTTCCGAAGAATAATATCGTGAATGGCGCTCGCCACTCTTGCGTTTCGCCACATGGTGGGACCTTTTCATCGACATCACTGATGACTTAACGGGGATCACCAGGTTGAAAAGATTCACAATCGCCCTTTTGGATGAAGAATAACATTTCCGCGAATCACGCACGCCTGGAACCTTCCCACATCCTCGTCGATGGCGTATTCTGCTTCTACATATGAGCATTCGTGAGTTTCGGCCACATGATAGATCTTCTGAGCTAAGCGTCTTCATAACCGAGTTGACGACAGACAGAATCGCTGTAATTAGACTTCGCAACCGTGAGCCGAAAGGCTTGGCATTCCACGTTAGCCTTTCCAGGCCTTCAATCTGCACAGTCCACCCAATGTTAATCCCTGCCTTGATGTCTTATTTTCATACCCATGATGGGGTGCTAGTATTTACGACCTTGAACTTGTATCAGTTGGATAATGCGCAGGCTTGCCATCCAGATTCCATCCTCACCTCCATGGAATCAAGATTCCCACGAAGAGAGTCATATCGGCTCCACACGGCATCGGAGTAAACACAAAGGCAAATCCACAACCATTATTGCCTATTGCTGTTAACATACAGTATGTTACGGCTCCGCGAACTGCATTAATGATTTTGTGTGCCTGGCCCAATACTTCCCGGTAGCTATTCTGATGGCTGGTGGTGGTAGGTACAAGCCCCAACACTCGATGAGCATGTCATGGTACTGAACGAATGCAGACACTTGCTTGCCGATAGCGGTTCCACAATCTTGGATATACATGAAGGGATCGGGTGACGGTGGCGGTTCGAGGCAGGAGCACATTTGGGTTTGTCATCGTGGCTGGGATCCATGACAATGAATCCATGATGTACAAGGTACCCAGAAAGAAAAATTACATCACTATCCTGCCAGATGCAATAAAAACTCCACACCGTCCACATTAACGCCAGCGCCGATGGTTTCCGGTCAATTCGCGTGGGTCACAAGACACGCATCATTCTTTATTAACCCAGCCATTTTATGATAACTTCATTTGCATGAAGGGCGTACAAGACTGTACCATACACTAAGTAGGATACGTCCAACATGGGGGAAACCCCGATGGACGAAAACCAACTTGGACATTGAAAAAAAAATTAGAAGAAACCCGTCCGTTGAGACTTGAGAGTACTCACCAATTTGACAAATAGCTTTGCTTCGTAGTCACCGGTCGGTGGATGATCAGTGAAGTCTCCATGGTCCGGGAAACTTGAAATCATTCTGCCTTAAGGAAGATAGAGCCTACTTCGTCACTCTTGGACGTTCACAAGTCAGCGAAATGTGCCGAATCTGATTTCCTCAATGCGGTGATGGTCATCCTGGTTTATCAAAACGTAGTTCCTGGTAGCCAGCCACTTACGGAGTTCGTTAGTTTCGGCCTCGTACAAGAAGCTTCCTTATTTCCTGATCAAGATAACTTCATTGATGAACAGAATCAGCGCAGAATCACTGTAGACAGGAACAGAAACCGTCAAAAGCAGAAGGTTTGGCTGTCTCAGAGTGGTTATAGAAGTTAGAAGATGTACGCACCGTCCACCCATCACCCAGCGACAATCCCCGTCTTAACTTTTACTTTACTTTGATTCCATGAGATGGGAACCGCTTGCGGTAGGTCTTTAATATTTAATATAGCGGGCAAACGTGTCCGCTCATTTCCTAATCTCCGATAAATCAGGATACCTTTGGACGAGTGGATTGTCACCAGGTGTGTGGATCGGCAGGGTAAAATCGCGGTGGTGGTGGAATGGGATCTATGATGACGGTGCGAATCATGATGGTAATGTCGCTTGTATTTGACAGCGGGCCCCGTCCCACCATGTTGCGGGCTGCCAAAAGCTACGTCGCTTATTACCTTTGTGAAATACGCTAGTTGAATGGCGAAAATCGTGGAGATCTAGCTAGTAATGATTGTCGTCCAGCAGCCGTAAGTTATATTTTTCGCATGGTACTCCACGGTTTGGAGACGAAATGACTTACTTTAGTGCCAAATTCACAATATTGTGCCAGATTTATACTGCAGCTGTCACTGGCCGGACCGTGGTATGCTACACGGCTCCGAGCCAGACAGTTATATCTAGAAAAGTGGAGATTAATAACCAGAATGTGTGTTATGTTTGTTCCAACTTGTTCGGGTATGGGCGCATCTATTCGTTACGCAGTATAAGGTGGATGTTGAGTCAATCAGAGTCGATCTTGCTGCGAATGCTGGAAACTTAGGGGCTGCTCTATTTGTTGCTGCTATGCTGTGGCCTCCAGAAGCCACCACGTCGGCGCTTAGGTCTCTACTAGGTTTGACAGCGATCTCTAACATTTTTGAGAGACTTCCTCTCGCTTTACCACAATGCCCGCACTATCCTCAAACTCGGTCAATCGTCCAGAAATACGTTGGATATCCCAATGACAAACGATTATTCTGCCAAACTGTCGACTCTTTGACTTCGGAAATCTTCGTGGGGTTTGATGGGATCTCCCGACCACCAGCGACGATGTACTGGAATTTGTGAACTTGAATTATCTCCGCGCGTTTCTGGATGGAAATATCCTTGTTTGTCGGACCCTTTTACTACTCTAGAAAGTTTATCGAAAGAGCAATGGTCTCGGATCACTGTACTGGGATCAATCAGCCCCACTGAGTTTGGACAATGCATGTCGCATCTGTAGTTGGTCGCGCTCACACAGCTGGTTGACTGTTTGCGGCGGGAGAACGAACGGTTTTCCGATATAAATACAATGTCTAATACTGTAGTCATCTGTTCATCCTCTGACCCTACCCCAAACGTCTGGTGGCAAATTATCTACTTGGATGCTCAGGTACTAGCATGGCCTCTAGTACTTTATCTCACTTGGATGTTCCTGTATTTGCTGGACAAGGAACCTCAGCTGCCAACACTGCGAAGACCCGTCAGCAGGCGATTCGCGATGCAGCAACTCCAAACGGATCGCTTCTTCTCCAAGCTTGTTTTGAAGCTTTCCACCAGGAGTTAGCCTCACTATCGCCTGCCGAGCTCACGAAGGCGGATATCGACGTCTCCGATTTCAAGACTCATGGTTCTTTGCTGTCGACACCTCCGGAGCGCTACCAAAGCAACCCAATCATCACTGGTACAACCCTCTTCTTGATACAATCTCTTCGATACATCGCATTCATCGAATCTGTGGGGGCAACGAACAACTCCCTCACGCCTTTTAGTGATGTCTTGAAGCATAATTTGGAGTACGGATTAGGTGTTTTAGGATTCTCTTCTGGCATTCTTCCGGCATGTGTTGTAGGCACGTCCTTCTCCGCGATCAGTTTCCTCACCCACGCGGTCGAGGCCTACAGACTTGCCTTTTGGATTGGTGTACGTGCTCAAACATTCAGAGCAAGCCACCTTTCAGAAACTTCCAATTTGCCCTGGAGCCTCGTGTTCATGGGACTGGACAAAGAATCCGCGGAGCGAACGATTGATAGCTTCTGCAGGGTGCGTGCTTATTCCCACTTTCTGTTAAACTCTCGATGGTAATGGCACTTTGAAAATACAGGAAAATGAGGGAGCTTCATTATATGTCACCGCTATCATGGATGAGACATCAGTTACCATTTCTGGACGACCAGACATACTCGCGGCTTTTTCTCAAACGGTCACTTCTGCCACAGTCGTTAAAACCAATATCGACACACTGTATCATGCATCCATCCATGCATCTAGCACCAGAGCAGAAGTGCTTGCCGACGTGGCGCGTAGAAATATTCGATTCCCCACGCTGTCTGATGTCAAAGTTCCGATTCGCTCGACTTTCACAGGAGAACTAATCATCAAATCCACATCATCGAGCTCACTAGTTGAGCTCGTGGTGGATATGATATTAACCCAACCGGTGAATTGGGACTTGGTAGTCAATGAACTTGTTAAGGCCGCTCCAAATGACGTCCCAATCCGTCTATTCAACATGGGTCCAGGTGCAGGCCTCACGCGTAGCATGGAGAGGGCTTTTCCGCGAGACCGTGTCTCCTCAGTTGATTTATCCGTTGTTGCGGACATCAAGATTGCTGATCAGGGAGAAACAAAACAGGAGCCCATTGCTATTGTAGGGATGGCGGTACACATGCCGGGTGCTCGTGACAAATCCCAGTTATGGGAGGTTCTAGAGAAAGGAATCAACACCATATCCGAGGTTTGAATCAATATTTCTTTGCGTGTGCCGTCCTCACTCATACCTCGTTAAATCAGGTACCAGAGCATCGATTCAAGGTTTCGGACTACAACAACCCTAAGGATCCGAACGCCAAACGTCAGATGAAAGCGCATACAGGCAACTTTATCGACGGTGCGGATGAATTCGACAACAAATTTTTCAAAATATCTCCTCGTGAAGCAAAGAGCATGGATCCCCAGCAACGCGTACTACTTCACTGTGCGTACGAAGCTTTGGAGAACTCGGGTTACGTGCCCTACGCGACTCCCACCACTTCTCCGGAAGAATTTGGTTGCTACGTCGGGGTAGCTACACATGATTATATTCAGAATCTCAGAGATGCGATCGATGTTTATTACAGTACTGGTACGTCTGAAGTGGCTACTTGGCGTGTATATACTAACATCAATATCTCAGGGACTCTGAAGGCATTCCTCAGTGGACGCATCTCATATGCTATGCAACTAAGCGGTCCATCAATAGTAGTTGACACCGCGTGCTCCTCGTCTGCTGTAGCCGTTTACCAAGGCTGTCGAGCGCTCATGAACGGTGACTGCAACGCCGCTTTAGTAGGCGGTATCAATGTTATATCAAGTCCGGACGTGAGTCGAGCGCATATATGCATCATTTCACCTAAACTAACTGCCTGAGATGATCAGATGATGATAGGTCTGGATCGTGGTCACTTCCTCAGCCCGACTGGTCAGTGCAAGGCGTTCGATGACTCTGCTGATGGCTACTCTCGTAGCGAAGGTTGCGGAATCTTCGTCATCAAGCGCCTTGCGGATGCGATCGCAGAGAATGATCAGATTCTGGGCGTTATTCGAGGGATTGAGGTCAACCAGAGCGGTCTTGCACATTCGATAACGCATCCTCACGCTCCAACGCAAGCTAGTTTGTTCAAACAGGTTCTTGCAAAAACGGGTATCGAGCCCAGCCAAGTTTCAGTTGTGGAAGCGCACGGTACGGGAACCCAAGCTGGCGACCCGAATGAGTTGGAGAGTATCAGGAGTATCTTCGCCGTCAATAGGACGCCAGATAATCCACTTCATATTACCTCAGTCAAAGCGAATATCGGCCACCTGGAAGCGGCGTCTGGTGCTGCTGGTTTGGCCAAATTGCTGCTCATGCTGAAACATAATACGATTCCCCGTCAAATTTCGTTGAAGAATCTCAATCCCAAGATCGTGCCGTTGGCGTCGGATCACACGGTCATCGACACTGAACACACACCTTGGACATCGGGAGAGGGCTCGTCAAGGATCGCATTGCTTAATAATTTTGGCGCAGCTGGATCAAACACGGCTATGCTGATTGAGGAGTTTAAGTCCACTCCAGCACCACACGAGGAGCTTGAGGGTTTGCCTTTCGTATTTGGTCTGTCTGCAAAGACCGAGGACGCTTTGCGAGAGCTTAAAGCACGTTATGCTACATGGTTGCAAAGTCCCGAAAGCGACGGAATCAAGCTTAGCGATATTGCATATACGATGACAGCGCGAAGACAAATTTATCAATATCGCATCGCTGTACAAGCTAGCTCGAAGGCTGAGCTTGTGGAGAAGTTGGATAAGGCAGTAATGACCCAAGTCCCTGAAGTTTCAGGACAGGTGGTATTCGTATTCTCTGGCCAAGGCAGCCAGTACCTGGGCATGGGCCAAAGCCTATACAAGACGACGCCTTTGTTCAAGAAGCACATCGATGAATGCCACGAGATACTGACGGCGTCAGGCTTCCCAGGCGTACTTCCTATCATCAATCCAGGGACGGACGGGAGCGGTTTGACGAAGCTCGAGGAATTCGAAGCTTACCAAGCGGCTATCTTCTCGCTTGAGTATGCACTCGCTCAATTATGGCTATCCTGGGGAGTTACGCCCGCGGCCGTTGTCGGTCATAGGTAAGCGTTTTAAGTCCTCAATTAACATTGTCACTAAACTGGGGTCGGTCAGTCTCGGTGAATATGCGGCGCTAGTTATAGCCAATGTCCTATCATTGAAAGGCGCTCTCTTGATTGTCGCGAGCCGTGTTCGCTTCATGGTTCAGAAATGTGCCGTCGACACCACTGGAATGATTGCTATAAACCTTAGCTCCGAAGCCGCAGCTAGAACGTTATCATCGTCAAACACATTTGCGGATCTGTCAATTGCTTGCTACAATAGCGAGAATGACTGCGTAGTGTCTGGACCAATAGAGAAACTGAAGGAGTTCAAAGCTCACCTGGATGCCGAGGTTCACTGCAAAAATGTGTTGCTATCAGTACCTTTCGGATATCATAGCGCCGCTATGCAGCCACTCCTTCAGGATCTTATCCTCGTCGCTAAGCATGCGACCATACGTCCTCCGACCATTCCCATCATTTCCAACGTCCTTGGAGAGCTGGTTATTCCTGGTGATGCCAGTGTCTTCAACGCTGAATACTTTGCCCGCCATTGCGCAGAGCCGGTCCAATTTGAGAAGGGGATCAAAAATATGCTGAGCAACCCCGTGTTTGGCAAAGTGGACGCTTGGATAGAGATTGGCCCTCACACTACTACATTGCCTATGTTGAAGTCGATTTCCTCCGTCCCCAGGGACGGCCTTCTCCTAGGATCCCTCCGCAAACAACAAGATGGTTGGTCGACACTCGCGGCTTCCCTCTGTCAATTGTTCCTCTCTGTAGTATCTTTGAAATGGCGAGGCGTGTTCTCACATCTTCCGGCAGTGACCTGCGTAGACCTGCCTTCTTATCCGTTTGCGAAGACGAAGTTCTGGGTCGAGTTCAAGGAAAATGAAAGTGTTCCAGCTCCTTCAACATCAACAACGACCTCCCAAGCCTCGAGCGACGTAATTAATGAATTCTCTATGCTCCATGCGTGGGCGCAGTACCCGTCATCAGAGAACGACCACGTCGCGAAATTCGAAACACCCATCAGCCAGCTGGCTGGATCGATAGTCGGCCATAGCGTCGGTGGCATGCCCTTGTGCCCTGCATCGGTGTATTTGGAGCAAGTATTCGCCGGTATCGAGCTCACGAAACGCCACCTGCACTACTCGTTCGACGATTCTGAGCCAAAGCTTCATAAAATTGAATTCGCTATGCCCTTAGTGTACGACGAAGCTGTCTCTCGTACCGTCATAACCACCATTACCATGAACGATGGCGTCGGGGTCTTTACGGTTGGATCTCGCGTGGGTTCTTCGACTGATGAGTCGGTCCATGTCCGTGGCGAATACGTCTTCCAATCTAAGTCGAATGTGACCTCGAAGTTCAGCCGTCGTCTTCCCATCGTCGATCGTCAGATAGCATCCGTGACCAAGCCAAGAGGCGGGGAGCCTCCACAAAAGTTCTCGACCAGGACTGCTTACGAAGTTGTCTTCCCCCGCGTCGTCGACTACTCCAAAGAGTACCATACCATGCGTTCACTGATTGTGACCCCCAGCGTTATGGAAGGCTACGCGGACGTCAAGCTTCCTAAAGACCATGATAGGGGCAAGTTCATAGCTCACCCCGTCTTTGTGGACACGCTTCTCCATGTTGCCGGATTCGTTGCCAACATGCACGGCGAAGTTGATGATGCATATATTTGCAGTCAAGTTGGTAAGGTGCAAATCCTACCGTCGGCACTAGACTACAATGCCCCATATGCCGTATACTGCAATAATGCCTGGCTAGAGGATGAAGGAGTTATGCTAGCCGAAGCATATGCTATTACAACGTCGGAACCAAGGCAAATTGTCGCACACCTCAAAGGAATGCAGTTCAAATGTGTCCGACTTTCTAGCCTCAAGAAAGCCCTCGTACGGGCTGCAGGTCACAAAGGGTCGGCACCTGCTCCATTGAAAGCCTCCACAAATATCGTACCCATCAAGATGGCGGTTCAGAAAGTCCAAACAATCCTATCGCCCGAGCCCTCTACTCCATCCGGTATCGATGTTCAGGGCGAGATAGCGAAGATCGTTGCGGAGACCTGCGATGTCAATCCTACCAACGTAAACGTCTCCAGTGATTTGCCCTCCCTCGGCGTTGATTCGCTCATGTCCATTGAGATATTCGGCAAATTACAAACGGCGTTCCCAGGCGCTAACCTCGATGCTCATTCCTTGTCCTCCTGCCAGAGCGTTTCCGATATCGTTCGCGAGGTATCTGCCAAAGTTGGGCCATCTCAAGCTCCAACCGAGCCTTCAACCCCTCAAGTGCGGCCATTCAGTGGCGCCTCTACCCCAAGGACGCAAACAGTCAGTGGCGCATCGACTCCAAGAACACTGGCTTTCAGCGGTGCTTCCACGCCCCGTACTTTGGTAAACGACGACAAACTGCTCGAGCCGCCTGTTCTGGTTGTTGATGGCGAGATTGACGTCAAGCAAGTTTTAGCATCAGTGCTGGATATCAACGTCAAGGATATCAGCGATGACTCCGATTTTGAGTCACTTGGCCTTGATTCTTTAACTTCTATCGAAGCTCTGCATGCACTGAAAAACGAGTTCGGTCTTGATCTGCCTTCCGACTTCTTCACAATATGCCCCACGGCGCGTTCAGTGCAATCATATTTATCACTTCATCTTCGCGCTCGCGCCAAAGTTGATTCAACCATTGCCCCCAAGACCATCGACTCCGCTCTGAAGGCTAAAGTAGCAGAGATCGCGCAAACCAACTTGAGCCGAATTGCTAAAGCATTGCGACTCGATATCGTTCCTCTCCCAATTCAGCAAGCCAAGTCTGCCAACCGGCTGCCTCTATTCCTTATCCACGATGGTAGTGGGCTTGTCAACTACTACGATCGCCTTTCGTACTTAGATCGCAACATATGGGGCATACACAACCCATACTTTATCACTTCGCGACCCTGGGACAATGTAGTGCACATGGCAACTGCCTACGCTGACTACATACAAAGCACGGTTCCTTCTGGTCCTGTTATAGTGGGAGGTATGTGCCGAATGGTGCCCATTAGTAACCTACTTACCCCTATTCTTAGGCTGGTCCTTTGGCGGTGTCGCAGCCTATGAAGCGTCGCTTCAACTCATCAAACGGGGTGTTCGTGTTCAAGGGATACTCTTGATCGACTCACCGAGCCCAATCAACCACGTGCCATTGTCTGAAGCATTGATCGACTCAGTTGTCAATCTTGACGCTCGTGCTGCTGCTTCAGATCTTGGTAGACTAGTCAAGTCCCAATTTGCCATGAACTCTCGGATGCTTGGTAGATACGATCCCTATGCTACTGGAGGGCAGTGCCCTCCACTGGCGTTACTTCGTTCAAGCGAGGGCTACAACCCCGCCGGTGTATCGGACGTACCCATATGGTTGGCCGATCGAAGCGATCCCAAACTTGCCTCAGCAGGATGGCAAAGCCTGTCGTCAACACCCATTAGAATATTTGATATACCCGGCAATCACTTCCAACCATTCCATCCTTCCAACGTGAGTTTAAAACACCACAGTTAGACTGGAATATTTAGCTGACGGGTCATATTCTAGATTGGAGGGGTTTCAACTCAAATCGCGGCAGGATGTGAATACCTTGAGTCATTGTAACTTTCCGGCCTTGTCCATTTTAGAACTATCAGAGCAACTGTATCATGTCAAATTGAATAGGATAGATAGCATTACTTAGATACTAATTACACTACCATCCTAACTTGAAGCGTACGAGTCCTTGTTCACTTTGTCTCTAATGTGCGGCGTTCACGTGTGCCAGGCTCTAGCACAACTCTGCGGCGATACTCCTATCTAACTCATAACCAGCACGCTAAATGAGGCATTGAGTGTATACGCTCATACCGACGCCTGCCTTGTCACAATTTGAGTGTCTCTATCGTTGTGAGTAACAGACTTGCTGCCGACATATGCATCGGCTGCGGTTGAAGAGAAGGAAGCCTCCATGGAACTCTAGACGCTGTGATGGAGAAAACAATTGCTGAAATGAAGTAAGACGCGAAACCTGTCAAAAGCCAAAATCTCAACACGAGCTTCGACTCTCTGAGATCAACCATTCAGACTGGGCGAAATACGCCTCACCTTCATGAACTCTTATCCATCCAGCGCCCTCTTTACTCGCGATCCATTGGGAGATATACCAAAAGGTTTGGGTACGGATGAAAACTAAAATCTCATTCATATATAATAGTATTCAGACGTACACGTATCCGTCGTAAGTGAGTTAGTGAGGCGTCATTCCTCGATTGCTGAAGGTGCTCAAAGGCTTCCCTCTAAACATCGAAACACGAGGCGCAGCGCCAGCAATGGAAAACATGACCTCCTTTTCGTCGATGCTAACGTACTCATGCACGCTATTTGCCCAGACACCCACATTTCGAAGAGTCCAGTCCTGGTAGCGGCCGGCTGACATTAAATGTGTAAATGGAGGGAATTTCCATTCCGTTATCTACATGGGCACGAATTAGACATCATCAACTCGCAAAGGAGATAAAACGAATACCAACGTTATCACTATCAGCGGGGGGGTTAATTTGATGACCGTCATCATCGAGGTACGTTCCACTGATTTCCTTGTAAACAAGTTCGAGGGACTCTAAACATGGGACATGACGATGGAGAAGGTCAAAGATGGCGGGACTGAGTACTTGAACTTCAACGGAAAGAGAAGTCAGCTCAGGACTGAGACTTGTTGTCAGGTCCTTGACCTGTTGAAAGTCCAAGCAGTGGTGCTGGATATCCAAGCTTTTGATCGAATCCCTCGACCGCTCAACAAGAGATAGCACGACTTCGAAGTCTGGACAGTAAGAGATTGTCAAGGCTTCCAGACCTGACAGTACATCCAGCTGGTTAGTCATTTGAGCGACGAAGCTTAGTAATGCGCCGTCGTCATGTTTAGAGAATTGGGGAAATAGCGAGACACGGATAAGTTGTGGCGAGGTATTACGGAGAAATTGGACGAGACCGGACGGGTCACAAAGCGATTCGTGAGTGATACCGGTGCGAAGGGTCAGCTCATGGAGTCGGGGAAAGTTATCGAGCGTATGGAAGAAGGAGGAGTAATCCAGTCGAAGGGACGTCGAAAGCGATAGATAAGAGAGCGAAGAGGATAGCCGGTTGATGAAAGGTGCTAACCTGGAGACGAGGAAGTGCTGGTCGGCATTGCGTTCGGCGGACCCAGGGGGATATGTTTGGAATTCGAGCGTAAGGCTGAGCTCCCTGAGATCAGTCAGATTTGACGATAGAATTAGCATATCTAATTCTACTGCAGAGCCCTGGAAGACAAGTTTTCGCAGATTACGCCCTAGTGAATGTCCTAGAGTATAGAGAAATGGCTGAGCGATTGGTGGCAGCCACCGTGTATCAAGAATGCATTCGGAAAGGTTGGCCATATTGACCACGGCTAATTGCATTGCGTCGAGAGTAGCCCGAGAACCACCAAGTTGTAGTTGCGCTTTGCATTGCTCAATCTCCTCTCGAGCAATGTACTTCTTCTTGCTCTGCCAGTTGTGCTTAACTTTAGGGACAGAGAGTGAGAGAGCGAGTCCACAAAATCGGACTTTCGGTGTTCGGGGTGGCTCCTCACGCTTGTGTTCCTCCTCAAACTGGAAGCGAAGGAACCACGCTCGGATATTCAGTTTACCGACTCGAGCAGCAATAGCTGGGTTCCTGAAGTTGTTGTTATATGAATTCTCGGCAAAGTGATACTAGGGAGGTTACAAACCTGAGGTTGAATAGCGACTTCACCATACCAGCATCCAGATGATGCCAATTGACCTCTCCATATATACTTTCAAGCGCGATGTTGTAAAAAGCGCGATTGACAGAGATTACCCGATGCAATTCGTTTTCACTGAGATAATTTGAGATATGTCGCCAAACATCATACGGTACAGGGTCGATGGCGCCTGGCATTGCAAGTTAATAGTGAGAGCTGGAGACTGGATACAGAACGAAAAGATATCCTGGGAGTCCATGGTCCCATTTACCAACCACGTTCAATGGTAGTTGATCAATTCACAGTGATGGGTCATGTCATCGCGCCACAATGATGCCAAGTCTGAATATATTTACTAATTTTTTGACTTAGCGACTGCTATATGCGAAATCTTCAATCTGCTAAGTCATTGGATACACTGGATGAATGATCGTGAGAATAGTAATAATTTGGTAAGAATGGTGATCGACGTTACTTTCTCTAGACGTTAACAGTGAATATTTGAAGCCGAGTACCCATTTGACAGCGGGCGGTACTACGGCGCACCATCACTTAGCTCAGCCCGAGCTAACGGTGTCGGTACTTTCTGCACGGCAAGAGTGCCGTAAAAACTGTCCCAGACAAGTCTCAAGTTCGACATGTTCGTTAACGGTGCTAAATATATCATCAACCAGGTGAGCGTTCTGAGCATTGGATTGACATATTTAGCTACTCTCTCATAGCTCAGTCAACAAATATAGGCCTCATTTGATTCCGGGAGAATACACTTCAAAACTGCATCATCTGCCTATCGACAGTCGACTTCCCTTGGGAATCGGTGCACCTAAGGGAGCTCAGGAAATAGTCCATGCTTGTGCTCTGGTTGGTTCTACCCCTTTACCCTAGCTGCTGCGTGGCAATTGAACTATAATTGGGACTGTCCATTAGAATCTGTAAGGATTTTAATATCCTCATCCCGCTCCGCCGGCGGGGCATGGGTTTGGTGTCAGACCCTTGGTATTTAAACCAATGAACTGGCTACTACAGGCCCGGAGTAAGGATGTCTTACATCTACTTTTTCCGATTTTTGGTTGTCATGTGTATTTTCCATAACCCAGCACTCGCTGCTCGGCAATGGAATAACACTGGCAAGGGGACTATTATCTTTGAAGAAGCTTGGACAATACCTGAACTGATCGACCAAATAACGTATGTGCTCGGCGGTCCCCTCATTACGGTCTCAACTCATATCAATAATGTATAAAGGAGCAATGTTCCTCCCGTTGGTACGCCTGTCTGCTTTCTTTCTTTTATTGATTTGATTAACTTGCGTAGGTCAAACAAATGACGAGCTGAAGGGGAACTTGCTCGACGTTCACAACCAAAGGCTAGCCAGAATGGACGCCACCGGCGTTGATTTCGTGCGCTTTCTCTCTTATTATCGATTATAAGTAAATCGAGCCAGACATCAGATGGTGCTTTCGTGTGCGTCCCCTTGCATTCAAGGAATATCAGACCCAGTCGCCGCCGCTCAGATGGCACGATTTGTGAACGATCAGCTAGCTGCCACTATCTCCAACAACACCTTCCGTTTTGGTGGCTTCGCTGCCTTATCAATGCACAATGCTACAGAAGCAGCAGCGGAACTCAAACGAACGGTCGAAGAACTCGGCTTCCTCGGGGCGCTTGTGAACGACTACCAACAATCTGGTCCGGATAATGGTATGTACACATTTCCCTTCGACGACTCTGTTGTTATTCTCCCTTATTAACGTACGACATATAGCAACTTTATTATTCTACGATACTCCCGAATTCGATCCATTCTGGCAGATGGTCACGAACTTGGATGTCCCCGTGTACTTCCATCCGCGTACCAATATCCCTCAGATCCTCAACTTGGAGTTCAGCCACTCTCGTTTCCTTATAGGTCCATCTCAGGAATTCGCCGTCACGCTGTCGACTCATATAATGGGTCTATGTACGAACGGCGTATTTGAGTCAGTGTTCCATTCATCTACTGGATCTATCACTTAAATCCTGATTCATCTTGATGCAGTCGCTTTCCACAAGTCCAGGTTCTGGTAGGCCACATGGGCGAGCGTATACCTTCAGATTTCTGGCGAATTGACGATCGTAGGTGGTCCAGGATCTCCAAACATCTGAGTGGGCTGACAATGCTACCAATAGAGCTAGCACGTCAAGTATCCCAAGGCATGCCCATGCAAAGGAATTTATCATCTTATTGGCGAACAAATATTTTCGAAACGACTTCAGGAAACTTTGGAACTGACCTCTTGCAATTCCATATTGGCCAAATTGGCTTGGATAGGATCATGTATTCTGTCGATTATCCCTTCGTAGCCATGGAACAAGGTGCTGCCTTTGTGAACGGGCTGCCTACGACAAACAACCTGACTGACGAAGAGATCACGGCGTTGACGCGGGGAACAGCGATCGAAGTTTTGGGGCTGGACATGTGAAACTATATGCACATACGAAGATTGTACAGTGTATGAGAATAGCTGATATCGTCTGCACCCAAGAAAGTTGACCAAGATAGCGTGAGAGATCAATTATATATAACGCTGAAGTACACACGTTCTATTCTACTTTCATGACGGACTCGATCCGCATTTGTTGTATCCGTCGCCGCATCTCCATCCAAACCGTGAACCCGAAGAAGAAAGTCGAAATCACATACGCAGCCTGTAAGTTATCTCCGTGAGATCTTGAAGCACCATAACATCGGATCCGGAGAACAGAAGTATACTCACTCCTACAAAGAATCCAGTTCGATGGGTCCTGCACAGTGAATATGTATAGAAACACTCGAGCGTGTGCGTGAGTACGAGCGTAATCCAGATGACTTTCAACGTGAAGTCTCCCTTGATAAGGGTGTGAACTAGCTGTGCTGGGTAATAGAGCAGCGAGGTGCTGTCACGAGGGAAGAAGGTACAGTAGCAAAGGAGAGCGATGGCTAGGCAAATCTTTGCGGTGCCCACTCCGAGCCGAAAAGTGGATAAATGGGGTGCTTTTATCTGAAAAGCAGTGTTGATGGGAATCTTGCAACGTTAATTGATGAGCACGCACCATTCCGAGCCCTTCTTGGGCTTTAGCCTTCATTTCGAGTAGCCTCGGCTTCACCTCTTCGTACCCTGACAAAGGAGGGTCCAAAATGACTGTGGCGACTTTCTTTCCCCCATCCTTCATCGTACAAGTCAAGGTCATGCTCTACGAGATGGTATATGAATCAGAATACATCCACATCAAAGCTGAGGGGAAAGTCAACGCACGCGCGTATCTATCGCAGTCATTTCTGCGCTCGCAATGGGTTCCGTCACTTTTCCATACCATTTTGCGTAAGCAACCAAAGTATCAGGATGGCTGCTCATATACATTCGCAGAAATCCTGATTTCTCTGCTACGGGGTCTGCCATGGCGGTCAAAGTTGAAAATGAGGAAGCGCGGGGCGTTGTGTGAATCAAATCTCCCGGCTACCTCGGGTTTACTGGCAAGTTCCACGCAGCGTTTATTGAACACTGAACATCCTCACACTAGAGCAGTTGAGCGTCTTCTGACTCTGAGTGCGGAGATTCTTGTCATCCTACCATGATGGGGATTGTTGAAGGGTTTACTGGCTAAGCGCCAGTCAAACTTTTTACATAAAGCCGTCACGATGAGTATATCCTGTTTCACGATAATTATAATACATTTCACAGCGGAGAGTCACCGTTTTGACAACCTAGAGGAACAGGTGCAGTCAATCATACGGTCCGTAAAGAGATACCTTTACTCGGTGTTCTGGTCCGGCGATGGAGAAGAGAAGCTTTTGGAGGGCCGGGCCAAGGTCTGCCTACCCCCTCAAGGCATAACTCGTGTCATTGCCTCCAAATCCATCTTATGCGATAAGTTATGCAGAAGCCTCAGTTTCCCAACCAACGATTCCGATGCGTTACTCCTGATCTTGCCATGACCGGTCTGCGGTAATCCAGTCTTCAATTGGCTCCCGTGCAATTGAGGCACTCTATCAAAGGCCAAACAAATACGCGGTCAGATGAGGCTCAATTACACCATCAATCGTTCTGGCGTTTTAGTGTCTTCAGCTCAAGGAACTCTCATTGCCGATGGAGCGGCGTTGATAACGAACAGGTCCTGATCACGGTCCCCCGAATCCCTCTGCCCGAGTCTTTTGGAACCTTCACTACTGCGACGGAACGCTGTCACTCACTATTGGGTTACGAACTTCTTCGATATCGATGCACTGCTACATCCATGGTTCTCAATCCAGCTAGAATTCTCGTTTCCGGCTATTGAGTCTCTCACTGTTCAGGACATAACAGCAAATAATTGCATGTTTTCCCTCAGCACACATTCTTCTACCTGTACTAGGGATTAGAAGAGTAGTTCCAGATGCTTGTGCCAGCAAAACGATACATCTCCTCCGACATCAAGTCGGGTGGGGTTTCCTCCATGTAATATGCCGGAAGGCCGTCACCAAATATGATTTCTATGGACAGACCGTACGGGCTGAGATCGATAGCGTAGTGACATTGATCTAGGAAGGATTGGAATCGTGGACTTGAACTATACCTTCAAAGTTATTAACGACATCTATTCGCCCTTGCACGCCGTATTTCATGACTTGATAGCTAAACATCCTTTTCGCAGCGTGTAAATTCGGTGTCCTTCCCCCAGCTAGCATCCTGGCTGTACCGCTGATCCATGGAATGACAAGTGAATTTCGGGAAAGATTTCGGTTCATACTTGTGTAAGTGGGCCATTGCAGAGCATGGCATGTACGGGTCCATGTTTGAAAACCAGTCACAATTATCACTGACTTTCTTGAGACTAAACTTCATTTCATTTTGCACTTGCAACCACAAAATCTCCTTTTTTGGAATCACTGAGAGCATAGTCTCATAAGATGTATTTGACAGTATTTCTGATCAGTATCACCATCATCGGCACAATACTCATGTTTAATGACTCAAAGCATGATCCTGGAGTAACACAAACCCCTTATGTTGACACCGATACAACAGTGTATGATTTCTTACTGCTCATTAAGACACAATAGGGGTAGCTGACAAATGTCCCAAAAAGGAAGTTTTGTGGTTGCAAGTGGAAAATGAAATTGAGCTCAGTCTCAAGAAAGTCCGAATCAGCTGTAATGCAATACTGTTACGCACATGCAAACCCCTAGCCCCTAGCCCCGGTCAGATGACCATTCCCGTAACCGGACATCAGCTTTGGACTATCAGACTATTGGACACATTCAGATCAAGGGATGTACATGCGGACTTAGCACGTGTAGATATAAACTTAGGTATTACTGTAGAATTACTTACTTATCAAGGGAAACTTAGGCTTAGCTACCATGAGGACTAACTTATGTATTCTGCATGTTAAGTTACCTTCACAGTATTTCAGCCGTAGTTACTTGTAGATATTTCTTCAGTTCGAATATCAACTTAATATGTTCCTCTTCTCTACTAAGGAACTTGAGTTCCGTGCTATCTCTGTTCTCCAGTATTCCGCATCTCCATTCCCTACACTCTCTGCCTTCTTATCCCGCTCTCTGGTGTTACTCCATAACTCCGATCTCTGATCTCCGAAGTTCAAGGTAATTAGCTAGTTAGTGGGCAGCACAACTCTGCACCTCAGTAGTTGAAGCCAATACCTTTTTGTAGTCTGTTTTAGTAGTAGAACTGGATTCTGTATTTAACAAATACTGATATTTATCCTTTTTCTCATAGAAAATTTAAACATCCTTTGCAACATGGTGCTTGGTGCTTTACATTAGCATTACCTGAAGCATATTGTTACTGGCTACATGGTACAGTGGGGGACAAAACCTTTGCAATGTTTCATAGTTTTAAGTTGTCGCTCTAATATCTTATGTAATCAAATAGCCAAAACTCTGGAAATATCATCAAAAATAGTCCTACATCTTATCTCGACTTTGAGCTATAATTTATGATATTTGGTCAAGTTGTGATGAAGATATGTACATTTCATTCCAGTCATAGCATTGCAAAGGTTTTGTCCCCTATAATTTGTGAGCATGAAATCATGTGACATTGTTGATTGCTCAAGTCAATCAACAAAGTCATGTGACTGGATCAACAGCACCATACACCTGGCAATATAAAATAACACTCCCCCTCCAATATAGCAAATTCTTTCACTGCTAGATGCTGGCAAATCTGCTAGTCATATCTCATCTGTTACTGGTGTTCATACCAGTACCATCTCCAGACTATGCTCCAAACATAGACCCTCCCTTGAAAAGCCTTTAGGTGACCGTCCTCAGAAGCTTTCTTCTACCCATGTCTGGCATGCAGTTCGCTTAATCACATCACAGAAGGCTGAGAATGCAGTTCAAGTCACCAAAGCACTTCAGGATGTGGTCAACCAGCCAGTCTCTGCTAGGACTATGTGTCGTTACCTTCATGGGGCAGGAATGAAGGCTGTGGTCAAGAAGAAAAAGCCTTTACTCTCAGCACGACATAGGAGGGAGAGGCTAGACTTCGCCTTAGCTCATCAACATTGGACTGTGGAGGATTGGAAAAAGGTAGTGTGGTCTGATGAAACAAAAATCAACCGCCTGGGGTCAGATGGACGTTCTTGGGTGTGGAAAAGGCAGGGAGAAGGCCTGAGTGACAGGCTGGTGGAGGGTACACTGAAGTTTGGAGGTGGTTCTGTCATGGTCTGGGGCTGTATGATGTGGGATGGGGTGGGGTATGCATGCAAGATTGATGGAAGAATGGATGCTGACCTCTATGTATCCATTCTGGATGATGATCTGCGTGCAAGCCTTGATTATTATGCGAAAACCTTGGATGAAGTCATTTTCCAACAGGATAATGACCCCAAGCACACGTCGAATAAGGCCAAAACATGGTTTAAAGACAATGGGGTGAAGGTTCTCCAGTGGCCAGCACAATCTCCAGACATTAATCCCATTGAACATCTCTGGCAACACCTCAAAAAGAAGCTGGCAGAGTATGAAAACCCACCATCTGGGATTTTGGAGCTTTGGGAGCGTATAGAGGAGGAGTGGAATAAGATTGATGCAGGGGTATGTCAGAAATTGATTGAGAGTATGCCTAGTAGAGTTGCAGCAATTATTAAAGCCAAGGGTGGATATACAAAATACTAATTATAGAGTTTGTAATGTTGGGGACAAAACCTTTGCAATGCTATGGCTGGAATGAAATGTACATATCTTTATCACAACCTGACTAAATATCATTAATTATAGCTCAAAGTCGAGATAAGATGTAGGACTATCTTTGATAATATTTTCAGAATTTTGGCTATTTGATTACATAAGATATTAGAGTGACAACTTAAAACTATGAAACATTGCAAAGGTTTTGTCCCCCACTGTACACTATAATGGCTGGTTGTGGATGTGCCTTGAATATAAAGGGTTGTAGACTGAAGCAGCATGTTGTCTCTATGGTCCTATGATTCGTGATGACACTATTTGACATATTCAACCAGTTTAAGGTCTATTTCCCACACAAGGTCAGTGACATTATCCACCAGTCAACAGGTGTTTAGGAGGGAGTCAGATACACATCCACCACTCAGCCACTAGGTCTGTGGCCCCAGCTCATTGTTCTTCCTTTAGAGTCTCTGCCATTTGTTAACTACACTGGTGACATCTGGTGGCTCATTGACCACTTACAGCAAGCAGTTTGTACTGTATCTAATATTATTGGGCAATGGTGTTCCCGTTATTTACCCAATAAAGTAGAATTTTGGCAGCAGTGAAGAAATTGCTAAACCCAAGGACAAATAAGGTTTCTATCAGAGTTGTATGTATGTAACTACATGACTATCTTAACAGCCTGTTGGGGCTATCTGCTTTCCTGTGTCCAACTGCTTTTAGCAGTTGAATGGAACTGAGGCTACCCAATCTGGGAATGATAAGTGGTTAGCTAAAGTAGCTAGCAGATTACCCAATATCCTTTCTTCCCACCCCCTAATCAGGTCTCAGCCTGTTGGCAGACATGCTACATAAATCACAATTTCTTTTATGGCAGAGACCCAACTTCCCACACTCTTCTTTTCCCAGGTTCCAAGTCCAATGCATTTTTGCCAAACCAGGCTGATCATGGGCTCGGGAGACACGATGTGAAGCTGAATCATTTCACGCTTGCTGCCCCAATTTTTTGGGTGACCAACTCTGAGTAGTCAACATGGGGTTAAGGTTGTTTGTTTTTGTTTTGCTATCTGACACAGGCAATCTACTTTGGGTGGCTCCACAGTACTGGACCCAGACAATGCCAGAAACCTTTACTGTACACATGCTACATAAGTGATTGGGATGATCAGAGATCGGTGATGAGATTAGATAAGATGTGGTGATAAAGAAGAGATTGCCTTTCTAGGCAATTGATTGGTAGTGGGAGAATGAAATTGTGCCAGCAATGGCAAAAGAATACATAAAGATGGGGAATCAAACGAGTGAGCTTGTGCGTTCAGAAAGGCCACATGCTGGCAGCTGCCAGGGTGTAAATGGCAGCTGTATAATGGTCCCACTACATCACCACCCCCCCAGTAGGTTGCATAATCTCTGTAGCAATTTTCAAATTTCTTTCAAATTTTTGGCAATTTTTAGCAATTTTTTGAGGGTTAGATACCTTATCCACCAGCTGGAGGCCCAATTTGGACTAGTTTATCCACCAGTTGAGTGCTCCCAAACAGTCAAAAAGGTATCAGACCTCTGGCTGGATAATCGGGCCTCCTAATAGGGGGCAAAGATGAAGTCTGCGAGGTTCCTGTTTGGGCATGAAGCCAAGTGCTGGGAAAGAAGTATCTCCGCGGCGCCGTTCGGCTGCGCTTGAAACGGCTGGAGCCGCGCCATGGCAATAACAGCTATTGCCTAATATGGATGAACCAGCCATGTGGGGTCCCCTTTACCTATTTTGGACCAAATCAACCTGATTGGCGCCTTCTTGGCCACGCGGACTTAATATCCTGTCCGGCAGAAGCAACCGGCAACCGGCAACTTCAATACCCACCCTCTTAAAAATAAGCGCCCTAAGCCCTCCATCTAATGTAAGTAACGGATCCTTCATTACATTCCGGACCCGTAACCTTCTCTCGCTTTGAGCGAGAACTAGCCCCTGAGTTTATTACGTAACACTAGTACTTATCAAAGCACGGTTTATACTCAACTCAGCTCATACGTGTGCATGAGTCCTCTATTCTTCCTTTCATTCAACATGCTAGCTTTGCGACGACACAAAATAAATCTTGCCACCTAATCCACCGCGCGACCGCTCACTGGAACTCAAAGCTAGTGAACCTTGAAAACGGACGTGTCAAGACTCTCGATCGAAGAGTTGCTAGTGAATTCTCAACGATGTATCATAGTTATCTCGGTTGGGGAATGAACAGCATCCGTTCTTACCACTTTTGTGACGAGGATATATCGGCGGTCCCAGTATCCAACGCGACTTCTAACGGCCTTCTCATGTCTACGGCACTAGCTCTCTGTGATCACTTAACATCGTTGACTGGCCCTTCGTGTAATGCTATATCACGCCTTGTTAACAAATATCTGGCCGTGTTCCCTGTAAGTACCCGATCGTGTTGAAGTAGCCTTCAAGTCTATTTTAATTTCGGTATCAGTAACTCACGTGGCTGGTAGAGGGAACGTGTAATCCGTGAGGCAAGGTTATACGAGTACTTACTGCTGGAATCACCCCAATCCCGCTGTAAACGAGGCCTTGAAACATTGATCTCTCAGCGATAAAGTGCCCTATAGCCTACTGATCCATGAGGATCAAGTTTTCGCATGGTATTTAGAAGGACTAAACCCTCAGCCAGTATCAATCTCGTCTCTCAACACCATCTACCCGCTTACAACCTTAGGCGAGCTCTAGCCTTTGGTGACTTCTCTCCTCCCATCAGGATGGACAGCTTGGATTCTTGCTTTACACAGTCAGCGACACACTATACGCAGCAAAACACCGTTGGCGATTTCGACACGGCGTGCCAATCACCGCTAGGCGATCTGTTGATTAAACTCCCTACCCTAATTTATTCTGCTCTGCTCTTCACCCACACCTACCTACTGCTCTCCCGCTGCCCTTCGAAAGTCACCAGCGACTCTTCTTTATTTCCGTCCCCGAATAAGCGCATCGCAAAGCGCGGATTCCGCGCTAAGTTATCTTCAACCAAACCCACGTCGACGTGCGACCCCACTTGCAAACAAGTAGCTACTGTAAATCAGGAATACCAAGCACACGCACCAATCAATAAGCGCCGACCTCAGGAGTCTAGCAAACGCCCACCCAGCCCTCATGCTTTCACCTCACTTTGCGATCGACTGCTGCTTACCAACAAGATTTGGGAGCAAGAGAAGGAGCTGAAAGCCCTCAAATCCGCCATAGCCTCGAAGGACGACTCCATTGCTCGAATCACGTTTACCGCCTTTGCTGATCGATTGCTCCTGAATAATCGCATCTGGCAACAGGACAGACAGATTCTCGAATTACGTGCGTCGTGCGAGAAGCTAAAGAAGACGCAGGAATCGATGATTACACGCACGGCTGAGAAGATGATGGTTGACGTAAGGAAGGAGGGGTTGGTGGAAGATTTCGTGAAGGATCTCATTACCGAGCTTGAAGAAGCGAAGAGAGAAATATCTGCCCTTCGAGAGTCTCACGAGAGGGAGATTGCGGAGGTCAATAGTGAATGGCTGAAGGATTATCGGCAGCTTGTGAGGGAGGTGGATGGTTTGAAACTGGGGCAGCAAGCGAGAGTGGTGGAACAGCAGCTGTCAAGCGAGGTTGAAGATTCGTTGGTGGATAGTTTGAAAGTGACTCAGCGGAAGGCGGAAATTCTAGAGGAGAAGGTACACGTCTACGAGAGTTCGATCGCATCCCTATCGGATATGTCCCCCACGAGCCTTTGTCCTCCTGCGTCGTTTACCTTTCCCTCCTGCCAATCGCTGCCACTCTCGGATATGTCGATGGCGAGCGTTTGTGATCCGAGGACACCACTGCGAAGAATGTCGTCCGAGTTTGACGACGACGATACGCTCGCCGACTTCTCCATGGCCAGTTCGAGGGCGACGACCAAGAACGATATATCTGACGATTTGTCGGCGATGCAGATTCTACCAGTTGGCATGAAGCTCCTTCGCAAATTGTGTCCACATGACCACGATACGAGATCCCCTTCGCACGTCTACCTTCCCAATTCCAAGTCAATCGAAGGATCGCTCTTCCCCGACACGACAACCACTAGCAGTAGCTCGTCCTCCTCAGCTGTCTCCCGTATACCAGGCGCATATCACTACAATCGAGTCTTCTTTGCACCCTCTACAACTAGCAATAATTCTGACGTCTTCAAATCTTCGACTGCTGCACGAAGAAATGGTGTTAATGTAGGCCGTTCGAAACGACCTGCATTGATGCCCCTGAAGCTGTCGATGTCGATGTGGCCACAGCGTAGGAAGGACCATAGATCGCCTACGTCAGCTTCAGCGAGGAAAGCTCTGAGCCCAGCCTCCCGATCGAGGAAGCGAGTAAAACTCGCCATATGGAGACCTTGATTTCATCTGTTATTCACACCTAGTATTAGTAGTATCATTTCGATCCGCAGGCGGTATATGTAGGTAGTTTATTTCATTATGTATCTGTATATGGGATATGTCCGATCATGTTGTATTTTGGGATGGGTACAAACTATGCAATCTACTTTCTCACCGAACCCGAGGCGGGGGCCTTTAATGAAGGCTTGATAGTGAGCAGGGCTTATACTGCGGTAAGTACCCACATATTTACTCCTGTTCTTTCTGGCACATTGATTCGATTATTCACTAGGTGTTCTTGAGCATGTAGTATGAATGAACCTAACCTCCGCTAGTTAGAGACTTGATCTTTAGTCCTTCCGTTTACATGGTCAATGGTCGAAATATCCTAAGAAAGCCGTCTAGTCCTTCCGTCTAACGTGTGCTTGCCTGAGTACTTATTATTATCTCTTATCGTTCGCCATGCTAACTGTCACCAGTTATCAAGCTTCCAAAAACCCGTTTGCACGTTCAACTAAACGCTCTTCAATTTCACGATATCTGCGGAAATCAAGAAGTGAGGAAATAAGTATTTAGCCCTACCCTTTAATTTAGCAAACTAACCTTAACCGAACATAGAGACTGACTTACCCATTTCCCAACACCCATTTGGTGCCGGATTCTCATATCACGGTAACCCCTTTATCGATTTCGCCTGCTCACTAAGGTGCGCTACGCAAATGTTCCGCGGTTCTCGTGGCTTACTCCGCGATTTAGACGAGGTTTCCGAAAGCGTTCGCAATGTATCAGGTATCGGGTGTTGGCTATTGGTGGGGCTTTTTCTGACCTTGAGAAGACCCTGAGGGCGAGAAGATTACTTCTCTCGAGAGAAAGACCGTATAAATTATATGTTGGTAAGCAAGGTCAGTCGTGGTACCATAGCCTATCATCTTCAGGTCTTCATCGATCATTTCTTGTCAGCAGAAAGACAAGTAAAGCGAAAAACATATCATGTGGTCTCTTTTTTGCATTTCATTGGAGTTTTTTCCTCCTGTCAGGTGTCCATCAAGACGTGCACCTTTACTCGGGTGGGATGGGCATCCGAGTCGGACTATTCCTATGGTGCGGTAGCAGCTCCATGGTCATGGAAGCATGGACTGTACTTACCACCCCTGTTGCAATGTTTCTATTCACCTTCTCGTCGACCTGATTTGTGGAAGGTGGTGGCATATGGTTTGCAAAAATTTGATACATTGCATATAGTGGTTGCAACGATGATTATGGATCAACGCCACGTCTATTTGTCATGATCATCCGCCTCACAATCTGCGACACTAGTACCCCACTAACAAACCTTATTTTCTGGCACAGGATGGTATATGAATTTTCCGCCCTCTTTGCTATGCGCACTGGTGTATATGATGCCCCGAGTTCAGTGCTATTAGTATTCTGGTTACCACCAGAGCCGGCTATGGGTCTTGCCGGCTATCCATCTTGTCTTACCGAGCTAACAATAAACGTTGACGGTTCAATTCATGACATGGCTCGTTCGCATCAAAAGATGGCGAGGTGTGCATTACTATTCGCTATTCGGCTTTGAAGCTACTAGGTTAAACTGAAAATTCTAGTCCGTTCGTCCTTTCGCAGGTGTATGGAAATACGATTTAGCGTCGTGTACAAATGGAATTTAGGGTTTGTTGGTAGTATAGGAAGGAATATTAATACGGATCAGGAGATGTAAGTTCATGATCCCCAACGGTCATTCCGTCAAGCACGTGTATATAATATATAATCAGCTCAAGGTACCTCCGCCGGAAGCAAACCCGGAAGTAAATGGGTCAGGGCGCTGATATAGATTAATACCTGGGGCATAGGCGGGCCATAGTGATGCGATGATGGGGGTGAAATAAGTCCATTCGAGTGTTTGTTGTTTCAGTGCTGATAGTTCTACGCACTATAGCAGTATTTGAAGCAGACTGTGGTAGAGCTGTACGGATTCAAGGACCGGTGGGCATCGTCCATGGAAGCAAAGACGAGCAATCGACTTGGCCAAGGAGTGATCGAGCATGTGGTTAATATAGGGGGTTTCGCTCATATGATGATCGTTATTACGGTGGCCTTGAGGTGATATAAATGACGAATGGTGTCTGATTGATAACGTATGGGAAGCTAATGAGGACCTCATTTGACTGCAGGCAAAAGCATAATGCAAATGATATACTTCATGGTTCTACTTAGAGTTGCGCAGAAGACTATGAAATGCGTGGGGTAATAGGAGATCACTTCACCGGGGTGCGTACTTCAAAGTCCACAATGCGGTCGACTGCACGACTTGTCGTTGCAGGGGACTTCGGATATCGTGGGAAGGTTTACAAAACATACAAATCTCTTTCATGTCATGGCCTCCGAAAACAAAGCTCAACGAACGTTGGTTTGACTCAAGTCAAGTGCAACTTCTCGAAGGACGTACGGGGATATGGAGGATGTCGATGATAT
This sequence comes from Pleurotus tuber-regium, assembly GCA_014058305.1. Taxonomy (NCBI): domain Eukaryota; kingdom Fungi; phylum Basidiomycota; class Agaricomycetes; order Agaricales; family Pleurotaceae; genus Pleurotus; species Pleurotus tuber-regium. Next base: position 297,853 of record JACFYU010000029.1, on the reverse strand, counting down.
GCTCATGGTAGTCAAACAGAGCTTTGCGAGTGTGTATGCAGGCTGGGGTTCTAAACATGTGGGCGCAGGCGTGGCGCATGATGGCAAATGGAATATGTCAAAATAATTTGGCCCTAGGATATGCAAGAGGATGAGTATAGACATATTGGCTTGGAGCCAGTGCGAATGAGTCGAAAGTGTGGGTAGGTGAAAAGTTGACTTGACCATTTGGGCCAACCAACAGTGAGTGATAATTCTTGGCTAATCCTAATCGATAGGCCGGCTATCATCAATTCATTTCTCATTTCTTCTTTCGTGTCGTTTCGTTGCACGATTACGGACCGCGAGACAGGACGGGTTTGAAGGGTACCCAATCTACGGTTGACGGCCACTCGCAAACTCGCATTCCAACCTCTGCCTCCTTTCGTAAAAAAAAAACTGAAACGTTTGGTCGCACTGCACATTGTGCTCAAATTGTAAAGCGTATACGACCGTAAAGACGGTGGATGAATTCCTCCGACCGGACGTCAGTATCCTAAACAGCGAGGCGAAATTGATCGAAGCGTAGCACTGGATTCGAATCCAGGTCTGGGGTCGTTGCGCGACTACTTCTACATTGCTATTACGCCGCAAGCATTGCTGATATTTCCTGCGTTGCTTGATTGACAGTTGCCGTATATAAAAAACAACAGCTTTGCATGGATTCTGGTACTCCTTCATACAGGTCCTCGCTCCCGATATCAGACCGTCAAGGCCAAGGACAGCGTCTAGCGCCATCACCATCTGCGTTATCATCTACATCAGCATCATCAGCGGGAGGAGCGATACGACGTGAGTATTTTGTTCGTTTTTCAATTCTCGTTGTTTGTTGTAATGACAAATACAATCCCACAGCTTCGTCTAATCCATCATCCTCGAAAGCTACCTCGATATCCGGTGCTGCGCTACCGCCACCGACCCGCACGACGGCGCCGACAATGATAGGACCGACGTCCTCGTTCTACGACCCAGACTCTTCGCAGTTGCAGCATCAGCAGCAGACCCATGACGCTCGAGTAGAGGAGTACCATCATTGGTAAGTATCATGTCTAGATTCTTGTACGCTTCTTGTACGTATCTATCCACCAACCCCCTCATTCAGGGCGCAACATCCGCACCAACTTCCACAACCCCATTCTCATCAGCAAATGCTGCACCACCCCCATCCTCGCTCCCATATGCCCAATTCAGCGCTAACGTCTGCGTTGGGTGACGCGGGAGGAGGGGGAGCGTATGGCCAGTACGACTACAACGACTATGCCACTGCTGCTTATCCCGATAATCACGGAGCCTCGAGTTTGTCAGGGGGAGGGAGCGATACGTACCACCCTACACAGGGACATGCACAAGAACGCAGACAAGCTCCTATATCTCAAGCTCAGCCGCTCGTTCAGGGCTATCATCCCCAGTCCCAAGTTCAACCTACCCAACACCAGCAGCATCACGCGCAACATTCCGGAGACGGATTGTATACCTACTATTCGGACACTCTCACCACTGATCCACATGCTCGGTATACTCATCCTCAAGATGGGGGCATTGCAGGAGGCATGTCCGGAGGTATCAGTGGAACTCTGGGCATCGCCGGTGGCAGCGGCGGTATCACTAATACTGCTTACTCTCAGTCCCCCAACACGTACTCGCCCAGTTCTACGACGACTAGCTCGCCGTTTACGCATGCGCAAAGTGTATCCCCCTCCCATGGGATGCCCACTCACGCTTCGCGTACACAACAACCACATGCTCAACACCCGCAACGTTCACAATTCTCCCAAGGACCACAAGGCCAACAAAGTGGAGGTCAAGGCCAGGGGGTGGGCGTAGGATCGGGGATGAACTTGAGTGGGTTCTCTCAACAACAGCAGCAGTACCGGAATATGACAACTTCCGCCAACATGGGTTCAGGCTCGAAACTCGGGACCAGTGACAGAAGTGGCGTGGGAGAGGGCGATCGGGTTGCGCCGACATCCGCTGGAGGAGTAAAGCGTAAGGTCGGTGGTCCTGCTGCTGGCAGTGGAGCTAAGGCCAGTGGTGGTGGTGGTGGCGGCGGCAGGAAACGTGCCCGAGCAAGAGACAGTGATAGTGAAAGTGATGATGAAGGCTTTGGATTTGGTGAGTGGATGCGTTGTATTGGTTTATTGGCCATCACTTTACATGTTTCCGTTGGTTGTACTGACGATTTTGGGTACGCGATATAGTTAATCCTGGAGGGACAGCTCCAACGTCGAGTGGTTGGAGCATGGCTTCGGAGATCAGAGTTGGTCTTGGTGGTGTAGGTGTTGAATCAACTGGCGGGCCGCACAGTGCTGGAAGTAGATTGTGAGTTTTCATGATTCTTCTACGAGTGGATGTTATTTGTCCTTCTGTGTGCAGGGTCTGTTACTGACTGTCTTTTCCATGTGTTTTGTTCCTCGTTCCTCGACTTATTAACGTCAAAACATGACATTAACTCTCGACTGTACCCGGTACGCTGGGCGTCTTTGACTTCTGTCTCCTTCAAATCCCGGACGACTGGCCTTTCAATTTGCAATGGATCGAATTTAATCCCCCGGACCGATGCGAACGCGAACTCGGTACGCCTTGGCCTGTTCAAATTATCCAATTTATATTCCTGGACGTCGCCTTACCTTTCAACACGGGCGATTAATGGCGCTAACCATGTGGCCTTGCATGATGATGCGCTACTGGCGCCTTTCATTAAACCGCTCTTCGTTCATCCCATATGGTATCCGGGGTTGTCCCTTCCCCGCAACGCGCGTGCTTAATTCACTGATCATCTATGGATGGACGATGTTGCTTTCCAACCTGAAATACTCAATAACTCCCATTTGGGCTTGCTCCGACTGGACATCCGGCGTGTTCCTCTTCCGGATCGGATTTGTCCTGTGTCTACCTCCGTCGTCGCTTCATCTTTTGCTCTATCTGGTTCTACCGGTGTTTGCATCTTACCTGACTCACCCCTTCTCGGCGCGTTCCTCAATGCTCTTCTCGCAATCCGGTGATTTTTTTGCGGTGGGCGGCAAATTATATCAAACACGTGGTACTGTATCACGTGATGCGATACTGCTTGATTTGTCGACCGATGTCCTTGGTATGGATACCTGCTCCACGTTCTGCTGTGTACGCACCGCCGCTGATGATGTCTGGGTGGCTGACTTGGTTACCTGGCATTGCACATTTCCCTGAACTGCGGGCCACCTGTCGGCTATTGCAATTTTTGCTGGCACAAATGCACCCGACGGGACTCGGTGATACCTTTCCTCCGACTTGCACTTTTCGACTTTTTCGATACCAACCGTCTCTCCTGACGCATATACTTCCACTGTAATCCCATTCTATATGGGCTCGTCCGGCTTATTTCGTGCCATTCGTTGCCTCGTGGCGCTAAACTCGCTGTGCTCTCTCTGTGCATTTGATATCTGGATCTTCCCTCCGTGCAACCTCGTGTACTGGCACTGACGTACCCGCTAACTTTTTTTCCCTGATAACTGACATTTTTGGCGCTGCGTCTGCGAATTGCGCTTTCGAAACGAACACCACGATCACGCTATACTGACGATGCTTCTCGGCAACTTGTCTGCAGGCCCGGAGCGTGCACACATTGCAAGAAACTCAAGGTACGTGCATTCCTTCAACCCTCCTTTCCAGTCCCCGCCGGGTTCTCGGCTTCTAGTTGACATGAATGCGGGCACTCCACCCCCGTTTGCGACTTTCGCTGGAGATGGAAATTCAGCATATTCATCCGCTGGCTGCGCTGTGCGGCTTGGTGGATTTCGTAACACCCTGTCTGTCACATACTTACTCGCTCCCCGCGTCGGTGGTGGTGCCTCTGAGGCGTGCTGTCTATCATCTGCCTATACTTTCTACTCTATGAATATGTCCTCGTGGCTTGTCCGGGCCATTTATGCCATGTTGATGTCACTTTCGATGGTGGCTATATCGACGACTCCCTTCTTTCTTTCCTCGCCTCCATTCTTCCTTGATCGTAATTAATATGTCTCCCATCACGATCCGCTCGCCATGGGCCTCTTCTCCCTGAATGGCTTCGTTACCGTTACTCACGCACGACGAATTAGATGAAATGTGATTTCCCAAAAAGTGACAACACCTGCAAGCGGTGCAAGTCTGGCGGACACGTCTGTATAGTTGAAGGAAGGAAGCCGAGGACGGCTCCAAAGTACGTCAATCTCTTCTGCATTTCGGTGACAACGGATGTCGCTGTTTTGTCTGTCTGTGGTCTTGTGGTGGCTTTGATGCAATTTCGTTGGAGTGATTCTCTTGTTCGTTTCGACTTCGACTGTGGCGAGTTTCTTTGGGACGATCGGAGTTGTTTCCTTCTTACTTGCGTATCCGCGTTTGCTTTTAGCACTTGCGGCTTCGCCGGTGCGGTGCGGAGGAAGGGTTGCACGGATTGGCGCTGTTTTTAAAAGGATTGAGAACTTGCAGGTGGTATCTCAATTGCCTCTGTCCCTTATAGTGTACTACTCCATACGAGTTGTTTTACCAGTGCAAGATGCCTGCCGCGGACTTCTCTCCTATGTCCTCACCATCCTCGTCAACTTCTGACTTACCTTATCCATTTGATACCCTCAGCAAACGCGAATACCTGCTTGCCCAGATACGACAGAAGGATGCTATCATAGAGTCACTACTCAAACAAGTATGTTCTGCCACTACTTGCTCTATACGTCCCTGACGTTCTGTTCGTGCGTTAGCTCCATAACCCGTACATCGCGACGCCCCTGTCCATCGCCTCGTACAGGATGGCGACCTCGCCTTCAGATACGGACAACCATAATGTTCTTGCATGGCTTGATCGTCTCCAGTCCAGTGTTCAGAACGCTGGTGGAAAGGCTGGACCGGCTGCATTCAAGCTCCATCGGAGCAGTGGCGGGGACGGCGATGATTCTGAACCTGAGTCTGAACCTGCCACTGTTCAGCCCAAAGTGTCTATCGCCGATGACGAATCCACGTTGGACGGTAATACAGAGGGTGCCCAGGAAGAAGAGAAGCTTCAGGCTGCGCTACCGGATGCTCATGTCCCGCTTGGTCTGATTGCGACTCTGAGCTTGAGCAATACGAAGACTAAACCCGGCGGCAAGAAGGACCCGAAGGCAATTGAAGAGGAGAACTGGGATGACGATGATGTGGTATGAGAAATCGCGCCTACACGGAGTTTATTTTGATCTCATCTACCGATCTCAGGGCGTTGCGAACGAGACATACTTCATGCCAGGTTAGTGATCAGATGGACGAAATTGCCTGATATGTCATCATGCTATCATAGGTCCGGCTACGGATCTGACGCTACGGGCTAGCTTGATAGAATCATATAGCCCTCCGGAGATCCTCGTGCATGGTCTTGTGACCCCGGAAGATGTCGACAAGCTTTTCGATATGTACGTGCTATCATTACGCTTCCTAGCTTCTTGCTGAAAGTTTGTGTCCAAAAAAGTTTCTATACTCGTGTCAACGTGAGTGAATTGTTCTCTTGGGGAGATCACCCTATTCATATATATATTGAATAGCCATTTGTGTCACTGCTTGATCCCGTCTTGCATACCCCTGCGTTGACTTTCGCAAGATGTCCGTTCCTGTTCACCGTCAGTAAGTATCGGCTTGTGCTTCCACATGCCCGTGTGCCTGCCCAAACTTACTGTCTGCAGTATGTGCGGTATCATCGCGATATTATTCTGAAAAGTCGGAGATATATCCCATAGCTATGCATTTCGCGAAGCACTCCGCTGCGAATGCTCTGATTGATGGATGGAAATCTGTTGAACTATGTCAAGCTTACATTCTCATGAGCATCTTCGCCGTGCCTGCGCGTAGGTGGGAAGAAGATCGGAGCTGGCTGTATACCGGTCTTGCGATTCGGTATGTCGTCTCTCCGTTATTCTTCGCACTATATGCTAGATACTTTCTCTTACAGGATAGCTACGGATTTGAACCTCCATCAAGTCACTAAAACCAAATCGATGGATCAAAAGCAAGAGAGAGAAATCTTGAACAAAACCCGAGTATGGATGATATGCTTCAATCTAGATCGGTCCACCGCCACACAGTTTGGCAAACCGTTCACAATCAAAGAGGACCAGTGAGTGACCTGAGTGTGAGCATCACATGATCTAAAACTCCTAATTCAGCATCATGAGAAATTCGAAAGAATGGTACAAGGGCTCTGTTTATAATCATCCTGTGAGTTCTCGTAACCGTCAAATTCTTCACACATCGCTGATATAGTTATTTCCAGTACGATGTGCACCTTTGCGCCCATACAGCTTTGCTTCGCATCGTCGCAAGGTTCCACGAGGACATATTTTCTGACCCAGATTCTCCCACTGGGCTCAACAAGGTAATCGAGATCAAGTACATATAGGCGGTTCAATACTAATCATTTACTCAGGACGTGGACTTCCGTACAGTTACCATTACGCATGACAATCACCTGACCGAGTATCACCAAGAGTGGACTAAACGCTTCCAAGAAGATTCGGACCCTCAGGATGCTGGCTGCTCCTTCCGATGTCTGCTCCTTCCATTGTGAGTTCTTTCGAAAGTAGTCCAGCGTCGTGCTTGTGTTGATATCCATCTACTACAAGCCTGGTTGAATATTCGCGTCTTGTTATGTACTCTTTCGGATTTCAACAAGCATTCCAGCGTGGTATTGAGCCTGGTGATCAACTATTCTTCACAAAGGTGGGCGTCTGAGTCATATCGAACGCTGCGAAGAGACTGATTCTTCGATAGTGTTTGGGTTCTGCCAAGGGTGTCATTAAGAACATGATTCATAGCTTGGCTCCTAGTGGCTACATGCGATACGCACCAGATGGTAAGCTAATTCTACTGGGTATACCGGGACGAAATGCTGAAAGCTCCTCCAGGGCACTTCGTATTTGCAGCTTTCGCCTCAGCTTTCCTTTTGAAGGTATAGCACCATACCGTCATATTATCACATTACCTGTTTGCTGACAATACAACTAGCTGCTTCGTCCTGAATTTTCCCAGCTACTTGCTAAAGATCAAGAGACTGAAATTTTTGATCTCATCGGGCGATTAATCCAAACGTTGAGTTCACCTGAGATCGCTATTGACGACAGGCACACTCCGAAGCTGTATGCCCGATTCCTTGCTGGCCTTCTATCGCGACATCGTCGGGACGGCGCTACTGTTGGCCGCCTGCAAACCCAGCCACCTCCTACTCAAGGTGTCACGACATCATCCTCCGATTTTAGCTCGGGCGCAGTAAATACGATCTTGTCATCTGGTTCAACCTTTTCAGTAGCACAGCCCCAAGGAAGTTCCCAAGGCTCAGGCAGCTTTTCAGTCACGAGCTTCTCTCAGTCGCCTACGCCTGAGAAGATTTCAACACCTATCTACCGACCGGAGGCAACATACTCTGCTGGGACGGGACCCATCCAGTTTGGCAGCGATTTCGATACCCTCATGTTCGGTGCAGACGGTGGTGTCTCAGAAGAGGAAATGTTGGCGACCATGCAGGCACTTAAAAATCCTGTATGGTGGCAGAATATGATGATGCCTGGGTATGTAGTGGTATCATCCCGTGGATGATATCATGACTGATGCAGTGTCCCTAATGCAATAGGTTCTCTTGGCCTGAAGCAAGTGCGCCTACGGCTGAAAGCCCTCATTCACTGCACAACAACGTTCCTAGTTTGCACTCTGGGCCAGGAATGCTCCCTGTGTCATTGTATTAAGCAAAGTCTTGTATCAGTATTTTTAATAGTTTCCGTTTCTGTTTGCCTGTACTCTTTGTAGCTCCACCTTAGTTTTGTTGTAATTTTGCTTGGTATCTGGAGTGATAGTGTTTTAGACTTTCATAAAGGGAATTCGAAATATTATCTCGTATTCTGACCTGCCAGCACCCAGATTTTCTCGCCACCTGGGTCTTACATAGTCGTCGCCATAATCGAGGTAAGCCTTCAGTCCTCCCAAAACATTCGATGAGGCTATGAATTGAACGCTGTGTAGCAGTGACATTGTTGATCACGGTTCCTGAATTCTGTCAAGGGGCCAGTGCGGCCAAGACAAGCACTGCCACGACCTGTATATATGATGTTAATTGGCATTTATCATCTAACCAAGAACTGATGCCAGGTGCCATCGACAACGTACCATACGAAATATGGCAGCATATTTCCAGCTACCTTTCCAGCTCCCAACTTCGTCGAATGATTTCCGTCAATCGTGCCCTTTATAATATCGCGTTAGATCACTTGTATGAAACGATCGAATGGTGTCAGTTGGACGGTGACATGGTTAAGTCATTGATATGCCTCAGGTTTTGTGGTTTTCTATCAAGGATTGCATCGATACTCACTCGTCAACCACGTGTATCACAGAGACCAGAAGATCGCCGCTCGGGTTCGTAAAATTCGCATTCGAACATGGCTCGTGAGTTTCCTCTATAGCGAGGCGTCGCAGACTGCGACAGTAGCTCGATTCTGGGGACTACCGCTTCTTCATTACATACGCAAACCGAGGCCTAGTCTCAAAGGGAGAAGTGATACTTGGATTGAGGTCGAGAAATGGAGATTGAAGCTACAATATGGACCGACCAAAGATACCCTAGATGCAATGCGATCGGCCGTCGCCAACCTAGTCAACCTTCGTGAATGCACCCTCGATATGCAATGGTACTCGCCAGCCGCTCGTTTATTCCTCTGTACACTATGGAAGACAATTCAGAACGGGCGTCTACAAAAATTCGTATTGACAGCCCCTGTAGAGGGGCTGGAGGTGTTAACGCCAGCTCGACTGGATGACCTCAGGGAGCTTGATGTCACATTAATTTACACTTCGTTGGACTCCATTAAACGTGACATGGATCGAGACTTGCTCGTCGCTCGCGTAGTACCATTCATCGACGCGTTATCATCGACGGTCTCTTCCCTGCGGCTCACGACATCGCCTCAGCTAGATCACTCGGCGTTCTTTCATGCATTGGGCCGCTTTCCTTACCTCCAAGAACTCAGTCTTCACGTCGGTTTTGACCACGAATCACTTTCACAGCCCTCCGGTCTTCTTCGATTTCTCTGGTACCATTCAGCGCAGCTTAAAAGTTTCGAGTTGGTACCCGAGTACTCTGAAGAAGACGTCTTTGAAGCCTTCTCCACCCAATTGACCAAACAACCAAAGATATTATCCGGCTTGAAGAGTCTAACAATTTCTCGTACCTCCGACTTTGATATCATACTATCTCTAGTTGAGCGGTCCAAGGATACGCTCTCGAATTTGACAATTCAAGATCATTTCCTGGAACTTTATCAAATCAGGGACTTGACTATGGCTTTGAGTCATCGAATAACCGGTGATAGCCTGACCTCACTCCATATTGAAGTCCGTGTACTTTGCCCGGCTATCCTTGACTTGCTCTCCCGTTATATCCCTGCTTTGGAATCTCTAGACATCGTTTTCAAGAAAATTAGCGGAACCTACCTTAATAGTGATGGTGACGAGGTCACAGCCTCTACCACCTCTACTGAAGAAGTACTCTATTTTTTGATTAGCGGGTCTCACATACCTGATTCCTACTACAGGCAATTTTCAATCCATCTGCTTGGAGTTATCCCGCATTTACAGACGCAATGATGCCTGGTCGTTACGAAAACTGGGCCCTCCGCAACGTGGGCATCTGGGAAAATGGTGTGCATGACCATGCTTTCGTCGACGAGAAACAAATTATGTTTTCCATTGCCGGTGCCGTACCTCGAATCCTAACATTCAGGGGGAAACCAACAAGGACATTCGGCATATACGGAATGACAACTCACTAATATGTAGACTGCTGTTCGCGCAATATACTCATTGATACCCGACATCGAGAATCGGTTAGTGACACCGAAGAAGTAGTAACACTAACATTGAGGCCATTGGTAATACATCCGAGATTTATACATGACCTAGGCATTTGCTATCAAGTGATCACCTATCGTGCGCTCAGTGAAAGAACTTCTGTGGCCAATAATTGGGTCTGTACTACATGGCTGGCACGACTTTAGGAGCTATAGGGGTAGTAAGCAGGGGCTACGCTTGAGAAATTCAGATCGCCATAATATTATTATTTTCATCAGCCATCTGAGTATGATACGATGATAATCCATATTTCGAGACTGCGGTGCATTGGCATCACACGCCGCAGAATCTCCTTGGGTTGTGGTGTTATCCGAGTCAGTGTCAATCTCATCATCTTGAATATTTAAGACTGTCGATAATGATCAATGAAATTGTATCAAGGATGATATATTTGATTGGGGTGAGGCATATGCGAGTAGGGAAGAACACCAGAGTTGATGGATAGGAGAAGGGCCAGATGAGACTGCTCGATTCAAGATATTCTCCTTGATTTGGGGCAGATATCGATAGAAGAGGGCTGATTGAATGATAAATGGATCTCTGTATTAACTTCTCTTTGCCTTGATGCCCTACGGACGGTCGCGAGTAGCAATGATATCGATGATAAGACTGAATTGTGAGTCGACAAGCGCCAAAGCGAGATAACTCCGACAATTACTTATTAGTAAGTGGATGCAAAGCTTCACAGTGGTCCAGGTTAGTGACTTTCAATGACTGGCGATGACCGGTGACGGTTTGTTCATCGCGTTAATCCGAAGGGAAAATATTGCATACAAATTGCTCCTTCATTGGACTATACTCACGGAATCAACGATTCTAAGGGTTTGGCGGAGACAAACAGTCCTTCACAACATCACATTAAATGATTCGTCACGGGGGGATGCAGGCTAGATATAGTTAGTGGATATATCAGAAGAGGATGTTCTTGACTGCTGACTTCGTAGAGCGCTTCGGACTTGTTTATCGAGTGATCATCCCGCTCAAATGCCATTATCCACCGAAACAAATTGCTCAGTTTGTCTCAGCAAAGACAGCCATAGATGCTTCGAGGGTCAATGGAGTGGTCAGAGTAAATAAGCATATAACTGGCAGAATTCATCGTTATAAACATTCCTTCCAAGCCGTTAGTTTAGGACTCACAGACCGAGCTCTCTGGTGATTGGCTGGATATACGGTGGCTGTCTACATGTCTTCGTGTGTCCTCAATGAATTGAATTAGCGCTGAAATTGACATGCATCATGTATAAGGTGTGTTTCTCCTACCTTCTCCACTACATTATCTACTTGTTTCGGTCTCTATGCATACTATGAACATCCGGAAAAAGATAACGGAAGTCATGCCCTATGACCTGCCCGTCCGAATAGGCTGGGTTCGAGGAACTGGCAAGCGCTTGAGCCATGGCTATAAAATGGGGAGAATGTATCGTAGAACGCCATTATAGCAGTTATGGCTTACTTCGATGCTGGTAAGTTATATTCCTACCCGATATGTGCACCCACTTGAACGCCATTAGAACCTAAGCATGAAGACAAGAAGAAATTGGGGAAAGCGCTTTCAGACTTTCGTAAAGTGGACTTTCCAGTACTACTTTGAAATGCTGACACGCTGTATCTGGTTAGAGCACGCATATGGTAGAGATGTATTGCTCACTACCATCAGGGGCTTTGGCAGTATGCTCTACCATTCAAACTGATGTTGTTTAGCACTGATGTGCTATATGTCGACTAGTCCATGGGGGTGGGGATAATTTTGCAGGCGCCATTAATGGCGGCAACGTTGCAGGCCATGGAAATAGTAATGTAATCAATAACGGGCTGTCAGGTAAGGCGAAGTCTACTTACGATATACAGATTGGCATCTTGTGAACCTCGGCTGGCGCTGACACTTCTCGTGTAAATTTTCAGATGATGATCTCTTGACCCTTCTAGAGCTGCAACGAGAAGTCAGTACCATGACTGCACGTGAATGCAGGAAAGGACGAGAGCAGGTAGAAAAGCTCAGGGCAAAGCTGGGCTTAAGCAAGGACTTCTGCATGATCATGGGGTTCCCGAAACGAGAGGCTGAGCTAGCCCAAAAGAAGAAGGTTGTCAAGAAAACCAAATAAATAGGGTTTGAGTTTAGACCTGTACACTGTGTGTCATTGTAGTCGGTTTATGATCAAGCCGATAACATTAGCCAAAAATGAAGCTAAGAGCGATGTATAGCTGCTTCGAGGATACTCCGTGTCTGCTTCCATCCAAAAATAGGTACCGTAAGTTCGTGTGAAACGTGAATGCCTTTAGGTATGAATGGAGTATTTTATCCGTGGTCTCTATAAGGTATAGAATCAGGGTTATCTGGGTGGTTGCAGATCCTTAGGGGATGAAGATGCCTATTTCACGTTCTCAGATGCGCTGGATGATTTTGTACTCTGTTGTTCATAAAAAAACACAAAGACGTCGGCAGTGACTAACCTCCTTTGAATCCATCTCGCCTCGTATGAGGCTGAGGTTAGGGGGACTTGGCAGGATCTATCATGCAGTTCCATGTATACAGTAGTCGCCGTTAAACATTCAAGACTGTTGTTCGTCTGATGCCAATCTAGCCTTAGCAAAAATTTAGCTAGACGTCACTTCAACGAAAATTAGTGAAACAAGAGCATAGAATGTCCAATTGTCGCGTAATGTTGCTGTAATTTCCGACGCCACCAAAGCGCCTGTACGGGGATATGAAATTGTCGATAAGCTATACACATACCTTAGCTTTTCCAATCGCTTCAAAGAACAGTTAACGCACGCGTACTCATGGTTCCAAATTAGAGTGCCAGCTCTTGGGTCGTGGTGTTTATCGTCCACTTGATAAAAGACAAGTACTTTTGCATTTTCATCCTGTTCTGAATCAAACAATTCAATGTTCAAGAACGTTGAATTTTCACCTGACTCTGGTTTACATACTGGCCCAATTGAATCTTCACAAAGTCTCTAGGTATGGCGTACAATAATTACCTTGCTTGCAAGGTCTTGTTCAGCTGGTTTTTCCCTAAAAAGGCAACCCTCTGCATACGCTTTTCGGCGCTTGTATCTGCTTTGATTGAGCGCCTAGCAATGCAACAGAACAGAACTCCGAATCGACTGGGAAGAGCGTTCTCCAGAGAATCTCTGGAGAAAGCGCGCGCTAACGGCAACGTCCGAGCTGACTCAGCAATCCCTCGCCCCCGCCCCGCAGGGAGCCTTGCCTTATCCGGTCAGGAGCTCCTAAAGCTGTCTTTTGCCCTGCTACTAGTCCAACAAGGTATAATGATACCCGCCAGCCGTTCAATGTATCTACCACACAGCATTTGAATGAGAAGAAATGAGCTTCATGATAAAGTATCTTTGGGCCGTCAGATGGTGATACTATTGAGTTGAGAGAACCGGCGGCGGGTGTGCGGAGTACCCCTGGCGCACCACCACTGACTGTGAGTAAGACATATTGACAGGAACTCATGCACAGTGTCGCGCAAAGGATACATCTCTTGGGGGCTCTTCCAGGCTGTTAGAGATGTCGGCTTCGACTAGTGGTGAGTCGGGGCGGCGATGGCGGTGGTTACAATTGGGCGGGAGCGTATCACATGATTCCGAAGCCGGCGGCAAGTTGAAGTTCCACATGTGCCAGTGAGAGCACACCTCCACAGCATCGCGCAAAGGAGTCTTCGCTTGAGGTCGCCGTTCTTCCAGGCTGTCAATGGTGATGTCGGCTTCGACTGGTGGCGACTCTGAGGGGGGCCGCGGCGGTTTGGAAATTGGCAGGAGCGCACATACACGTGCGCGTGATTTTGTAGCGGTAACTTCAAGTTCAAGTGCCACATGCGCAAGGTCACATGCAATCCATTCTCTCGCGATTCTCTAGAGATTCTCTAGAGAATAGATTTCCCAGTCGATCAGGTGCCCTCCAACAGAAACACCCTAAATTGGAATCCTCCATCTGTCCACGGCCCGTCCATCAGTCCATGTGTTCAAACTCCGCTCAAGCGCCCTCCCACCTTACTTATGTAAGCCTAGTAAGTTACACGGGTGCATGTACATCTACTAATTTACATAGAAATCCGCTCAGACGAGAATAATAAATAATGTGAGGAACGAGGTAATACAAGGATCAAGTGTTACTGGGAGGGCGAAACATAAGTACCGAACTATCTAACGACTACATGAGTACTGTGCATCACTTGATTTAGGGGTTCTGATGTGCAAAGTATCATACCTACAATACTCTCCGGGCATAACACTTGTTTTTCTCACAATCCTCTGCATTTCTGTTTATATTTACATTTAATACCTGACTGATAATGCATAAGTAGCATAAAATGGTATATTTAATTGGTACACTGAGTTGCCATGCCTTGCTTGTCAATATTTATATGAGCCCCTATAGACAGCTGGATGGACAAATGGACAGATGGACAGGTGGAGGATTCCAATTCAGGGTGGTCCTCCAATGCAAAGCAATGTCATCGTTTTCCTCTGCGAAGAAAGTGGCAATGTTCCTGAAGTGGACATGTTGTATGGTGTATCCTGACAGCTCGGCTATAAAGCCGGAAAAAATGGACGGCGAGAGAATACCTTGCAAGCAAGGTAATTCCGGGGCGCCGTTCAGGCGGTTACTGGTTACTATACCTTGGCAAATGCAAGTTATGGTTGCTTATTCGGAATCGTACGGGCGTCTATGTGAGCATGGGAAATCACACGTGGTGATCGCAGAAGTTCAAGCGGAAGCAATTCTTTTGCTGGCTTACAGCTATCGTCAAAATCCAGCTGTAAGGCTATGATCAGTACAGTTTGACTACGGATAATAATATACAATTGACCTGTGAGTTGTATTTTTGGTGCTGTATGATCCAGTTACTTACCCAACAATTATAAGTTGATCGATGAATACGACTCCTGCACAGGACCTTGATAATCTGTAGGTTCGCGCTAATACAACTTGACCCTGCTATATCCTAACGTATACCTTAGCAAAGTGTTTGAGGAGCCCCAATCGAACACCAATTTGTTGGAGTGAGCGCCATCTTGTCCATGACCATTGACCAATCGTGGTCTAACAAATCTATGCCATAGAACAGAGCAGGAAACCCCTCAAGTGAAATCTTCTGAATCTCCATCAAATACCGACTCAAATGCTGATGAAGGAGATGGGCTTAATGTTGATAGCGGAGGCATGGATTCTCCATCTCTAAACTCTACGCATGTGCATCATACTGACCATTCGAGTCTAGGGAATGCTGAAACCGTAAGGGGCGGGCTAACGGACCTGGCGCAAGATGGGGTGGATATGACACCAGAAATTGGTGCCGTCGTTATTGGGACCTCGCAAAATACCAGAGTGTGAGTGGACTCCGGTCATCAATGTACTTCATGCCCTTATTTCTTGTAGGCCCGGAGCTTGTGCACGCTGCAAGACATCTAAGGCACGTACCACTCCCTTCTGCCTTCTTCTCAGCCTGCACCCGTTACTCCATGCCTTCAACTTCTGTCACCAAACGTCTGATGCGGCCACCTCTCTCCGCGAACGTACTCAATTTCACTGACATCAACGACCGGATTAGATAAGATGCGAGTTCTTCAATGGAGACCTCACTTGCAGGTCATGCAAGGCTGGTGATCATGTTTGTGTGGTCGAAGGCAGGAAACCAAGGACAATTCAACGGTATGTCAACGAGTGTGTTTTCTCGGTTACCTCAGCTCTCATTTCTTGACCTGTCAGATCTTCCGACAACAACAAATTGCCAACTTCCTCCTATAATGATTGGCAATCTGTGCCAGTTTCTAATGGAAGACTTGTTTATCAAGTCAAGGGAAATGAAAGACCTAGGCCACTTCTCCACCCTAATAAGTGATGTTTGCTACCTTGTTTATATCTATCCCCTGTTGTCCACATACGGCCTACTCCGTTAGGTGGGAAATTTGATGGTCAGACCAAGCTGTCCTGATATCAATGTTGGACGACCAATGATCAACAAAGCCGTTGGAAGTATAGTAAGCGGCCCTGGAGCTTTTTAAGCAGGGCTGGCTGTACCCCCCTACTATGCGTGGCTTATTCTTAGCACACTCACAGCTGTATATATAAAGTGGCCAGAGAAATCTCACACACCTCAGTAACAACTATCGTTAGCACCTATGTCAGAAACCCATGGTTGTTCTAAAAAACTCCCCGAGCAAGAAACTGGTTACAGGTAGTGTCAATGCAAGGGGTCTAGGGCTTCTCACGAACTAAGTGGGACGCGTAGGGAGGATCATCAACAACCTAACGTCGTATCCGAGTCGACGGACCGTCGAGATACAGACAATGAATTGTAGGCGACCATGTCATTTATTCGGGATCGAATCCTTAGAGAATATGCCACAGGACAGGTCCTGAAGTCCAACAAGCAGTCGCTTTATCTGAAGTTCCAGAAGTTAGCAAGTATACTAGCCAGCTGTAAGTATTGATTCGTTGGAAAAAACCCAGCGAGCTTGCCATGACGAGTGCACAACGTTGCAGGGAGGAGCCTGGAAAAGATCAGCAAGACTCAGGGCTAACGGCTACCGGAGCTGCCATTGACAACGTAGAGCTCCAGAAGTTAGATAAACACAAGTAGGTATTGCACGGATCGCAGACGCATCCTTCTCAAAAGCATGGATTAGGGAGGAGACTCAGTGGGTCCCGAAATCCTCCAATACGTCTGTAAATACGGCCAGCCAGGGTAGCAAACGCAAACGTGTGCGGCGGCGATACGACAGCGATCCAGGCCCTTGTAAGCGCAAGCGGGGGAGACCTCCCAAGGAACCAAAACAGATCCGCCGTGTTGTCGAAGGCTCAGAGCTTGTCTCAAGTGGAAGACACGTATACCAGGTCAAAGGCAATGAAAGACCCCGCCCAAAGTAGATGGACGCATACAAATCATAGTAAAGTATATGTAACCGGAGTGTATTTTGACTCTAAACGTTGAAAGCTGCAATCGACGGAGTCGCGTCTGGGTACTGGCCTTCGTAACATTTGTCAAGTTATCGCTAATTACGCTCATAGTCTTGTAAGATTTGGAATCACTTGCAGTCTGTCGATACTAGGCGACCATCGTACTCTCAAATACAATTGCTGATTCGTCTGGGAGAGTCACAACCAAAGAGTTGCTTCAAAATCGGGCCTAAATTGCGAATACATAAATTAAAAAACCACATTCCTCACTCTGAAATAAATCGGTTCTTCCAAGGACCAGGAGAAGATCTAACATCGAAGAAGACAACTGCAAATAATGCACAAGTAAGGAAACAGGATAAACCTATCACAAACAGTGAATGAGAGGAAGTCATAAAACCACAAAAGCCATGATATAGAATGGAAAGGGTTATAACGTGGAGAGCACGCGAGATCGATGACTATGAAAGGAGAGCACGAGTAGAGTATCAATGATAAAGATGAAGAGTTTATTTGCTTTATGTCATAGTTTCAGTTCTGTCAGGACTCGCCTTGCGAGCATCTGATACTGCCAGCCGTCGCCGCCTACTCGCCGAAATTGTATCCCGTGTAGCGGAAGGAATGGTACCTGAAGGAAATATGAGAAGTGTATTTGGGCTTAGCACATGATTGAACGCACTTTTACTATATTGATGTCGAAGCGCACGGAAAGGGAATTATTCCCCATGCTATCAAACACTTCCCTATCCACTTCACCCGCGGGTAATGGGCTTGGGCTTCGTGGAGGGGCGGAGGGAGTTGCACCAAAGTCTCGAGGTATAGGAGGCAAGACCTTGGCCTTCATCGAAGAAGTCGCAGATGGTGAACTCGACAAAGTAGGCGAAGCCGCCCGGTTCGCTTGATCGTCCGGGTTAACGCCGTTGACATTAATCTCTGGACCAGCGGTAGGCTGGGATGACGAGACGTTGAAGAAAGACGAAGATCCACTGCTTGCGGTTGCGGTCAACCCCGTCGCGCCCGAAGGCCGTCCTGATGGTTCCTTATCTTTATCGGCCGTGTGTTCATTCTGCTCTCGCTCCTTCGTTTTATCTCGTCTTAAGCCAAAGGATAGCTTGGATGACTTTCGGGTCATTGAGGGCCTGTTCACAGTCGGGGTAGTGCGCCCAGTGTCGCCAGAGCCAGAAGGATGGTGATGGTGGTGAGATACACGCGGAGATTCAACCACTGAAGATATGTCGATTGATGGCAAATGGATGCATTCAAATCCACCTTTGGTTTCCCGATATTGCACTTGCATCCTGTCTAAAACACGACGAAGGTCATCCTTGATCAACGGTGGAGGCTTAGTTGATGTAGTGGCCACACTAAGTTTCGTTGGTTGTTAGCGCCCGTCGACTTGGGGGATGTATGAACTGACCTGAAGAGCCCTTTCAAGAACACAGGCTTAATATCCTTGCTATCGGAGTGTTCTGTCTCCTCCCTATATAGCTCATTAGCACCATTAGCATCAACGCCACCCTCTTCCTCCTCCCTCCTCTCCGCCACCGCGTCATCCTCACCCTCCCCAGTAGTCCGAGAAAAGAACCTATCCGCCAGCGGGCGTACTCCACCTCCATATCCCGTTGATGGTCTTCGATGACGGCCAATCGTACCTTGATTACCGAGAAGAGCAGCACCAGTGCTACTCCTCCTCTCATGCCTAGTAGCGCGTCCTTGCGGATCTAATATCGTCGCTGCACGCCGATGCCCACTGGTCATAGTACCACTTCCCACAGGCTGGCTGCTAAGACTATGCATGACAGTCTTGGGTAGCGTCTTCTTGCGTATCGACCCAGCTACAGAGGCCCCATCGTCTTTAGGCGGTTCGTAAGCGGGTTTCTCCGTCTTTTCGTCCGCCTCCTCCCCCTCCTTCTTTGCTTCAACGCCCTGGTCGCCGGAAGGTCGAGGTGACATGGTCAACCCATCCAAAATCGTCCCGCGCTTGCGATCAGCCATATGTCTCCTCGTCTCATCTCCTCTCCCAACGAGCATACTCCCAAACTTCCTGACCAACGTGGCGCCCGTGGAAAGAGGAGACGATGGCATTCGATGATGCGTCGATCCACTCATTTCCTTCTCTTTGCCGGCATCTGTGTCGTTCTCCTTATCTCTCTCCTCCTCGCCCTCACCCACCTCCTCGATCTTCTCTACAAACGTTGTTGCTTCGGGACCAGCAGTTCTCGGGCCCTCACTAACGCTCCTGTCATCGTCTTCCCCCCCTCCGAACATGCCGCCCCATCCTCTCAACACGGTCGGCCGCTGGCTCAGGCTGTGACTTCGCCTATGTGTACTAGCAGGCGGAGCACGTGGCAACGTCTTCGTGCCAGCTGAACCAGCGCTCGCCGCCATCACAGTAGGCCGTGCTCCGATCTCCTGCACCTGCACTTGCTTTGGTTTGATAGTCGCACTACCAGGGGGTGAAACGGTTGGTGTAGTGCTTTGCGTAGGAGAGCCCGGTAGGACGGCAGGGCTGGGGGGAACGGGAAGCCCAGCATCTCTTGCCCTGGGTTGAGGGTGAGTCTGGAACGTTGGTGATGTTGGTGATGGTACAGGCTGGCCTGATGTGGCATCGTACGACATTCCGGAATAGTGAGACGTTTCGGGTGCAGGGAGTCGGGGTAGCGGCATGCTATAATCCGCCTTTGCACTGACGTCTGCCTTCGCAGCAGCATTTGGAGCAGAGTAGGTAGGCGCTTTGACGGTACCATTGACACCATTTGAATATGGAGGTGGTGCGGATACACCGTCGTCTGGGACTGTGGTCGCTGCTGATCCTGGCGGAGCACTGGTACTTGCGGTAGCTTCCTGGATAGATAACTGTGAGGAAGCGAAGTGTCCTGGGCCATAAACCTTCTCTCGCTCCATCTTTTCGCGGGCGAGATAGTAAATAGATATCAAAGGATGGAAACCCCGCGTAGGATCCTGGGGTTCATTGGAATATGACGAAACTAATTGATGCGAGGAATTTGGTGGGGAATTGCTGAGAGGTGATCCAGGCGGTGATGCAGCAGGCGACGAAAACAGCTTCCGCCGGTAATAATCAAACCCGGAAAACCTCTTCGACTTCTTCGGCGTCGGCGGAGCGTCGTTCTTACTATTATCAAATGAAATCGCCAGTGTCGAACTGGACAACCCTTCACCCCACCGCCCGCCCATGCTACTCCCGCTACTGTGTCCATTGAGATTCCCTAAAACACCGTGCCGACGCCGTTCCCATGCCTGTACCGCTCGTATGTAATGCTCCGACTCGAGGATCTGTACAAGTTTCCGTTCGATTTCTTCTTCGGTACCGAATTCGAAACCTTTCATCTGCTTGATCACCTGGCGATCTAGCTCGTCTGCGCGTAGAGGCTCGCGATGTACGAGGTGTGGATCGGGCGGGCCATTGAATCCCCGTGTCATCCATGGATGCGAAAGAACTTCTGATAGTGGCGCTCGTTGTTGGGGGTTCGTGACAAGCATCCGCGATAGAAGATGCTTACACTCTACCGCGACGATTTAGTATATACGCACATGAATGTCAACGACGACGTACCTGCACTCAACCAGACGGGGTACTCGACAAGCCCTCGTTTGATCTTCGCGTGCAGCGCCGGCATGCTCTGGTCATCAAACGGTACCTTCCCGCAAACCAAAACATACAGCACCACTCCGAAACTCCACACATCCACCTCCGGCCCTGTATACACTCGGGCGTTCAGTAATTCCGGGGCAGCAAAGTACAGAGATCCGCAAAACGTCGACAGTCGGGCAAGTGGGTCGTACAAATTCGACAATCCAAAGTCGATGATTTTGATGTTCCCCGTCTGCGATATCAAGATGTTTTCAATCTTTAGGTCTCGATGAACGACGCTGTTTTGATGGCAGTAGTCTAGCGCGCTACCAATCTGTCTTGCGAACTTGCGGGCCACTCGCTCGCGTAGCCGCCCGTGGCTGATGATATAGTCCAGCATCTGCCCACCGTTCACGTACTCGAACACCATGTAGTAGTGATACTGATGCACTATCAGCTCCCGCATGCCACAGATGTAAGGATGGTGCAAAAGCATGGACAAAGCGGCTTCTCGGAGCGTACGAATCTCTTTCGATGCGTCTTTCGACGCTTGTTTAGCCACCGCTTCCGGTGTTGTTCCTGGTGGAACCACTCCGTTCGCTGGTGGAGGTTGTACGCGGGGAAGGATTTTGACAGCGAGCTAAGTAGAGTTACAATCACCCGAAATATTCATCGGCTTTATGTACACACCTTTTCACCCGTAATGTTATGTGTAGCCAACTTAACTTTGCCCATGCTCCCAGCACCAAGCGTCTTGCTCAACGTGTAATCTCCCAGTATCCTCCCTGAGCTTCGTGGTTTATTTGAAGATGATGCATTGCCGTCTCGGTCTCGGTCTCGGTCTCTGTGCGACCGTCTGCTATGGCTTCCGTTCCCCGCAGGTGTGCTCGTCCCACTTTCGTCGCCCGTAGTCCCCCCACCAGTTCTGCTCTCCCGGTCGAGGGCAGCGGTATTGTAAGCCTGAGGAGGCATAGACATAGGTCTTGGTCTTTGCGAACCGTTAGTTGGTCTTGGGACCGGGGTTGGAGCTGGTGATGATGGTTGTGGTTGTTGGTAATCCTGACGTTGCTGAATTGGCATATCAAACTCGTGTCCTGGGTTCACTGTGCCTCCATGCGAGGGTGTGACTGTTCCAAGGGCCTCTTCTGCGTGATCTTCTGGTACTTTGTTCAACTGCGGCGCAAGAGAAGTTGGGTATGTGGCCATGAAACGGCTTGTTTGTTTGCTGCTGCCCTGGATTTGGGTTTGCACACAAAAAAGGAGTGAAACAAAAAGGATTTCCCGGCGTCCTTTCGTCAGCTGTTGAGCTCAGAGGATTGTGAGCTCAATCAAAGGAATTTGAGAAGTGATTCTGCGGTAGCAGATTGAGGTATTTGGAGAAACTTGGCTGTGGGAACTCGGTGGCTCAGCTCGGGCCCAAATTCGGGCTCAATCTCAAATTCAATCAACAGAAGTGGGCTATCTAACGAGGCAGAATGCTGAAAATATATTGATAGTTGCTATCGGGGCGCAAGGAAGCTTAGATCGTATGGGAATACGGGTATATTGGGCGGGGGATGATAGTATGTGGGCACAACGATGGAAGAGTATGAGCGGCGCCAATAGTATCGCCGTTCTACCCATTTGCACGCAGCCTGACGCCCTGGCCATAAGCAGAGAAAGCTACGTTAGGTGTAGTGGTGGATAATTAGGATCACAGATCGAATATCGGAAATGATACAGATCTAGCCTTGGAGCGGCATAACATATTATCAATATGAAACGGGTACAGTAGCTGCAGTAACACTCGGTATTGAAGATAGAATCGACGTAAACCGGCTACGCACCTCCGAACCGGATCGATACATAGATAATGTATCATCTTTTCTCCGATGATTGTGTGTCAACTGGTAACCACTTGACCGGATGTGAATTGTACATGGGCCATGGGGGGATCACAATCTACGTCGGAACGCGAACAGTGAGTAAACTGCGTGACGTTGGTGAGAAGAACACGTACGGCTGTAAGGACAACGACTGAAAGCCCCAAGATGGCGAATGCAACGCGCAGCGATTGAAGGGCGAAGCCAACAATAAATGAAATCACCTAGATACACAGAGAAAGCCGATCATGAGTATTGTATTCGCATTCAACGAACGCTAGAGCTCACCGTTGCACTGCTCAATACCCAATACATCAACTTTTCGACCAGTTTCTGGCCTTCAAAGTCCTAGGGAGCCCAGTCAGTAGGAGATTATATAGTTGGTTATCAAATAGTTACGATTTTGCCTTCCAGCAGCTCGTTTATGTAGGAGCTCATAGTATATGGACCAAGTTGATTGACGGGTGAGACGTGGCCACTTACTGGGAAGAGACCTATTGACTGTGAGAAAGTTATGTAAAGTTCATAAATAGAGATACCATTGACGCGTGCACACTACACTATTATAAATAGCCTACCCGTTGAGCATAGCTAACCTTCATCGTGGCACTCGTCTCCCCACCATTCAGGTCCTCATAGCCCATCTCTCCCTTCAAATTCTCATAAAACTCAGGTCCCAAACCTGCCTTCTCTCTGTCTTCCGTATTAAACGGTCCCTTCACATCGCCCCGCCATCCTCTCTTGACCTCCTCCCTGAAGGCCTGCACAGGATCCACCCCGCCCTCCTGCTCACAAACCCACGTAAACCACCTATGTCCTGAAGTGACATGTGTCACCTCATCAGCATGAATGATTTCCATAACTTGTACACTCTCCATATCGCCCGCACGGCGAAATCGATCTATGGTCCCAGGGTTCACGTCGAGTCCTCTTGCCTCATGAACAAGATGGATTATAGCTAGACGCGAACGAAGGGATTTTGACGTTATGGCAGCGGACTCCCAAAGCGATGCATGTACAGGCATGCTGCCGTAGGTTGTACCCATAGAAGACAACCGCGATGTGAGCAAACTGAAATGCTTCGACTCGTCCAGGGCCATTTTTGTGAAATCCGAGAAAAAGGCTGGAGGTAGATTGGGATGGGACGGACCAAAACGGGCCATGATGTCCCACCTATTTAGTGGATTACTACGAATTCTGTCACCCTAGGTCAACAATAACGTACGCTAAGTCGATGCTAAGCATTTTGAATAGCAGTAAGCAAGTGGGTGGCATTGGGGTAGTATGCTTACTCACGCCCACTGTTCAATATTCGCCAAAGCATGTAACATAACGGCTCTATTCTTCCTATTCTTTACCTTTCCTGGATCTACAGTTTGCTTCATGAAATTCTCGTCACGAAGAGGGATGTCAGGGGGACGAGGAGCATTCCTAGATTTATGCCCGATTGAAGTGAGTTTTCCTGTCCGAAAAAGATGCACGGCGTGTCTGGTACGTTCCACCTAGTGAATCATCCCGTCTAAATAGAATTACACACTAGATAAAGATGAATTACCTTTAATGTTGGATTCGGCGTATTCAGTATTAGCACGGCCCAATCCATCAACGTCTTTGGTGCATTTTCGAGAGGTACGACAGGTTCATCTGGATTCCATATTTCTGGGCTCGTAGTTTTGATAGGCGAACATGAGGGTGGGGGATCAGCAAAGTCTGATTCAGGCGTCAGTCCTGTCCTACGAGAGTGAGGAACTGGATGGAGAGTCATATATCATACCTTCTGATACAGGACGCAGCTCGACAACCCGCCAGTTATAACCGTCTTCGGGAGTTTCAATCCAAACTTTATCTATGCCGTCCGTAGGATCGGGACGAACTTCCACAGCGTACGTACACGTTTTCAACCCAGTTTCGCTTTTCCCCGTACGCAAATCAAAATCATACCTCTCAAGGTAAGGATAATAATCAGTACTACATACGAATAACACTGCGTACTATGATTGAAAATCACTCACCCATGCCATGGACAAACTGCCACGACGCTCGTTTCACACTCTTCTATCTCTGCATGTGACATCTCCGCACCAAGATGCGGGCAAGTTGATTCCATAACGTATATCTGTTTATACATAAGCTTCTGCACATCATCGTTCCCATCCAAAGGCTGCTCTGCAGAATCGATTTGAGAAGAGGCAGGGGCGAGGCGAAATAGAATTAGCGAGTGGTAGGTCCCCTCAGCCGAACGGAGTGTTATGAAGAAGCGAAAGTGAGTAAGAAGCTGTTGGAACGGACATAATCTATCATGATGTGATTAATCAGTATACTGTTCCGATCAGAATGAAGAAGATTGTCACTCGAGGAATGTCATTCCGATCTTCTCAAAAGAAAAACGGCCTACTGGTAAGCCAAAGCTAGTAGTGGTCAACCGCGCTGCCCTCGAAAAGCAAGCAACTGTCGTGTCGTGATCAAGAGGTGGGATAGGGGCTAAATCGAGCGCTTATGGAAAAAAGTATACAAAAAGGCGGTCCGGAAGACAAGGGGATGTGAGTGTAGTTGTAACACAATAAAAGTGTATCTGTCAGCATCATCTAGTTCAAGGGCAGATACTGGGCAGGAGAACGTCTTTTGGTTCAGTTTCTACTTTGGATAAGTTGCTATGATCGCGTTTCCTTAGGCCTGAAGTTGTAGCAAGACAGGGTGGTCCTTTAGGCTTTTATTGTGTAGACAATAGTTGAATAGATAATAGAAGGGAATAAAGAAAGAGATGGAACTAACCTCTAGGTCTAGGAAAGTCCCACTCTCAAAGACGCTATTTTAACTGACTCCATGCAAGTCGTCCATGAAACCCGATAGTTCCAATCAGGTCAAGATTGCATTAGCAGCCTATCCCAGCATTGCCTTACTTTAAGTTGAGAATGCTCAAGTTGAATCATAGGGGCTTGGCGGAAGCTTGAGCCCGGTACAGGGACATCAATACACACGACCACATAAGGCTCGAATTCAGCTCACGACCCTTTTGCTGCCTTCGACGTTCATCCATTCTTATCTCGAAAAAAATCCTTCATGTGCTCTTTTGCATAGTTCGCTCGTTAATTATCTTCTTTTCGAAAGCAAAAATCTGCAAATCATGACAGACCTCACAGTCCTCATCGCACCGAACAGCCTTTACCCGGTCTCCAAATCAGCTTTTACTTTTGGGCTTACGACGGGGAGAGGACGAAGTCCAGGACCATTGAGTCGTCCGGTGATGGTGACTTTGGAGTCTGATATAGATTATAGCCCAGAAAATGCAGAGCCAAATTTTGGCCAGCCACCAGTCGCGGCACCTTCACCGAGAGGTCTACCTCAGGATTCAAGTCTACTCTCACCACCCATCAACACTTGGCGAGCGCCTCGACCTCGACCGCGACATAGGCCTACTAGATCGCGTAGTGCACCGCCGGGGCTGATAATATCTCAAGAACCGCCAGCAGCTGAAGGCGAGAAACGAGCATTCGACGATCTTACGACCCCACCGTTTACGGCACCAGTACAATCGTTTCCTCCACGCCCACGTCGCCAGTCATCGTTTGCGAGACCCAGAGGAGGAGGAGAATTAGTCAAACCACCTCCGCCTTTGTGTAAGTTGTTGAACATGACCATTGGTATCGCGGTTGTTGACGGTTATATTCTATAAGTACGTCCAACGACATTTTGGCGCAAGACAAGACGTTCTGGTGTGACAGGCGCATCCTATTCCCCATCGTCACACCTTGTCAGACGTTCAACGTTTATTGCGGCAGGCCTTGATTTTGACGCCCCTGTACACGATCTTTCAGCGTTCGGTGTTGAAAGCCGTGTTGGCTTTATCCTACTCCCGCCTAATCAAATCATCTAATCAGCACTCATTCCAAACCATCCTACGACCACACTATATCGTTTCTCAGGACGACAATGATACTCGAACAAATTGTATATCACACAAGCTGCATTCTCTTGCTGACAGCTCGACTCGCCAAGGCGACCTCGTCCCCGCCGAGCGAATCGCAAGAAGAGATATCCTGTACTTCTTCCTGCTCGGAAACGATGTACATACAGGAACCTCGTGCACACTGGGAACGTCAATATGCACCAGCAGTGCCGTTTGCTTGGGACCCTACCACGACAAGCTCTTTCAATTGGTGGCCATATCCACCTGGAGGAGTGGGCACCACAACCACCTCGAATAACATACCCGCCTATCCCGTGACCACAACTACATCACCTATGGCGGCACCCGCATTTACTCCGAACTCCCTCATCTTCTCCATGCCCTCTCCTGCCACAATGTCTCTCCCGAGTGAGCCGATTCTAGCATCATCCTCGGCCTTATCTACTACTTCTTCGCCCGTGTCCGCATCTGAATCCGAAAGTACATCCTCCCCTACATCGTCCGGATCTTCCGCAGAATCGCAATCCTTAATCCAAATCTCTGCTTTACCACCACTCCCCAGCTCTTCACCTACTCCTCATACATATCCCAAGCTCAAACCGAATAACCTCAGCGTCAAAGGGTATCGTACCAAAGTGGTCCTTATCTGCGTCTGTGCAGTTATTGGATTAATTGCCGGTTCTATGATTGCATGGTTTTGCTTTGGGTTTTGCATGGCGCGAAGGAGACGTAAGGGCGGACTCTGGAAGAGAAAACGTGAGGAGCTGCAAGCAGGACCTGCATATGCTTGGGACGAAAATACTACGGAGAACGTCATGGTAGATCAGGAGAAATGCGTTGGAGCGGAGAATGATACAGACGGACACATTGAGCGCGATCAGATTGTCGATAGGCAATCTGCGTTTAGCTGGGACATACCTACCGCCCCTCAGAGAATGGAAGAGCTTCAAGAAGAACGACAAGGGTTCCTCGCACCTCTTGTGATCGCGAAATCGGGCCGACCTGCTCGTAAACAAACATACAAATCGACCCGCTCCGCTATGCGTAGGAATACGACCAAGTCGGTTTATAGCACCATCAGCGGCTACGCTGCCTCGCCCGATCCAATGTCCCTTCTTTCAGATCCAGAGGAGGAAGAAGAAGACGATGAGCAGATCCGGATTAGGAAAAAGAAGCCCTATGAAAGCCTGAGGAAAGGCAGCAAGACTATCCGGCGAGAATTGTTGGAGCGCGTAAGAGGTGTTTCGGGGTCGTCGATTAGGGCGGGAGATGGTCCACGTATGGGAAGCGATAGGACAGCTAGCACGAGAAGACGAGTTAGTCGTGGTCACGCACGAGTTGATTCTGATGTCTTTGTTGATGACGGGAGGGTTAACAACGGGAATCAAGATGTTGATCAGGCAGAAGATGAGACGCAATGGGTCGAGGGTAGCGGCTTTCGTATTGTGGAAGAAGAGATAAAATCAATGTGGAACGCTGTTGGGGATTGGGCGGTTCGTAGTCGTAGTGGCGATGGCAGTGGCAGTGACCCGACTACCCAAGTGCAGGACAAGGAGCACAAGAGCATTTTTGCAAACTGGCTCGGTCCGACTGAAGATCGATATACGCCTCTCCCTACGCGCTCCAGCCCAACCAAGACTAGGCCTACGTCGAACGGTGGCCAGGCTGGCAGAACACGAGTCAATCGTCAAGGAAGTCGCCCCACTCGCCAGAATGTTGGAGGAAGGCTGGAAAGATCTGGGTTACCTCGCGTTGATTCGTCCGTCCTCCCACAAAGCCCTCCTCAGATTATGTCACCTTCGATGGCGAGCCAGTTATTCTTTACGCCTCAGATACCTCAAGGGGTGATGGAGCCGGTCAATAATGGAGGGGGGGCGTCTCGGAAGAGATGATCGGAAGGGCTATTTTTGCCCAGGGTGTCACATCCAGAAGATGTTTAGTAGTTTGGTCAGTCTGTATCTATGCATTGAGTGAGTACTAGCGACATAACCTATCTTCATATTCAACATGGAAATTTTGGGTGTTTATCATACTCATCCAAAGTACCCATCAGAGTATCGTTAGTTGATCAACTTTCTGTGATTTCTCTGATGCTGAGTTTTTACAACCCGACATCGCGACAACAGGTTGCCCGAATGTTCGCAAGGCCTCTATCAACGGCCGGAGGAACAACTATCACCTATCAGAGATGCCACTTGTCAACATTCCATGTATATCCTCGCTAACATTTAGCCGACACTTCATCATGCGTTCTCAGACAGATATGCTGAAGTCTATCAACGTTAAATAAGGTGAGACGTATGCTCTAACCATCTGCCAACGTCGACCCATGGTCGCTGCTACACTCGTTTCCTTCGTTCCTTCACCATCCCACTCGCTTCCCCTGGTTCCTTCTTAAAATCTGCTGAGCATTCCCTTGTTGGTGTGGCGCAGGCATAGGCTATTGCAACGAGAGGAAGATGGCTTATGCTGATCGTGACCAAGATGTGGCTGGGCCGAGCCGAAGCCTAAGCTTCGGGTCCCCCCAGAGTCAGCGTCGAATAATAGGTAGCCCATATTCTTATTCACAATCTCCTCCATGGACGCGAGAACAACCACTCCCCCCACCCTCGTCGGAAGAATCTACGTACACCCCTACCTCACCTTGGGCGACGAATAGTCGTCCACCTCTCAACCCACTCAACAACCCATTAATCCAACCAATTTCGCGATTTTCCCTCGACACTCAGCCCGCACTCGCATCTCAGCCCCATCAAAGACTATACTCTGACTACACCGCCGTACCCGTGCATAGTTACGACCAGGCGGACACTCCTCCGACTCAAATCGCACGTCCACGCTTAAACAGTTCTACCGCGCGCCGAAAATGGTGGAAATACGTGCCTATAATACTGCTGGATATAGTAATAGCAGTTACCGTGGTTTGTCTTGCGGGCCTTTTGTCCATGTTGGTTGGACACCTTATCTTTCGAGTGGCTACACGTCCTTCACCCGCCGAAAATTCCTCCGATGCACCAAATCATGGTCCATATGATAGCCCCATCATCCCATCCATACAGGCAGGGGTACTTGGCGGTGCAGTCCTATCACTTCCAATCGCAATAACGGTCAAGTTATTATTCCCTCCTCGAGATGATACGCCATCTCCTACAGCCGACGACGACTTCGTTCATTTTGATAGCTACGATGGGCAACACCCTCGCGGTAGGGGTAGCCGCGCTGCTACCAACTCTGGGAGGGGCGGTGTACGAGAAACAACGCTTACTCGCTACCAAGCCCACAAGGTTTTCGCGCTGCTATTCTGCGAATGCGTTGGCGTTGCAGCTGGCCCTATCGGTGTATTGCTCCTGAGAGAGTGCTACGCAGGTCATGCAGACTGGGATCCCCACGCAGCCGTCCGACTGCTTGATCCACTTCATGCTGTGCAAGCGGGGGCAGTAGGAGGAGCCATCATCGGACCTAGTATAATATTTCTAGTTTGGCTCGCTTGGAAAATATGGACAGAATGTTTTATGCCTCAGGACATCCGCGACGATAGAACAATAAATGGACACAGGAGATCATGGTATTTTTAGTGGAATTTGTTCATTCACTTGTCTTTGGAACAATGCTATTATTTCGGTCTCTCCTGTACAATATACCGTTGGATATTCTCTACTGTAATCAAATCGTTATCCGACAGTGAAAACGTAGGCTAGGCATAGCGATTGATCGTGTATGCACTCATCAAAAATCTGAATGCATCGATTATATGGACTATTCGATCCCCATTATCCAACTTTCGTCGTATCCGACACGACCTCCAGTTCTTTCCCTGATATAACGTTTGATTCCATTGATGTCTTTCTTCTTTTCCATCCCTGAATCTCCGCCCTGATATATTCGCTTGCCGGAGCAGCGCAATATATATAGAAGAAAAGGAAAAGCACCAAGAATAGCGGAAGTATTCCGAACAAAGACGTGATAGCCCACTTCCACGGGGTAAATGATACATCAAACGCAACCTGTAGCGTCGTTATGACGTTGGTAAACCGACAGCCTCGCGATGCTAAGAATGGTATACCTCTGACAAGCCCTTTGAATTATAATAGCATGCGGTCGTTGAATTCGTCAAGTGAGATAAGTAGAATGATTCAGCTTTCGATTGACTCTTCTTGAAGTCTTCATGGTATGTGGTATCATGGGGCTCGTTACGCAGTTTGCCGGCGTAAAACGTTACCGAAAGATCAACATCGTAACAGATTGGACATTCGATTGTGCAATAGTGATTGTTGACGCTTTGACAACAATAACACCCACAACTGGATACAAGGCGGATGCAGGTTGAGACAGAGGTCGAGACGGTGAAGTGGGATGGCGCTCACGGATACGATGTACACGTTGTTGAACAAGATGGAGGGTTCCCGGAGCAACTATAATCCAGTTGTGCGTCAGAAGAGTGTCTAATTGGTGAACCAGTTTTCCGGACCTGGTAGAACATGACGTACATGTATTGCAGCATTCACTGCAGCAGTAAGAGCTACAGCAAGGAAGGGTGAGCATAACTCAAATAGAAATCGAGCTATATTAACCCATCACTACAAGGTTGTCCAGGTGCGGTCGGACATGTTGAGCTGTTCGCAGCGCACTGAGATGGACTAAAACCATCATCGACAAACGACACTTGGGCTGGGCATGACGGCGATCCACTCGGCGCTTCCGCACAACCATGCGTACAACGTGTCTCACAACAGTATCGTGTATCAATTCGGGAATCAAGAATATGGCATTTAGTCAATGGCCACCCGTGACGAACAATTTCTGTATTAAGGGTGATATCAATTGCGGCCATTTTAGAGACTCTGGCGGATTGGGTAACGGAGGAAGGAGTGCGTACCAGGGTAGTTCAATCCAAAGAACAATCCAAAGAATAATCCAAGCGAAGGGGGTAGAAGGCAAAGCCCCCATTTGGCGGATCTCCTCATTGATGTGTTGTTAGTGGGTGGGTGGTCGTATTCATCCTATCAGTCGTATTTATCTCATCGAAGGCTGTTAATATGGAGCTTGAGCCCCTGGATGAATATTTCGGACCCTAACTATGGCGGGCTTTGCAATGTACTTGTGTTTTCCCTGTGCAAGCTGTAGATGGTTATCAAGATGAATTGAGGCTGTGTCTCTGGTTAGTCGAAGGGTTTGGCTTTTCACCACTTGCATTGCCTTCAGGGTGCACTTTCTAACTCACCTACACCGCGTTTAGTGACGGTTTTGGAACAATCGCAGAAGATAATCAAGTCCCCCAATAACCCATGATAGTACAAAGACCTAACACAGAACTAAGCTGCTACATCCGAATCAATTGACTTTGGTGATTTCGGATGCTTTGTCCTTATCCTCCTCGTTTTCCCATTGTTGCGTCGACCGTGTTGATGGCTGGCAACGTCGCGCAAGAATCCAGCGTTTGGCGGGGAGGATACCGTATATCAACACAAAAAGGCCCAGATTAAGGAAAAGTGGCAGGAATCCGAATAGAGTTACAACTGCCCATTTCCACGGCGTAAAAGCAACATCGAAAGAGATCTAACGTATGAATTGAAGTGGATAATCGCCGTGTATGAGTAAAGTTGCTTACTTCGTTCAACGTTTTGGGGTTATAGTAGCACGAAGAAGTCGAATTGATAGGATGGTTATCATAGAAGGCTTGGGCACGAGATTGGTCCTTGCTAAAATCCTGGTGGTATGTGGTGTTATGTGGATTATTGCGCAAGCGCCCCGAGTAGAATGTCACCGTAAGATCAACAAAGAAGCAGGCGGGGCACGAAATTGTACAAGCTCGTCGATTGGTGCTCGAACAGCATCTACAGTTGCATCTACAGTGAACGTGAGAAGGGAGCTCTGAATCACCTCGGAAGGAACTCACGAATAGGTGGAGCATGATTGAGAACAGGTCGGCGGATTGCTCGAGCAGCTTTTATGTGATCAGATCGAGACATAAGTGCCATGAGCGCTGAAAATACCTATTCGTACATGACTGGCATGTATCACAGCAATTTGAGCAACAGTAATAACTGTAGAGAAAATCGTTAAGGAAATGAGGAAGTAAATTGATAGACGGCGAACATACCCTCCATCACATATTTGTCCAATTCCTGGGGGACAAGCTGAGCTATCGTTTGCGCATCTGCTTGGACTATAACCATTATTAAACGATGAGATTTGAGCCGAACAACTCGGCGATCCAACAGAGGCACTTGTGCAACCCAGATTGCAATGGCGTTCGCAGCAGTAACGAGAATCGATGTGTGCGTCCAGGATATCGCACTTAGTCAAAGGCCATCCATGGCGAACGATTTCTGGATCATCCGCAATGAGTTCCGAGTAGGCGAAGAAAGGAAGAAACCCTACCTGGATAGGACACTCCAAAGAAAAGGCCAAAAAACAGACCGAGCGATATGGGCAAGAGAAATAGCCCGTATTTGACGGGTTGTCGCATGGGCTGAAGCAGTAGGAGTTGATTGAACTTTCAGACATTGCGCCTTTATGTAACTTTACAGCCCTGTATCTGAAGCGGGGAGGCTGTTCGTCGATCGCGCACAGACCATGCAAGTTTACGCCCCTGCCAAGGCTTACAAGCTATCCCAAACCTTAGACCTTAGGATTCAACTAATCACAGAGATTGGCCCATTCAAATCAAAACTTGAGGAGAAAAGGACATTCGAAATCGATTACCGACTGCGGAAATAAATGACCTGAGCGTGACAGAGCATAGTAAGAATTATTAAACTTATTTCCAGGCATTGTTTGGTGCGGTTTGCCACGACGGACCCAGTTCTAGTGATCGAAGCTTCCCGCATAGGAGTTCAAAAAGAGAACTTTCATTCAATAGGAGAGAAATGACTGCTATTGAATATTTGAAGAGTCAGGTGAATTTCTCGCTTCCACATGCCCTCACTTAGTTAACTCTAAGATGCCTCCTTACCTCTACGCATCAGTGGTTAGACCCATCAGGCGAGTGAAATTTATCTACCCATGCCACTCAGTCCGCCTGCCTCGGATTGAATTAGAATTGGATATGTTGTACTTTGCGGCATGGGGCCAGTTCTCGCGGCTCTGTATCCTCACTTCCACAAAGGATGGCTACGAACACTGAAGATGTTCTCCAAAGGAAGTCATTGGATGGCTCAGAGAAGGTCAACGAAAAGATCGAGGTCGACTCGGTAGATATCGCTCTTGCAGACGAGGCGCTACGATTGGTTAGGACCGAACGCACCGAACGGTTCAGTGACGAATATAACCTTCAACTGCGAAGGAAATTAGTTAGTTTCTGGCTATGCTGGCGAGGACTCTGAGCGCTTACAGGATTGAAGGATAGATGCATTCCTCCCATCTGCGCTGCCGTGTATTTCACCCAATTCCTGTGTGTCGACGCCCCCAACTCACGTTGCTACTTTATATTTATTTCCTTACCACGCAGCGACAAGACCTCCTTGAACTACGCTAGGTGCATTTCGTCCTTTCAGCAGGCTTTCCGTGAAGCTAACGCGATACAGCATTATGGGACTGTCCATTACGGGCCAGGTAGACAACAAATAACTATCCGAATGTGTCTACTCATCTTGATAATCAAGAACTATAATCTGGTGTCCATGGCATTCTTTCTCGGTAATGATATACTGCCTATCGTATTTCACGGCACTTAACACAGGATTTGGTCTATCAGGCTTCTTGGTCTTTGAGTTTCTAACAGCGTATATTTCCCAGAAACTGAGGTTGGCTAAATATCTCGGTGGGCGTCTTGAACACGAATGAGCTCGTATAGATATCCATTAACCTTGGTTCAGGAGCGAATATTGTGATATGGGGCGCAGTTCTCATGCTCCATGCGGTGGGGACATCTTTTGGTGCTTTCTTCGCTTTGCGATTCATCCTCGGTTAGCCGTCCGTGTAGAGCTTGATTAGTCTCTCATAGCTTGACAGGAATGTGCGAGAGCTGCGTTGCACCGATTCTCATCTTGATCATCTCCATGTTTTACAAGAAGAATGAGCAGGTCGGTCATACTTAAGTTTCAAACGCAATGCTTCTTGACTAGCTGGCTAAGGGCACACGTATCGCCTGGTTTTATATCATGGTATGACGATACATCCATGCCGACTCTCCTGTGTTCATGAGTTTTCACACAAGAATGGTGTCACTCAAATATTCGGAGGCTTCGTTGCATATGTAAGCCGTCCACAAAAATCCCCTTTATTGACTTCACGATACCGTAACTAGGGGATTTCTTTCTATGACGGGAGCGTATTAGCGCCCTATAAAATCATCTATCTTCTCCTCGGGGGGCTCGCTATTTTGGTTGGGATTTGCGTCCTAATATGGTTTCCAGACTCCCCTGTCCATGCCAACATGTTGACCAAAGAAGAGAAGATAGCCGCTTTGGAACGAGTCCGCGATGACCAGGTCGGGACAGAGAACAAGAAACTCAAGAAGGAGCAAGTGTTTGAGACCCTCGTTGACATAAGAACCTGGCTGATCATCATCCTCGTCCTGTTGGGTATGTCGTTATTTATTCCTATTACACGTTCCGCTGACAGCGAACTGACCTGCAAGAGTTCAGGAAGTATTCCGAATGGCGGTATTAGCAACTGTGCGGTTTTTTCTCAGTATTCCAGAGTCACCACTTACGAGATGATTCATATAGTCAGCAACATAATTATCAGAAACTTTGGTTATACGTCGGTCTGCTCCGATGGCGTTCTCAGCCAGCGCTGACACGAATATCCAGATCCAAGCAAGCGCTGATCTTGTCTACACCTGGAGGGGCGATTCTCGTGTTCATGACCCTGTTCTGTGGCTGGTATTCGGATAAGAAGGGCGAAAGAATGACCCCAATTGTTATTTCGCTGGTCCCTACTATCCTTGGTTCAGGTGATAGTCGTCCTTGTTCAGGAACTCACTGCCTAGCTGACTGTCGTTATGATAGCACTGTTGATTGGCTTCAACGGCTCAGGACATAAGGGCCTTTTGCTTTTCGGTGATAGTATTTTTGCGCTTTCGAGTTGTAATATTGATCAATATCACAGGTATCTATTTGTGTTCATCCTTTGGCAGCGCATTATCGACCATCTATGCCTACATTGCTTCGAATACCAGCGGTCATACCAAGAAAGTCACCATCAACGCGTTGGTAATGACCGCATACTCCATCGGCAACATCGTCGGGACAGAAATCTTTCAGCCCAAAGATGCACCCGATTATATCCCAGGCAAAATAGCCATCATGACGCTGCTCACTATCATGCTGGTCACCTCGCTCCTCTTACGCTGGGTAAACATTCGCTTAAATAAGAAGAAGCGGGCTAAGTTGGCGGAATTGAAGGAAAGAAATGGTTGGTCCGATGATGATGTTCAGAAGGAACGTGAACGACATGCCTTTATGGATCTGACTGACAAGCAGTGTGTTCACCATCCTCTCGTGATGAAGTCCATTTCACTGACTATCCACTCAGAAATCCATACTTCGTTTATACCGCGTGATATGAGGAGCAAATACATCGAGTTTTTGCCTTGGTATGCAGTATCTAACCATCGGTGTATTGTGGTGTGATCATGCAGAAGATACCCGAAAATAACACACCGGGTTTGAGCCGGGTATGAAGTTGAATCTTTGAGGGCCAGGCTAGGTAAAATCAAGGGTGCAATGCATTGACTATGTACGTATATAGGTTGCTCCATAACTAGTGTTTCTTTCCCTGACCAGGCGTTGTATCTCCTCCCTATATCGCTTTCTGTTCATTCTTCCACGAATATGGTGATAGCACATGCACAAAAACAACGGCAGAGTCACCAATAATGGCAATATTCCGAATAGAGACGTAGCAGCCCATTTCCATGGTGTGAATGACACATCGAAAGCCACCTGTAACATTACAGGACGCTGGGAAATGATTTGTTCACGATGCTCTGAGAAATACGCACCCCTGTAAATCCCTTTGGGTTATAATGGCATGGGGCCATTGTATTAGCTAAGTGAGCTTGATGAAATGCTTCGGCTTTCATTTCATCCTTCTTGAAATCTTGGTAATATGCTACGTTGTAAGGCTCTTTGCGTATCCTTCTAGCGAAAAAAGTTATGGAGATGTTGACGTCGTAACAGGTTGGACATTCGATGGTACAATAACGTTCGGAGATCTCGGAGCAACAATAGCACGCGCAGCTGAATGGTACACATATTGAGTGGTTGAGGGTGATCCCGGAGGGTGCACACAAACGGGAATGAGAAACACGTCTTGACACATGATGGAGGGTCTCCGGAGCATCTATCATCCAAACTATGTTCAGAGGGCCACCAGGTAGTATATCCAGTATTTGCTGACCTCTCAGAGCAAGATTCACATGTTTTACAACATTCGTCGCAGCAATACGGACTGCAGATAGAGTGGTCAGTGTGAAGCGTGAGATCACAGTAGTACAATTGATGCGTACCCATCACTGCAAGGTTGGCCAGGCGCAGTTGGGTAAGCTGAGCTATTCGTAGCGCACTGAGATGGACTGAAACCATGGTGGACAAACGAAATCTGTGCTGCACATGATGGTGATCCGCTTGGTGCTGCCCCACATCCGTGATCACAATGCGTCTCGCAACAGTATCGCGTGGTAACTTGAGAATCAAGAATATGGCATTGAGTTAATGGCCATCCATGACGAACGATTTCTGCAGTAAAGACCAAAGTAAGTTAAATGCGATGAGCAGAAAAAGAGAACCCAAGTACCTGGATAGTTCAATCCGAAGAAAAGACCAAAGGATAACGCTAATGAAGGTAACAGAAGGTAAAACGTCCACTTGAGGTATATTTTCATTGAAGACGGCTGCTGGGCTAGTGCAATATCCTGTTGGTAGTTAGCTAAGTCGTTCTACATCCTCATTCCCACTGAGAGCTGTTAAGAGCGTCTGTGGTAGCCGCTAGGATCATGAGTTCTTCCCTATTCGTCTGAGCTGTGATAATAACAAAAGATGGACGCCAATGTCCCCATCAGCAAATCGATACTAATCCACTCACCGCACTATGATGTACATACCACCATGGCGTGTACGGGTAGTCCGACTAAAGCCCTGACACGATAGGCTCGTTACAAAACCCCTAGTATGACAGTCGTGACTGTTAACTACTTCGTTAACCATTACTGATCACGAAATTTAAGTCAGGTAACAAACTGGGACTTTGTCACTGTCCAGTGTCAGCGTCCGAGAGGACAATTTTTGGATGTAAAAGAGTGTTCCCACAGTCAGGATTACTGATTGATCGTGGGAGAATAAGAGACCTGAGACGGGTCACGCTAGTACCGATTACCAGACCGGCCCACCTGAAGGCTGGGCGGTGAGGCACCGATATTACTTACCCTCATTGCTTTTGTGGGTTTGACCTTCAGAGAAGCGTCCCTCGCTATTGTCAAACGACTGATCTTGAGATGAGTAGAGGTGCTAGTTACCAGCTCCCCGATCTCCCCTCTCTCGTCCGAGACTTCGATTTGCGTACAAATCCCCATTGTCATCAAGTCTCTCTCGCTTCAGAGAACTGGTTCCTAAACTTTCATCACCTTGAAGAACCTATCCTCGACGATGAACGAGACGAGCCACGTTTACGTGGCATGAAAGCAGGTCTTCTCGCAGCGCTCTGTTTCCCTACATGCGATGCACCACAATTAAGACTGATGGCTGATTTCATGACTGCAATTTTATGTATCCATGTACGCCTTGCGAAAGCTCACCATATGAAAGATTGTGGCTGGCTTAACTCAGAGTTGGACCTGGATACAACCAGTAGCTCAGGTTGGGACGTACTAGATAGAAATATCCTCCTCGCGCCGTGAGCACCTTTCCTTCATCTCGCTCGATCTAATCATCCATGTAGACTGGTAC
Organism: Pleurotus tuber-regium; assembly: GCA_014058305.1. Taxonomy (NCBI): domain Eukaryota; kingdom Fungi; phylum Basidiomycota; class Agaricomycetes; order Agaricales; family Pleurotaceae; genus Pleurotus; species Pleurotus tuber-regium. Next base: position 259,794 of record JACFYU010000029.1, on the reverse strand, counting down.
TGCAGCTGAAGCGTTTGTCCATCCATGCTTCATCAGAATGGTCTGGTCGGTTCGCCAATTCGGTGCTTGGGTTCCGTCAAGCCCAACAACAGCTGATACTTTCTCGGAACGCTCATCAGGACGATATTGAGGCTTACGTCGGTTTACGCGTAGATGCCAGTGGACTACGGATAATGCTGGAGCTAACGGAGATCGTCAAGGAGCTTAAGCTACCCTCCAACAGCAGGCTCCTTGAACTTCATACACGGAGTGCATTGAACATCATGATCTGGTCATCAGTGGGTGTTATATTACTTTACGCGTTCTTTTTTTAATGCGACGACATAAGGAAATGGTCTCATACAGCCTATACAGCTCAGCGAACAACGATCTAAACGCAGTATCCTTGACAATGTCGCTTAAGGAAATTGCACTTCAGGGCGCTCTCAAAGTCTGCATGGCACGATTGAAGGAACACGTTACAGATTTCCGCAACATCGAGCGTGCTATCCTCAGCGAACTCTCCGGACCGCCTCCGCGTGCACCCCCACCCCCGTCTCGTTCGCACGGTCCGTCCAACTCGATCTGGAACCTGCTCGCTTTCACACGAACGCCACCCCCGCCTGCTACGGGAATCGAAGAAAGACCACCACTACCAATGCTCGATGCAGAGGGATGGGATGAAGATACGAAGGAGGATGTAAGGTCATATGTGGGTGGACTGAAGGACTGTGTTGTTGGGTATATCAACTGGATGTATGAAACAGAGATTTATTTTGGAAAGCTGGGAGAGGAGGTAAGGGCGACTGGGTGGACGTTCCTACCGTCCCCCGCGTCGTAAATCATCTACGGACGATAATCACACATTAGATCATAGATACTACAACCACTGGAGTGTATATTAGTTGCTTCATGAGCTTAACCAAGTAGCCACAACGAAAGTCTGCTTGAGGACGTACCGAGGAGATTGAAAGGGAGCATGATCAGAGGCGGGTGTCGAAGAAATTGCCAGGCGGCAAATCATTTCTTTTCGCTGAGGACTTGTCTGCTGTTGGGTTAGAAGTCGTTGCTCTGCATTCGACTCGTACCAAAATACTTAAGAATAATGAACACTAATCAGCTCCAGATTCTGCGCTTCGCCAACGACGAACCAGCGGATGTGCACCCTCAGATTCAAAGTTCGGCGGCTCAGTTCAGATCCTCTCGAAATGCGACATCAACTGTCATTCTAAGGGAAACAGTCGAAATCGACTGGGTCGATAAGCATCGATTAGACGACGAGGAAATCCATCTTCAGCTAAGGCAATATCCTACATATCTCCATGTTTCTCCGTTTCTCCAGGCTCCATGACATCAATACCCATCTCCTCAGCTATAAAAGAAGTAAGCATAAGCGTCGTATACAACACTCAACATCAAAACCCGAAATCATACCAGCAATCTGTCTTACAGGACCAGTGAACCATGTTCGCGCACTGATCAACCAAAATCCCAAGCTATATGTAATGACGATGCCCACGGCGACGATGGCATAATTGAGAGTTTGCGAGTTCACGGGCTTTGAACAAATGTAAACATAAGTGTGGAATTACGGACAAGGGGATCGAACAGGTAAAGGAGGAATAAGACTCACGTTTACTTGTGGTAGGACGAACGCTATCGAAATAAAGATGATCCACAACACAGCAGCGATAGCTACTGGGTACGAAAACGCTCCTAGATGGAATGGCCCTTTCTTAAACTGATTTCGGCAGATTACTCTAAGCGCGATAGGAATGCCTAGTATGGGCTTAAGGAATAGGAGCAGCGATACATCTTGAGGATTGGCTCACCATAAGAGATATACAAGCCAATAGTTGCAATACTCGTAGCCGCGGAAAACGCAACCGAACTTCCAAGACTTGGTAGACCCAAGATGAAGCTCAACGTGCAAGCAAGCCATACTGTCAAATGACAAACGGGCGAACGTGCCGAGGGAAATAAATGAGTTGAAAAGGTTAGAGGGTGGTAGAATCACCTGTACGGATGGGGGACTTCCACTGTGTATTGACCTTGCTGAAGAATTGGTGTCCAGGGATACCACCATCGCGAGCAAATGCATACATCATCCGTGAATTGGACGTGACTGAGAAAGTGCTGGACCAAACGTTCTGGTGTCGATTAGTGGGAAACCATGTTATTGAGAGGAAGCATACCCGCAGAAATACATTGCTCCAATGACAATGACCTACATAGATACAAGGATGTTATCACCAGGCATTCGCAAAGTAGACGGCAATGCTAGACAACACACCATAAGGACGATGGCGCCATTTTCGCCGACGGTATCTAGGAAAATCTGAGCTACTGGTTGGCCAGTCGCGGAGTTTAGCGTCCCATCCAGATCTTGGATGGAGAATAAAAGTCCCAGAAGAAGGAACCATCCCAATAGAGCGGACACTCCGATGGCCATCACGATACCGATAGACCCTGACATCGCAGCATTGTGTGTTTCTTCCGTCATCTTACAGCATTAAGCATTAGACAAAACTATCATCCATACGGATAGGAAATATCTCACATGTGCACTTGCATCGAATCCTGTTACGAGTCAACGAACATTCTTATCCTGGATTTCGCAGAGATCGTACCTGTGAGTGTATACTGGGCCATGAGAATCCCAATTACTACTAAGTATGCTTGGCTTGCCCGGTCGCCCCAACCTACGCCATCTGCACCAGTTCCATCTATTAACGTTCGGAACACGAATTTTCCGGATTGATGAGTGGGTGCTTTGGCTAAAATTGCTACGACAAGGGAGAATGTCCCAATAGCATGCCACCAGACGGAGATGTTATTTAGGTATTTGAGAAGTCGTACGCCGAATGTGTTGATAATGCCTATATAACAGATAAGTATCGAATAGCCTCGTCAAAACGCAGGATAAACCTTGTGTGACTAAAACGGCAGCGTAAATCCCGATTGTCGTCTTCTCGTTTGGCTGAAAGGACGTCTTCAATTCGCAGGCGGTTGATACAAACGTTGCACACGCGAAACTGATAACACAGAAAGCTGAGTTGAGGAATGGAAAGATGGATAATGAAAGGTTTTACCTGATTCCCGTGGTCACCGCGACTTGGCCGAGAAGGTTAAACCAGCCTGTTATCCATGAAGCAAATGGTGCTTGCTCAGGCTTGGATAACATAGCCGCCCAGAAATATGGACCGCCGGATGTTGGGTGCGCACTTTTGTATACGTTAGCGCGGTCACTGCGATGTTATTCAGGGAAGAGTACCTGCAAACCTCTGTCGAAATGAGCTACTATCAAATGTGGTATCACGAATACTCACCAGCCATGGCTAATCCAACTAACATGGTCGCACAAGCTGTTCATGATAAGGAAGTGTATTTTGTTGCTTTGCTCAGATAATAACTCACAGACGACAACCCAGCCCCACACCATTACGGCTGGCCCTCCGGTATTCTATATAGAGTCACGAGAGTTGAAACATAGGACGAGGGGTTTGCACTCACAAGACCGTATAAAAACAGCGAAGGGATCCCGGTAATAACACTAATAATCGAAAACGATACTCCAAAATTCTATATTTGCTTCAGCAAACCGAAACGCAGAGTAGCGTGCATACCGACCTGTAATAAGCTCAACTCTCGCCTAGAGAAGAGATCTCAACCACCACAATACATTTACGAGGCGCTGGCTCATTGCTCACTTTAGTTCTTGCTTGTAACCCATTCTTGCTAGCTCCATCTCGTCCCTTTCCATTCCGACGCCATTCTCCCTCGCAATTCCGTCATCACCTTTCAAAGAGTTGGATGGCGACATTGTAGTCGACAAATTATCGAAAACTGTGAGCCGAATCGTTTTTACCGCTTCTGAAGAAGCGGTTGATTATACCTGGGATTAGCGGTGTCGATGATAAGGTGGGCCCGCATGCTCCCAGCTATGATTACTGGAGCCAAGATAAGTATCCCCTTCCGTGAACAGGTTCAGTAGCGGGCGCGTCCGTGAGACTCCTTTGGCGTCGAGCAGCCACCACCACCCCGACCTAACAGGAAGCCCATTCTGGTGTCCAAAAACGCCTTCCGTAGCAGCCTAGCCAAAATACGAATACGATTGTATAATATTGTGTCTCGAACGCGCTGAAAATGAGCGATTACAACCCAGATATTGGCGCTAAGGTAGCTGGGGTAGAGACTGTGGGAGAGAAACCATGCCATGGGTAAATTCAGGTGATCGATTATTCAGCGCTCAGCTGCAGTGGCACTGGCACATACCCTTTCTTCAGAAACATGCAATACCCAGCAACTGCAAGCCTCTCATGTAAACGACCCGGAGGATTCAGTAGTCTTCCTGATGAGCTAATCCTAGCCATCCTCACAAATCTTGATTTTCGGTCCATCTCATCTTGTAGTTCGGTGCGTGACCATGGCGGGAACAATCATGACAGTGTGTGGCGTCGAAGCTGAATCATTTCTGGGGAGGCAGGTATGCCGTAAATTGAACAAGCTAGTTCACTCATCTGCAGAGCTATGTTATATCATCGAATTGGCCGTAGACGGATTAGACGACTGCGCTCTTTCATCAATATCGCATCGCGAACGTTTGCAGAGGATTCTGGACCGGCGGAAAGCCTGGGCTAGCGTGGCATGGCGCAAGTCCACCACCCTGCACATCCCGGGGGAGTGCAAAGCATACGAACTCGTTGCAGGTGTTTTCGCAAAACTTACCGACAGTCACCAATTCATCTCTGTCTGGCTGCCGTCCGTGTACGATGACGACGATGAGTCTCCCTCGGAATCCATCCCGGACGGACGTCGCGTCAAATTAGAACTCGACTTTCCCGCAAGAGACTTTGCTATTGATCCTACGCAGGATCTGGTCATTTTCTTGGAAGATGATGAAAGGTGGATTTCGTTCACAAACTTATCTCTTAAGACTTGCTGCTATATTCTTCAGACCAATGACATATATTGGACAAAGAACTATCCATCTGCACATTCGTACACTGTCGTCAAACAAAGCCCACCCTCTCGCACAGTCGCCGACTATCACTTTCTACATTCCTCCAACAACGGACGATAATACAAACACCATCCAAGCAGGGTTCGTTCAAATCGCTGAAGATGTCCTAGTCATGCACTACGCGACAGATTCGGAAGCTTCTCGAGTGCTACTCTGGAACTGGAAGACCGGAGTCCCATGGCTGGTGAGTGCTTAGCAGCCCTTTCTTCCCGATCGATAAACTCAAGTACATACTTATCACACTATAGGATCGAGAATTCGCCAGCTTTATGGATTTTTCGTTCATCTCTCCTCGTGCATTCATGCTGACATCCATAGAAGGCCACGGATACATCAGGATCTACTCCTTTAAGTTCGACTCTGGGATCTTCCAAGCAGTACCTCGTGTTAAGCACATCGCAACGCTCTCTCTTCCCGAGCTTCGGCCAGACGTATGGTTCGACTTTTTCGGCACACACACGTCGCCTATCATCGCCCATCCTCCTCCGTCCAAAATAGCCGTACCGTCCCTCCACTCTCACATCCACGTCATGACAATCCGATACGTTTACGGCGGACGCGAGTATCCTTTCTCCTTATTCATCCCCAACCATACCTTCCTATCGTATCTCGAGAATGCGAACCAAGCAGAAGATGAAGGCGATGGTAGTCCTCTTTTCGTTCCCTGGTCTGATTGGGGTCCGAGAAATACGCGGTTTATGGATCGACCGGGTGTATCGCTCTGGCTGAGGTATTGACTTCTCTCAACTGCGCTATTTGAATGTGTTGCTTAGTTCTACGACGATCTTAGATTCGTTCACGGACATCGAGTTGTCTTGCCGCCATACAACCATATAGACCTAGCTTCCCATCAAACGATGATGCAAATATACGATTTCAACCCGCACGTTGAAAAAACCCACGAATATGTAAAAGGAACAGGACGCCGGACCAGAACGCAATTAAACACACATCCTCTTACCATCGAAAGGGAGATTTTCACAGAGAGGGTTACCACACATTTAGTATTTCATGAGACTGTGTGTTCTCTCGATGGAGACTATTCAGCGTATATGATTGATGACGAGAGACTTGTCGCGTTGAAGGTGGGCGCTTGTCGGTTGAGGGTATTAGCTTGCTGATGTGCTTTGCTGGATCCTGGTAACAGGCCGATCGACATTTGGGTAATGACTTTGATGATGTGGATGTCCTGTTATTTTGATGCAATGACTACGAAAGCGCTCATTTCATTGATTCCTCTTGTACACAGTCATTCATGTACTTTTACTTACCTAAGACCAGAATAACGGACTCACACATGGGGCAAAAGATGCCTCGGTTGATGGACAACCGCCTTTAACTCGGTTGTGCCAAAGGTGTGCCGACGTCGTTCAGGCGGTTGGTCTTGATTATGTAAAATATTACCACGATGTCAAGTATGTAGCGAGAAGTACTGATCTACTTTGATAAGCTTCTTCCTTGCTACAATGGCGAAGAAGGTGATCTGTGAGTGTACTAACTGTAGGCTGCAGACATGTACTGTCCAAGGACACACTGTTCCAGGCCGCCTAGTCAGCTATCAAACCCGTCGTAGCCATGAACTTCAAGATCAAGCCAATCAGTCCTTGTCTTCTGAAGCATCAAGAACCCATCACTTGCCACATTCCAATCAAGTCACAGATCTAACTCCCCCGCAACCAAACTATCAATTGGACCTCACTCAAGGTGAGTATATAATTTTGGTCCCTCAATAGATATTAAACTGTTTAATAGTAATTTCCCCTATTATTGAAATGTGTCTTCTTCTTGTGGCCTGGCTCAGTTTGAATGCTGGTGTTAGCCGTAACACAGCCAATACTACATTGAAGGCCTTGAAGTTCATCCTTTTGTCTGGACTTCAACTCATTCATAGTGCTTTATGGGCTTTAGGTGTTCACCTACCCAACATTGTGGACATTCCACTTCCTGTTGACATTCGCACTGTCTATGTGAAGGCCAGCCTTGAACCTGAGGTTAGCCGCACCCCCTGCTGCCCCAAATGTTTTTGCCAGTATCCCAATGTGGATGAACTACCTCATTACTGCCCATTTAAACGGTCACCACGTTCCAGGCAGTGTAATGGGGAACTTTATATTATAAAAGATAATAAGAAAGTTCCAACTTGCATTTATACAACTCAGTCATTCAAATCATGGTTATCACACTTTCTTTCACGTGCATCGATCAATGATCATCTTCAGCACACTTTTCTACATTCTCAAAATCTGCATCCTCCTGGTGAGCCAATGCATGATACACATGATAGCCCTGCATGGGAATCTCTTAGGCCATTTCTCCAGTCACCATATCATTTAATTTTCGGGTTGTACATTGACTGGTTCAATCCATTAACCAATAAGATTGCAGGTATTTTTTTTTACTTAGTACATTTTGATAAGAATATTGACACTTGCAATAGGCAAGGTGATTTCATGTGGTGCAATTGTTTTATATTGTTTAAATTTGCCTTTGAAAGTCCGCTTTCTTCCAGAGAATGTGTTTGTTTTTGAAATGATGCCTGGGCCAAAATTACCAGATGAATGGGCAATTTCACACATTCTTGAGTCAGTTCATAGGATGATAATGGAATTTGATCTTCCTGGACAAATTCTTAATACATACCGTCATCCAAATGGTGCACCTGTTGCAGCACGCATTATTCCAATTATTGCTGATCTTCAGGCTGCACGTAAAGTAACTGGTTTTCTATCTCACTCAGCAAATACATTTTGTTCTTTTTGTAAAACATTAAAAAGCCAGATAGAAGATCTAAATTATCAGACTTGGCCAGCACGCAGTGGAGTTGAAGTTCATCAACAAGTTTTGAATTGGAAGCATGCCAGCACAATTAAGAGAAAAAAGGAGTTGGCCACAGCAAATGGGGTTCGCTGGACTCCCTTGCATGCACTTCCATATTGGAATCCTGTAAAACATGTTATACTTGGATTCATGCATAATTTTCTTGAGGGTGTTTTGGAGCATCAACTTCGTGTACTTTGGGGAATTGGCCGGACGAAGGCAGCAATGAAAACATTGGCTGTAGCCTTTGCAGAAATGGATGGTGATACTTCATCTGTTACTGAAAGTTCAGGATCTGAGTCAGATATGGATATAGACAATCATCCTCCTGCAAGACGTACCAATGATGGTATTGAAGTCATGGAGGTCATGTTTGACTCTAATCCAAGTACTCCACGAGCAACACCCTTTGTAACACCTAGGCAATCTCCTGAACCAGGCCTTCCAACAGATTCAATAAGTTATGATAATGCAGATGCTAACACTGACATCCCACCTGGTGCATTTCAGTTTTCCCAAGCTCACCTTGAAAGCATTAGAAACTGCATCCAAACTATTCTGCTTCCTACTTGGGTTCAACGGCCTCCCTCTAATCTTGGTGAAGCAAGTCATGGCAAACTCAAAGCACATGAGCTTCTCATTCTCATGAAAATGATACACCAGATTTGCTCACAAGTTTTTGTGATTTGGTCTGTGCCACAAACATCATCGCTGCATATTCGGTATCAAATGCTGATGCAGATGCTTATATGAACCATTTTGTTCAATATCGTGCCTCAATTCAAAGGCTGTTTCCATACTTCAACTCAGTACCTAATCACCATTATGCTATGCACAATGGTGAACTTCTTAAGTTCTGGGGTCCACTATCTCTTCTTAGTGAATTTCCAGGTGAGCGTATGAATGGTACATTTGGACAGATCAATACCAACAAACAGCTGGGTAGTATGGAGCTCACAATGGTCCATCAGACAGGACATCAAGGCCGGTTAAACACCTGGTTTAGTGATGGCAATTTTCAGCATGAACTATCACAAACTCTTGCAGCAATTCTACAACATAATGAATCCACCCAGACTACTCAACCAATGAATGCATCACAGCTTGCTGAAGCACATAGCAAAACCACTCCTTTGGGCAGCTGGAACTATAATATGCTTCTGACTTATCTAAATAGAGCTGGAAGAGAATATGTGTCAGCATTTGAATACCCAATTGCACTTGATGCTCATGTCTTACCTCCTGGTGCCCGTCATCTTAAATACTATAATGCAGACAATCGCACCTACAGCTGCAATGATAATCACAAGGGAAACAGTCACATTCAATTTTATATACCTGGTGGAAATGCAAATGATATTGATACAGGCTTTATAGAGGCCATTTGGGAAATTCCACTGGGTGAATCATTGGAAGTATTTTTCCTTGTTCAACAACATCAGTCATTGGCACCATCACAGGAGCTGAAAACACCATACTCATCATTGCCATGCTCTCAACTCAAGGCAAAGGTTGTCTGCAAGCAGCCATCAGGCTCTTTTTACATTATTGAGTATCACCATATCATCACCCACTTGGTTGTTTTCCAACACCCAGTGGAAATATTTGGTCTTGACTGTGAAAGCATGGTTATTTCTTGGGCACTGAATCGGGGGCGGAAGTAGTAGCATTCTGTAGCTTACATATCTTGTTCACAGCTCATGAATCAATAAGGTTGTCATTCATGGTAAAAATAGCTTGAATTGTATTTCATATGTTAAATAAGGTAAGGTAAGTACTTATGGCTGGAGCAGGTGGTTTTTGTTAAATACAGAATCCAGGTCTACTACTACTAAACAGACTATAATAAGGTACTTGGCTTCAACTACTGGGTTACAGAGTTGCGCCGCCCACTACCTAACAAGGGTACCTTGATTTCGGAACAGAGATCGGGTTACGGAGTAACGCCGGAGAACGGATAAGAAGGTAGAGCGTAGGTCGGAGATGCGGAGTACCGGAGATCGGTATTAGAGTAGGCAGGAGGAATAGGAGCTCCCTTAGTAGAGAAGAGGAGACGTATTAAGTTGATATTCGAACTGAGGAACTATCTACAAGTAACTACGGCTTAAATACTGCAAAGGTAACCTAACATGCGGAATACATGAGTTATACCTCGTGGTAACTAAGCCTAAGTGTCCCTTGATAATTAAATAATTCTACAGTAATGTCCAAGTCCATATCTACACGTGCTAAGTCCGCGTGCACAACCCTTGATCCAAGCGTATCCGAAAGTCCGATAGTCCGAAGCCGATGTCCGAGGTCACGGGAATGGTCATCTGACCAGGGCTAGGGGTTAGGGGTTTGCACGTGCGTAACAGTACTCCCCCCTTAAGGCCGAGTCCCAAGAGGCCAATCTAGAGCGATCTTCGGAGTTTCGTCCGGAGTTCGGAAATTTCTCCGAGAGCTAAGGTCAAAGCTTCGGGGCCTGTCCGAGGTTCGAGGCGATGATGTCATTTGCTGCGGAGAACCTAGATCGAAGTTTGCGGAGTTTGGACGTTGCTTTAAAAGCGGAGAGGGAACTCCGATGTTCTTCGTCTTTGACAACTTCTCCCAAATACTCGCCCATAACTCAATCACTTAACCTCAACATGTCCGGCCTCTCTCTAAAGGATCTCGCCGCTTATCCGGAACTCCAAACTCTCGTTGCCCGAGAGATCGCGCTTAGGATGCTCGCGAATGAGCATAATCCCATCGCTGCGCCCGTCACGCCCGTGGCACTTACTCCGAAAATCGTTCGTCCGCGGGACGAAACGTCGACTGGTGTGTCTCCGCCGATGAAGAAGGTCAAGGGCAAGCGGAGAATGGTAGAGGAGACGCCCGGAGGTTCGTGGGTCTCGGTAAAATCGGAATCGCCAGAGCTGACGTTGATCACAGAGGAGATGACGCAGGAATTGACAGAGTTGGCGGAGAAAGCGGAGAAGGCTCGGAGGGACGTGGCTGCGCGTGAGCAGGAGGCCGTCTTATACGCGCAACGTCGCAAGGAGGAGGAGGACCACCGGATTCGCTCCACGAAGATTGGCATTTCGAGGGCGATGAAGTCCATGACCGTTGTGGACTACGCCGGAGAGGAGGAGGGGGCCGAGGAGAGGGAGTTGCCGGCTCTTCTCGGAGGTCCGGAAAAGGAGGAGAAGGAGCCGAAGCTTCGGAAGCGACCGGAGGTTCGGGACAGAGAGGTAGGCGACGCGTTCGCAACGACGTGGCCTGACGGTGTGGTCCGCGCTTGCTATAATTGCAGGGTCCGCAAGCGAGAATGCTTGCCCCAGACAAGGTAAGTTCTCCTTTTGTTGTCTTGTGGCAGGTGCTGGGCTGACTTGTTCTTGTAGCGCAAACACGAGCACCTGCGAGGGGTGCCATCGGTCAATGCACCGATGCGAATTTCCAAAGGGGCAGGAGACAAAGGCTGGACGAGGGAAGGCGTCGGAGAGAATCCCGCGGAGAAGGGTGTCCGCAAAGAAGGTGGAGAGGGACGCGAGTCCGGGGGCGGGCCCTTCGCGTATTACGTGGAGTTCGACGAAGAAAGCGGAGAACAGTGCAGATGACGGTCCGTCAAACCAGGACCTGATGCATACCATCAACATGTTTTCGAAGCGTTTCGAACAGCGCCAAATGGAGCATTCAGTCGAAATTGCGAAATTACGGTTGGCCATGGCGAAGGAACGGTCGCGAACAAGGCGACTTGAAAACATCCTGCAGACCGCGGAGCATCTCGAGGAGCGAGATGAGTACGAGACCGATGAGGAGTTCGCGGACATGGAGGATCGCCTCCAGGACATGGAATTCCGGCTGGATACCTGGATGAAGATGGAGGAGATGATGCGGGAGGAAAACGAGGAAACGGAGAAATCGGAGAAGGGGAAGGAAAAGGAGAGAGAGGATGGGGACTATGAGATGGGTGAGGAGGAGCAGTCGGACTCCTCAGAGTAAACTTGTGTAGTAATTTGTAGCTACTTTTTTGACTTTTTCTTGATATATACTGTTTGTCAATTCTTTGGAAGAGTGATCAATAAGTAAGTAACAAAAGAAGAGAAAAAGAAAGGGAGTTAAGTAAGTAAGTAACTATAACTACTAGAGAGAGAAAGGAATGAAATACGTAGCCATGGTACTTGGGTTTGATTTTGCTGAGTGGACCAGGTTTGTCCAGGTATCGACGATGGAACTCTTCAATAAGTTCCTGAGCGTGTTCGAGTTCGTCCGCTCCGAGCTCGGAGAATTCTTCCGCGGTGTCTTCATAGCCTAGCCATCGGACCTTATATCGCAAGGGCATCTTTCGATAACGCTTGTCGATTTTAGAGTCAACAACTTCGGCTATCTCGTATTCTTCTTCGCCGTCAACTTCGATCGGAGGAGGCGGAGATTGGACGCGGAGGGGAATCTCGTTCGGAGTTTCGGGCTCGAGCATTGATACGTGGAACACTGGATGCACTGAGCGTAGGGATTGGGGAAGGTTAACCGTGAAGGACGAAGGACCTGCTTGAGCAATGATTTCGAAGGGTCCGATGAACTTCTCGGATAACTTCTTGGAGGGTCTTGTAGTGCGAAAGAACTGAGCCTTGATGAAGACCTTTTGTCCGACCTTGAAGTCCGGAGCCGCGGATCGTCTGCGGTCTGCAGGGGCTTGGTAGCGGAGTTGCGCGTCGGACATCGCGGATCGGAGTTCTTGGTGGAGGTCGTCGAGGTTGACTACGAATTCTCTTGCACAGGTGGAAGCGAGATCGTACTCCGGATGTACGGAGATACGGGGATGGTAACCTTTGTTCGCGAAGAACGGAGATACTCCGGTGGTAGCACTTGGAGCATTGTTGTACGCGAATTCGGCTATAGGAAGGAGTTCTGACCAGTTGTCTTGTTGGTAATTGCAGTAAACGCGGAGGTACTGTTCCAGAGTTTGGTTAGTACGTTCGGTCTGTCCATCACCTTCAGGGTGGTAGCCAGAGGTGTAGTGTAGTTTCATCTCTAAGGCTTTACCGAGGGACCTAAAGAAGTGGGAGACGAACTCCGAACCTCGATCGGAGGTGACGTGGTTCGGAACTCCGTGCTTGGAGAATACATGCATTACGAACAATTTGGCTAGATCTTCGGAGGTGATCGTGTCATGGCAGGGGGTGAATATGGCTTGTTTGGAGAGTCGGTCTACGATGACTAGAATAGAATCGAAACCGGAGGATTTGGGAAGTTTCTCGATGAAGTCCATGGATATGGAATCCCAGGGTCGAGAAGGTACGGGTAGTTGTCGGAGTTTGCCATAGGGTTTGTGTCTCTGGGGTTTAGCTCGCATGCAAGTGACACAGGACTTACAGTAGCTTTTGACGAAGTCGCGAATATTGGGCCAGGTGTATTCCCGGCGGACAAGTTCTAATGTTTTGTTTTGGCCGTAGTGGCCAGAGAGAATGTGATCGTGTTTATAGCGGAGAACACGGACTCGGAGATCGGAGAAGTCGGGGACGAAGATCCGGTTGTCTAGTCGCAGGAGACCGGAGTCATCCTTTGACCAGCACGGAACTAGTTCGGAGATAGGAACAGAGAGTGTCGGATCGGACTCTTGCGCGGACTTGATGTCGGAATGGAGTTGTTCAACATCCATGACTACGGATCCGCGGAGAGTGGGTACGAAGAGGTAAGAAGCGCGGATTGATGCTACGAGTTGTTCTTGAGTGAAAACGGGTCGGAAGTTCTGTGGGTTGACGTGCTGGTAGCGCTCACTCCCCTCTTTAGGGTAGACGTCCCATCGTCTAGTTAAGGAGTCAGGTTTGGCTCCTAACTTGCCTGGACGGAAACGAATACAAAGGTTGAACTGGGAGAGATACTCTGACCAGCGGACCTGTCTTCGGGTTAAGACTTTAGTCGTACAGAAGTATTCTAAATTCTTATGATCAGTAACAACATCGATAACGGAAGCTGAACCTTCAAGGTATTGACGCCAGATTCGGAAGGCTTCAAAAATTGCGAGAAGTTCCTTGTCGTGGACATCATAGTTCAATTCCGTGGAGGTGAACGTGCGCGAGTGGAAAGCAACGGGGTGGATTTCTCCGTCGGAGGTGTAGATCGAGAGGATAGCTCCTAGAGCATAGTCCGAGGCATCGGTTTCTACGATCATCGGAGCATCGGGGATCCAGTGAGTGAGTACCGGAGCTTGTGTAAAGGCAGCTTTCAATTCATTGAACGCTGTCCGGCACTTGTCACTAAAAACCCAAGGGGTGCCTTTGCGGGTCAGGCGGGTGAGCGGGACGACGATATCGGAGTAGTTGCGGATGAATCGTCGGTAGAAGTTCGCAAAGCCGAGGAAGGACTGAACATCGCGGATTTTGCGGGGTTCAGGCCATTCTTGTATTACCTTGACTTTGGCTTGGTCCATGGTAAGTCCGGTCGGAGAAAGGATATAACCTAGATATTCTACGGTGTCAACATGAAATTCACATTTCTCACCTTTAGCATAGAGTTTGTGTTTCCGGAGACGTCGGAGAACTTCCTTAACGTGCTCCTTGTGTTCCTCTACACTATTGGAGTAGATCAAGATATCATCTAGATAAACAATGACGCAGACGTCTAAAAGATCAGCGAACACATCATTGATAAACCTTTGAAAAGCCGCGGGGGCGTTAGTTAACCCAAAGGGCATAACCAACCACTCGAAGGAGCCGTAGCGAGTTCGAAAGGCTGTTTTCCATTCATCTCCTTCGGAGATCCGGACTAAGTGGTATGCGTGCCGGAGATCGATCTTGGTGTAGATTTTGGCATCGCGGGGTGCATCTAGGAGGTCGGCTAGACGCGGAAGCGGATAACGATCTTTGCGAGTAATGCGGTTAAGTCCGCGGTAATCGACACAGAGGCGGAGAGAACCGTCTTTCTTCTTGGCAAATAGGACGGGGGCACCGTGCGGAGAACTGGTCGGACGGATGAAACCATGCTGCAAATGCTCGTCGATGAACTCTTTCAAAGCTTGCTGTTCTGTTTGGGACAGGGAATACATCGGACCCACGGGGGGTGACGCATTCTCTTCTAACTCGATCTTGAGGTCGTAGGGCCTGTGATCAGCTAGAGTTTCGGCTTTACCTTTGCTAAACACGTCCGCGAATTCGTGGTATTCGGCAGGAACGTTCGAGAGGTCCGGAGAAGGGTCGGACACGACAGAAGATCTGGCAGAAGTTGTTCCTTCGGGTCGGATATTGATCATGAATACCTGGACTCCCCTCATACGCGAGACTGTCTTGAAAGCAGCGGCGTTAATGAAGGAGATATTCGGAGGATCGGAGGAGATCGTAGTCGAAGGTGGAGTTTCCGGAGAATCCGGAACAGACGGAGTAGTCACCGGAGATGGCTGCGGAGAACACGGAGACGTATCCGGAGATGTCGGAGTAGTCGGAGGTGCTTCCAATGCCGGGGCCGCAATAACGCTGCCAGATTCTGGTGCTCGGAACGAGATACTGCTCGAAACCCAGTCAATCAACGGATTGTAGCAGGTGAGCCAGTTATGTCCTAGAACAACAGAACAGGAAACGTCCAGAGGTGTGACAAAGAACGTGATTTTCAGATTTTCGCCAGTCGGAAACCTACAGAGTAGGTCAAGAGCTTCGGTAATGAAATTATTTGAGGAGCCGTCAAACAACAAAAGCTTTATCGGGGGTGTACGGTAAGTTAAGAGTCCATGGGCACGAATGAAACCTGTATCTACAAAACAGTGAGTAGAGCCGGAATCTATTAGTGCAGTAAAGATCGTAGTGGTATCAGAAAGATTGTCCGAGGTAAGAGAAACGTAGGTAGCGGAAGGAGAAAGAACGGGAGACGCAGCATTAAGTCTACAGATGTCGGGCCATATGTACAGATCGCAGCTCTGCGGAGGGTCCGAGGACTCTGGGCTGCACATCAGTTTTCCGTTTCGGAGATGTGTGCCTCTTGTTCAGAGGAATCCGATTCAGCTACTGCTGCGCGGGCCTTTGCGGAGTTCGAGTTTCCGTTGGGGCATTCCTTAACCCGATGTCCGGAACCACCGCAGAAGAGACAGAGTCCCTTCCGGATGCGTTCCGCGCGGACTTCAGGCTTCAGTTTGCCATCCTTTCCCAATTGGTTGGCGAAAGGGGGTGGTGCGGAATTCTTCGAAGCGGGTTTTGCGGAGGACGCTGAGGACTTGTTGCCGGAGTTGGAGGAAGACGAGGACGGGTTCGCGGAGTTCGAGGATGCGGGTTTAGACGAATGATGGGAGGACGTGGACTTCTTCGCGGACTTCTCGGAGTGCTTCTCCGAGGGATCGGACTTCTTCTCCTTTTGCCTCTCCCAGTATCGTTGGTCGATCTCGGAAGCGGCGGATCGGAGAGCGGAGAGAGATTCCCTTTTCGGAGAACGTGAGAGTTCGTCCTTGATTCGGTCCGGAAGCGCGTTGTAGTACATGTATCGGAGGGCCCTGTCGCCCCAGCCAACCAGCTTTGAGGCGTGCTGTTGGAAGATCACATTGAATTTCGTGATCCGGTGGTGGCTGAGCATCTTGAGAGAGTCGAGAGCCATTTCCGCGTCTCGGGCTGGGTCGATAGCACCGAAGTTGTCCTTTAGGGTTTCCACGAATGCCTCATAGGAGTACATCCAAGGTGGAACTTCCCCATCGGGTTCCGCGAGATATGGCTCGAACAGATTGAAGGCCGTGCCTTTCAGATACGAGAGCGCAAATGTAACCTTTTCGTCCTCATCGGAGAACTGACCGGAGTTCGCGGTGAAGTACAGCTTCAACTGAACTAGGAATGTGTTGAGTTTCCGAGGGTCTGAACCATCGAACGTATCGGGAACCTTGACGCGGGAGCTAGCTTTGGCGGAGGCAGGGACGGAGACCCCACGATTCAGATCGCGGAGTGTAGACGTAATTCCATTGAGGGACTGAATGAGTGCCTCACCAACATCGGATCGGATCGGGGTTTCTTGACGGGGGGCGGAGTGCGGAGGTTGATCGTAGTCGAATGCATCGTCATCTTCGGGTTCGTCATCACCATCGTCCAGAGGCCCAGGAGGTCCGCCAGGTCCGGAGGGTCCGGATGGCCCAGCAGAGGGCTCCCGTTGGGGTTGCGGAGAATGGGACGAGGTTTGCGAGAGACGTTCTTCGATGATCGTTTCGTTTCTCCGAGATTCTTCAGGGTTCTCCTGGAGTTCTTCGGTCGGAGCGGTAGTGCTCACAACAGGAGTCGAAGATGCGCGGACTCGCCCTACAGGTCGCCGTGTGGTGTTATGGTGACTGCGGGTGTGTGCGGAGGTCGAGGATCCGGATGCGGCGGGGGACTGCTCTGCAGCCTTGGCCAGCTTGGTAACGCGTGCTGTGGTCATCTGTGAAAAAGAAAGGGCTAGGGAGTGGGAGGTGAGTTCGAATATACTGTTAAATACAGAATCCAGGTCTACTACTACTAAACAGACTATAATAAGGTACTTGGCTTCAACTACTGGGTTACAGAGTTGCGCCGCCCACTACCTAACAAGGGTACCTTGATTTCGGAACAGAGATCGGGTTACGGAGTAACGCCGGAGAACGGATAAGAAGGTAGAGCGTAGGTCGGAGATGCGGAGTACCGGAGATCGGTATTAGAGTAGGCAGGAGGAATAGGAGCTCCCTTAGTAGAGAAGAGGAGACGTATTAAGTTGATATTCGAACTGAGGAACTATCTACAAGTAACTACGGCTTAAATACTGCAAAGGTAACCTAACATGCGGAATACATGAGTTATACCTCGTGGTAACTAAGCCTAAGTGTCCCTTGATAATTAAATAATTCTACAGTAATGTCCAAGTCCATATCTACACGTGCTAAGTCCGCGTGCACAACCCTTGATCCAAGCGTATCCGAAAGTCCGATAGTCCGAAGCCGATGTCCGAGGTCACGGGAATGGTCATCTGACCAGGGCTAGGGGTTAGGGGTTTGCACGTGCGTAACAGTTTTGCTGTAAATTACCAGTGAAACAAGAAAAGAGAAAATTGTAAGCCATAAAGTGATGTCAATAATGAGATACTCAAAACAATATTAGACATACCACTTTCATATACAGGTTGTGGATAAGCTATTCAAACCCTTACAGTATATTTTTTCACACCATGGGGATGTTGAGAAGGGTGGGTAGAGGAGGAGGAGACAAGGGTATTGCATAGCAGTGTGCATCAGACAGCATAAAGGGCGATTGGGCAGCATATACAAAATGTGTACACCATAGATAAAACGTCAGAAGCCCCACATCACAAATGAATGCACTGTGGGGTGGTTGAGATGGATAGGAGGAGGAGAAGGTGGTGGTGGGCACACAGCAGTGTCGGATGGGGCGACATCAAGGGCGAACGGACGGTGTACACATATCGTATACGTCGTAAATAAGTCGTACAGACCCCCACAGCTTAGTCGTTCGCGCTGTGGGGGTGTGGAGATGGGTAGGAGGAGATGGTGGTGGTGGGCACACAGCAGTGTCGGATGGGGCAGCGTCGAGGGTGAACGAACGGCGTATACATATTGTATACGTTGTCATGCACCGAAATTGTTCGGTAAATAGACAGAGCGATATCAAGATGCAAGCACCCCCTAACTCCTAGTCAAGCAGGCATGTGACAACACATGGCACGTGCAAGAGAAACTTCAACAGCTTCAGAACGCGACGCAACAGCATGACGCAGCCAGCGTCTAATTCATTGATCGTACAAGCTTTTCGATCATGATCGACAAAACTCCCATTAAGCTATTTCATTTCCTTTTTCATCCTTCTCTTAATGATCATCACATTCACTTTTGTCACATTCAAATTACTGCGCTAACTCTACTTGAATTTATGCTTTTATAGTTTTATTCGATCATACATTCTCTACTTCGCTTCGCTTCTACCATTCTCCCGTTACGATCGACATGGCAATGACAGCTCACGTGGACGGAATCAAATAGCAACTCCCAGTTCCCCTGCTCTTGTTTATCGTTCTACATCATGACCTCCCGTATCGACATCTCAGTCATCACGCATAGTACCTATCTAGGCCATCCCAGAAGGCCTTGGATCATTACCAACCAGCCTAGTCGGCTAGTACAGATTGGATCGTGGCTACATGTTTATCGAGTTGAAACAGACTCATTCATAGGAGAATTCCAAGTCAATCGTATTGCATGGCACGAACGACACTATATCATATACATCATATCCCCCTATATGCCGACAATTCCATCAAGCTATTATCTAGCTGTCCATCGCACTCAAACAAGTATTCCAGCATCTATACGGTTCTGGCGATGGATGCTTACTTGGCATCTACCCAACGATATACCAGTTCTTGTTCCAGATCGACTCCCCTCTCCTATACGCATCATCGAGCCTATTTTAGCACCACCACGATCTAGACCAGCCCGGAACTCAATGACTCATCGACTACCCACCATCGTGGAATGATTCTCACAGTCATGACTCAGTCTGGCTATACGTGACTCGACAACGATCCCATCGATCATTACCCCTAGTTATTGATTGATGCAGACACGCACCGCACGGTTCACCCCCTGCCAAGACGAAGGCTGACTGAGCAACTCTATTGTGCTTAGCAATCACATCAGTCATCCTGTGGGAAGCCATCAACAAGAGACTTTTGCTATTGGACCAGCAGATTTGATCCCGTGATCCATTGCCATTGCCTGACTGAGGCGAGAGAATGTTATTGTTTGTTGCCATATGGACTGTCTGTGACACTCCTATTTTTCGCATTTTACCCCTTTCTTTGATTCTACTTACTGTTACAACGACATCGTTCGTTTATACGCAGCCTTTTTGTTTACACACTTTCAGTAGAGTATATAAACCCATGTACTCACTGTAGATAAGAACCATCTCAGAGTCAATTCCCAGTATCGTTCTCAGCAAGTTCTTAGCTTTCATCTTTGTCTAGCAAGCTATACTCTTGATAGTATTTCGTCGCAACTGAGTAGTAGACAAGCCCAGAGAGTGGTGAGCCCTCAGAAGCGGTACTATTGGGATTATAGTAAGTTATACGTCTTTCTATTCTCTTACCAGCAACCTCGCCCTCAGGATCGATATCTTCGACCCTACCCACTCCAACTACCTTTGTCCCATCCAATAGAAACAAGAGAAAGGGTCTCCCTCACCCTAAACGAATGACTGGAGGAATCCGACGGCGCATACTGTCCGAGAACCTTCAGGAGAGATTCAGGAAGTATTTCATTGTCTTTAACTAACCTTCACCATCACAATTTTGCTACTTTCACTACTATTAAATTTTATTGTTGGTTTTGTTATTTGCCTACTAAATTTCATATTTCTATACTTCCTACTCTTTCGCATCACAACGTCGTAAATACGTTGTACGGACCCCCACAGCTTAGTCGTTCGCGCTGTGGGGGTGCGGAGATGGGTAGGAGGAGATGGTGGTGGTGGGCACAGAGCGGTGTCGGATGGGGCAGCGTTGAGGGCGAACGAACGGCGTATACATATTGTATACGTTGTAAATACGTCGTACGGACCCCCACAGCTTAGTCGTTCGCGCTGTGGGGGTACGGAGATGGGTAGGAGGCGGTGGTGGTGGTGGGCACACAGTAACATCGGATCGGGGGGCATTGAGGGCGAACGGATGGCGTATACACACTGTATACGCCGTAGATAGACCACGAAAGAACCTCACAGCATATTTGTTCACGCTGTCGGGGTGTGGAGATGGGTGGAAGGAGGGGAGGTGGGTGGGTTGCATACCGGGGTACAATCGGACAGCATAAAGGGCGAATGGGCAGCGTATACAGTATGCATACGCTGCAAATGGTTCATAGGCGACTCACAGCGCATTTTTTCATGCTGTGAGGGTGTAGAGATGCGGTAGGAGGAGGGGTGGCTGGGTTGCAGTATCTGGGTACGATCAGAGGGTGTACAGGGTGAACGGGCTGCATATACATACCTTATACGCCGCAGACAGATCATCTAGATCTCCACAGCACATTTGTTTGCGCTGTGGGGGTGTGGAGATAGTAGAAGGAGGGAAAGGAGGGGCACATAGCAGTGTTGAATAAGGTGGCGTCAAGAATGAACAGACAGTGTAAACACCGTAAATAGGCCGTAAGAAGCCCATAGCATAAGTGTTTGCCCTGGGGGATGTAGAGATAGGGAGGAGAGGAAGAGAGAATGGTTGTGCAACAAGACGAAATCAAACAGCAAGGGTGAACAAATAAAATATACATGTTATTATCATTCTACAGAACTTAGTGTACTGTCCCAACTGATGCTTGGTATATATTGAAAGTGAAAGAATTGAAAGTAACGCAACTTGATTATTCCGGATCCATGTGCTCATGACGCTGAACCTCATCTTCCACTTCACTCTCTTCCTCTCTCTCCATACTGTCTCTAGCCTTCTCCTTTCCCTTGTCCTGTGCTCTGCCTGAATCTCCATAGTCGCCGCTGCCGCCGTCATCAAATTCTTGCTCGTCCAAACAGTCAAGTTCTTCCTCAGTAGGAAGATTGTATTGTGCCTTGACCTTGTTACCATACTTGCTCATAAACTCGTCTTCTGGCATGGTATGCCAGTCAGTGACATCCTCCGACACATCCTCCTTCGCTGGTAATGCAATTGGAGCATCGATATAGTCAGCGCGGAAATGTATACTGAGCCGGTTGAAATAGTCTGAATCGAACCAGTCCAGGGGACAATCCTTGGGTACACGATTAGGTAGTAGACCAGTAGCATGGGGATTAGGGTGTGGGATTCGTGGCTCGGGCTTTCTCCTGTGCTGTCCACATCGTAATGGAGGGGCTTCTTCAAGAAGAACACGGTCGATGAGATGAAAGAAGTCGGTGACATGTGAGTTTCGGCCCATTTTAGGTATGATCACAAACCCAGCCTGTCTTGGATCAGGATTAGCTTCATCGTCTGATGCACACTCCGGGGATGCAGTGAGCATCTGAATACGACGGTTAAGGCCATGTTCTCTCATATACTTTCCTCGAGCTGTATTACGCTACAGAATGCATCATGAGAAAATATGAAAGATATATAAAAATATGGGATCTCATACATACATTAGCTCGACGCTTGTATATTTGATCCCGGAGTACATTTCTTGCAACACTACCAGCCTCACGTCTCTCCTGTCTGACTAAGCGAGCCAAATGAGACCAGACAAAGTTGTTGAAGAGTGTGCGTATAAGTCCTGAATTTTTGAGCAGTGATAGGTTGACGGAAAATGTATTGTAAGCAAAGGAAACAGCAGCCTGCTCAAATGTTGTGATTGCAATTGATTCAAGGGCGCTATTGTAGAGCGAAGTTGGTGTGCTATTGAAGTCAGGGGACCACTCGGAGAGGCCAAAGACTTGGAGTGAGCCAAGCATAAGGCGTATGGCATGGTCGGGAACACGCATGATATCATTTGCAATCAGCGATGGTGAATTGGTGACAGTCTGTCGAAACTGATGAAGTGCATCGGTGATAACCTGTGTTGAAGTAATTTGCCCAACGGTCTTGAGAATCTGATCTACACCGCCTCCGTGCTCAAGTCGACGTTCAAACATCTCAAGTGTTTGAGGAGTAGGTATAGATGGAATAGCACTGCTCGAGAATGTCCTTGAAAGGATACGGATATGTATTTCAAGCGCCCTCTAGCCAATTTTGAGTAAAATCAT
The DNA here is from genome assembly GCA_014058305.1 of Pleurotus tuber-regium. NCBI lineage: Eukaryota > Fungi > Basidiomycota > Agaricomycetes > Agaricales > Pleurotaceae > Pleurotus > Pleurotus tuber-regium. The sequence continues at coordinate 237,327 of JACFYU010000029.1, read as the reverse complement.
TGAGAATATACCAAATCAATAACAAACTTTCAATCCCAGTGCCTCGTCTGGAACCTGACCCCTCTTTATGTGATATACATCCACTTTCTTCCCTTTCGGCTTGGTTGATCCTATAGGAATTTCGGGACCTGGGCGCCTTCGCTTCGGAGAGGGGCTTTGATTAGGGGCATCTTCAGGTGGTGTCGGCGTTTAGAGGGGCCAGCCTTCTGGGGTTGTTGCGAAGACATTGTTGTACCCAAGAGACTAGACACAGTGAGCTCGCAATAGGCTTGCAAGTGCCTCATGCCTTATTTTCAATCTCTTTGTTCTTTGTTATGAGTTCAAGGTATCAGCTTCCAATATTCACATTTCTGACATGAGACTAACATGAGGCACAGTCCTACAGAGGTCCTAACTACGGAACTACCGAGTTAAAGGCGGTTGCTCGTCAACCGAGCTAACTTTTGCCGGTGGTGTCAGTAAACGCCCAGCACGCCAGCGTGGGAAACACAGGGTTATATAATTAGCAGGAAATCACAAAAGTAATTCCAGTACTTGAACCTACTTCAAGTTAGCCTGGTAAACACTACTTCCTCAGAAATGAACGCTTACCAGCACACGAGATATCTTTAGAAATCATAGGCGTGACATCGATGAATAAACTGATCAGGTGCCAATGAAAAGCGCCAGTCCCAGGTAAAACGTGAATGAAGCATGCCGTGGTCTGACTGTAGCATGCTCCTTTCACGCTTATTCAACATTCTGATATACATCCTTTCCATTGGACTATGATGTGCAATTCACCTCTAGAACCTTTAATTGACAGTATCCAGCAACAGAACGATGGTATGCCAGAGGAAGCTCACCAGGTACCAAGATCATCAGGTGAGTTTTCAAGAGGATTACTCGTGCAGCATATCTTCGAAAACATATATTGTCTCCTTATGATCCCCACTTTCCCGGTGGATCTTTGCTGAGCAGGCTCCAACGGCGTCACTACAATCAATAATAACTCTGGCTCCGGGGTCTTCAATTATATTATCGGCATGCAGATGAATCTTACAGGTGCGACGGTCATATATAATCCGAGAAGCAGCCCTGTGGCCCTAAAGACGGTACACCTCGTCGCGAGCAAACACTACCAGGACATCGTTGACAATATCACTGCTATATACGAACTTCTCCAAACCTTCACAAACTCGCAAGCAATTCAGACCCTTCAGAAGGAGTTGACTCAATTTACAAATGTCATTGCATACGTAGTGAAAGCCCTCGACATTATCGACCGGATCCCTGGAAAACTGTCTTCTCTTCAACGCTTCGACCAAGTGCGCACGCTAGTTCGGGGGTTCAGTCAGCGTCTGCGTGCTACTTATCAAGATGTCTTGGGATATAAAGTACACCTTGATAAATACATGACTGCGAGCTACTGGAGAGCACTTATTCTCCACATTCTCATTCAGTATCGTTGGGGACCCCTCCTCCTTCAAATGAAACAATTCTTCGAATATAACCGCTCTGTGTTGAACCAATTCCTTAACTTTTTAGCCATGTACGTTATTTAGTTGATATACCGAATGCATCAACTGATTCTATGTAGTCGATGCTGGCAGAAAGTCATCACAGATGATTTTGGTCAAGAACTTGAGATTCTCATTCGCGAGGTCCATTTGCAGCCAGAGCCAAGTATGCGATATCTCCAGCCAGTGAAAATTTGGGTACAAGACCATCCTGGACGAAAGATACCAATACCAATGGAATTTTGCGCTTCTTGGATAGTATGCTTTCACCCAATTTAGCATGAATCGGCATGATTGACTTTTGATAGGATTTTGAGATTGTTTTCAAGCATTGTTGTCGAGACGTTGATGGGAGTGATCTCATCCAGCGCGATGATTGGGAAGTGGTTCGGGTCATAGACAATATGGTTATCGACCCATTGCGTTTTATGTCAATCATTAAACCAGAAATGAAGCTGGACATCAGCATTGTGCTACAAATGCTGGAATCTTCGCTATTTGTTTGCCCAAGGTGCAAGCATGATAATCCACGCAGAGAATCGAAGGATGGGTGGATAAACTGGTAAGTTATTGGTGACTGTCTAAACTCAACTCGTGGCCAATACACAACACATGCAGAAAGATAATTTCAGACGGAGCACTGTAAAAGTATCAGAAAAGTACACAGAATATTTTTTCACTACTTTACTACACATTATCCGGAAAAGTATTGAAATGAAATTGCCTAATAAGGCAATATAGTACTATATCATTTATATACTTTGTGTATACTTTGCAACAAAGTACCGAAAAAGTATTCTTCATACTTTTTCAATACCTTTATGGTGCTTTCCCTAAATGTATCTTTCTGTGTGCGCTGTGATAAATGAATTCCAATTGTTCAGCTATAATTGCTGTAGATATTTCTGGATTGTGCCCAATTCTTCGTGCAAGAGATCCATCACCAATGCAGTGGGATCTAAGCAAGATTCGAGTCACTTTTTGGGTGTGCGGCAGGGGGAAAGAAGGCTTCCGAGTGACGCCATCAGCGACCTGAGGGGTTCACGCGATCAATTCAAGAACAAAATTGGTTCAATGCTTGAGGCTATGCGAGAATATGCCTTACAACCCCTACTGGCACTGTGGCATGGGAAGGGAGATGATCTCGTGGTTGGCACACATCCTTCCACCTCTTTGTAAGCAATAGCCCTTGCTGCTTCTGTTCTCATCCCCTGACACATTTCCTGCTTATCCAGTGACACCCACCAAAATGCAAATTCTAACTTCCTGCGTGTATCGGTTCGGGTCCAACAGGTTCTCCCGCGATTAGCGTATGTCTGATCAGATTATACTTCTCTTGCAACCGTTGGTTGAATTTCTTCATGAAGTGTCTCCCCATCTTCAGAGGGGACGGATGGTGTCATTCCAGCGTAGGTGTGCATCTGATAGCTTTCCTTGTTTGCGTCATCTCTCTATGACAGGGGAGGTGGTTTAAGAGTTCCAAATACCATTCCCAAAATGGGGAACGCCCTGGGCCGTGCCAAAGTCACCAAAGACGATGCTATAATTGTGTAGGTCCTAGTCTATGCAAAAGTGGTGACCAACTACTGATTCCAAGTGGATCAGTCTATTTGGCCCGTCTGGGGCTGGGGAAAGCACCGTTAGCGAATTAACTACGTACACAGTGCACACAGAAAGATACTTTCAGATACAACACCAAAAGGGTATTGAAAAAGTATGAAGAATATGTTTTCAGTACTTTATTGCAAAGTATACACAAAGTATGTAAATGATATAGTATCATATTGCCTTATTAGGCAATTTCATTTCAATACTTTTCTGAATAACTAGCAGCTAGACCCGTGCTACGCATGGGAATTGCGTGAGAAAGAATGATAAAAGATATGCACCTCATTGCCCAACCTTCGGTTGGGCTCATTCGGTGCCCCAAAGAATTAGTTAGTGATGTAGACTGGAAATCATGTAATGAAGAAAGAGAGATACAAAGATACGCACCTCATTGCTTGGGCTCATTTGGTGTCCACAAGATTAAATAGTTAAAATAAAATAATTAAGCCACAAACTCTGGTTAGATATCTTGTGTCAAAATCATGCCCATATGATATTCTTTCTCATGCCCATCAACTACAATAGCAGCGACACAGGTGCAAGGACACCAAGCACCTCATCCAGACCCTTACCTTATCGTCTACTACACGGTTTTTAAACAGAGGCTAATTACTTGTGCAGGCCATTACCTCTGCACAAATAATTAGCCTTGCAGCATAGAGTGGGACCTATATGCCCTTTATATACTCAGTCAGAGTGTCAGTGAATTTTCCAGAACATTACTTTTCGGAGGAAAGGTGTCGCTGAATTAGCTAGAATATTCCAATGCTAACAACGGCCCCTGACTGCCCGTCTCACGTGCAGGAAGCACACAGACGCCCTACCCAAAAGGGCAACGACTTGATATATATGGCAACTGGGGCTACTTCAGCCAATCAGAGGGCGTTTTTGTCCCCGTGGGAAAAATTCTATTGTTTTTTAAATATAGATGTGTAGTAAAGTAGTGAAAAAGTATTCTGTGTACTTTTCTGATACTTTTACAGTGATCTGTCTAAAATTATCTTTCTGTGTGTATTGTGGTAGTGGATGATATGAAAAGAGCTCAATGTTATTCAGTTTATCAACAGGGCAACAAACAGGGAAACCTTACGAGTTAGCGACACAACCTATCCCTGCACGGGAACAGTCCGGATTGTGAAATGCCCTATCCCCGGCAATGCAAGTGGCCGACGGGTTGTCTTGGTGGCATGATATACTCACCCTGAGTGATATTGAAAGGATGATTACGAGACACTTAAAGAACATGTGAGTCGCAAGACCATGCACTGACGATGAGATGATGACAATGAGCGGAGGTACAAACGAAAAATCAAGGTGGCAGGAATATTATATGTTCATCGCATAACTGATGTTAGGATGGCTGAGCATCCCAGACGTCACCTCGACATCTTCGAGAGTTTATGCGGCAAACGCTCTGCTCGGAAGGTGATTCTTGCAACGACAATGTGGGGAGATATAGAGGAGAAATTGGGCCGTAAAAGAGAGGGGCAATTAAGGGATGATTACTGGAGGTTTATGATATCTTCTGGTTCCCGTATGTTGCGTTTTGAGGATACATGGGAGTCTGCATGGGAGATTATCAACGCTCTGTTGGGATGAGCAGCCAGTCCTTTGTTTTAGACAGGCTTACGTTGCAAAGTCTAGAGTTGGTAATTTCCGCAAATGGGCGTAACGTTGAGCCCAGCTTTTGCCGGTTGCATGGTATGTATTTTTAATGGGTATTGGTACTTGGCGTGATGCATCAATCGAGTGACTGTTCGCGAGGTATGAATAGGTATTGGCATTCGAATAACGGTAGTGATGGATGCGAATGGATATTTGGATAACTGCCATAGTAGCCATGTATAGGAAAAGATGAGACCTTGTATGCACCAGAGACCTGGATTTGGTCGGCGATCGGAGAGGGTACTAGTATGGGATTATCATTGGACCCATAGCAACGCGCGCATGGGAGATGGGAGATGGATATGATAACTCTGCAACTTGTTTTCATACCACCACCACGTCGTTAGTGCTAGTGAGCGCTGGGCCCCGCTCCTTCATTCCTTTCGCCAACCTCGTCATTCGTTTCACATTCTTCTTGAATTTTTGATTCCGTCGCCGTTCACATTTCCAATCCGATCAAACACCTCAAAAAGGGAATAGTCTATTCGTATTACTATAATTGGTAAGTACCCACAAGGGTCTAGTTGATGCCAGGCACGGGTTTATATAAAAAAGAGAGAGAGTTGGTTCGAGTGTTTTTTGTGGTGAACACGAGGTTACGACGAGGCGTTCAACTGGGACACGAGGCTTACGAGCCTTCAACTATCTAATCATTCTATATCCTAACTGACTTGTTCTGCTTCATCTTTGGACGCGATATCAACACACGACACGACACGAACTCACGACCGTATTTCAACTATTCAACCTTCAACTTATTTTTTACGATATTTTGATATTCAACGAATTACTCTGTTGCTTGACATAACGCTCAACGATGGCTCGCTCCGGCCAACGACGCCCGCAACGCTCTCCCGGTGACGATTCTAATGGTAATAGTAATACTATTCCTCCCGTACCGCCCATACCACCCGAAGCGCTTTCTATGAACCCGTCTACTACTACTTCCTCTTCATCGAATTCAAACTCCCAGTCGGTATCCCCGCCACAACGAGGACACATCCCGTCTTCGCCCTCGGCGTCTCCGACGTCGCCCTCTTCTCAACAACCTCGACCACAACATTCCTCATCGTCCCCCCACTCCCCAATCAACCTCACCATCTCACTTTCCGCCTCAAACACCCACGACAATTCAAACGAATTATCCCTCCCCCCATCCGCCCTCGCGCGCACACACACACGCACCCCTTCATCAGAATACTACCCCTCCTGGCTCCCCAGACGTCCTCTCGCCCCGGCTCCGCCTGCGTCTACGACGACGACGTTGGCGTATCGTAGGACACCGTTGCCATTCCAGGACTCGGAAGGGGAACTCGAAGGGGGAGTGGGTGATGACGGGGATATGGGTCCGTACCCCGATGTCACTGACGCTGAAATGGATATGGGAATGGAGGTCGGTGGTGATAGAAGGAGAAGGAGAAGAGGTGAATACCCTTTTCGTTTTATTCTTCAATTCAATCACATATACTAATTATTTCCATTTCCATTTTCATTTTTGATTCTTTAGATGGTGGTGATATCGAGCAAGTCGGACGCGCCCATAGCGATATCCATAGCGATATCCATAAAGATGGTTCCTCCTCCCCATCCTCCCCAAGCGAAACAGAATCAACATTCATCCGTAACCTCGGTGGTCGTCGACCAACACCGCGGTCTGTACGAATCGTTTCACTTCCTCATTCTCCTGCTTCACCTTCACAACATCTATCTCCCAATGTCCCGTCTACGGGTGTACCATCTACGGGTGTACTAGGAGGAGAGGTAATAACTGGTGGACTTGGACCTGTTATACCTGTAGACCACTCGCGGAAGAGGGAAAGGGAAACGGGAAACGTACCGTTTCATAAACGCGTATGGTCTCGCGCGACGGGTGTATTCTCGCATAGGAAGGGAGCTTCGAGGCCGGGGTTACCAGAGGAGTTTGCTCATCCTCTTCAACCCTCTCAACACCCTCCCACCTCTCTCCAACCCCCTCAACCCCCACAAACCCCACAACCACCAAAACCCAAAAGCATACCACCAATACTCCCAACATTCACACACCCTTCACTCAATCTCGGACTTTTACTCTCCACCTCTCCATGGTTTATTTTGCTTTACAGAATCTGGCCATTGTTGGTGTTGATACATATCCCCATTCAGATTTGGTTGGATTTTTCGGCTGGGTGGGTTTTGGTTAGGTGAGTAAATACGCGTGTGATTTGATTGTTTGATTTAAACGTGGTTTTTGTTATATGGTTAACAGTGTAACGCGTTACCCCTCGCCCTCAACACAAATCCAATCTCAATCTCAAGATTCATCCCGCTCATGGGCCCTAGCAACAGCAGCATACCTCTTCTGCTCAATAGCATGGTTATTCGGCGTCGTGGTGTTGTATGAAGGCGTTTATGGGTTTGTGAGGAGGTGGAGAGTTAGTGAGTGTTTTTTTTTCGTTTTTTGTGGTGCTTTTTTTTTGGGGTTGGGGGGCTTTTTGGAGGGGGTTTGGAGTTTGGAGTTTTTGAGTGGTTCATTGGTTGGATATATACAAGCATACATACAAGATTCTTTTTTTTCGGCAATTACGACTTATCGTCCTTCTCACTCGTCTCTCCCAAAAAAACATACTAACCTCTCCTCTCTTCCCCTTCCCCTCCCCCCCCTTTTTTTAAAAAAAAATTTTTCAAACAGAACGTCCCCTCGTAATGCCAATCTACCTCTCCTCAATCGCGTTCAACTACGCTGCCATGTCTTCGTATGGTGTTTTTTGCTTTTTGATGCATGTGAGGTGGAGTGTTGTTTTTCGATCGTTGGGGGAGGGGAGGATGGTGGGTGTTAAGGATGGGGAGGGTGTTAAGGGTGGGGAGGGTGTTAAAGCAAGTATGGGTGGTGTGGAGGGTGGTGCATCGGGAGTTGGGGCGACAATGAGGACGACGGGGTCGATGCATCCGAATGATCCGTCGGATCCGGTTACGGTTGTACCAGAGGGAGAGAAAGAGAAAGAGAAAGGTCGAGATTCACAAAGGCAAGGGAAAGGGCAAGGGAAAGACACGTCTGCAGAAGAAGCGGTTCCTGTTATCCCGATGCCGCCCGTACGATTTTCTTCCACTCTTGGTGCCAGCAGCGGTCTTGGTGGTAGAGGTGCGAGGGTAAGAGGAAGGGGATATCAATATGACCACTCTGCGTATGGTGGATGGAAACAATTCATCGCGGAATCGTGTTGGTGGTATTCTCAGAATCTGCCTACCGTTGCGTTGTTGATGCCCCGTGCTGGGTTGGTGCTTGCGTTGTTGTTTGCGTTTTCAGGTGCGCAGGTTGAGGTTGCTGGGGTGAGTAATTCAACCTCCCATCCCCAACACACACATACCCCAACGTAACAAACGCAACAAAACTAACCTACTGGTTAATTTTTTTTCAGACTCCCGGAACGGCATTTAACCCGGCGACCGCGCGAGATCCTACGTATTTTCGTGTTCAGGATGGGTCGTTGACGGGGTACGCTCGTGGAGTGTTGATTGCGAATGCGGTTTGGGCTGCGTGGAGGATTATTTTGGTTATCGCAAGTTGGTAAGTTTCATTTCGTTCTCTCTTTATTATTATTATTTTTTTTTTCGAACGAACGATGTCTGACATGTCGGTTTTTTGGATGTGTAGGATCGGGTTGTGGTTCCTCAGCGGTCACCTTTGTGCTGGGATTTGTGGTCCTCGATATCGTTGGGAAGAGGAGGAATACGGATACGGCTATGGGTCTGAGTATGGTTATGGGTATGGATATGGCGACGAGAAGAAGGGCTTCACTGAACAGGGGGCGTATCCGTATACGATCTATGCTGAAGGCGTGACGTCGCTATCGCCGTATGCTACACAAGGTCCTTCGCCCAACTTGGCTTATGCACGGAGATCGTATCCGATGCCGCAGACGCCAACGGTGCTCGATGTTCCTCAGACACCTGGCGGGGGCGGTCATATGACTTCTCCACGGTTAGCTGGAAATAGAGATCCGGAGAAGGGAGGTTATTCGTATGATGATGATGATGGTGGTGGTGTGGATGAATACGAGTTTGATTGGGATATGAGGAAGAGGAGGAAGGAGGAGAGTGGACCTGGGTTACCTTGGAGATGGAGGGAGATGACGAAGATGAGGGTTAGGGATGTTTGGGAGTTTTGTTTTGTGGTGAGGGAGAGGGTGGTTAGGAAGGGTGATGGTGCTAGGAGTAGGAGTAGGGAGAGGGTGCGAGTGGGTGGTGAGGGCGAGGGCGAGGGCGGTGCTGGTGGGTTTGAGGGTATTGAGCGCGTTTTGGCTGCTGTTGGGTTCCCGAGTGTGCCACCGCCGGCGAGGCGTGGTGTGTTGAGGGACGATTTGTTTGTGGGACCTGAAGGAGGAGAGGCAGGGGAAGAGAAGCGAGGAGTGTTGACCGACGTGGACGTTGTCGGAGATAACGGAAAGCGAAGCGCGAAAAGTAGCTCTGGAGAGAACGAGAGCCCGAGTACTAGTGGAAGCGGAAGCGGCGGTGGCAGCAGTTCGAGGCGGAGAAGGGAGAAAGGGAAGAAGCGGGAGTTGCAGGTGTCGCCTTATCCGTTCAGTGGTAAAGGTGCACAGGTGTCTTCTGAAGACGAGCCAGTGCCGTTCCCGCCCTCGCCGGGGCCTTACCAAGAGGAGCACGCAGAGGATGAGACTGGAGAAGAACACGCGGAAACGAGTGATGAACCTACGTCAGCCTCGAGTAGTTCCCGAGGCGTGTCGACTAGCTCTGGTGCGCAGACATCGTCGTCTGCTCGACGACAAACGGTGTCTTCTGAGCGAGCATCGGAGAGCATGTCGTCGCTCGGTCAACCAGTCACCTCTCGCTATCCGTTCCAATTCCGCCGTCCACCACCAGGCAATGCGCAGCATTCACATTCGGGATCGCAATCTACTGGTCCAAGTGGGAATGATCGCTCGGGGTATTCGTATATGACGGCGAGCACGGGGAACCGTGAGTCGACGGATTCGTCGAGACCAAGGTATAGCATCAGCGATGCGAGTGCTAGTGTGAGTGTGAGCTTGGGAAGCCCGTTGAGTAGCCCGGGTGGTGTTTTGGGACAGAGTAGGGGGAATAGGCAGAGCTTGGGTGCGGAAAGTGCGATGAGTGCCTCGATTCCGATGCCGCCCAGGCATCCTGGTCCACAGAGGGCAAGGGGTCGAGGGAGAGCGGGTAGTGTTCCTTCGAGTCTCGGTGGAGGTCAAGTCGTAAGCTATTATAGCTCTGGGCCAGGATCACCAATAAGTCCCGATATGGAAAATCCGCCCCCATCACCGACTCCGTCATTGCCGTTCCCGAGCGATAATGAAGGCGAGCGAGCGCAGGGTGAACGAGACGTGGAGGAGGAGGAGGAGGAAGGCGAAGGAGCTGAAGAGGGTAGGGCTGAGAGTGAGGATGTGGTTGGCTTGCTTGGTCAGCCTACTGGTCCAAGCCCCAAGTCATCTTTCACGGCTTTGCGCCATCGAGCTAGCAGTACGCTGTCCCTTTCTGCCCACCCTCGTCGAACGAGGAGATCTGGTAGTCGTTCCGCTACGAATTCGAGTAAGTCCCTTTGCAGGTTTTTCGCATTTGGTTGTTAACATAGTTTGCGTCAGTCTCTGGGCAATCTTCGTCTGGGTCGGCGTCCCGGTCAAGGTCTAGGGCAGGCTCAATGATATCTGTTCATGTTCGATCAAGAACACAAAGTCTGCTACAGGGTCTCGGTGCTGCTTCACACTCGTCTCTGGAGCTTGTACAGGCAACCTTTGGCGGACGTTCTAGGGCAAACTCGTCCATGGCAAGACTTTCTGAGGATGCTGGCGGCGAATCAGATATCCAATCCAGTCGCCCTTCTATGACGAGAGAACGGGGCTGGGTCGAGCGAGCTAGGCGAGAGGAGACCCAGACACATTCAAGGAGTGGAAGTGGGAATATCAGCGATGCTGTCATGAGTAGTATGAGTGGAAGTACTAGTGCTGGAACGAGTGGGGGTGAAAACTACACATTTGGTCATCCGCTGAGGACTCACTGGCACGATCCCGAACGCGAAGCCCATCGGCAAGAACACGACTCACCGGGTGGTCATGTACTACCATCACCCATACCGGAATCCCCTCGCAGCGCGAGTCCGACAACAGAAGGTTTACTAGATGTACCACATCGGGCAGTCGAAGGCAGGACTTCGCATCCTAGCCTGTTGTCGGTATCTTCCCCGGCTTCGGTTGATGAAGGGACTGTTTCTGGGTTGACCCCGCGCCAGATGTCGGAGGAGCCGGAGCTCCCTCGGACTAGTAGAACTCTTCCCATTCAAATCCCTGCTGGACGCCGCGAGTTGGCTGCTGATGGAGGTGGGAGTTCAGGAGACATGATTAGCACGGCAGATCAGAGCTTTGTTACGGCGCCTGCTACTGTTGAAGGTCAGACGACTGATTCTGGCGAGGCGAGGACAGTGTCGAGTTGGGGTGGTGTAACTGCTATGAGCCATGCCCCCCGTCATATGAGCCAGCCAGGTGCGTGGGGTCCTGCATGAAGAGGTGAGGCGACCTCCACATGGTGGCCTTGTCTTTCCACGTTCGTTCATTTCTATGAACTGCAAAAATGATTCGACTTACTTTTCTTCTTTCAATTTGTTCTTCACCACACCCACTCAACCTGCTGGTTGATTGAATTTGTTCTCCGTCACCTTGTTGTTCTCCCCGCCGCCTTTGTTCTTCAGCACGCAGCATTACTCTTTTGAACTGACACTGACACTATAGTATTCATCATCTCGTTATCACTTCATTATCCCGCTATCAACCATATCTTGACTTTCGTCACATACTTATTTAGATTATCAGCATGTATGTATTTGACTTTCACCTTGATTTTGTCCCCGCCGCGACACCTCGCTTTCCCTCGTCACAACTAGCATCTTTCACCAATGTACCTATTCAGGCTTCACACTTAAATTTACATACTGCATCCATGATTTGTATCCTTCCGTTGGAACACACTAATTGAAATTTAGTTTTTCAACTTGCACTTGTGTGGGCCACTGCATTTCTGTTTATTACGTAAACTGTGATTCATGGAGGTGAATCAAGTACTTTCTATACCTAAAAAACATTGCATTAATCAAGTACCCGAGTGTGTGTGCCACTGCTAAAGCACGGCATGGGGCTGATATGGATTAACCAGCTAGAGTTGACTCTCCCCTACCCATACTCCTGACAACCCATAACCTCCGATAACCCATGGATTTTTGAGTCCACCAGTCCTGTTCTCACTAAAAAAACCCATAACTCTCTACTATCCCATAACCCATACCTAGTGTACTTTCATGTTGTCTTGCTCCAGTAAATAGCATTTGAAGAGGCTGTATTGACCTTGGCAGTTGTTCTATAACAAGATTACTTCTCAGTGTGCTTGAGGTAGAGCAGATGACAGAAATTAATGGTGGATATGATAATGATGATGTGGGGTAGTGCGTGAGAAACCAATATGTGGACGTACAGTGGGGGACAAAACCTTTGCAATGTTTCATAGTTTTAAGTTGTTGCTCTAATATCTTATGTAATCAAATAGCAAAAATTCCGGAAATATTATTGAAGATAGTCCTACATCTTATCTCGACTTTGAGCTATAATTTATGGTATTTGGTTAAGTTGTGATGAAGATATGTACATTTCATTCCAGCCATAGCATTGCAAACGTTTTGTCCCCAACATTACAAACTCTATAATTAGTATTTGGTATATCCACCCTTGGCTTTAATAATTGCTGCAACTCTACTAGGCATACTCTGAATCAATTTCTGACATACCCCTGCATCAATCTTGTTCCACTCCTCCTCTATACGCTCCCAAAGCTCCAAAATCCCTGATGGTGGGTTTTCATACTCTGCCAGCTTCTTTTTGAGGTGTTGCCAGAGATGTTCAATGGGATTAATGTCTGGAGATTGTGCTGGCCACTGGAGAACCTTCACCCCATTGTCTTTGAACCATGTTTTGGCCTTATTTGATGTGTGCTTGGGGTCATTATCCTGTTGGAAAATGACTTCATCCAAGGTTTTCGCATAATAATCGAGGCTTGCACACAGATCATCATCCAGAATGGATACATAGAGGTCAGCATCCATTCTTCCATCAATCTTGCATGCATACCCCACCCCATCCCACATCATACAGCCCCAGACCATGACAGAACCACCTCCAAACTTCAGTGTACCCTCCACCAGCCTGTCACTCAGGCCTTCTCCCTGCCTTTTCCACACCCAAGAACGTCCATCTGACCCCAGGCGGTTGATTTTTGTTTCATCAGACCACACTACCTTTTTCCAATCCTCCACAGTCCAATGTTGATGAGCTAAGGCAAAGTCTAGCCTCTCCTTCCTATGTCGTGCTGAGAGTAAAGGCTTTTTCTTCTTTACCACAGCCTTCATTCCTGCCCCATGAAGGTAACGACGCATAGTCCTAGCAGAGACTGGCTGGTTGACCACATCCTGAAGTACTTTGGTGACTTGAACTGCATTCTCAGCCTTCTGTGATGTGATTAAGCGAACTGCATGCCGGACATGGGTAGAAGAAAGCTTCCGAGGACGGCCACCTAAAGGCTTTTCAAGGGAGGGTCTATGTTTGGAGCGTAGTCTGGAGATGGTACTGGTATGAACACCAGTAACAGATGAGATATGACTAGCAGATTTGCCAGCATCTAGCAGTGAAAGAATTTGCTGCAGTAGAGCAGGGGCAATAGGTTTCATGATGAATTGAGTAGCTATATTGGAGGGGGAGTGTCATTTTATATTGCCAGGTGTATGGTGCTGTTGATCCAGTCACATGACTTTGTTGATTGACTTGAGCAATCAACAATGTCACATGATTTCATGCTCACAAATTATAGGGGACAAAACCTTTGCAATGCTATGACTGGAATGAAATGTACATATCTTCATCACAACTTGACCAAATACCATAAATTATAGCTCAAAGTCGAGATAAGATGTAGGACTATCTTCAGTAATATTTCCGGAATTTTTGCTATTTGATTACATAAGATATTAGAGCAACAACTTAAAACTATGAAACATTGCAAAGGTTTTGTCCCCCACTGTACCTCCCACAAGGTATTCTGGTGGCACCTCACTTGGAGGCCTTGTGCACCATGAAACCAACACATACTACTTGTGGGAGTGGGCCACTGCTAGTGCATGGCATGTACAGGTCCATCAGAATTTGGACTTGTAGACTTGTTTAAGAATGAGTCACATATTGGAGTTTCCATACCAGGAAAGGGGGTGTCTGAATAATGCCAGTTGATTTTTCTCTGACTCCAGATTTTTACCGTATACATCCTCTGGATATTGCTATTTCATAGTTGAGTCACTCAACTATATCAAGGCTATTATTTCAAATATGCATCTATACTTAGATATCACAGTAGATGTTGGGATGAGCATGTCTTCTCGCTTACCCAGGTGTCTATCAGGGACCCTCGCAAATGTGCAAGGCTATCTATAAGAAAATATACTACTTATATACTACAAATAAAAAGCTAAGTGAATATGTAGATGTGATGCCAACACTACAGAGTTTGTTAACTAACTTTATTTTTGATAAGGGTATCAGCAGAAAGAAGTTTCCCATTCTTGCCGTTGAAGTCAAATTTCGAGTCTCTCAAGTCCACGATGTACACTGTTTTGACATGTGGTACTGGCCAGTAGCTGGGTATTTTGGACAAGTACTCAACATGCTCAATCGTGACCTCATGTGTAATCTTCATTGGCTGATCGCAGACTTCAGAAACGAGCCTGGGATCCATCCAAACTGTAGTCAAAGGCACACAGGCACCTGATACCTCAATATCATCACTATTGATAGCCAAGTCTTTGAAGTTATTGTCCTCTTCGCTGCCAGAATAGAAGAGATCTTCAGCGGGGTCCCAGTCAGATGCAACAAGACTTGACGCATTCCCAGGTTCACTATGAAATTTAAGCAAGGGGGTTTCAGACCACATAGCCTGGTAGATGTACCTCTCCAGTGCTAGATCTGTAGAAATACACTCGTCTGGTGTGTTGCTATATTATTTTAATGAGGACTGTGGCAGAAAAATGGCTAAGTTCTAGCTTACCTCACGATATCAACCTCCTCATCTGAATCTAGGATTTCTAGTGTTTCTTGGCCGTTGACACTGATGGTACATGTTCGAACAGTTGACTGATAATCAAGTGGGAGAAAAGGCAAATCTTCCTCTATTTCTGTTTTGATAGCCTGAATGGCTGGTCGTAATGGTGTAAAAGAGTGTTCTTCCTCGCCATTCTCTTGCTTTATGGTGGCAACATTAGAACATGTTGAGTCGAGTCCTACAGTTGTGATGGTATGGCCCCTTGACTGAATATGGGAAGTGAAGCTTGATACACCTGGAGAGCGAACAGTGTAATTTTGAATGAAGGTCTTCAAGTTTTTGATGTGTGGTGATGCCCAGTCTGATGACAGAAACTGAGCTGGATGTTGTTCAATGTAGGTAGAAAAGAAAATCTGTGGGAGAAGCGGAAGAAGCCATCAATATATAAGCGGCCCCCCTCATAGTTATCCCCTATTCACTTACTTCTTCACAGAATGCTTTCAGGATTCCAGTTGGCACATTCTGCACATACTCATCATTGGGATCCATGGAGAGCAAGCAAGCCGTGTTGCCCATATACTTTGGCAAAGGCAAAGGTCTCTAAAATTGAAAGAAAAAACCTTTCCCACCCAAAATGCTCGTGTTTCTCCTGAATTTCCATATATGGACAGCTCTCCCTTATTAATGTATGTGATTCTTTTGCACATATGTATGTGTGCTCTGAACATGGGTGTACATTAGCATGAGTATGCTTGACCAAGTGTATATGTGGTGCTCAGTTACAGGTCTGACTGTGCCAAAAGTGACATACAGTATACTCACCTATTTAGTATCCAGTCACCCTGATTAGTGCACTTCTTGGCCATGTGGAGTTAATATCTGTGGTGAAGAGCCACCGGCAGAAGCACTGGCAACCACCAATGTCAATACCCACCCTTTTTTGTAGGTGCCCAAACCCCCCAATGAGTAAAGTAACAGGTCTGGAATAAATCATTTCATTCCAGACCTGTAACTGATCACTTTACTTGTAGGTGGTCAAATGTTGGAATTAAATGCTAACTTAGTGAGCTCTCATAGCCCAATTCCGTCAGTCAGGCTTAGTTAGTAGATGCAGGTAAAATCTTACTAATTTAGTTTACTATAATTGTACAGTAGTAATCCTATAATTACTTACTTGATTGCCCCAGATATAACCCAGACTTACTGTGTGAAACTGCCTTCCCACAGTTGAGCTTCGCTTAACAACATTGTTAAATACGGAAACCAGCTTCTACTACTAAACAGACTACAGAAAAGGTATTTGGCTTCAACTACTGAGGTGCAGAGTTGCGCCGCCCACTACCTAACAAGTTATACCTTATTTCGGAACGGAGATCGGGGTTACGGAGTAACGCCGGAGAACGGAGTAGAAGGTAGAGTATAGGTCGGAGACGCGGAATACTGGAGATCGGTATTAGAGTAGAACAGGAGAGGACAGGAGCTCCCTTAGTAGAGAAGAGGAGACGTATTAAGTTGATATTCGAACTGGAGAACTATCTACAAGTAACTACGGCTTAAATACTGTGAAGGTAACCTAACATGCGGAATACATGAGTTATGCCTTGTGGTAACTAAGCCTAAGTGTCCCTTGATAATTAAATAATTCTACAGTAATATCAGAGTCCTTATCTACATGTGCTAAGTCCGTGTGCATATCCCTTGATCCGAATGTATCCGAAAGTCCGATAGTCCGAAGTCACGGGAGTGGTCATCTGACCAGGGCTAGGGGTTAGGGGTTGCACGTGCATAACAGTACTCCCCCCTTAAGGCCGAGTCCCAATAGGCCAATCCAGAGCGGTCTTCGGAGTTTTGTCCGGAGTTCGGAAATTTTTCCGAGAGCTAAGACCGAAGCTTCGGGGTCTGTCCGAGGTTCGAGGCGATGACGTCACTTGCTGCGGAGAACCAAGATCGAAGTTTGCGGAGTTCGAACAGCGCTTTAAAAGCAGAAAAGGAAACTCCGAGGTCCTTCGTCTCTGACAACTCTACTCAGTACGTGCCTATACCTCTCACAATCCAACATGTCTGGCTTCTCGCTAAAGGATCTCTCCCAATATCCCGAGCTCCAGGCCATGGTGGCGAGGGAACTTGCTGCCAAAATGATGGCGAACGAGGCCGCGGCGCCCGCCTTACCCGTTTCTGGGGATACGCCTTCCGCTGTGGAACCTGCAACTCCGCGACTAGTCCGGCCGCGGGAGGATATGCCGACTGGTGTGTCTCTGCCAGTGAAAAAACCGAAGGGAAAGCAAAGGATGGTGGAGGAGACACCAGGAGGTTCGTGGGTTCTTGTGAAGTCGGAGTCGCCCGAGCTGATGCTAATCACAGAGGACGTGGTAGAGGAGATGGCGGCTCTGGCAGAGAAGGCTTGGTTGGCGCGCGAGGAAGCGGCAGAGATGGAGCGGTCAGCACTCCTCTATGCGCAGTGCCGGCAGGAGGAGGAGGACCGGCGCATCCATTCGACAAAAATCGGAATTGCGAAGGCCATGCGGGGTCTGGTCGTCGCGGATTACGCTGGAGAAGAGGAAGAATCCGCGGAGAAAGAATTGCCGCCCCTGCTCAGTGGTCCGGAAAAGGAGCCAAAGGAGCCAAAGATGCGGAAACGCCCGGAGATCCGGGACCGAGAGGTCGGAGACGACTTCGCGACAATCTGGCCGGATGGAATCTCCCGGGCATGTTTCAACTGCAGGGCGCGCAGACGGGAGTGTTTGCTGCAGGCGAGGTAAGTCCATATCTTTTGCAGTATGTCATGGAGCTGGGGCTTAACACTTGGTTGCAGCGCAAACACTAGCACCTGTGAGGGGTGCCACCGGTCGAAACACCGTTGTGAGTTCCCCAAGGGTCAGGAGACCAAGGCCGGTCGGGGAAAGGTGGCGGGAAGGATACCGCGGACAAAGGCGCCCACGAGGAAGACGCGAAAGGAACCAAGTCCGGTACCGGAGGCGGGTCCTTCGCGGACAACGCGGAGTTCTGCGAGGGCGGTGGAACGCACGTCGGAGGTGGGAGGACCGTCAAATGAGCAGTTGATGAACATTTTCATCGACTTTACTCGGCGTTTCAAACAACGCCAGATGGAGTTCGCCCTCGAAATTGCGAAGCTCTGATTGGCGCTGACGAAGGAACGATCGCGGACACGGAGATTAGAAAACATTCTCCGTACCGCGGAACATTTGGATGAACGCGACGAGTATGAGACGGATGAGGAGCACGGGGAGATCGAGGATAAGATCCAGGACGTGGAGAACCTGGTGGAAACATGGATCAAGTCGGATCAATACGCGAGGGAGGCAAGGGAGAAAAGGAAAGCGGAGGAAAGCGGAGAAGCGACGGTGTTACGCACGTGCAAAACCCCTAACCCCTAGCCCCGGTCAGATGACCATTCCCGTGACCTCGGACATTGGCTTCGGACTATTGGACTTTTGGATACGCTCGGATCAAGGGTTATGCACGCGGACTTGGCACGTGTAGATATGGGCTTTGATATTACTGTAGAATTATTTAATTATCAAGGGACACTTAGGCTTAGTTACCACAAGGCATAACTCATGTATTCCGCATGTTAGGTTACCTTCACAGTATTTAAGCCGTAGTTACTTGTAGATAGTTCTTCAGTTCGAATATCGACTTAATATGTTCCCTCTTCTCTACTAAGGAGCTCCTGTTCCGCGCTAACTCTGTTCTCTGGTATCCCGCATCTCCGACCTATGTTCTACCTTCTTGTCCGTTCTCCGGCGTTACTCCGTAACCCCGATCTCCGTCTCCGAAATTAAGGTATACTTGTTAGGTAGTGGGCGGCGCAACTCTGCACTTCAGTAGTTGAAGCCAAATACCTTCTCTGTAGTCTGTTTAGTAGTAGAACCTGGATTCCGTAT
This sequence comes from Pleurotus tuber-regium, assembly GCA_014058305.1. NCBI lineage: Eukaryota > Fungi > Basidiomycota > Agaricomycetes > Agaricales > Pleurotaceae > Pleurotus > Pleurotus tuber-regium. The sequence continues at coordinate 218,573 of JACFYU010000029.1, read as the reverse complement.
TTAACAGTATATTCGAACTCACCTCCCACTCCCTAGCCCTCTCTTTTTCCCAGATGACCACAGCACGCGCTACCAAGCTGGCCAAGGCTGCAGAGCAGTCCCCCGCAGCATCCGGATCCTCGACCTCTGCACACGCCCGCAGTCACCACAACACCACACGGCGACCCGTAGGGCGAGTCCACGCATCTTCGACTCCTGTTGTGAGCACTACCGCTCCGACCGAAGAACTTCAGGAGAACCCTGAAGAATCTTGGAGAAACGAAACGATCATCGAAGAACGTCTCTCGCAAACTTCGTCCCATTCTCCGCAACCCCAACGGGAGCCCTCTGCGGGACCATCCGGACCCTCCAGACCTGGCGGACCTCCTGGGCCCCCGGACGATGGTGATGATGAACCCGAAGATGACGATGCATTCGACTACGATCAACCTCCGCACTCCGCCCCCCGCCGAGAAACCCCGATCCGATCCGATGTTGGTGAGGCACTTATTCAGTCCCTCAACGGAATTATGTCTACACTCCGCGATCTGAATCGTGGGGTCTCCGTCCCTGCCTCCACCAAAGCTAGCTCTCGCGTCAAGGTTCCCGATATGTTCGATGGTTCAGACCCTCGGAAACTCAATACATTCCTGGTTCAGTTGAAGTTGTACTTCACCGCAAACTCCGGTCAGTTCTCCGATGAGGACGAAAAAGTTACATTCGCGCTCTCGTATCTGAAAGGCATGGCCTTCGATTTGTTCGAGCCATACCTCGCGGAACCCGATGGGGAAGTTCCACCCTGGATGTACTCCTATGAGGCATTCGTGGAAACCCTAAAGGATAACTTCGGTGCTATCGATCCAGCCCGAGACGCGGAAATGGCCCTCGACTCTCTCAAGATGCTCAGCCACCACCGGATCACGAAATTCGATGTGATCTTCCAGCAGCACGCTTCAAAGCTGGTTGGTTGGGGCGACAGGGCCCTCCGATACATGTACTACAACGCGCTTCCAGACCGAATCAAGGATGAACTCTTGCGTTCTCCGAAAAAGGAATCACTCGCCGCTCTCCGATCCGCCGCTTCCAAGATCGACCAACGATACTGGGAGAGGCAAAAGGAGAAGAAGTCCAATCCCTCGGAGAAGCACTCCGAGAAGTCCGCAAAGAAGTCCGCGTCCTCCCATCACTCGTCTAAACCCGCATCCTTGAACTCCGCGAACCCGTCCTCGTCTTCCTCCAACTCCGGCAACAAGTCCTCAATGTCCTCCGCAAAACCCGCTTCGAAGAACTCCGCACCACCTCCTTTCGCCAACCAATTGGGAAAGGATGGCAAACTGAAACCTGAGGTCCGCGCAGAACACATCCAGAAGGGACTTTGTCTCTTCTGTGGTGGTTCCGGACATCGGGTTAAGGAATGCCCCAACGGAAACTCGAACTCCGCCAAGGCCCGCACAGCAGTAGCCGAATCGGATTCCTCTGAGCAAGAGGCCCACATCTCTGAGACGGAAAACTGATGTGCAGCCCAGAGTCCTCGGACCCTCCGCGGAGCTGCGATCTGTACATATGGCCCAACTTCTGTAGACTTAATGCTGCGTCTCCCGTTCTTTCTCCTTCCGCTACCTACGTTTCTCTTACCTCGGACAATCTCTCTGATACCACTACGATCTTTACTGCACTAATAGATTCTGGCTCTACTCACTGTTTGGTAGATACAGGTTTCATTCGTGCTCATGGACTCTTGACTTACCATACACCCCCGATAAAGCTTTTGTTGTTCAACGGCTCCTCAAATAATTTCATTACCGAAGCTCTTGACCTACTCTGTAGGTTTCCGACTGGCGAAAATCTGAAGATTACGTTCTTTGTCACACCTCTGGACGTTTCCTGTTCTGTTGTTCTAGGACACAACTGGCTCACCCGCTACAATCCGTTGATTGACTGGGTTACGAGCAGTATCTCGTTCCGAGCACCAGAATCTGGCAGCGTTATTGCGGCCCCGGCATTGGAAGCACCTCCGACTACTCCGACATCCCCGGATATGTCTCCGTGTTCTCCGCAGCCATCTCCGGTGACTTCTCTGTCTGTTCCGGATTCTCCGGAAACTCCGCCTTCGACTACGATGTGATGCGAAAGAGTAGGAAGTAAAGAAATACAAAATTTAGAAAACAAATAACAAAACCAACAATAAAATTCAACAGTAGTGGAAGTAGGGAAATTGTGACGGTGAAGGTTCGTTTAAGACAATGAAATACTTCCTGAATCTCTCCTGAAGGTTCTCGGACAGTATGCGCCGTCGGATTCCTCCAGTCGTTCGTTTAGGGTGAGGGAGACCCTTTCTCTTGTTTCTATTGTATGGGACGAAGGTAGTTGGAGTGGGTAGGGTCGAAGATATCGATCCTGAGGGCGAGGTTGCTGGTTAGAGGATAGAAAGATGTGTAACTTACTATATTCCCAATAGTACCGCTTCTGAGGGCTCACCACTCTCTGGGCTTGCCTACTACTCAGTTGCGACGAAATACTATCAAGAGTATAGCTTGCTAGACGAAGATGAAGGCTAAGAACTTGCTGAGAATGATACTGGGAATTGACTCTGAGATTGTTCTCTTTCTACAGTGAGTACATGGGTTTATATACTCTACTGAAAGTGTGCAAACAAAAAGGCTGCGTATAAACAAACGATGTCGTTGTAACAGTAAGTAGAATCAAAGAAAGGGGTAAAATGCGAAAAATAGGAGTGTCACAGACAGTCCATATGGCAACAAACAATAACATTCTCTCGCCTCAGTCAGGCAATGGCAATGGATCACGGGATCAAATCTGCTGGCCCAATAGCAAAAGTCTCTTGTTGATGGCTTCCCACGGGATGACTGATGCAATTGCTAAGCACAATAGAGTTGCTCAGTCAGCCTTTGTCTCGGCAGGGGGTGAACCATGCAGTGCGTGTCTGCATCAATCAATAACTAGGGGTAATGATCAATGGGATCGTTGTCGAGTCACGTATAGCCAGACTGAGTCATGACTGTGAGAATCATTCCATGATGGTGGGTAGTCGATGAGTCATTGAGTTCCGGGCTGGTCTAGATCGTGGTGGTGCTAAAATAGGCTCGATGATGCGTATAGGAGAGGGGAGTCGATCAGGAACAAGAACTGGTATATCGTTGGGTAGATGCCAAGTAAGCATCCATCGCCAGAACCGTATAGATGCTGGAATACTTGTCTGAGTGCGATGGAAAGCTAGATAATAGCTTGATGGAATTGTCGGCATATAGGGGGATATGATGTATATGATATAGTGTTGTTCGTGCCATGCAATACGATTGACTTGGAATTCTCCTATAAATGAGTCTGTTTCAACTCGATAAACATGTAGCCACGATCCAATCTGTAATAGCCGACTAGGCTGGTTGGTAATGATCCAAGGCCTTCTGGGATGGCCTAGATAGGTACTATGCGTGATGACTGAGATGTCGATACGGGAGGGCATGATGTAGAACGATAAACGAGAGCAGAGGAACTGGGAGTTGCTATTTGATTCCGTCCACGTGAGCTGTTATTGCCATGTCGATCGTAACGGGAGAATGGTAGAAGCGAAGCGAAGTAGTGAATGTATGATCGAATAAAACTATAAAAGCATAAATTAAAGTAGAGTTAGCGCAGTAATTTGAATGTGACAAAAGTGAATGCGATGATCATTAAGAGAAGGATGAAAAAGGAAATGAAATAGCTTAATGGGAGTTTTGTCGATCATGATCGAAAAGCTTGTACGATCAATGAATTAGACGCTGGCTGTGTCATGCTGTTGCGTCGCGTTCTGAAGCTGTTGAAGTTTCTCTTGCACGTGCCACGTGTTGTTACATGCCTGCTTGACTAGGAGTTAGGGGGTGCTCGCATCTTGATATCGTTCTGTCTATGTACCAAACAATTTCAGTGCATGACAACGATTTCCTCCGATCCTCCGAATATCTCCTTCATTAACGCCGCTGCTTTCAAGACAGTCTCGCGTATGAGGGGGTCCAGGTATTCATGATCAATATCTGACCCGAAGGAACAACTTCTGCCAGATCTTCTGTTGTGTCCGACCCTTCTCCGGACCTCTCGAACGTTCCTGCCGAATACCACCAATTCGCGGACGTGTTTAGCAAAGGTAAAGCCGAAACTCTAGCTGATCACAGGCCCTACGACCTCAAGATCGAGTTAGAGGAGAATGCGTCACCCCCTGTGGGTCCAATGTATTCCCTGTCCCAAACAGAACAGCAAGCTTTGAAAGAGTTCATCGACGAACATTTGCAGCATGGTTTCATCCGTCCGACCAGTTCTCCGCACGGTGCCCCCGTCCTATTCGCCAAGAAGAAAGATGGTTCTCTCCGCCTCTGTGTCAATTACCGTGGACTTAACCGCATTACTCGCAAAGATCGTTATCCGCTTCCGCGTCTAGCCGACCTCCTAGATGCACCCCGCGATGCCAAAATCTACACCAAGATCGATCTCCGGCACGCATACCACCTAGTCCGGATCTCTGAAGGAGATGAATGGAAAACAGCCTTTCGAACCCGCTATGGCTCCTTCGAGTGGTTGGTTATGCCTTTTGGGTTAACTAACGCTCCCGCGGCTTTTCAAAGGTTTATCAATGATGTGTTCGCTGATCTTTTAGACGTCTGCATCATTGTTTATCTAGATGATATCTTGATCTACTCCAATAGTGTAGAGGAACACAAGGAGCACGTTAAGGAAGTTCTCCGATGTCTCCGGAAACACAAACTCTATGCTAAAGGTGAGAAATGTGAATTTCATGTTGACACCGTAGAATTATGGAATCCCGGAGAGGCCTGCTCTCTTAAGCGATGTTCCGAAGTTTGTCGGTGTTTGTGACGAGTCTGTACCCCAGAAACCCTATGTAATACATGTTTCTTGAAATTGACATAATTATATGGCACAGAGAGTACGTTAAAGGATGAAAGTAGCATAGTTGAGCGACATGTATTGAAAGTAGAGCGGGGTCAATGAGGGTTAATTCAATTAGCCTAAATACTAAGTAAGTTCAAAAGTGCTGGAAAAGTGAATCCTGATAAACTAGTCCCGGACTCCCACAAACCATATGTAGTGAAACAGCGCTGGATTCAGCAGCTCGTTGTGGCTCAAGCTCGCTCTTGGAACGAAATCTATAGCTCCGTCAAGCTGTACAAGGCCCATCATCCTCTGCACCCTCACGATTTATCCCATTGCCCTTTTGATCCGCTCCCTGGGCGGAGTCCCACCTCCCTACACTATGCAATGTACTTCCCATGATGTTTATACTGTGGGTGACTTTGTTCTGGTAGAGGGTGGAGCTGTCTGATGCTAGCTAGGGAATGTTCATTGTTCACATGTTCACAACCATAGGATAATCAGTGTTACCGCTGTTCTGACATTAGTTTACAATCAGTGGTTGAGCTAGCAAAACAATCAAGATATGAAGTGGTATTGGAGATACTGACTCTCACCAAATAGTTACCTGACCTCGATATGCCGCTCACTACCATCTCCGAGGCATGCATAGCTGGCTGACAAAATGCATATTTGATCTTTTTGTGACAGTGGACTTGAATGCATGCATAGTTATTATGTACTTACCGAGATCGTCACAGCAGGCGCAGGGATGCATCTTGCGCTCATAGTGCAGTAACCAAGCATCCCCTTCCCCATCCCGAAGCCAACACCTCTAACACCTGCTCCGACTCTCAACTTTGGTTTCATACCTTGCAATGGAAGCAACCGTACACGAGTGCTATCTACTCTCATCTCATGTTCACTCACCAACTTGCGTCTATAGGAACATTTATATCTCAAGCTTCAACAAATAGTATCCTGTGGAATCCAATCCTCAGTACGCAAATCATTTGTCCGATTACTATAAGGTCAGACCATGGATACACTTGATTGACAATTACCTGCCAAGTCCGAGCGATTGGACGCTGCAAAACTAATCGCACGGTCAAAGTATCACTTCTGCGTCCATCAATGTACAATGCTCCTTTAAGCCATCAACACTTGCTCACAACAAGCCTGAGACAATGACTCACATATTGGCCAGCTAGCGAGCCAGGTCTCCAAGACAGTAGCCGAATCTGAGTGCCTTCTTGAAGAGCTCTTGCACATCGTTGACAAGCAAGCTCAAATATCCAAGGATAAAGACACCCATTAAGCTATTGCGCTGGTTGTAGCATTGCGAAAGGCTATTTTTCTCGAGCTTGGCTCTCCCTTGGTATGCTGGGACACTGGCGCTCCACAGAGCATCATTTCAGCAGGGGATAAGTTGAAACGACAGAGAATTGCAGGATATGCAGTTGGAGCATAGTGGTTGGGACTTGATAAAATGAAAGGGAGTAAGGCCGCAGTTGTTGTCGAACTCTGCTGCAGTGTCTAGTCTGCATGATGCAGAAGGGGTTTGCTGACACAATTGGACTACATCGTCCGCTAGCACTTTCAGGATCCGAGAGAGGCTCCGGTACCAGTGAAGTCCGTAATATCAAGCCAATTTAACGTTGTTGATTAACGGAGGGCGATTTCAGGATGACTACAATAGCCTACAGTGTTATTTGTTCGCTTGTGATAGTGATCAAATGATTACAAATCAATCTAATCGGGCCTATTGAAGGTTTTGGGGGTCTTATTGCCAAATTTAGTTCAAACAAACAAATACAAATCTCGGAACGTCGCTTAAGAGAGCAGGCCTCTCTGGGATTCCATATAGAATATCTAGGTTACATCCTTTCTCTGACCGGACTTACCATGGACCAAGCCAAAGTCAAGGTTATTCAAGAATGGCCTGAACCCCGCAAAGTCTGCGATGTTCAGTTCTTCCTCGGCTTTGCGAACTTCTACCGACAATTCATCTGCAACTACTCCGATATCGTCGTTCCGCTCACCCGCCTGACCCGCAAAGGCACCCCTTGGGTCTTTAATGACAAGTGCCGGACAGCGTTCAATGAACTGAAAGCTGCCTTTACCCAAGCTCCGGTACTTACTCACTGGATCCCCGATGCTCCGATGATTGTAGAAACCGATGCCTCGGACTACGCTCTAGGAGCTATCCTCTCGATCTACACCTCCGACGGAGAAATCCACCCCGTCGCTTTCCACTCGCGCACGTTCACCGCTACGGAATTGAACTATGATGTCCACGATAAGGAACTTCTCGCAATTTTTGAAGCCTTCCGAATCTGGCGTCAATACCTTGAAGGTTCAGCTTCCGTTATCGATGTTGTTACTGATCATAAGAATTTAGAATACTTCTGTACGACTAAAGTCTTAACCCGAAGACAGGTCCGCTGGTCAGAGTATCTCTCCCGGTTCAACCTTTGTATTCGCTTCCGTCCAGGCAAGTTAGGAGCCAAACCTGACTCCTTAACTAGACGATGGGACGTCTACCCTAAAGAGGGGAGTGAGTGCTACCAGCATGTCAATCCACAGAACTTCCGACCCGTCTTTACTCAAGAACAACTCGTAGCATCAATCCGCGCTTCTTATCTCTTCGTACCCACTCTCCGCGGATCCGTAGTCATGGATGTTGAACAACTCCATTCCGACATCAAGTCCGCGCAAGAGTCCGATCCGACACTCTCCGTTCCTATCTCCGAATTAGGTCCGTGCTGGTCAAAGGACGACTCCGGTCCCCTGCGACTAGACAACCGGATCTTTGTCCCCGACTTCTCCAATCTCCGAGTCTGTGTTCTCCGCTATAAACACGATCACATTCTTTCCGGTCACTACGGCCAAAACAAAACATTAGAACTTGTCCGCCGGGAATACACCTGGCCCAATATCCGCGACTTTGTCAAAAGCTACTGTAAGTCCTGTGTCACTTGCATGCGAGCTAAACCCCAGAGACACAAACCCTATGGCAAACTCCGACAACTCCCTGTACCTTCTCGACCCTGGGATTCCATATCCATGGACTTCATCGAGAAACTCCCCAAGTCCTCCGGTTTCGACTCCATTCTAGTCATTGTAGACTGACTCTCTAAACAAGCCATATTCACCCCCTGTCACGACACAATCACCTCCGAAGATCTAGCCAAGCTATTCGTGATGCACGTATTCTCCAAGCACGGAGTTCCGAACCACGTCACCTCCGATCGAGGTTCGGAGTTTGTCTCCCACTTCTTTAGGTCCCTCGGTAAAGCCTTAGAGATGAAACTACACTACACCTCTGGCTACCACCCTGAAGGTGATGGACAGACCGAACGTACTAACCAAACTCTGGAACAGTACCTCCGCGTTTACTGCAATTACCAACAAGACAACTGGTCAGAACTTCTCCCTATAGCCGAATTCGCGTATAACAATGCTCCAAGTGCTACCACCGGAGTATCTCTGTTCTTCGCGAACAAAGGTTACCATCCCCGTATCTCTGTACATCCGGAGTACGATCTCGCTTCCACCCGTGCAAGAGAATTCGTAGTCAACCTCGACGACCTCCACCAGGAACTCCGAACCGCGATGTCTGATGCCCAACTCCGCTATCAAGCTCCTGCAGACCGCAGACGATCCGCAGCTCCGGACTTCAAGGTCGGACAAAAGGTCTTCATCAAGGCTCAGTTCTTTCGCACTACAAGACCCTCCAAGAAGTTATCCGAGAAGTTCATCGGACCATTTGAAATCATTGCTCAAGCAGGTCCTTCGTCCTTCACGGTTAACCTTCCCCAATCATTACGCTCAGTGCACCCCGTGTTCCACGTATCGATGCTCGAGCCCGAAACTCCGAACGAGATTCCTCTCCGCGTCCAATCTCCGCCTCCTCCGATTGAAGTTGACGGCGAAGAAGAATACGAAATAGCCGAAGTTGTTGACTCTAAAATCGACAAGCGTTATCGAAAGATGCCCTTGCGATATAAAGTCCGATGGCTAGGCTATGAAGACACCGCGGAAGAATTCTCCGAGCTCGGAGCGAATGAGCTCGAACACGCTCAGGAACTTGTACAAGAGTTCCATCGTCGATACCCGGACAAACCCGGTCCACTCAGCAAAATCAAACCTAAGTAGGTTAGCTACGTAATTCATTCCTTTCTCTCTTTCTCTCTCTAGTAGTTATAGTCTTACTTTAGTCCCCTTTTTTTACTTCTCTTGTTATTCACTTACTCAAGTTCCAAGATCAAAGCAAGTATATATAACCAAGAAAAAAGAAGAGAAACCCCAAGTAGTTACAAAAGCTATATACTACAGTTGATTAGTCCGAGGAGTCCGATTGCTCCTCCGCCTCCATCTCATAGTCGTCGTCCTCGTTCTCCTTCCCTTTCCCTTTCTCCGTCTGTTAAATACAGAATCCAGTTTCTACTACTAGACGGACTACAATAAGGTACTTGGCTTCAACTACTGGATTACAGAGTTGCGCCGCCCACTACCTAACAAGTGTACCTTGATTTCGGAACGGAGATCGGGGTTATGGAGTAACGCCGGAGAACGGATAGAAGGTAGAACATAGGTCGGAGATGCGGGATACCGGAGAACAGAGTTAGCGCGGAACAGGAGCTCCTTAGTAGAGAAGAGGGAACATATTAAGTCGATATTCGAACTGAAGAACTATCTACAAGTAACTACGGCTTAAATACTGTGAAGGTAACCTAACATGCGGAATACATGAGTTATGCCTTGTGGTAACTAAGCCTAAGTGTCCCTTGATAATTAAATAATTCTACAGTAATATCAAAGCCCATATCTACACGTGCCAAGTCCGCGTGCATAACCCTTGATCCGAGCGTATCCGAAAGTCCAATAGTCCGAAGCCGATGTCCGAGGTCACGGGAATAGTGATCTGACCAGGGCTAGGGGTTAGGGGTTTTGCACGTGCGTAACAGTACTCCCCCCTTAAGGCCGAGTCCCAAGAGGCCAATCCAGAGCGGTCTTCGGAGTTTTGTCCGGAGTTCGGAAATTTCTCCGAGAGCTAAGGTCGAAGCTTCGGGGTCTGTCCGAGGTTCGAGGTGATGACGTCATTGCTGCGGAGAACCTAGATCGAAGACGCGGAGTTCGAACAATTTGCCTTAAAAGCAGAAAAGGGGAACTCCGATGTTCTTCGTCTCTGACAACTTTACCATCGCACGCCCGTATAGCACGCACCCTTATCTTCTATTTCCAACATGTCTGGCCTTTCTCTTCAGGATCTCGCGCAATACCCTGAGCTACAGGCTCTCGTGGCTCGAGAAATCACAACTAAGATGCTCGCTAACGAGCATACTCAACCCACCACGTCCGGAATGCCTTCCGCGATCCCGAAAATTGCTCGTCTGCAGGACGAAACACCCACCGGAGTTTTGCCTCCAACCAAGAAGTCAAAGGGAAAGCGGAGAATGATTGAAGAAACTCCGGGAGGTTCGTGGTTGTCCGTGAAATCGGAGTCGCCGGAGCTGACATTGATCACAGGGGAAATGGCGCAGGAATTCGCGGAGATGTCGGAGAGGGCGCGTATGGCAGCAGAGGCCACTGCGGAGCATGAACAGACCGCTCAGGTGCATGCGCAGCATCAGAAGGAGATCGAGGATCGCCGTATTCGCGGTACCAAAATAGGGATCTCGAAGGCCCTGAAAGGTTTGACTGTACAGGACGACGAGGATGAAGAGACCGAAGAAAAGGAGTTGCCTGCAATCCTTGGTGGGCCGGAGAAGGAACCGAAAGAGCCCACTTCGCGGAGACGTCCAGAGATTCGCGATCGAGCGGTTGGGGACGAATTCGCGACATTGTGGGCAGATGGCGTTCTCTGGGCTTGCTACAACTGCAGGGCCCGTAAACAGGAGTGCCTGCCTCAGAACAAGTGAGTCTCTGCGTCCACTCTGCTGTAAGACTTTAGCTGAGTGTCCTTAGGGCGAACGCTAGTACTTGTGAAGGATGTCACAAGTCAAAGCACCGCTGCGAGTTTCCCAAGGGGCAGGAAACGAAAGCTGGGCGGGGACGGGTGGCAGAGAGGGTTCCGCGGAGAAAGGGCACTGTGAAGAAGGCGGAGGAGATGCCGGAAGCGGGTCCTTCCCGGACAACGCGACGTACGGCGGAGAATGCGGAGAAGGTGGTAGCCGTCGCAGATGAGGGTCCTTCGAATCAGGACCTGATGCACATTTTTGTTGACTTCACCCGGCGCTTTGAGCAGAGGCAAATGGAGCATTCACTGGAAATTTCGAAACTTCGGGTGGCGATGGCGAAGGAGAGGTCAAGGACGAGGCGCTTGGAGAACATTCTCCGAACCGCGGAGCGTCTCGAAGAAAGGGATGAATACGAAACCGATGAAGAATACGCGGATATTGAAGATCGGTTGCAGGACGTCGAGTTCCGCTTGGACACGTGGATCAAGTCGGACCAATATGCGAGGGAGGAACGGGAGAAAAGGGAAGCGGAGGAACACGGAGAAGCGATGGAGAAAACGGAGAAAAGAAAAGGAAAGGAGAAGGAGAATGAGGACTATGAAATGGAGGCTGAGGAGTATTCCGACTCCTCGGACTAATTAACTGTAGTATATAGCTTTTGTAACTACTTGCGGTTTCTTTTCTTTTTTCTTGGTTATATATACTTGCTTTGATCTTGGAACTTGAGTAAGTGAATAACAAGAGAAGGAAAAAAAGGGGACTAAAGTAAGACTATAACTACTAGAGAGAGAAAGAGAGAAAGGAATGAATTACGTAGCTAACCTACTTAGGTTTGATTTTGCTGAGTGGACCGGGTTTGTCCGGGTATCGACGATGGAACTCTTGTACAAGTTCCTGAGCGTGTTCGAGCTCATTCGCTCCGAGCTCGGAGAATTCTTCCGCGGTGTCTTCATAGCCTAGCCATCGGACTTTATATCGCAAGGGCATCTTTCGATAACGCTTGTCGATTTTAGAGTCAACAACTTCGGCTATTTCGTATTCTTCTTCGCCGTCAACTTCAATCGGAGGAGGCGGAGATTGGACGCGGAGAGGAATCTCGTTCGGAGTTTCGGGCTCGAGCATCGATACGTGGAACACGGGGTGCACTGAGCGTAATGATTGGGGAAGGTTAACCGTGAAGGACGAAGGACCTGCTTGAGCAATGATTTCAAATGGTCCGATGAACTTCTCGGATAACTTCTTGGAGGGTCTTGTAGTGCGAAAGAACTGAGCCTTGATGAAGACCTTTTGTCCGACCTTGAAGTCCGGAGCTGCGGATCGTCTGCGGTCTGCAGGAGCTTGATAGCGGAGTTGGGCATCAGACATCGCGGTTCGGAGTTCCTGGTGGAGGTCGTCGAGGTTGACTACGAATTCTCTTGCACGGGTGGAAGCGAGATCGTACTCCGGATGTACAGAGATACGGGGATGGTAACCTTTGTTCGCGAAGAACAGAGATACTCCGGTGGTAGCACTTGGAGCATTGTTATACGCGAATTCGGCTATAGGGAGAAGTTCTGACCAGTTGTCTTGTTGGTAATTGCAGTAAACGCGGAGGTACTGTTCCAGAGTTTGGTTAGTACGTTCGGTCTGTCCATCACCTTCAGGGTGGTAGCCAGAGGTGTAGTGTAGTTTCATCTCTAAGGCTTTACCGAGGGACCTAAAGAAGTGGGAGACAAACTCCGAACCTCGATCGGAGGTGACGTGGTTCGGAACTCCGTGCTTGGAGAATACGTGCATCACGAATAGCTTGGCTAGATCTTCGGAGGTGATTGTGTCGTGACAGGGGGTGAATATGGCTTGTTTAGAGAGTCAGTCTACAATGACTAGAATGGAGTCGAAACCGGAGGACTTGGGGAGTTTCTCGATGAAGTCCATGGATATGGAATCCCAGGGTCGAGAAGGTACAGGGAGTTGTCGGAGTTTGCCATAGGGTTTGTGTCTCTGGGGTTTAGCTCGCATGCAAGTGACACAGGACTTACAGTAGCTTTTGACAAAGTCGCGGATATTGGGCCAGGTGTATTCCCGGCGGACAAGTTCTAATGTTTTGTTTTGGCCGTAGTGACCGGAAAGAATGTGATCGTGTTTATAGCGGAGAACACAGACTCGGAGATTGGAGAAGTCGGGGACAAAGATCCGGTTGTCTAGTCGCAGGGGACCGGAGTCGTCCTTTGACCAGCACGGACCTAATTCGGAGATAGGAACGGAGAGTGTCGGATCGGACTCTTGCGCGGACTTGATGTCGGAATGGAGTTGTTCAACATCCATGACTACGGATCCGCGGAGAGTGGGTACGAAGAGATAAGAAGCGCGGATTGATGCTACGAGTTGTTCTTGAGTAAAGACGGGTCGGAAGTTCTGTGGATTGACATGCTGGTAGCACTCACTCCCCTCTTTAGGGTAGACGTCCCATCGTCTAGTTAAGGAGTCAGGTTTGGCTCCTAACTTGCCTGGACGGAAGCGAATACAAAGGTTGAACCGGGAGAGATACTCTGACCAGCGGACCTGTCTTCGGGTTAAGACTTTAGTCGTACAGAAGTATTCTAAATTCTTATGATCAGTAACAACATCGATAACGGAAGCTGAACCTTCAAGGTATTGACGCCAGATTCGGAAGGCTTCAAAAATTGCGAGAAGTTCCTTATCGTGGACATCATAGTTCAATTCCGTAGCGGTGAACGTGCGCGAGTGGAAAGCGACGGGGTGGATTTCTCCGTCGGAGGTGTAGATCGAGAGGATAGCTCCTAGAGCGTAGTCCGAGGCATCGGTTTCTACAATCATCGGAGCATCGGGGATCCAGTGAGTAAGTACCGGAGCTTGGGTAAAGGCAGCTTTCAGTTCATTGAACGCTGTCCGGCACTTGTCATTAAAGACCCAAGGGGTGCCTTTGCGGGTCAGGCGGGTGAGCGGAACGACGATATCGGAGTAGTTGCAGATGAATTGTCGGTAGAAGTTCGCAAAGCCGAGGAAGAACTGAACATCGCAGACTTTGCGGGGTTCAGGCCATTCTTGAATAACCTTGACTTTGGCTTGGTCCATGGTAAGTCCGGTCAGAGAAAGGATGTAACCTAGATATTCTACGGTGTCAACATGAAATTCACATTTCTCACCTTTAGCATAGAGTTTGTGTTTCCGGAGACGTCGGAGAACTTCCTTAACGTGCTCCTTGTGTTCCTCTACACTATTGGAGTAGATCAAGATATCATCTAGATAAACAATGATGCAGACGTCTAAAAGATCAGCGAACACATCATTGATAAACCTTTGAAAAGCCGCGGGAGCGTTAGTTAACCCAAAAGGCATAACCAACCACTCGAAGGAGCCATAGCGGGTTCGAAAGGCTGTTTTCCATTCATCTCCTTCAGAGATCCGGACTAGGTGGTATGCGTGCCGGAGATCGATCTTGGTGTAGATTTTGGCATCGCGGGGTGCATCTAGGAGGTCGGCTAGACGCGGAAGCGGATAACGATCTTTGCGAGTAATGCGGTTAAGTCCACGGTAATTGACACAGAGGCGGAGAGAACCATCTTTCTTCTTGGCGAATAGGACGGGGGCACCGTGCGGAGAACTGGTCGGACGGATGAAACCATGCTGCAAATGTTCGTCGATGAACTCTTTCAAAGCTTGCTGTTCTGTTTGGGACAGGGAATACATTGGACCCACAGGGGGTGACGCATTCTCCTCTAACTCGATCTTGAGGTCGTAGGGCCTGTGATCAGCTAGAGTTTCGGCTTTACCTTTGCTAAGCATGTCCGCGAATTCGTGGTATTCGGCAGGAACATTCAAGAGGTCCGGGGAAGGGTCGGACACGACAGAAGATCTGGCAGAAGTTGTTCCTTCGGGTCAGATATTGATCATGAATACCTGGACTCCCCTCATATGCGAGACTGTTTTGAAAGCAGCAGCGTTAATGAAGGAGATATTCGGAGGATCGGAGGAGATCGTAGTCGAAGGCGGAGTTTCCGGAGAATCCGGAACAGACAGAGAAGTCACCGGAGATGGCTGCGGAGAACACGGAGACATATCCGGGGATGTCGGAGTAGTCGGAGGTGCTTCCAATGCCGGGGCCGCAATAACGCTGCCAGATTCTGGTGCTCGGAACGAGATACTGCTCGTAACCCAGTCAATCAACGGATTGTAGCGGGTGAGCCAGTTGTGTCCTAGAACAACAGAACAGGAAACGTCCAGAGGTGTGACAAAGAACGTAATCTTCAGATTTTCGCCAGTCGGAAACCTACAGAGTAGGTCAAGAGCTTCGGTAATGAAATTATTTGAGGAGCCGTTGAACAACAAAAGCTTTATCGGGGGTGTACGGTAAGTCAAGAGTCCATGAGCACGAATGAAACCTGTATCTACCAAACAGTGAGTAGAGCCAGAATCTATTAGTGCAGTAAAGATCGTAGTGGTATCAGAGAGATTGTCCGAGGTAAGAGAAACGTAGGTAGCGGAAGGAGAAAGAACGGGAGACGCAGCATTAAGTCTACAGAAGTTGGGCCATATGTACAGATCGCAGCTCCGCGGAGGGTCCGAGGACTCTGGGCTGCACATCAGTTTTCCGTCTCAGAGATGTGGGCCTCTTGCTCAGAGGAATCCGATTCGGCTACTGCTGTGCGGGCCTTGGCGGAGTTCGAGTTTCCGTTGGGGCATTCCTTAACCCGATGTCCGGAACCACCACAGAAGAGACAAAGTCCCTTCTGGATGTGTTCTGCGCGGACCTCAGGTTTCAGTTTGCCATCCTTTCCCAATTGGTTGGCGAAAGGAGGTGGTGCGGAGTTCTTCGAAGCGGGTTTTGCGGAGGACATTGAGGACTTGTTGCCGGAGTTGGAGGAAGACGAGGACGGGTTCGCGGAGTTCAAGGATGCGGGTTTAGACGAGTGATGGGAGGACGCGGACTTCTTTGCGGACTTCTCGGAGTGCTTCTCCGAGGGATTGGACTTCTTCTCCTTTTGCCTCTCCCAGTATCGTTGGTCGATCTTGGAAGCGGCGGATCGGAGAGCGGCGAGTGATTCCTTTTTCGGAGAACGCAAGAGTTCATCCTTGATTCGGTCTGGAAGCGCGTTGTAGTACATGTATCGGAGGGCCCTGTCGCCCCAACCAACCAGCTTTGAAGCGTGCTGCTGGAAGATCACATCGAATTTCGTGATCCGGTGGTGGCTGAGCATCTTGAGAGAGTCGAGGGCCATTTCCGCGTCTCGGGCTGGATCGATAGCACCGAAGTTATCCTTTAGGGTTTCCACGAATGCCTCATAGGAGTACATCCAGGGTGGAACTTCCCCATCGGGTTCCGCGAGGTATGGCTCGAACAAATCGAAGGCCATGCCTTTCAGATACGAGAGCGCGAATGTAACTTTTTCGTCCTCATCGGAGAACTGACCGGAGTTTGCGGTGAAGTACAACTTCAACTGAACCAGGAATGTATTGAGTTTCCGAGGGTCTGAACCATCGAACATATCGGGAACCTTGACGCGAGAGCTAGCTTTGGTGGAGGCAGGGACGGAGACCCCACGATTCAGATCGCGGAGTGTAGACATAATTCCGTTGAGGGACTGAATAAGTGCCTCACCAACATCGGATCGGATCGGGGTTTCTCGGCGGGGGGCGGAGTGCGGAGGTTGATCGTAGTCGAATGCATCGTCATCTTCGGGTTCATCATCACCATCGTCCGGGGGCCCAGGAGGTCCGCCAGGTCTGGAGGGTCCGGATGGTCCCGCAGAGGGCTCCCGTTGGGGTTGCGGAGAATGGGACGAAGTTTGCGAGAGACGTTCTTCGATGATCGTTTCGTTTCTCCAAGATTCTTCAGGGTTCTCCTGAAGTTCTTCGGTCGGAGCGGTAGTGCTCACAACAGGAGTCGAAGATGCGTGGACTCGCCCTACGGGTCGCCGTGTGGTGTTGTGGTGACTGCGGGCGTGTGCAGAGGTCGAGGATCCGGATGCTGCGGGGGACTGCTCTGCAGCCTTGGCCAGCTTGGTAGCGCGTGCTGTGGTCATCTGGGAAAAAGAGAGGGCTAGGGAGTGGGAGGTGAGTTCGAATATACTGTTAAATACGGAATCCAGGTTCTACTACTAAACAGACTACAGAGAAGGTATTTGGCTTCAACTACTGAAGTGCAGAGTTGCGCCGCCCACTACCTAACAAGTATACCTTAATTTCGGAGACGGAGATCGGGGTTACGGAGTAACGCCGGAGAACGGACAAGAAGGTAGAACATAGGTCGGAGATGCGGGATACCAGAGAACAGAGTTAGCGCGGAACAGGAGCTCCTTAGTAGAGAAGAGGGAACATATTAAGTCGATATTCGAACTGAAGAACTATCTACAAGTAACTACGGCTTAAATACTGTGAAGGTAACCTAACATGCGGAATACATGAGTTATACCTCGTGGTAACTAAGCCTGAGTGTCCCTTGATAATTAAATAATTCTACAGTAATATCAGAGTCCTTATCTACACGTGCTAAGTCCGTGTGCATAACCCTTGATCCGAGCGTATCCGAAAGTCCGATAGTCCGAAGCCGATGTCCGAGGTCACGGGAATGGTCATCTGACCAGGGCTAGGGGTTAGGGGTTTGCACGTGCGTAACACCTGTTAAGTTGTTTCGATCTCCAGTAAGCATACAACCTCCATTTACCAACTCACAGACATGTATATATATATATACACCTTGACCATTTCTACATCTACCCTCATGTTGCATTACAGTGGAATCCATCATATTTCTTGCTACTACATTTTTGAGCATAAAGCTGATGTACAAAGTAAATGAAGCCATCAGGATTGGCGCTCTGATAAGGTAATGGTAACCAGATTATGTTCCAATTGATGTTGCTTACAATAATGAAAACAAGAATCTGATTACAGCATTATTATCACATCCTGGGATAATATGAAGGTAATCTTATTTTTCTCATCAAAAATAATTTCAATATAGATTAGATTTTTGCAAGGTAGAAATTTATGAATATAATTTAATTGAGCTCATATTATAAACCTCATCCAAAATCTCAGTAAAATTGGATTCTCATCACATGTTACGCACGTGCAAACCCCTAACCCCTAGCCCTGGTCAGACGACCACTCCCGTGACTTCGGACATCGGCTTCGGACTATCGGACTTTCGGATACGCTTGGATCAAGGGTTATGCATGCGGACTTACTGTAGCACGTGTAGATAAGGACTCTGATATTACTGTAGAATTATTTAATTATTAAGGGACACTTAGGCTTAGTTACCACAAGGTATAACTCATGTATTCCGCATGTTAGGTTACCTTCACAGTATTTAAGCCGTAGTTACTTGTAGATAGTTCTTCAGTTCGAATATCAACTTAATACGTCTCCTCTTCTCTACTAAGGGAACTCCTATCCCCTCCTGTCCTACTCTATCACCAATCTCCGGTATTCTGCATCTCCGACTTATACTCTACCTTCTATTCTGTTCTCCGGCGTTACTCCATAACTCCGATCTCCGTTCCGAAGTTAAGGTATAACTTGTTAGGTAGTGGGCGGCGCAACTCTGCACTTCAGTAGTTGAAGCCAAGTACCTTTCTGTAGTCTGTTTAGTAGTAGAAACTGGATTCAGTATTGAACATCACATTAATACTACCCAGGATAGTCAAAGGTAAATGTGTATTACATTTTTATTAAAGACACATTATAACTACGAGGAACAGGTGATTGTTAATTAGTATATTGTTTATATTATCTTCACAATATCCTTAGATGGGAAATAGGGCGACTCCTCTAGTGTGAGTCTGATGGCGACAAACTGCCAGCAACTGAGCTGGAGGTAGAGGGGGGACGAGAGGGGATGCTCAGTGAGTGCTGTACCTGAGGAAGTATTGTAAGACAGGGGACAGGGGCTGGATAGGGGAATGGTGCATTGATTGCAGGTAAATGGCCAAAGCCAGCACAATAGGTATCATTCCAAATGGTGGCATAGATCCTGGGATCTGATATGGCATTGCAAGGGCATTCGCGGCTATTCATCCACGTCGTGGGGATCTTGGTTCACAGGATGCAGAAGCAGCACAGATTTGATGCTCTGCTTCAGCCTGTGCATGTACTTCATCTGGCTGAAGATTGTATGCGCATAGGTCATTGATGAGAACGTCTGGGCAAGATGAGATCCATTCACGTGCTGGACTGTCACAGCCAACTCCAAATACTACAAATTTATTAGTAGTTGAAGGATGCTAAAATACAGTAAGTAATCATGTACATGCTTCAATAATAGATTCACGAGAATGAGGCTCCATCTGGTTTGGATCATTGTTGTCATTGGAGATCTCGGTTCCAACGCGGCACTCAAGACAGAGCTTGCAGAATTTCTTCAGTTTATCGCGAGTTCAGCCACTACCTGCATAAGCATTTGGATCCCCCTGTTTTTCACGAGGATGGTTAACAAAGTGATAATGCCACCAGTTCTGGGAGCCAGAGTTTTTGAGAGACTGCTGGGTAGGATTACGTGGGGTAGTCATTGTGTTCTCGATGCTGGTCAGTTTTCTGCGAAAGCCTACATTTTATACCTTGAGCAGACCTGAAGATTTGGGGGATTCATGGACTTCTACTGGTGTAATATTGATACAAGTAATGTCCGATTGGGTACTTAGAATACATATGGAGTGCATAGATAATTTATAGATTGGATTAGAACCCTCGAAGCAGTTGTAGCAGCAAGGCGACATCAAGGATACTGTGAGATTGGAGTCAGCGCTTACCTTCAAAGCTGACTGCCCCGGTTTCGCTTGCTCCGCCCATCTCTGCTCAACAAGGGGTACCTGCAAATTAGCTGCAAATTTCAGCAAATTTGCAGGTCAATATCACAGGTGCAAAATTCAATCGCCTAATTTTGGCAAGTGTTGCGAGTTGATAATTAGTGAGCTTGCGAAAGCCACCGAGGACCGGTCGGCAGCCAATATCGTGACCTTTCGGCTTTAACAAATTCTCTAAATTATGTAATGCTAAGATGCTGTATTGAGTGTGAGAAAGATTGTGCCTGGATGCTCGGAAGATTGTTTAAACTTGAGAAAATAGTTATAAGGACGAGAACATCCTTCGAGGTACTTGTAGTAATAGGACTGCAACCATTAGACTTGAGGGTTATAGGATTTCAATTTCCAACTACTTGCATGGCGCCAAGGATGTTGCTTGAGGCGACAGTGTAGAGCCCAGATGATCCCGATGACAATGCTTTCAACTGAATGAATGTCCATCTGACCATCAGGTAATGGAGTTCGTAATTCAATTAATCCTGTGTCCCGTGCTGGGACTCGGATGATCAGAGCCGAACATAGAGTATGTTATCAGCACAAACAGCCAATTAATCCTTCTGACTGTAACATCTGGGAAGATAGAGCGGGCAACGAGGCAAGATACACGCGTCATAGTTTGTTTGCAAGTCCGTTTATCAAGCTCGTATTCGTCCGAAGGCGTGTTACATGAGTAGTACGCATGATTGAAGTATTATACATAGGACATACACAAAATGACATCAGGGATACCGAAGAAGAGCACAGGATAGGCCAGGGGAATCAGATTGGTGGGAAACCACACAAACCGTTGGAAAACGATCTAAAGTCTCATTCCTGGCCTGGAGGAGTAACGGACAATGAATAGGATACAAGACTCTGAATCATGGCCAAGACCAAAAGAGGATGCACGACCGTAGAACCAAGGAAGAAAATGAAATAGTTTCGGATATTATCATGGTATACCGGGTGTGATAGCGGGGGGACGACGTAGTAGAGGGTGTTGACGTTTGGCAGCGGATCGCTCTCCGGCCAACTTGTTGATAGCATTTAAGAGGTCGCCACGTCGGAGCGGTTCTGTATTAGAGTATTGTTAGCTATCAGAATAACCGTTTTCAGTGGAGGGTACTTGCTTGTGATATGATCGTCCTATCCATGGAAGGTAAGTGACATGGAAGAAAGTGAATAAATTGGTATTGCTCACCATTCCTGCTTGCAAGCAACGTTCCCTGTCACCGATCACTGGCACCGAGAGTAAGGACCCGACTAACACTATACGGAAGTTGATACTCACTGGCGTGGGCAGTAAGAGCAATAATAGGAGTTGGAGATAGACCGTTATGAATTTCGTAAGCCCGTATCAACTCCGTAGCCTCCATGCCACCCATGAAGGGCATAGATACATCCATCTATGTTGATTATCAGTAAGTCAAGATCCGATTTCTTGGGCCGAACAGCCATGACGATGCAAGAGACATCACAGGGCCGGTCAAAGTATGCAAAGAAGGTCTTACCAAAATGATATCGAAAGGTCTATTTTGAGAGACCCTAGCTTTGAACGCGTCAACAGCGAGGCTGCCGTTCTCTGCTATCTCCACACTATGTCCGTATTTCTCTAAAATTTTCACGGCTAACTTTTGGTTAACCAAGTTGTCCTCGGCTAGGAGGATGTCGAAGACCACATCATTGGGAGCAGAGACGGGGCTAACAGTGTTCGACTCGAGTGCGGATATCAGTGCTGAGGCTAGATCCTGGGGAGTGACAGGGGTAGTGACGTGCGAGCTGATGCTATTGTCGAGGCACCATTTCACTGGATAATACATTGAAGAGGCGAAGGGCGGTTGGAAAGACATAAGGGCCAATATTCAATAGAGCAGGTATATAAAGGAAAATACGGTACTCACGGTTGAGACGGGGTATTGATGGTGCCAAAAGAACTATAGGGATGTAACGCAAGTGTTCGAACTCCCTTATGGATTCGGTCTGCCGTGAAAGTCAGGGCTAACGATGCAGGGTGGTATTCATCTGGTACTCACCATGCTCAAGGAATCCACGACGATGGTATCGATGTGGGGACACTTCTCCTTGTCGGCGACCTCCCAGAGTTCATGGACGACGAATGGCCGTAATCCCAGTTCCTGGACTCTTTCCACTACGCCTGTCTCGTCGTATAGAGTGTCCATGAACATGATTGTGCGCTTCGCAAAAGGTACCATCTTGGACAAAATGCTCTCAATGGAGCTATGGCTGATTTGAGAGGTGATAGTGAAATAGAACTTGCTGCCTTTCGACACTTCACTCTCTACCCACATGTTGCCCTGCATCAACGACACAAGGCGTTTGGAAATTGAAAGACCGAGTCCCGTTCCTCCGTATTCCTGCAAGACAAGCGTGAAGCACCAACAATGAAGTCATAGGCATCCGCTCACTCTAGTGGTGGAACCATCCGCCTGGCAGAATGTATCAAAAATGAGATTCAGCTTGTCTTTTGCGATACCTATACCAGTGTCCATGACACAGAACTCGAGGGTAACGTGTAAATCATCAAGTGCAAGTAAACGAGTGCTTAAAGCAACGTGTCCTTTGCGCGAGACTTTGCTAGGTGTGAACTTGATAGCGTTGCCAACAAGGTTGGTAATGACTTGACGAAGACGCAACGAATCACCAATGAGCTGATCGGGGATATCTGGCTCGACATCGTACGTCAAATCGAGGTTGTTCTGGGAAGCGCGGACGACAAGAGTTTTCAAAATTCCGAAGACGGTTTGACGGAGCGAGTACGTGACCGCCTCCATAGTCATACGACCAGCTTCGACTAGAACATATGGGTCAGTAAATTGAGGATGAAGAGGCGGCGGTAACCAAACGTACTCTTTGATATATCCAATATATCGTCGATGATCAACAGCAGTGACCGAGCCAACGAATGAACAAGTAATAGACTCTCTCTTTGAGATCTGTTCAAGTCGCTATCAAGAGTCAACTCCGTCATACCGATGATACCATTCATGGGCGTCCTGCAAGCATTGCACGTCATTAGCAACTCTGCAGTCATAATCGCCCCGTAACTACTTGCCTAATTTCATGAGACATATTCGCCAAGAATTCACTCTTACTCCTGTTCGCCAACTCGGCTGCTTCCCTTGCAGCGGTATTCTTCTGAATACTATCGCGCAAGTTGAACACCATTTGATTGATCTGAGTTTTGAGGGAGTCCATCTCTCCGCTCGCCTCGACGGTGATGAATCGAGTGAAGTCACCATCCATAGCTGCGGCACTGATCTGGGCGAAACCTCGCACTTGAGTCGTGAGGTTACTGGCCATGGTATTGACGGACAACCTAGAATTGCCTGACATGAGCGGATACAACAGGTGTCTCAAAGGGTACGAAAGACGTACGTGATTTCTTGCCAAATTCCTTGCACATTGCCCACTTCAGCTTGGACACCAAGTTTACCTTCAGTTCCGACTTCTCTTGCAACCTTCTTCACCTCAGCAGCGAAGATAGCCAACTGGTCAATCATATCGTTGATCGTGTTCACCAAGTTTAGCATCTCTCCAGAAACGGAAACTCCAGTAATCTTCTGAGTAAGATCTCCACGAGCGACGGCAGTCTATTCATTTCGCCCTTAGTCACCCCACCGTGAGCACCAGAACTAGGCAGGAGCACTTACTGTCGCGACGGCAATGTTTCTCACTTGCAACGTCAACTGGGAAATCATGTTTGTTATGAGAGTCGTCAAATGAGACGAATACTCACGTTATTAGCCATGACATTGACGTTGTCGGTCAGATCCTTCCACGTTCCGCCAACGTTAGCTACCCGAGCCTGACCACCAAGCTTTCCCTCAGTACCGACTTCCCTAGCTACCCTGTTACCAGCAAGCGAATTAATTTTGTAATTCTATACGAAAGAGGAGCATATACCTGGTGACCTCATCGGCGAACACACTCAAACTCTCGGTCATACCATTCACTGTCTCCTTCAGCTCCAGAATCTCGCCACGCACGTCAACTTCGATCTTCTTGGTCAAATCACCGCCAGCTACGGCCTTCGTCACTTCGGCAATTGAACGCACTTGGTTAGTCAAATTCATGGCCATCAGATTGACATTATCGGTCAAGAACTGGGCCAAAAGACGTGAGCTAACCAGGTTATATGCGAATTAGTGGGGAACGAGTTACCTTCCACATGCCCTTGACGGCAGGTACAGATGCCTGACCTCCCAAAATACCCTCAGTTCCGACCTCCAAACTCACTCGCGTAACTTCATTAGCCAGCTGACTTAATTGTTCTACCATGGAGTTGACCTTTTAAGATACCCAAACGGCATCAACATTCATTCCGTGCAAGACGGCAACGGCGCTTACCGTTTGTTTCAAATCCAGCATCTCACCTTGCACGTCGACCTCGACGAACTTGCTCAGATCACCAGCCGCGACAGCCTTCGTCACGTCCGAAATTGAGCGTACTTGATCTGTCAAATTGGAAGCCATTTTCTTCATGATATCATTTAGAGTCTGAAACCCGTTTCGGCGGGGGGAGGAGGGAAGGCAAAACGCACATTGACATTCCTGGTCAAATCAGCCCATGTTCCTTGTACTCCTTCGACTTTAGCCTGTCCACCCAAGATACCTTGGGTACCGACTTCCAACGCGACACGAGTCACTTCGCTAGCGAAAGCGCTCAGTTGGTCCACCATGGAATTGACCGTACCTGAAGATGCGTCAGACGAGGCACTCATTACAAATTTATTTGAATCATGGTCGAGGACGTACCCTTCAGAGTGCTAATTTCACCTTCGACCTCAATCTCAATCTTCTGCGTCAAATCACCTTTGGCTACGGCAGTGGTGACGTTCGCGATAGATCGCACTTGATCAGTGAGGGAAGCACACATCCTATTGACCTAAGGCATATAATGAGCATCGCCCTCGCTACCATTGCCAATCAATTGCGGACTTACATTTTTTACCAATTCGTACCAAACACCTTCGACGTCAGGGACATGCGCCTGACCACCCAATTTACCTTGACTTCCGACTTCTAATGTTACACGAGTGACTTCTGCAGCGAGCGCCCGTAGCCTGGATGATACGTTGACGAAATAAGAATACGAGAAAATTACAAACGTATGACCATACCTGACGACCATACCGTTAACCGTATTTTTCAAATCTAGTATTTCGCCTCGAGCATCGACATCAATTTGTTTAGAAAGATCCCCGAGGGCAACTGCCTTCGTAACCTAAATTTTGAGAAAATGTGAGAATCCAAAGCATGACTCCAGCCCGATGGAACCCGTCACGAAAGCCAAACGGCACGTTGTATATGACGGCACAAAAATGAGTGAATGGGATTGGATGCGAAGACTTACCCTTGCGATAGACCGTACCTGATTCGTGAGATTCGCGGCGAGTTTGTTGACGACACCAGTTAGCTCTCGCCAGGTTCCTTCAACATCCAAAACCAGAGCTTGACCTCCAAGTTTGCTACAACAATGTCAGATTCGCGATCACCAGGATGACCACGGAGCGCCCACCCTTCTGTTCCGACTTCCTGACTAACCCGAGTGACCTCCTTCGCGAACTGTCCTAATTTATCCACCATACCGTTGATCACATCTTTTAGTTGAACCATAACTACTCCTTGCACGGGTACCGTGATCTTCTGGCTCAAGTCGCCTCGAGCGACTGCATTGCATACCCTAGCGACATCCTGCACTTGCGCCTTAAGCAGCTTTAATTCTTCAACCGCACTCATGCCACTTTCAAAAGCGGCGTGAGCCAGCGGCCCGCCTGTTGGTACAATCATTGGAGACCCGGAGGACGTCGCAGATCCTGGGAAGGATAAAGAAGTTGACAGCGATGTCAACGAAGCTATCTTGGACATCGTTATCGAGTCTGTCACAAGCCTTCCACACGTCGGGCATGATATGTGGTCGCGTACAACCGTTGGAGGGGCAGATGTAGATGACACTGAAGAAAGACCGAGTCCGTGTAGGGAATAGGTGGTGAAGCCATTCAATGTCTCTTTTGACCCGTTGATAGTGTTAGATACTTCATCAGCATCTTTATCGTCTTCTGTGGTAGTATTATTGTTGATTTGAGGAGATGAACCGAGCGAATTTGCGAAGACGTTGTTATCTTTCAGACCTTGCAAAGAGATAGTCATGGGCGTAACGTTGGCAGGCGTTGACGGTCGAACGTTGTTCGCAACGACTAGCTTCTCTGTTAGCACTGGTGTCTCAACGTCTCCCGGAGTCTCTGGCTCGGGGGATGAAGCTGGTGTTTCGATCTGAATGTCGCAAAATTGATTGTTGACTTCATATTGTCACGGTGAGTACTCACTATTCCCCGTTGATTCTTAAACGTGGCCAGTTTTGCCTCTGATTGGTACATCCTCTTCGCAAATGTCTCCAAACTACTCAAAATCGTATTTGTCGTCCAATCAGTCGGCCCATCGTACCTAGGTAAAGGTGCAGGCGAGGGACCTAGTTCATAGATAGAGAGCAAAGCAATGAGATGAGCTCGGAAGGGGTCCGTCAATGCGGGCGGTGGTGGGGAAGCCACTGAGTTTGACGACGAGACGAGCGTCGTCATTGTGCTGTACGGCGACCAGAAGGGGTCAAGCTAGATGGACGAAGCTAAGCGAGGCCTCCAGGCACAAAATGCAAGCATGCATACCCCGTGGTAATCAGTTACCGGATTAAGCATCGTGCCGGGACGCCACTGCAAAGTTAGGTTGCTTTGCGTCTTGACTGCTGCTCCTTATAATTTGAATTTCGCCTGGGCTATAAATCTGTAAGGGGGTAGCGTTGGGCCCTATATATGTTTCGTCTCTAACTGGATTGGGTGTCCGCTCAGAAGTTCAAGTTGTACCTCAAATTCGCATGTTTTACGCTATAGTCCCCTTCCTCCTCCTTGGAATGTGAAAAGAGGGTACCGACGAACAGCTACAATTCCAAGGTGATGATCCCCATTTCTTTCTTTGAAATAGTTCTCATCAACCAGCTTGTAGCCTAGCCTTTCCTTCAGTATTAACAGCACCACAACTAGCGCTTGAGAATGCACCCTCCTTGATAATCGCCAGTAATTCGCGCCTCGTGGGCCGTCAAACATACATACCGTCTTACAAGATCTCTTCTCGTGCAGAGGTCTAGACCCTCAGCTGTGTGCATATTTACCATTACAGCAGTTTTCCCGAGTTGCAAGCTTTTACGCACACCCTTGCGGGAATGTGATGCATCCCCTCATCTGATATCGATACAATGCCACATCTTCTCCGTTGGCACTCGCAAATCCTATTGGATACTTTGTGGGAAGGAAATGAGGTAGCCTTATCGAGCTGTTTGGCTTCCTATGATCCTATAGAGCCAACACCATTGGTTCTATTCTCCGAAGTCTTCCCATCGAGCTCTCCCCGAGTACGCGCGGACACTCTGCAATAACGCTTTAATCTCAAGGACATATTCAACGAAAGCTCGTGTATCTTCTCCTTTCATTACAATCTACTTTACCCTTACTATTGGAAACAAATTGACAAACCAATCGCAGGGACCCGGCTCAACAATTTTTTGACTCTAATCTGAGGGTGTTCTAAACTTCAGTGTTCTAAAGGCTCCATTTAGACCCATACCGGCGCTTCTCATTTACCCTCCTGGACAAGATGACAGCCTTATCTCTTCTCACTCATCTCTACTCGCCTATCGGGTTTTAGCTTGCTTCAATCCCTCTATTTTCGGAACATTGTATACCCCCTGTCTCAGCCCACACGCCTCTTAGAGCTGCAGCAGACGTTCAGATATTCGCTAATACCCTCGGAGAAGTAGTTCTTGTCCTGGCCACGTTTCCAGGACCGTCATAAGTTTCTTTCGACCATAATTCCCAGCTCAACGTATACTAGGGTCTGGACCTCCAAGACTTCACGGTATCAGGACTGCTGCCAGCGTGGACACTACGATCCCCCTAACTCGGCCTGTACGGCCTGTGGGTGCATAAAGTTATTACCTTTGACAATGAGCCTGAGAGTCAACCGCAAGGCACTCTGGCCAATGGCTACCGATTTGTGACATGCCAACATACAAGGAGCCAATAACAATCACCCCTCTTCTGTCGCCAGCTAAGGCCTTTAGTTTTCATACCAAGCCTTGGTTTCATTAATTACATAAATATTACTTATGAACATGAACAGCCTGAGATTTTGGGGTGACCACAACGAATATGTTCGTCCGACGTTGTGATGGTAGGTAAAGGGCGGATATCTGTATATACTAAGCGTACGGCATTGACAACGGTCACACCATCATAGGATTCATCAGAATGGAAGCTCTCTTAACAGGTGTGTGCTAATTCAAAGGCAGGGTGATCAGAGAACTTCGGATAGTAGCAGCCGCGAACATGATTGACTCCCGGACTGCATAAGCAATAGTGTGCATGATAATAACTATCCAGCTATGCATCACTGAATTGCAATACAGCAATTTCTCTGGCCGATCAAACTAATTACCCTTTGTTGATATGAACGCTGAAAGTGGGGTACAAATACCTTTCTTCTAATAGAATAGGGGCAACCAGTCGTGTACTCTTCGGAATAGTGGAAGAGAGCTGCGCCGTGTATTATGTACGAATAAAGCTGCGGCTGTAGTCGATGATACCTAGGACGAAGGTAAAACCATAAAGCATAGCTTGTCGCCACCGAGAGTCGATCAGGCCCTAGACTTGAAGATAATGAACTGTCAGTGGTTAGTTTAAAATATTCTTTGGATTCTGACTTTGAAATTGAGTCGTAGGCAACCGGTCAGTCAGTGGGTTCTTTGTAGTGGAGCCGTCGATGTTTCGACAAGGCTTGCTGCTACACATACGTAAGTCATTCGATCCCAACATCATTGTCCTCGTTGTCAGCACAAAGAGCTTAATAAGCTTTAGTTTCACTTACAGACGAAATCATGCCATAGTATACTTGATGCCAACCCTCCCTCAGTGCTGCAATGTAGGAAGTATCCATTCACGCTAAGACTAGTTTACAAGAATGGGGTTTGACAATATTGCATCCGTAAAAGGCAGACAAAACAAGATTGCACCATGGCATGATGCTCGGAATTAGGATGGTGGGCCGACAGGGGTGGGGACCGAAGCATCTATATCTCCCTCCCTAGCACCTAGCAGCTCCATCAGGTCCTGCCGACCAAACATATGCGCCGTTTGTATGGCGTTTGGTTTACCGAGTCGAACATCTGCTCCATGGTCTTTGAGCACACGGACTATATCGTCGTGTCTCTTGAAAACAGCTCCAGCGATCATGGACTGCCCGTTATCGTTCAATCGGTTCGGATCTGCTTTACGAGTCAGGAGCTCCTTTGTGAGTTCTAGGTGTCCGCTGTACGCCGCGAGCATGAGCAGGGTATTGCCTATAGCGGGATTCGACAAAGAAAGTTGTAGCTCCGTCTGAGAAGTCATTGAAGGAAGAAAGAATCTTGACCTTTATCATTGGTCAGGTTGACGGGGAGCCCTGCATCGACTGCAGCCAAAAGCAGCTCGGACTCGTTGTTGCGCGCCGCATCAAACATGCGCTGGGCGAAGTCCAACGTGTCCGAAGGTAAACTTGTCACCCCGTTGGACGAACCAGTCCCCGACTTCTCAGCACGGAGTGAGTTCGCTGGATATATTCCAAACTTTCTGGAAAATGCACACCGTCGATGAGTTAGAAAGTGCAGCCATCGTAGTAATCGCGGGCCAAGATGGTCAGTGGCCTGAAGCTAGCAGTAATTGTGAGAAAATCTCGGGGTTCGTTGCGATCAGGGGCCATGGGAGTAAACAAGCAATAATATACTAATAGTATAAACCATTCTGCCGCTTCGAACTAACTCTGACTAAACACCCTGGCAAATTCTCTCCAGGCGGAAGAACCACCTGAGCCGTAATACTTTACATTGTATGTGATACAGGGTACTTCTATCCATTCGTTACTTTATTAACGGCTCAACATCTTTTTGAGGCACCCTGTGCTTGCTATGATCATGCTAGCAGTATTTGGTATTTGGTCACACCATTGTAGTATATGACGGTCTTTGTAGGTGATCAGGTCCTCGGCCTATAACACAAACCAGTACGGTACGTACGGTAGAAACATATCTATTTTATCCTAATCCAAACAGCAAACGCAAGAAGCTACTATCTCGGCATCAGGTGGCGGCTTCATCATTACCCAATGTGAACCCACATCCATAGTATCACTCGTACATATCCTCATCTTTCTCCACCTTGATACCAAAGAAAGGCCATATGTAAGCAGCCTGTAAGTCGTCTACACCATCATCTTTGGTCCCAACGACTCCATTCACCTGATAGACGTAATGTTTCTGAAGTAGCGCGTTAGATCCATCCGATGGCTTATAAATGTCATATTAGGTCGCTTACCAGACCGAGCGACACTTTGATGCCTGGTGGACCCGGTGTATACAATTCCAATTCTTCGGGTCGGACATCCTGCTGCTTAACGAGCTTTAGGATATTTCGAGCGGCTACTTCACCCTAGTCAGATGTGAGCGTGCATGTTAAGTATATGACGTCTCAATATTACTCAACCTGACTATACGCAGTATGTCCCGCTTGTATAGCTCCAAAAGCGTCAGCAGCATCGCCAACAACGAAAATATGCGGATATGGAGTTTCCTCTAACGTGCTTTGTTCCTCCGATTCGCTGCTTAGTTCTTTATCCAGCCTAAGATCGTTGAGGGCTATCCCGAGCGTTTGGTCTACGCCTGATGCAGATTTCAGTACGCCTAGCTGCATAGTTCGGAGGACATGTGCGAGGTGGGTATCATCGTTCACCGTTGCAGGATCCATCTCGCTCAGAATACCAGTGTTTGGCTTTTGACCGGTGCAGAGCATCTAGAAATCTACGTCATGTGGTTTCTTTGGGAGAGTTAGTATGAGGCAGCTTACCAACAAGTCAGCCGCAAGTTCTCGGCCTTTAACCGTACGAACAACTCGCTGCCCCGACTCGTTTCGCTTTGGTGGATTCTCCTTGACTGAATCCAAGTCAAGACGTTCACCAAGAATGACCTCGACTCCGAGCTTATCAAGTGAGTCGAGTACTAGTGACGTTGTTGGTTAGTGACATTTCATCGTTTCCTTCTAATGGTACCTTACTTTCCAGATGCATTTCTTCTTTGAATTTTGGTAGCAGACGCGTCCTGGAGTGGAGAAGCGTCATCTTCTTGGTCGGATGGATTGCGGCGATATCAGTCGCGAATTCTACGAGTATCACTCGTTTAATGACGCCTCACAACTCAAAAGCGAGCACTCACGAACACCTAGGGCCCCTCCGCCCACTACAAGAATGCTAGGCGCCTCTTCAATAACCTTCTGGTTTTTCTTCAGCCACTCAATACCCTCGGGCTTCTCCCCGTGATATATCAAATTTTCGCTATCACCCTTGGGACTTGTGATTATTCCACAGATATCAGTGCCCCACAAATTGAGTGGGCTCGGTAAGGTGCTGCCAAGAGCGTATATGAGATAATCAAATTCTAGCGTTCCGTCAAGGATACCGTGCTCGGGGAACGATTTGTTGAGCTTGACCGCGTTGGCGGTTAATGAAAGGACTTGGCATTGGAGGAATAAGTGCGGGTGCGGTTGTTCAATCAAAAATACATTCCTATAGGGAATGACTAGCGGTTCAAGGTTAGTACGCCAACTCAAAAATAGTCGATTCACACGCACAAGCTTTATGTTCGTGTCCAGGAAGAACTGTTAACCTGGGTAAAATGTATACATCTAGACGCGAAGTCGGTTAACTTATTAGGTTATTTTGAGTTTAGCCGCATACGGTTCGCATGACTAGAGCAATCATGAAAACTGGATATGCGATGAGAAGAGTCGTAGCACCTACGAGTTTCGGTCAATAAGGACTATTTTCCAGTCTTTGGGGAGTCCTTGAGCGATAACCTGGGCAGCACGAGCACCTGCAAGCATATGATTTAGCCCTCGGCTGCTCAAACAAAGCACAGATACGATGGGCAAACCTCCGTATGCCGCACCCAGTACGACGACTGTCTTCGTGGACGAACGAATTGCCATAAGTATTTCTGGAGCGTGTAAGTTGAGAGAAGGATGGATTGAGAGATTGATCAAGGATCGCTCTCTTATCTGATAACGTTTATCATTGTGGGAATATCTCATCATAGGGGCTATACCCTGGTTTTGCGGACCTCGCCGTTATCTTTGCCGACAGTGCATGATCCTCTAATCAAGCTGGTCCAGACACGCCTGGCCATGTGGAAGCAGGTTTAAATACTACGGCATTTGTATATAGACGCAACCCACCTATATCCACCAGCTGTCTTGTGAGTCAGCTTTACAGCATTTCGACCTTTCGTATTCTCATTTTGCTTTAGCTTTACCTCCTGAAACACCTATGTCCGAAGTATCAACACTCACCCATGCACGTTACGGAAAGGACAAAGTGAGGGTACTGCGGGTCGTGAGAGAGGGAAACTGGCATCATGTCGTTGAATACTATGTGACCGCGCTATTGGAGGGTGATATAGACATCAGCTACACCAAGGCAGATAACTCGGTGATCGTGGCCACCGATTCGATCAAGAATATCACATACTATCTGGCCAAAGTTTCACCCCACGTTCTTATCCCCGAGCGGTTCGCGCTACATCTTGGGACACATCTAGTCTCGAAATATGCGCACATCCACAAAGCATTCGTCACGATACAACAAGTACGATGGACGAGAATACCTGTAGAGGGGACTGATGCGGGCCACGCCCATTCATTCTTCCGTGATGGGGACGATAAGCGCTTCACAAAAGTTGAAGTGGACGCAACGCAGGGCAAGGACAAGCTCGTAGCAAAGGTGACATCTGGCATCACCGATCTCCTCATACTCAAGTCCACAGGATCATCATTCACCTCCTTCATCCGCGATGAATACACAACTCTCGTCGAAGTTGACGATCGCATCTTCTCTACTTCCGTTGACCTCACTTACGCATTCGCACCGATAAGCATACCAGCGCCTGGTGACGCCGCCAAGCTGGATTTCGCTATCCCTCAAGGCAAAGGCGGAGATGTGTGGGATGAAGGGGTATTTAGTCGGGCGAGGAAGATTACGCTGGATGTGTTCGCCGAGGATGACAGTGCCAGTGTACAGGCCACCCTCTACAAAATGGCGCAGCAAATTGTTGCTGAGCATGCTGGAATCGACTCAGTCTCGTATTCGCTCCCCAACAAGCATTACATCCCTGTCGACATGAAGTATATCGGGGTGGATAATACAACTCCATCAAAGGCCGAGGTGTTCATGCCCATAGAGACACCCAGTGGGTTGATTTCTGCCACAGTTACTCGTAAACACTAGATAGATCAAAGGGAAGGAATGCTATTCTGCTTTGCGTTCAAGTTCAATATTGATGATATTCGTGTATATGAGCATCATTTGTACAATCCTTTTGTTCATTCCGCTTGGTTCGCCAAAACGGATTTCGGCATCATCATTCCAACCTTGATACATGATAGTCAGTCTGGATTCCAAACGCTGAACAAGAGACTTACCACGTAGTTAGGCATATCAACCTGTACGAAGACAATTCAGAGATGTCCGTCTAGTGAATCAAATAGAACAGTCTTACGACTTCGTGCAGCCTCAAATCACCAGCGACGCTACAAAGCATGTATGCCTCAACCCTGCTCAGATGAAGTTCGGCAACAAGATAGTCTATCATGTTTCGAACGGCGGCCCTTGTAGCTGTCCTGATGTCTGCCCCAGGGTAGAACATTCAATCATAATCAGTATCACTTCTGCACGCACAGGATAAACAGATATACCAGGATCAACACCCGTCGTACAGTAGTATTCCTCTATTTTCGAGGTGGCTATTTCAGCAGTCTCGAAATGCGGTGTCTTGGTATACGGCTTGTCCTTGCGTACTGTCAGACGTACGGTGACCTTTATAGGTGTTTCAATGGCTGTCCCTGGTCCAAGTTTTGAATACGACGACTAAGATCGCCCGAGCGCGAACATACCGCAGACCTCTGTTTATTTTGGAGTTGAGTAAAACGACGAAGCGTAGACTAGGTTGACACCTACCTCCATCTCCCTGTGCAGCATGTCCATCCTACGCACACAGTAGTAGCCGTAAACTTACAGCAAACGAAATACAACCAGTCAGCTTACGCCAATTGAGAAGAGGCCACCTTCAACTTCAATCGGTAGATAAAGGGTAGATCCCGCACGGAGGTACTTCGTATCTAGGTTACCCCCGGTGTTGTATGGAGGAATGGTTGAAAATGCGCCGTCTTTTCCTGGTGCGACGCCCATCTCACCCGGGAATGGTCGCAAAGGCACCTTGATACCTTTCTCCTTATCAAACCATGCAAATCCTCCTTTCGTGTTCAGTTCCCAGATTTTCAGCGCAGGTTCTGGGAACTCGTCGTGGAGTAGGCCAAAACCTGGTATCAGACCAGTCCAACCCCAGTCAGCAGTTTCGATAGACAAGACTTCAACCTGGAGCGTATCGCCCGGAAGGGCACCTGCAATATGTATAGGACCGCTGACCTGGTCAAGCTGAGAGAAGACAAGAGAGGAGATAGTTGCTGTAGTAGACGATGGTGTTATCTGGCCATTGGAAGCATCCAGGCAGTCGAAGGTAACAGTCTCGCCAGACTGGATATGAGCGATCGGTTTGATACTTTGTTGTGAAAGTAGTCAGCCTCGATCAATGCTCTGGAGGAGAGGCACTACCTGTTATCCCAGGCGAGGTGGTTTTGGGAGCGCTTGACAGAGTGAATCGACATCGCGACGATGGATAAAGAACTTATCAGCTTGTCCTCACGGAACCACTGAGAGCACCGCTACGAGCATTATTTACATTTGCCTGCCATATGGGCAGTTCTCAGGATGTAAGATTGAATAGGCTTTACTTTCCCTAACTCGATGAGGGTCATGAGAAGAAAAGGTTCATAGTAGCTTAGTCAGCGCCAGGACTCGTTTTCTCTTCAAGTTGGTCATTGCATGGTTGAGTCAAACAATGACAGTACCCAGCTAAGAACAATGCTGCTGATTCAATAGTATCGACCGTCATCCTCTCAGCATAGGGGTTGGCCTCTGCCACTTCGCGTTCAAACCTAGTGCAGTGGCAACATGTAAGCGCTACCCTGACCAAAACACGCTAGCCCTTTCGGCTTCACCATCAACCACTTTCACCATCATGCCAACAAGAAATCCCTGGGCGATCTACAGTGGTTACAAGATGGACATCCCCACTTTCGCCACGTTCATCGACAAATTTCCTGACCTCAAAAAGTGGTTAACCGCACAGCAAGATTCTAGCCTCGAAAACCTGATTGTAGAGTACCTCCTTGCCTATTGTCGCTGGAGAAGGCACCTGCCTAGGTCAATTCAAAAAATAGTGCCGTCAATATTTAGTATGTTTTCCATGTGTCTTCTTTGTCGTATGCTCATAAAATTCCTTGTATCCTAGTTCTCCGTCTTCTTTCTGAGGATGACAGATATAATCCGACACCGCAGAAGGGTCCGATTAGGGCTTTCTTCTTCCCTTCTCGCTGCTACAACTACGCGGGAGATGAACAATTTGAAGAAGGTCACCCAGATTATGCGAAATACGCAGACGAAACGGAGGAGGACCTGGTCAAGTTCAATAAGTTCATCGGATACGTTGAGAGTCAAGGAGGGGTCCTGAGTCGAGACATGGTTCAATTTTCGAGTATGAAAGATAGCCACCCCAGTGTCAACCCTTTTATTGTAAGTTGCTTTTTGCCTGGCTCTGATTATTTGCTAACGGTTAGTCTATAGATATAGTGATCACTCAAGCGTCCGCCTTCATGTCCATGCCTTCACTGCATGCGGTGTGCACCTCGCTTATTTTTGTCGTTCGAGGGGCGATATACCATTTAGAAGTTGGTCGGTAGATCTAGCATGTCAATATAGGGCATAGGACACGTTGGAATAATCGCCGTGAGTTTGTTAGCGTAGTTGGCTCGAGTCAAGCTGCTCGAAGTTGTAGTTCCCATCCGTGGCTTGAGATTACGACACCATCTAGCGCTGCGATACTAACAGAACCTTGCGATACGGTGATTTTTAGATGTGTCGTGTCCACCGAGTGATAGAAGTTCTTGCGTTCTTGCACAACATACATAGCATCGTTTGTGTCAATGACGTTGTTTTTATGGGTTCGCAGCACGTGAACAAACGAGTCATTAATTACTAGGTTCCTGACTGTTCTCAATTTGAACATCAGCCAATTCACTATTATGTCGAAAAGAATTCCCTGGGCGATCTATAGTGGCTACGAGATGGACATCGAGACTTTCAGGACATTTATCAGCAATGTTCCTGAAATGAAGAAATACTTATACGCACCTGAAGATTTTGGACTCGAAATGATGATTGTCGAGTACTACATCGCCTATTCTCGTTGGAGATGGCATTTGCCCAAACCCGTCAAGAAACGAGTGCCGCCAATCCTGTGTGCGTTCATTACATATGTGCTCGCTTGAGATTGACTCATAAGAAACGTGTTCCGGTTCTTCGTGTTCTCAATGACATGGACAAATGCAACCCGACACCACTGGAAGGACGGGCGCGCGCATTCTTCTTCCCTGTTCGCTTCATCAGCCACCAGGGTGAGGAGCAGTTTGAAGAAGATCATCTGGACTTTCCGAAACACGGAATTGAAAGGGAGGCGGACCAGGCCAAGTTGAACACCTTCATTGAATTTGTTGAGAGTTAAGGTGTGTTGACCCGAGATATGGTTCGGTTTTCGAGTATGAAAGAACGCCACCCTAGTGTGAATCCTAGTGTTGTACGTCGCTTTCTGTTTAGTTCTGATTATTTCCTGACCGTTTATCTTTGATTTGAATATAATAAGCTTCCCGGCGACCGGCTTTTGTGAGTTTCTGCGCGGAATTTAATCTCGTCGTACAAAATTGAGGCTAGGTGAGATCCTTGGATTCTTTCTAGCCCAACCCCAGATTACAGTTGAATGCCCGTCGTGGTGTCCAATCCGTCCCGAAGTTGGATATAAGATTTTAGTAAATGTGCAAAAATATAGGCTTACCAACTCAACTAGCAGAGAATTACCCAATCATTGCTTATCATGATGCTTTCAGGCCATAGCGGTCGCGGTCGGCCCACTTTTATGCAGACATTATCGAATACTTATGTACTACGACCTCGGCGCGGTACGACTGTGTGTTAGTTTGCTCTCCCACTCCCTCGCCAGCGGCAAATGGCGATTCCTTCCAAGTTGAAGTAATAACTGTCCTTACTAATACGCATGTGACTGACTCAATGTAGCACGTGAGCAACAATAATTTGGACATCGCGATCCACCACTAATTCGAACCACTTCCGTGTCGCTTCGCCATCATGTCGAAAAGAGTTCGCTGGGCGATCTACAGTGGTTACGAGATGGACCTCAACGACTTTTCGACCTCTATCGACAATTTCCCCGATATGAAACAATTCCTAAGTATTGCGACAAACTACGACAGGATGATCGTGGAGTACTTCGTTGCTTACCATCGCTGGAGATGGCACCTGCCCAAGCTACTCAAGAAACATGTACCACCAATATTGAGTGCGCTCCTTACATGTTTTATTAGCTGTCACTTCACCGTCACTCACAGTTTCGTTTTCTAGTTATCCGTGCTCTAAATGACAATAATCCACACAAGCATAACCCGACGCCGCTGGAAGGGAGGACTTGCGCTTTCTTCTTCCCTGTTCGCTGCATCAACCACACGAGCGAGGAACAGTTTGAAGAAGACCATCCCGACTACACGAAGCACAGGATTGAAAGGGAGACGGACCAGGCCAAGTTGGACGCGTTCATCGAATTCGTAGAGAATCGAGGTGGCGTGCTGAACCGAGATATGGTTCAATTTTCGAGTATGAAAGAACGCCATCCTAAAGTCCACCCTAATCTTGTGCGTTACCTTCTGCTTGCTTCTGGTTATCCGTTAACTGTTTGTTTGTTGACATAGTGGTAAGCTATTTGGCGTCTGCCTTCATGTCTGTGTCATCCCTGTAAGTTTCTGGGACATTCTGTATTCAGCCTTATCATTCGAGGAGTGGTATACCATTTCGCAGCGCTGAAAAGGGGACTGAAGCTGCAGTGAACGTTCAGTCAATTTACTGTAAATTTACCGAATACGATGTGATGAAAGTACAAAGCTTAAGACATCTTCATATGGCCGGCATCCACACCCAATAGTGTGCGATGACGCCGAAAAAATGAGATGATAAATAGGCATCCAAAAAGAGTTCCGTAGGCCTAATGTTAGTGTTTGGGGGGTATAATGGCCGTAAATCTAACAACGAAGTACCGATAGGGCAAGATGCCCATATAAAGAAAACAATGCAAATCTAACTCCATGCGTGAAGGACAGTGGGAGAGTATGTATGTGGTTCGGGTTATAACTTCGCGGCACGTGAACAACGCTGGTAATTCAATAAAGTTCATCGACAGTCGATTGAAATAAACAACGAACATCAACCACTTCACCATGTCGAAACGAGCTCCCTGGGCGATTTACATCGGCTACGAGATGGACATCAACACTTTTAGGACCTTCACTGACAATTTTCCTGATATGAAGATGTACTACACCCCTGTGACAAACTATGAGCGGATAATTATGCAGTCCTTCCTTGCTTATCGTCGCTGGAGATTTCGCCTCGCCCAGCCACTTAAGAAACAAGTACCACCAATTTTGTGTACGTCATTTATGCATGTTAATCCCTTTTGCTCACAACATTGTATCCCAGTTGTCCGTACTCTAGATGGTAGCAACGCACGTAACCCGACACCACTGGAAGGAGAGACTCGCGCTTTCTTCTTCCCTGTTCGCTACATAAATTATTATGGTGAGGAACAATTCGAAGAAGATCATCCAGACTTTGCGAAACACGCGATTGAAACGGAGACGGACCAGGCCAAGTTAAACGCGTTCATCGAATTTATAGAAAATCAAGGTGGTGTTCTGAACCGAGATATGATTCGGTTTGCGAGTTTGAAAGAACGCCACCCTAAGGTCCATCCCACTCTTGTACGTTGCTTTCTGCATGATTTTGATTATCTGTTAACCGTTTGTCTATGGACGTAGTACTAAGCTATTTGGCGCCTGCTTTCATGCCTGTGTCATCCCTGCGAATTTCCTTGCAGGATGCTTCACATCCAGTCTTGCCGTGCAAGGGGTGGTATACCATTTAGAAGTTGTTTCCACTGGTCAGTAAAATTAGTAACTCAGGATAGAATATCGAATGCATTGGAATAATTGCTGTGAGTTGATCCGCTTATGTTACTGAAGCTGCTCGAAGTTCTGCTTCTCATCTGTGGTATGTTGATTAAGATCCATCACCTTCGTATCATCCTCAGAGTCATAAACGTCTGAGTCTGCATCTTGTCGGCTTTCGACCGCCGATTTCGTCGGCGAATGACGATCGACGTTAACCCCTAGCGGAAGCCCAACTACCCCCATCATCACGAAACGTCGCTTTAAGTTTCATTCAACTCGAGTTGTAATTTATACGACTTCGCCTTCTCTCCTCATTTGAGATATAGAGGCGTAATGGAACCTCGGAATACAGTGATTTTCCGAAGATAAACTGTGGCCGAATAATGCATCGTTAATAGCAATCTACATGAAGTACAGCGGAGGAGTCTAGGGTGTAGAATCATGAAGTCGCCGGGGCTGAGGAGAAACAGGGACCCTAGGTATTCTCTGGTTCAGGTGTTCACTGCGTTTTGGAAGCTTAGAAGCTACCGGAATATATTTTTCCGCACACAATTCCCCACCTGAGCTCGATAACTGCGTATTATGACGCCCTTATCTGATCGTGAAAGTAGGTGCGCGTTGATCTGGAGATGGACGTTAGCGTTTGAAGTTCGAGTTCCATTGAACTTTGAAGCTTGCTTTGAAGTTGAACCACGTTGACGCTGAGCTTGAAGTCAACTTGGCGCTAGTGAGAGTCTCACGTGATGAAGTCTTGCTTGCGCATCACACTGAGTGGCAGTCTTCAAGCAGCATCAACACCGATGTCGAAAGTTCCTTGGGCAATATACAGTGGCTACGAGATAGACGTTAGCACTCTGGGGACACTCATCACCAATATTCCTGAAATTGAACGCCTCTTATACGCACCGGCGGATTTTGGACCTACAATGCTGGCTGTGGAGTATTTCCTCGCCTATGCTCGCTGGAGATGGCACCTACCCAAGCCACTTAAGAAACAAGTACCACCAATCCTGAGTACGCTCCTTACACATTTGATTTACTCACGCTCACAATACTGTATCCCAGTTGTCCGTACTCTAGATGGCAGCGACGCGCGCAACCCGACACCGCTGGAAGGAGAGACTCGTGCTTTCCTCTTCCCTATGCGCTGCATCGATTACAAAGGTGAGGAACAATTCGAGGAAGATCATCCAGACTATGCGAAACACGCAACCGAAAGGGAGACGGACCAGGCTAGGTTGAACGTGTTCATCGAATTCGTGGAGAATCGAGGAGGCATACTGAACCGAGATATGGTTCGGTTCTCAAGTTTGAAAGAACGCCATCCTAAGGTTCACCCTACTCTTGTATGTTGTCTTCTGCTTGACTTTGATGATCTATTAATCATCTGTCTATGGACGTAGTACTAAGCTATCCTGCCTCATTGTACCTGCGGGTTTCCTCGTGGGACGCTCCATATTCAGTCTTGTCGTTTGGCAGTGATATACCATACAACGGCCACCTTCGCTAGTCCGTAGGTCTAGCAACTGAAAACAGGCTGTTGAACACTCTGGAATGGTCGCAACGAGTTGATTCGCGTGGGTTGCTCATGCTGCTCGAAGTTGTACGTCTCATCTGTGGTACATAACATCATCCTTATCAGCATTTGCATCTGCCTCTTGCTGTCGGGCATTCTGGCGCTTTCGTCTGCGAATGACGGTAAACACCAGTTCGATTCCTCCATCCTCGCGGAACCCTACCTTCGTACGACTTGGGTTAAAATCTGCACGGCTTTGTCCCCGCTCCGTAATTTGATACTCCAACATCATCTGAAGCGCGACATTCCAAAGTGTCGTGGTCAGTGGGAGATATTGTTGCCGAATATAGCGTCGTTCCATAGCGTCGTTACTATCGATCCGAAAGCAACCACGCCTGGCATCCATGTGTTTCTGATTTTCTGGCACCCGTAGTGTCAAAGGGGATTGGGGCTATAGTGGGAGTTCACCTGCTTAAAACTTAAATCTACTGGAGTCGACTGTTGTTGTTATGATTTAGATACATACAAACAACATTTACCATGGATCTACTGAATACAACGTGATGAAAGCACAAGGTCTGAGACATCGTGCCCGGTATGTGCAGTACCTAGTAGCTAGTTACTCTTTGTCTTGCGCTTCTTCTCTTGCTTATCCTTCGCTCCCCCAGCTGCGTGCTTTTCCTGCTCAGCCAGGACTCGTTTTTCTTCATTCTCGGAGACCACAAGGATCCTATTTAATGCCGTTACAACCGTTGGGTCATAGAGTGAGATCCAACCCCGATTAGCTTTTTCTATGGCCCTGATATGGTACGGCTGCGAGTTGTGCTTCCACTGCTTCAGCAGCACACGATTCCCACAGATGGCGATCCCAAGTAACCGTTCTTGCCATCTCTCGCCAACCGTGTCCATATACCTGACAAGCTGAAAGTCGACATCGGTGGCGACAGTCGGAATAACATCGTCAGGACGCTGGTCCTTTCCAACCGTAGCTACTTCAATCACAACACGAACGATATCAGGATACTCATTCTCGTCGTCATCCGCACCCCAATATTGCGCAATGACAAAATCAGGGTATTTTTTCTCTTTTGTAACTTCGCGTCCTGCTAAACGAGTCAGCTGGGGAACTATTCGTCCATGTATATGTCGCGTACCGTTAGAGTCGATGCTTATGATACTGTCGACGCTTGTTTCACCGACATCGTGGTACTCTGAACTAAATATCAGCGTGGCCAAGCGCACAATTTACGATACCAACCGGCAGCGCTGCCATCAACAAATTCCTCGCGCACGAGTGCTTGCGGTTTCACAAGAAAGTGCGATGGTGGAAATTTCAACGAAAAATAGGCATTCAAAGGTCCGTAGGCCTGATGTTGGTGTTTAGGGAGCGACCGATCCCAAGCATCTAAGCGCTGCTGAAGACGACGCGGCATCGACAATTTAGGGTCCAGTTTTCTCGACGTTGGGGGCGGCATTGAGGATAGCGACCTAGCTAGTGTTACTTTGGAGACTTAAGCCACTGGTATATATAGTCATATGTAGTCATCTGGCCACTGATACATCATAGTCCTTATAGGGAAAAATACCCAGATACGGCTTACAATGACTGCAAATATAAACACACGGAGTACAGTACATGATGGCCTGATATAGAATGATGGTCATATAAGGCATACAAAGGAAATCTAAGTATCTAAAGGAGAGTTCCAGATGAATCAGGATTTCCAGCCGGAATAAGGGCTGACTGAGCTAATAATATGAAATGCACGCCCGAGCCGCAAGACTTTTGTCGCAAAATAGTAGTAAGAACCCCCAAAATTGAACAATGGGCATGTGACTGACTTGACATGGCACGTGAGCAACAATATAAAAGGTGGGTAGTTCTAAGTTCTCGGTTCATAATTCGAACATCAACCACTTCAAAACTTCACCACCAATGTCGAAATGTCCCTGGGCGATCTACAGCGGCTACGAGATGGACGTCGACACTTTTGGGACTTGGATCAGCAATTTTCCTGAAATGGAACAATACTTAGCCATTACGACAGAGCATGACAGGATAGCTGTGGAGTACTACCTTGCCTACCATAGCTGGAGATGGCATTTGCCCAAGCTACTTCAGAAACAAGTACCGCCAATTTTGAGTACGTTCTTTACACATTTTGCTCGCTTTTTTTGCTCATAACAGCCTATCCCAGTTGTCCGCACTCTAGATGGCAGCGACGCGCGCAATCCGACACCACTGGAAGGCGACATTCGCGCTTTCCTCTTCCCTGTTCGCTACATCAATTACAAGAGTGAGGAACAGTTCGAAGAGGGTCACACAGACTACGCGAAACACACAATCGAAACGGAGACGGATCAGGCCAAGTTGAACGCGTTCATCGACTTCATAGGGAGTCGAGGAGGTGCGCTGAACCGAGATATGGTTCGGTTCTCGAGCTTGAAAGAACGCCATCCCAAGGTTCACCCTAGTCTTGTATGTTGTTTTCTGCTTGGCTTTGATCATCTGTTAACCGTTACTCTATGGACATAGTATTAAGCTATTTGGCGGCTGTCTTCACGCCTGTGTCATCCTGCGAGTTACCGCTTGGGGGACACCTCGTATTCAGTCTTGTCGTTCGATGAGTAATATACCCCTTATTACCCACCAGCAGGTTTAGCAGCTTTCGATGTATCCGCTGTCCCATTCTTGTAATAACATTGTGTTCTCCTAGATTCTATTACTTTTCCATTCTCTCTTATATCCAACGTAGATGAAGTACAAGATGGCACTATTGGGTCCTCAGATTGACTCAAGCCTTGACCAAGCGACAGGACGCAGGGCCGTCTTCTCCCCAAGTCCACTCGAAAAAGATATATCAGTGAGATGTCGCATTGTCGGACGTCCATGTGGACAGTTCCATGGAAGGTCCATTGTCCCCATATGTTGCACGACCTTTACAATTCACCCGAATCAAACGTTAGCAGCGTAGTATAAGAATAAACTTACGGTACACATCTGCTTCTTGGTTAAAGGCATACCTACCATGATGCTCTTCCTACAAGCGCGCATAGCAAACATCGCACGAGCTTTTGAGCATCTGACCATATGGCCAGGGGGATGATCGCGCAGTAGGTGGATAAGCTCTTCCAAATCTATATAGGACAAGTTTGCTCGGGGCCAGCCATATTAGCAAAGCTTGGACATACCTTTAACACCGAAAACAGTGTCTTTACTCATTGGTAGTGCAACGAGTCGAAGACGCTGCCTGGATGATGGCGAATTTAAGTCGAGGCTATCATCTTCGACAGCATCTTCCTGTTCGTGGGTGCTAAGTACTTCAAAGCCGTTTTTCTGCAAAATCTCAATGTTCTCTAACGCGATAATCTCATCAGCAGCCGTAAGCTCAAGGTCTTGAGGTCTACGAGTGAATCAGCCATTCTGCAGTAGTAAGAAAGATGGTATGTTGAACATACTGGAATAATCGCTGAGAGTTGATTCGCGTGGTTTGCTGCAGTTGCTCGAAATTATATTTCTCATCCGCGGCATGTTGATCAACGATAAAAAGGTCATCCATCACGTCCGTATCATCGCCATTAATGTCTGCGTCTGCACTCTTGCTATCTGCATTCCGACGCTTTCGTCGGCGAACGATAATGAACCCCAAGTTGAATTGCCCAACTACCTCCATCCTCGCGAAATCCTGCTTTTCGATGACCCGAGTCAAAGTCTGCACAGCTTTGTCTTCGTCCTCCGTATTTGCGATCCCCGCGTCGTCAAGAAGCGGTTCGGAATCCCGGGGTACGGCGGTTGTGTAATTACCTGAAGCCGAAGCCAGTCTGGCCGCAAGTTGTTGCCAGATAGCGGTTATATGGGATAGATCAAAACGGACGGTAACGTTCTCGTCCTCGCTGTTCGTTCGAATGACTTCGGGGCGGGCGATGGGCGTTGAACTTGTTAATGAACCGTCTGGTTCATTCGGAGTAGATATATTGTCATCGAATAGGGCATCGTCAGTGAGGTCAACAACGTCGTTAGTGACTGTTGATAGGGAGGCTACCGGCTCCGGTGTGTTCCTTGTAGGACCCATACCATCAGGTGGATCATCTTCGACATCCATCGCTTGGGGATTAATTTGACTACCGCTTGGACGTGTAGGATCCGACTGGTCTACGTCTGCATTACCCTCGTCCTCATCGAGTTCGCCAAGCTCTTTGTCGTCGTCTAAAGCCTGTTGACTGCCCGGCCTTACGAAACTGCTAAGCTTGGATCTTAGTTGCCGCGGCCTACTGGCAATGGAATTTTGGACAAGCCTAGGAACTGTTCTCGGAAGATTTCGTCTCCGCATACCGTCGGGGGTTGTCGTCTCTGTCTCCATTGAGTCATCGTCAAGATCATCGGCCTGAGCGGAAACTGTAACCTTCCCGGCAGATTTTTGTCTAAACATATCAGCTATCTTCCTTTGTACGAGAGTCGAAGTTGCAGTTTCTGATCGACGTTTCTTCCTGGGCGGTTCTA
This sequence comes from Pleurotus tuber-regium, assembly GCA_014058305.1. Taxonomy (NCBI): domain Eukaryota; kingdom Fungi; phylum Basidiomycota; class Agaricomycetes; order Agaricales; family Pleurotaceae; genus Pleurotus; species Pleurotus tuber-regium. The sequence continues at coordinate 173,691 of JACFYU010000029.1, read as the reverse complement.
TAGGCCCATCGACGTCTTCTTCTCTATGGTCTACATTGTCATCATTACCACCATCTGACATCTTTAGAGTAGTCTGACTCCAAACTGCCCGCGTGGTGTCCAGAACGACGGCAACAGTTTCGTTCGAAGCCTGATCATCCAGCATCTGGATCTCAGGTTGAGAGGCGTCCTGTTCAAGTGACCGCGGAGATCTACCGCCGGAACATTCGGGTACTGTCTCAGTGGTTATCTCAGGGGGGTCCGACGTCAGACGTGCCGGCGATGAACAAGTTTTGTCCGATGATGGAGTGGACGGCTGGTGGGTCGAGACGACGAGTGCTTTAGAAGTCGAGGAGTTCGCCTCCTTCTCGGATGGATGGGAGGTCTTGTTAGTATTTCTATGATTAGCGTCGAACTCATCTTCATCGGATAATTGAGTTGAGCTCCTAGTGCTATCATTACTAATGGAAGGAGTAGCATTCAGGTACTTCTTCGAGCTAGCGCCCGAAGGAGTCCGCTTGGGCGACGTGTGTTGGCTCTTCTGAGATTGGGATAAGTTAACATTTAGATCAAAGGTAGATCGTGATGGTGAGAATTTCTCTTCGAGGGAAACGCGAAGCGCTGCGATGAGATTCGCTTCATTATGAAGGAAAATTGTGCGTTTATCTGGTGAGACGTTTACGTCGTATGTGTCTGAAAGGGAAAGGTGTTGCATAAAGGCAATATTATTTGACTGATAAAGGAACCTACCAGTTGGAACAATGAAATCGGCTACTATGAACGGGGATTGGGCCGCATTGAAGGAGCGATAAATCTCGTTAAAGGCTTTTTGGACCTGAGAACATGAGTTCAACAAATAGGGGTTTCTAGCGAAAGGTTTTGACTAGCACACCTTATTCAGATTACACGGCCGTCCGTTGACAAAGAGAAACTGGCGATCAGTGCCAGTTCTTCCGTGACTTGGGGAGAACTTGGATATTAAGCCTTTGACGGAGACATCGAGAGAAGTCACTGCTGAGGCGGCTGCTTCGTCTATGGCTGCCAGTCGCTTGATGGCATGTTTATCTCTTTCAACCGCGAATGCAAGGTCAAGGTCGACTACGCTATCAAGTGCCTTCACACCCCATAGTGCTGTCACGGCAGCTTGAGTAGAAGCAGACCCAGTCGTACGCAACTGAACTGATTTATTCCTGTTGACAGGAATATAGGGGTTGTAACAGGGTGGAGGGAACGACACGAGCTTACCCGGAATCTAGGTGATTGCTAACGGTTAACCTAACGGGACTACTCTGACCATGACTACCAGCACAAGGTACCAATGCGTATGCCGTTAGAAGAGTCATCGCCTTGCCAAATTCCCGTTTCAGATTGCGCTCAAATTCTTTGCGGCGAACGGGTAAAGGCATGAAAAGGTTTGAGAGTGTAACAGTTGTACCCCGCTAAACATTTGAGTAAACGATAACATATAGTTTGGTTTAGCAGGGCGTACCTGGCGTGCAACCTTGGTAGTCTTCTTCACTTTACCGCTTGGCGCCATCTCGAGGATAACTCCCATCGGAGCTTTCGTACTTGTGGTAACCGTTACGGACTCGCACAAAGCACATAACGAGGATAATGCTTCGCCACGGAAGCCAAAAGTGCGTACTGCAGCGAGCTCTGAATAGGAAGAAAGCTTGGACGTATGATGCTTTAGAGCTGGCGATGCATTGAGTTTGGTGGTCCTATTTAAAAGGACAACCAACTTACCAATACTCTCGTAGTCTTTCTCCGCTATCCCGCAGCCATTGTCAATGACCTCTATACTTCTGAGTCCGTAATGCTTGAAACGTATTTCTGAATCATGTCAATTACGGGTTGATGTTTCATAGAGATGCGTCCGCACCTATATTCGTCGCCCCTGCATCTAGGCTATTTTCTATGAGTTCCTTCACTGCCGTTTGTAAATCAATGACAACTTGACCAGAAGTAATCCTATGGACAGAATCATTGTCAATTGGCTTGATCGTGGTCATTAACGAGTTGGCTGGACTCCCAAGCCACACGCGTTGTTTGGACACGTCGTGTTTACCAAACTTACTCGCACGAGCTTCGAGCTCCTAAAAAGCCAGAGCACCGTGAGTAACGAATACTGAGCGCTGAGCATGCATGCCTCTCTCATAATGATCAGTCCTGGTCAGGCCGTTGTGAGAGAATTCAACATCACCGAAACAATCTTAAATCACCTATGGCGACAGCACCTCAAGTGATTGGACCACGGAAAGTACTGCCATATAGTACCCCCACGACGAGTATATGATCGACTCTTTTTTATTGTAAATAAATATTGCGAGTCGCGTAATAATAGTACATTATATAGCTTCATACATCTAGATTGACATACGCCGTTTAATGGCTTAGATATAAATCGGGAGCGTCGGGTTGAGCCCCTTCCACTCAGGTCCTTCCACAAAGTCCTTGTCGTCGATCAAGAAGTCCTAAACCCATCCCGTGTTAGGTAAATATCAGCTATTCCATGCAAGCATATTACTCACAAGAGGACACTCCACCAACGCTCCTCTGACTGCATTCAAGCGCGATTTGACACGATCCAGTGGTATCCCTGGGACCACATGTCCCGTCTTCACCTTCGGAACGTAGTTCTAACGGAAAAAATAAATCAAAACTATCGGTCTATCAATCGGACGACTCACATCGTACGCCTTCCAATTTCTAACGAGATTGGTAGGAACGGGTCTGAAAATCTCAGTAAAGATCTCCCTATTCTTCCTTGCAGTTTCAGTCCAAAGCATCCACGCCGAATGGGAGAGCGGATCAGTAACGGCTTCGTCCTCCTGACTACCAAAGTCGTAGTCATTCGGGACCGGCGCTGGCCTCATTTGTTGAGTAGCAGTAGCTTGCCGGTCCTGGCAGTTCTGAGGAGGGATAAGACCTAGATGCTCCCGGAATAGCTGACGGCGCAGAGTGGTGGCGAAGCGGGATGCCATGTAAGGTTCTCCATCCATAGTCGATTCAACTTCATCAGTATCTTCCACAACAAGGGCAATTTCCGAGTCGCCATCACCCTGTAATTGGGTCAGTTCACATTTAGGATTCGCAGCCGGTGACAAATTCATTACCTTCTGGCTACGATCATTGATATTGGCCGATCCCATCTGGAAACACATGAGCTCATTGGTTTTGAGTGCAAAGGAAGACATACGATGACACGCTTATCATCCACTATCATAAGCTTGGAGTGAATGTAAAGCAACTCAGAAACATATCTGTGCAAACAGGTTAGCAACAAAAACTGTTGATAGGGTCCTTCCGAAACTGACGCTTGAAGTTCTTCCTCTTCCGAACCAAGCCACCTCTCTTCAAGGAGGCTAGTCCTATCGTGAAGCATATGTTGCGCAACACTATCCGCGACATCTTCATCTCCGCGAATATTATCTGCTCCATGCTCGAACCTCTCGACAGTTTCTCGTGCTTGATCCTCTGACTCCGGCAACGGAACAGTCTCGATTTTTACCTCCGTCTTAGAACTGAGAACCATACCCTCGGTCGTGGGTTGCGGGATCTTCAATTTTACCTCCTTCTGGGCGCCCTCTGTCTGGTAACCAATCCATTGTCGTGCAAGAGCGACTTGGGCTTCGAGGAATCTGACTCCGGAGTTCTGTTCCATCTGTGAGATGAGCGTGCCTGGTAGCATATAAAGAGCAATCAGCATTAGTAGTCTGGACTTGAAAGCAGCGTACTGACCATAGGGCGCATTGATTCGATCGTATGAACGAAGGTGGAAGAATCGGATGTAATCCAACCTACGTATAGTCGTCCATTGAGTCGAGACTTCACGTAAAAGGTGCTGCACTCGGATATACTTACGGTTCAATCCCATTATTCCTGATTTCTTCATAGATACTACTTCCTCCTCGGTTGATCGTCCGGTACTGCGCAGCCATGATGGTCTTCAATGACGACTCGGCTTTGATATCCCCAGCGAAACCAGGGACTTCTGGAATACAGATGATAACCTATAATGAAGAAAGCTATGTTGGCCTTCGACGACTAAGTACATCGACTTGACAGCACTTGCCTTGAATTTCTTTCCTTCCTGCGCTGCACGTACAATTCTGCGAACCAACGCTTGACCAATCAAGTTCGTGATCACGCCTCCTTCTTTGGTGGCAGAGATGCTATCATGGTGTTGAGTGGTAAGCCGTGTACAACTAGGACATGGACTGACAAGAACTGGTTCTCTACACAACCAGGCTCGCAATCAGATATATGAAACGGGGGAAAACAAGAGACGTACCGATGTATATGAAATGTTGGGACTGTTCTATCAGCTCGACATCTATTCCGGAAAATACATCCGTCATTCCCAGAGAGATAGCATGTACCGTCCAACTCACAGGCATTCTGAATACTGTGCTCAGTCAAGACACCTTCAAAATTCTGGCTTAAGATAGGTCGAATTTGGTTGATCGGTAGTGTACGCACCATGAGACCAGTCAGACACGCTGCGCACAACCTGGACGTTGCAACTCAGTGCGCTAGGACGTCTGTAATTGCGATCATCCTCTTCATCTTGTTCCCCTGTGTATCTATGCCACCTATTTTTGAACCGCCGTCCCATTGCATGCCATTGCTCCCTGTGAGGATGACCTGGGGTTTTCAATGAGGGATGAATATCGAAGGGTGCTAGTGTGACCTAGCAAACAATGCTCACGAGCAACGGCTTCGTTAGGGGCCACTTCTACGTTGTGAGGCAAGGCCAGCCAATCGTACTCCCTGATGGATGGTTGGTAGAAGTAGATAACCTCTAAAAAAACAACATACTGGTCGTTGCGATACTAGAAATGGCCAATGAGATCGCAATCGTCATAATGTCGGAAAAGTTTACCTTGCGCTTTTTGATCTCGTTCCACCTTTCTACGAAATGTTGCACTATATCTAGAACAGCAGGCCCTGTCATAGTCATATGCACATCGTGCCAAGGCATCCTCGCACTCTCCAAGATGGACAGTGTGTTACTCGCATACTCATAGACATTTTGGAAATCTTGGATACGAGCATTGTTGTAATCCTGCCCGGGGAATAACGTCCTGGAGAAATCGGTCGGGTGCACATCTGCTAGAGGATGGTTGTGCGTGTCCCATCGGCCGAAGCAAAGATCAATTCCACCGATCGCGGCGTAGTGATTGTCCACTACAACTACTTTCTCATGATGCGACCAGAATTCAACGTTGTCTGGATATTCACACGACGTCAGGAGAAGTGCGATTCAATATCACCGTGACTGTACCTTTGGATCCAATGTGATCTGGATGACGCATGCAGGCAATGTTTGTGTGAAGCGCTTCGAGAGTATTCTGGGATGAACGGTACATTACATACGCCTTCCACTGATAAAACCGATCCTCACCTTCGTATGCTTCGAACTCATCGACATCGTTTGCGTCACCTTCCATCACACCCTTCACAGATCGCACAAAGAAGGCCTAGACGAGATACGCACCTCTTTGTACACAATCACATACACTTTCACACCCTGCTCCGCCTTACGCTTCAACAAACGATCCAGTCTCCATTCTGGATGGTAGGCAGGAGGTCGGCGGAGGTATAATTCTGGGGTCAACCACCAATCCTGACCATTTCATCAGATCTTTCCACGCCGATATTGAGAGGAGTACTTACCATGATGAAGATGACATCCCTAGCGTTGTCAATCATCTCCGAGATTGCCCACATGTAGTCGTGCCCATCGACATGCCTAGTGAATAAGTACATACCGGTTGATGAAAATAGATCGTGTGACGCACCACTTCGCATTATTGTTGAACCTCTGCCCTGCAAAACTCCTGAAACGGTGGCCATTGTTGATTTCGGTACGAATTGCGTCCTGCGCTTGTTCTTCTGGGTCATCGTGCCGTCCTGGAGCAGCGCTCAATCAATGGGAAAAGGGTGAACCATAATTGACGATCTTATACGCACTATTTGGATTGATAATGCCTATAATGCATTAGATCACGGGTATACCAGAGTATTTTAAAGAACACTTACCGATGGCCGTAGCCCTGGCGCGCTCAATGCCTTCTGGAAGCCTTTCTACCAAGTTCTTGATGAATGACATCGTGCAAGTTGTAAAGTGCTATTCGGTATGGCAGTCGATGTTCAAGTGTGATGAAAGTTCAAATCTGAGCGCAGCAAGCCGAATAAAAGGGGAAGTAATGATGGGGGCGATGAAGCACCCCAACGACGCCCCTATTTATCAGGGATTGATAACCTTTTTTGGGCATAAATCGAGCACAGACTTCTCGCTTCAAGCCAACACCGGTTCGATTCTGAAATAACCCATATGGCCTGTCTGACAAAGCCTATGCATTTTATTGAACAAATTTCATCAGAAACTGAAGTTATGTCTGCACGTAATGATTAAAATCCACATAGGTACATTGTCAAGGAGCCGAAATTGGCAGTTTACGATTTTTTTCGACCAATACCATGGTATCTAAGCCCTTCGAAGCCCTGAAAAAGGGACTCACAACTTTACGGAAACAAGTTTAAGCCTGATATGACAGACTAAAGACCTGGTTGGCTTAGCTTGAAGAAGCGCATCGATAAAGCATAAACCGATCTTGACATTGATGAACAGGTTGTGGTGGATGCGCTTGAAAGCGATAGAGGGGTTGTGCAGTTTGGATAAGCACAGAAGGTGTAGAGTGGCATTGTTATTTATGCCATAAATACACCATGAAAACCAAAGGGAACATGCGTCTTCGTCTCCGCACGAGCTATCTCCTTCATTTCTTTCGTGTCCAGAACAACCAACATGCTCTTCTGTGCATTCCCATCCAACACAACAGTAGTCAAAACGCCACCGTCCTCTTCTTCACTCAAAATTTCCTTCGTGGCTTTACTTGACGTAAGACGGGGTACGATTCGTATATTGGCTGGCCTGGTGTATAGCCAGGTGCGCCCCCAAACTTCTGTTCAGCAATTGGATCGGACATGGCCAGTTTTATAGTTCTGTCAGCGAATGTATGTGGTAAATGGTAGTCTTTGTTAATTCCATAGCTATACAAAATTTGATCATGAGCTTTGGATGAGATTAAGTCAGACTGAACTTACGCGTATTTATATAGTTTATGGTATAAAGCCGGATGAACTGTAGGCAGCTCGATTGTAGAGGTCTCAGGGAAAAGAAAATCGACTGTCGCTTGACGGATCGATTGTAATATTCTTCAAAACGTTCCGCTGGGCGCGCCCTAAGATCGGGCAGTTATTCTCGTCCAAGTAACGCAATTTGTCAAGGAGATCGATAACGATGTCGTCGGATTCGGCATCGTAAGCATTGATTGCGTGGAACATGAAGAAGGGAGATGACTAGGCACGATGTCAATACAAATCAATACTTTCGAAGTATGGTTGCTGACTTTGTATTTAGCTACGACTTTGTGCCTGTCGATAACATAAAATAAGGTCGTCCGTTTGGGATTCCGGCCCTTTATCGCTGAAAGGATATTGCGATTGAAGGGGATAGAGACGCCATTGCTGAGATGTAAGTGGTTTTTCGCTATCCATGGGTTACTTACAGTGAATAGTCGGCTTGCCAACACATAGAATGACAAACTTCTGTGTCATAACGAATGAATATAAGGTAAGCCGCTGAGGCTTCAGATATTTGAACTAGTGCTGTCACGTCGTAGCCAACGGGCTTTCCCGGTCCATTAGGACGGATACTAAAGACTTTATTAGAAGGGGATAGACCGAGTTGGGGAGAAATTTTGAAAAAATCTCCCATATTTATATCTTGACAAGAATGAGCTGCACTTAGCTGCTCATCAAGGCGCGAGTCGATGGTAGCATAATCCGTCACTTCAAAGGGATCCAATGTCGTTCAGTCGGGGGTTAGTAGCGTATTGGCATCGGTCTTGGCGATAATGTATTGAGAGGGCGGCGCAGGAATAGAAGAATGCGATTATAGTCCAGGCATGTTCGGCGTCAGAGTGACACAGACGTTAGCATTTTCTGGACCATTGCCAGGGGCAAACAGTTTGAAAACTGTGAAGAATTCAGCAAAGAGACTTTTGTACGGATCTTGATTACCGAACGTGACAATAGGGACGTGTCCTGCTTTGCTATGCGAGGCTGGAGAGAAGTCGCAGACGAGCGACTCTGGTATGTTATAGAGCCATCTGTATCGATGTGAAAGCGATGGTTCATACCAAGACCGTCAAATCAGCGAGCGATATTTATGGGCTTCGCGAATTTGTTAGAGGGAATCTTAAATGTCCCAAGACCAGTTCTGTATAGTGTACCTGTTATCCAGGAAGATTTTTGGCCGACGACTCGAAAAGGTACGGGTTCCCTTTGTTCTGTAGCATTTTCGAACCCGAGAGCGTGTGGAAGCGTGATATTCTGGGAGGTATTTTGACAAAGGTTGCATTTTGTTGTGAATTGATCCGAAACCGAGGCGACTGAGACGGTTAGGTGTTCTTAGATGACGCCTTTTTAGTATGGGATACTGGCCGTGCTACCAGGATGAACGCTCGCAAGATGTCATGCCCTTTCGGAAGAGCGGATTTCCGTGTCTCCGTATGATGCCAATTACTGCAGATTTATGGGATATTCTATGTTGCAAATTGGAGCTACGTGAGCGAGCCCATGAATTCCATAGATTCAATCAGGGGACATTGTGCAAAGTTATGGCCTAAAAACGCGTTGTAATGTGACAGAGACAGTTGTTCATGAGTTTGTTTAGTGAACTGATCGTGAGAACAAGTGAGTCTCACGGTCAGCACTTAAGCGAGTACCCGCTTCTTGGTGATTAGTATGTCTTCCAAGTCATTGATTACCTAATTCTACACGATCCCTTTACGAGCACGGATTCTCCGCATCTCGAACATAGAGGCGTTATTCTTTGCCTTACTAAATAAACTCTGGTGATGGTATCTCCTACTCCTACTACATAAACTGTTTCGATGGTCGAATCCACTGCAATCAAGACTGCGCCAGATCTCGGCGAGTCCATCGTAAACACATCCTGGAACTGCAAAAATATCTAATTGTGGACAATCTGATTGATAATCCTCCAGGCATTCTCATCAGACTGCTCTGAGAAGCTATCTATCTTAGATCCCTCGTCCAATGCTGGCTTCCAATATTCATTCGCCAGCTGATGATGTCTTTTCCTTGCTATGGACATGTCTTTCCCTCCCCACATGGTAGTGGCGAGAATGGACTTTGTCTGCCAATCGTCTTGACATAATAGCTTGAAGGCGTCTTCATAGTCCAGTGGTCGTTCCGTCACCTTGGGGTCGCTGACTCTGTGCAAGTATATCAAAGCATCAGGCCTTTCGCGAGAATACCTGTATAGAACATGTCACAAGGAGTCTTGTTCAAACAAAAAACCAACCGACGTCTTTAAGAGTAGTTCTTTGACTTGGGTAACCATGAGAGTGGGGTTGGTGTGGTTCAGGCCAGGGGTGTCCACGAACACGAACTTTTGCTTGTCTCGTACATGGGCAACCCCTCGGACCTCAGTTGTTACCGGTTCAAGTGAAATATCCCCTACGACTAGCCCCGAACCACCGATGGCCGTATTTATGAACTGATGTGGACCCGTAGATCAGCTGCTAGTCGAGAATTTATCTAATGGAGACAAATAACCGTGGACCTTCCGGAGCCTGTTAAACCAAGTAGTCTTTCAAGGGTAAGGCGGATAGTTGGTCATAGGATGAAGAAATGCATACACAATAATGAACACATCCTCATGCTGGGTTGATCCAGCTCGGAAACCAAATAACTTCTCCACCCCTTCCAAACCTTTGACTGCGGCATTCTTGATCAAGAACAGAACTGACTTGGAGCGGCGCCCGTCTGGCGACATCGTATATTGTATAGTACAGGAGGAAATGTGGGCACTTAGCTAGGGGTGCTCTATCCTTTCTCGCGTCTTTATGATACGGCGATGGGCACGAGGGGTAAGTGAATCGGAATGTGGGCTATACGATCAATCGATGGATCAATTCATTTACACGTCTTGCAGCAGGAAATGAGTCCTCCTGGTGTCGATGACAGCGTGGAAGACATGCCTTAGGAGCGTGGTGACTTGGTGATACTGACGAAGGTGGCAAGTCCAGGTAACAAAAGGGGGGCTATCATCACAGTTAGAAGAGTGGAATTTGAATTCATGGCGGCGCCAACGTCTTGCTAAGTTCGTCTCTGCTTGGGTGCGATGGGAGAGGTGTGTCAAAACATTTATCCTGCGATTTCTCCGTTCTTTGAGGTCTGGCCAAAACTCTATGAATGCACCAAGCTTCTTATACCACAAGTACACGACGAGGAGGTGAGGGTGAGGCGAGTTAAGCAGATGTGAAGACACGCGCCCTACTGCCAGTTGAAGAAAAGGCGCTGATATAAGACAACAAAATTTGTCTTGTATATGTTATGCGCTGGGCTCGTTGTAGGCTTTCGTATAGTCACTATGGAGATGCAGTATTTGGACCACACATTTGCAGCACGTTCCACCGTTACATCCATTCCGAAATCTTCATTGACATCCCGGAGTACAGACTCGCAAGTCTCAAGACGCTCGACTTTGTTTAGGGTATCATGCAATCGACCTCGGGCCTTCGCACATACATATACAGCCCTTCGTGGACACCGAAAAAACCGGCAGCGTGGGCTACACACCATTTGCATACTCATACTCGAGTATCAGCGGCTGTGGCTTATCGACCAAGACCTATGGATCCACCGATGCAACCTTTGCTCGACTTATAATAGCCAAGCCTTTGACTAGGACATAGTCCAAATATATTTCGCGTACACTTCAATACGAGTAGATCTATATCCTCACCGTCAATCTCCTCATTTATCAACTATCAGAAACCAAGAACCAAACCGCCACCGACCAATCCCACGATTAAAACCACCATGCCACTGATCCTCATCCCTCTCCTCCCCTCCGCCCCGCTATTCAACCTTCCCGCCCCGCCACCAACCGTCGTCGCCGTCGCCGTAGCAAGAAAACTATTCCACGACGCAATCGTCGCACTCGGGGCACTAGTCGAACTTGCCGTTACACCATGACCATAATAGATGACATTTCCACCCGGCATGATATCTTCTGCTAAAACAGGATCTTCACCACCTATTGTTGTATTAGTGGTACTGTTGAATAAGCCAGTGGTGTTCGAGCCCAGGACGAATTCACGGAGAAAGACAAAGGCCTAGAAAAGGCGTTAATAGGGACGACCAGAAAAAGTGAGAAGGACAAAAAAGGGCGTGAATCATAGACGCGGAGGAAATAACTTGAGAGAGGGAGAGGTTGAAATTATACTTACCGCTTGAGGAACTGACCTCGGTACAAAATGACCCGCAGCCTTGAACAACACATACGTCAAATTCCTCTCCTGGTGAATAATTCCTGCGAAATTGCCATCATCATCGAACCAAGGTGTCGAAGGTTTCTTCGTAAACCCTTGTATTCCACCAAACGTCGTATTCTGAATTACCACTTATATTTCTTTAGTGGGAGTTGGAGAGGTGAATGTCGAGTGTGTGTTTTACCTTCAGTACCGCGATGAGCGACGAGGGAATCGTCGTTCCCAGAGTATATGATGATATCAACACCTTTCGCACTTGCATTCGTTGCTAGGTCGGTCATAAACGCAGTAGGTCTACCGGAATATTCTCAGTTTCGTCCTCTATGCAGAAACTTCATACAACTTACGAATCGCCTAAACGAGAGAAACAGCAATAAGCACGTCGATAGCCTCCATTATATGAACAAACTACTCACTAGGATCACCAAAAGGATTCGTCCCTGGGCCTGTCGAGATTAATGGAGTTAGCCGATACAGGGACATCGTTGGGATGCAAAGGATATTAAGAAAGTGGATACGAGGAATACGTGCCTCGTACAGTGTTCGATCCAAACGGATATCGTGTAGACGAACGCCAATTCTTCGAAGTAGGTGCATGCAGGGCAGATCTGGTGCGATTATCATTGAGGAAGACGCTAGCATCGTCTGGAGATTCCGGGCTCAAAGCATCTGGGATGTCATACGGCTATGACCCGGACATCCAATGAATGGGTTATCAACGAAAGGAAGGGATTGATCGTACGTACATCGAAATCTCCTTGGGCTATGAACGCCATAAAGATGATCATTAGCGACGAGTTCAATATTCAATAGACAATGTATGGAACTGAAGAACTCACTCCAAGGGAAAGAGAGATTCAACGCATAATCCAACAACTCGGAATAAATATCACATCCATAAAACGGATCCAACGTCCCGTTAGGACGTCCAGTCAGATCACGTTTCCATGCCAGACGATCCGCTTCTCTTTTCGGAATATCAATCGCATTCTCCAGCTCTCTCTTCTTTTCTTTGGATGTCACCTTAGTTCTCTGTGCAAGAGGAGAGAGCAGTCCGTAGCCACTCGACCAACGCGTCAATCGGGTCTCGTCAATCAGTGCTAGATCTTCTGACTCAAATTCAGCCTCAGATCCATTCGTTCGTGGAGGAAAGGGATTTCGCAGGGTAGGTATGATACCGTTTTGTGGATAGGTGAGGTTGACATCGTACCCGCAAAGGTGGGTTCTACACGGGAAATCAAGTTTGATGGCGATTTGTAGTTTGCTTAAGAAGAGTGGGGGTACGTTACTCACTGCTCGCGGAAATAATTGAATACATCCCGATCAAAGCCGATGATTTGAGGATATGTCTCGATCACGCTGACCTATTCAATATTGAATCATAGGTCAATATCACGTCATTCATATGCCGAAACAAGAGGGATGGGTTATTGAGGGAAACACACAATCGACGTGGATCACAATATAGGAAATAAATAACGATAGAAAATCACGACATACCACAGGTAACTCCTCATACAACGCAATCGGTCCAATAGCCCCATCTCCAATCGCGATCTTTCGAAGATTCACCGGTGGATTAGGTGTTGAGAATATCGTTTTTGTTATGTATGGCTAAAATTGGATGTTAATACGTTATTTTAATATTGATGTTAGATGTACGGGCGTAGAAGGATGTGGAACGGATGAAAGGTTGACAAAGTACGAGGATGAATGCGGAGTGTTATTGCAGGTTCAGTGGGAGTCGTTATGTAAGGTACATATATGCATTTGACAAAACATTGGCGTGGGGGAAAAGGAGAGAAATGAAGAGAAAAGACGAAAATACTCACAATATACGTCCCCGCGTAGCTTTCCCCAGTTAGGAAGAACGGGCGTGTAGCCAGACTTGGAAAGACTTTGACTAGGTTCGTGAGGAATCCGAGCTAATTAAACGCATGAAAATGGGGTTAGAAGTGTGTTTTTGAAAGCATATATGGATATATAAGGATTTTTGATATGAAAGAAAGTAAAAGAAGGGAGAGTTGAAACGTACAAAGTCTTCTCCCATTTGATCCTCATCCGCAACTAAAACGCCAAAAAGCAAATACAACACCAATCAGTATTCACCGTACACCTTAAAAACCCGGCACGAGTCCGACGACGAGGTTAACGAAGATAAGGGGATGCGGTGCACGTACCATATCCACCTGAATCGCATGTTGAGTATCCCGTACCAACTACATTTCCCAACAGTCAAATCAAATCAAAGCAAAGATGATCACATAAAGTCAGTTCTGGATTTAAGTAAGGAGGAGGAAGACCGAGAGAGTCGGCGCACCAGGCTGATCAACCCAAATAGCATCAGCTAGTTTATTCCACGTAAAGTTATTTTGTGTGATTGAAAAGTCGGCTTCTACACGAAGAGGTCCATTCTATACACGTGATCGGACGCGTAAAACGTGCTTTCAATTTAGGGATGATGGAAGCGGAGGATATTATCTCACTTCGGTCATGAAACCGAGGAAACTGGAGGAACCGGGGCTGGGCGGGCGTGCTCATTAGCGCAACAGGCATAGAGGCACAGCGAGAATTTGAAAGATACATACCCGCCATTCAGCCAAATCAACCACGGCTCATTACTCCTCTCTCCAGCCCTTGCCGTCAACGATCCGTTCTCCCTTTCGAACCCCCAGAAGAACAACGTGTTGTTCGGATGGCCCGCGCGATTTACACCTATGTTCCCCGCAAAAGAGCGAGGAAGCGGGTCTGTAACATTGGGGAGAGGAGTTTGGACGCGGAAATCTAAACGGAATAAAACGCGTTGATGGATAGTGTTATGAGGGAGTGGAGGGGGAGAAGAAGCGTACATTCTTGCCAGGCGGGACTGAAATCGCTCGTTGGTATGCCAGTGTAGTTGTGCGGGAAAGAGCCTGGAGGGACCGCCGCGCGTGTGATAGTGCTCCAGAGACTCAGAGCTAGTGCTACTGAGGTACACAGAGGTATCTTCAGCATCATTTGGGACCGCCTAGTTGTAAAGGTGGGGTAATAGTAGTTCATATGAATGTGGGGTATAATATATGTATCTGACGGGCGGAGAGAAGCCGATTGCGGAGTAGCACTGCTTGATGCTGATTTATCATATCTAGTCTATAAATACCATTCGTCGCATCGATAATACAGTTGAGTAGGAGGAGGTTGATAACGAAGTACTGGGTAAGTACTCGCTGACGCCTCGAGATGTTCTTTTCTATACAGCGGGTCCCTTGACTTGAGCTCGGGCCAGCGCGTTCAGTAAAGCAGAGGTGCGCAAAGACTCCAGCCACTTGAAGAACGCGTCTGACGCCGAAACATGGTTCCTGGGAGAATCAGATCATCATGGGTTTCGTGTATCTTGTGGTGCACAGCTGTTATGTGAGTATGAATACTACATTTTGGGTAGCGATTCTAAATATTAACGGACATACCGCACCAATGAATAGCATAATGATATCGGTCAGGCATTGCTTCATCAACGAATTGATGACAGCAAAACCAGCATGTCTGACTGAGTAAATAAGCAAATCAGATTGGGGTCGCGGTGCTCAATCGCCAACCCGGGAACGATATGCATTGTATACATGTGGGGCCGGGTCCTTGACTTCGCAGAGCTATACTTTTCAAAGGTTCGCATTCTGGGACGGCGACGGTCGAGTCAGAAGCCACTGTCGGAAGAAATACCAGCGCGACGGTTCCCGATAGAAGTGCTAGATATCGTGGCAGAATATTGGAAGGGCGAATGTCCCGGGCCCAAGTAAGTTCTGCAGTTTTGAGGAATACCACAGTTACGGAATTGATCATCTTTCAGCTTCAACTCTGACCCACCGTTTTAGGAGGACTTTAGGGCCGGCATTTACATCAAATGTTCCGTCCTTCCATGATCATCTCGCCGTCTTCTGCCCAGTCAATATTGCAATCCTGACTTGATTCTCTCCCTCTCTGCTAGGTCAATACAGGGTACGGGTTCTGCGGCTCATGATTGCGTTACTTTTGGATGACCCGGCTTCACCCTGATATAAGGCAACGAGACCCAGGGTTGAAGTTTTGGGTGTCATGAATGTCTTATCGGAAAACCACACGATGTAGGGCTGAGGATGGGAAGAGATGGATGATTCTCATTGCGATCTCGATGCAATTACAATTTACGACTAGCATCGATCACCTCCCCAGCTTTGATGCTGGGCCTCTAGGATATCGGTGCCGCATTTCAATTTAAACTTTAATCGGTGACGCTACTGATATGTAGCAGTGGACCTCAGGCTGGCTTTTACGGATATCGGGCGACGTACTTTTGAGGTAGACGCGCTTATGGTGCCTGCGCCTCTGATCTGAATTGACATCTCACTCCACATATAAGTAGGTGTGATGGCCGACTAAGTAGCGGATAATTCCCTGGGCGCAGGCGTTCATGCGTTCATGTAACTGAGTTCAAACCAGCACTTCAGCCAACAAAAGCGAATACGTCGCCTTACAGAAACCAAGCCGTGCATCGCGGTAGTTAGCCAGACCGTTCTCATTAACTACCGCGATGCACGGCTTGGCTCCTGACTGCGTTGGTATCAGAGATATGGACAGACCCTCCGTTGAGCGACGCTCCTCGCTACCAGAAACTATCTTGTGTTTTGTGTACTTTCCTTGGTCCTCCCGCTTTGTCACTCGTGCCTAGTTCCGTCGCATCGCATAGCAAGCAATAGGCCAGTGCTAAGTAGGACCAATCACTTTTGTTCTATTAGTCCCATCCCCCATCATACAATATCTCCAGTTGGAGGCCATAGCTTGCCTTGGAAGAGTCTCGACGCGATACGCAGCACGCCACTCAAACTCAAAAAGACAACTCGTAATGTTCTGTTGGTCGTCCCAGCATTGCCTCCGCATCCCCGACTGGATTACCTTACCCGACATCGACGTGGTCTATTGTCATCATTGCTTGTCAGCGACCCACCCTCAAACGTTGCCTTCCCGTCTGCTTCTATCTTTTTAATTCCTTGGTTATGATTCGTAACATTCGTACTTCGAAAATATTTATCCAAGTGATTTATAGGACGTACTTTTGGCCCACGTTCCACAGCACGAAGTCAAGATTTATCAACGAACCTTCTTGATGTTCTGATATTGAGAACTCCATGAAAGCAACCAATTCTTCTGTCTCCATTTGAGCACCGGCGGATAGCGGGTACCTTTTAGATAACCTTTCTTCGATGACATAAAAACTCTACCAGACATATGCTTCAAATGACAGAGATACTCGCTAGTGGCGTCTTTCCAGGTGGGACTTGACGCCATTACGCTGCCGCACCC
Organism: Pleurotus tuber-regium; assembly: GCA_014058305.1. NCBI lineage: Eukaryota > Fungi > Basidiomycota > Agaricomycetes > Agaricales > Pleurotaceae > Pleurotus > Pleurotus tuber-regium. The sequence continues at coordinate 157,021 of JACFYU010000029.1, read as the reverse complement.
CTGTATAGTGCTCACGTGATACCTCGGGCCAAACTTCCGCGTACTACTTGTATTGTAGTCTGGGCGGCCCGTAAGTGAGCTTTCGGCCAAGAATTGGTCGCTGGCCACCGAGCACGGATCATATTCTCCACTTCCTTGTTTATCTGGTTCTGAAGCGTCGAATGGATGCACCGCTCATACCCGGGTATTTGGATCTTACGAAATTCAAACTTGATCCAACCTTGATCAGCTGGAACCGCCGCGCCACTTAAATGCTGTGATGAATCCTCTCTCTTTTTACCCATTAGGTTCCGACTGGCTAGGATCATATACGGCCGTCGCGCAGCGCGCTCACTCCACCGCCCTGTCGGCTTGCGGAAGTCCAGGTTGAATAGGCCTGCTCACCATGGCTTGCTGACTCTGCCATGATGATTCGCAATGCAATGCAATGTAATAACCCAACTACACAATGGAACCGTTGACATTACTCGACTATACTAGTTACGCCTTCTCAAGAACCGAACCTTGTTCACAACATCTCAACGTGTGGCATATCATCTCTTCTTCTTTTCATTTCGGGTATATTACAAGGCTCCCTTCTATAGAAAGTTGCACCACCGCCAAAAATAACTCGAAGTGGTCGTAATGCAGAAAAGGACGGAAATTGTATTGAATCCCTGTTCACGAGTCACCCGGCGTGCATCACCGTAGACTATATCCTCGTATATCCAAGGCCCGATACCATCATATCAACACTAGGTCGGCGGCTGTATTTATCCGTTTTGGTGGTCAACCAGTTTAGGAGCTTCATCTCTGCAGTATATAAAGGCCTTAATCTGTGCCTGTACTTGATCCAAACAATCACTGGTACGCATCCCCAACTACACGGGACTAACATTCGCTCATCATTTTGATTCCAATCAGCTTTATCATAATGTCTACAACCACGCTTGATCTCAACAATATCCAAGGTGACATCCTGTAAGAGCTTTTCGCTCAAGTTATCATCTTCCTTTATGCTCAACTTTGACTGTAGTGGTGGATTGCCCAAGAAGACCGAAATCTACTATTTCTTCCAAGTTTCCAATGTCAATCAGTTCAAGTCAAACTTTGTCCATTTCGTGCCTCTCGTCAAGACGTCTGCGCAGATCGTTAAGGACCGCGATGCTATCAAAGAGCACAAGCGACAGAACAAACCAGGCTTGGTCCCAATGGCCGGAGTCAATATCGCCTTCTCGCATACTGGTCTCTCAAAGGTGATAATTTGTGCATCGATACCGTATTGAATGAGTAATTGACTAGATCACGATACAGTTAGGTATCACTGATGATCTGCAAGATACCGCATTTACCACTGGCCAGCGCAAAGATGCGCAAAGCCTGGGTGATGCTGGCACCGTCAAAGATAATGTGTTTACTCCAGACTGGGAGCCAGCTTTCCTGAAAGAGATTCACGGGGTCGTCTTTGTCGCCGGTGATCATCACGACTCAGTGAACAAGCAACTGGACCAAATCAAGCATATCTTTGGGGTTGGGACGGCTCATGCATCAATCGTTGAAGTAACCCACGTACGTGGTGATGTCCGTCCAGGAGTTCAGCATGCCCACGAACAGTAAGCTTTACATAACTTTGTCGCATCTTTCACTCATGCTGAACGCCTACATCAGCTTCGGATTCCTTGACGGGGTTTCCAATCCTGCGGTCGATGGTTTCGACAAGAACCCATTCCCTGGTCAAGATTCGATCAAGCCGGGTAATATGCTCGCTAAGGAGGATGGTGACAGTCGTGCTTCTGCACGCCCTGATTGGGCTCGCGACGGCAGCTTCCTCACCTTCAGATATCTCTTCCAATTGGTACCTGAGTTCGACGACTTCTTGACTCAGAACCCAATTGTCCTTCCTGGCTTGACGAGAGAGCAAGGAAGTGAACTGCTCGGTGCCAGACTGGTTGGCCGATGGAAGAGCGGTGTGTACCCCTGCTCCTATCAGTTTCTTCGTCACTGAATCTCAAGGTCTGCAGGTGCACCGATCGACATCTCTCCACTTCATGACGACCCGGCTCTCGGAGCGGACAGCCAAAGGTATGCCTTCGTCTAATCATCATGAATTTATCGGAGCTCAATCTTCTCTCGTAGGAACAATAACTTTGATTTCAAGGGCGAACTGATCAACAATGATCAGACCAAGTGTCCATTCGCTGCGCATGTCCGCAAGACTTACCCTCGAGAGGACTTGGAGGGGCCTCCACTCAACCTCAACATTGATAATCGGTACGGTTTGTTTCCATCCGCCTACAAAACTACATTGCTGACGCTATCGTAGTCGCATCATTCGCCGTGGTATTCAATTCGGCCCTGAAGTTACATCTGCTGAGAAACATGCAAAGAAGACGCAACACGGCCGTGGATTGTTGTTTGCTTGTTACTCCAGCAGCATTGACGACGGCTTCCGATTCATCCAGGAGTGTAAGCCTCAACCTTTTCCTTTAGTACTTCGACATAATCACTAACCACCAATCTATACATAGCCTGGGCCAACAGCCCCCAGTTCCCTGTCAATGCTGTAACCTCAGCGGGACCCATCCCTGCCTTGAATGGGGTGGTTCCAGGCTTTGACGCCATCATTGGTCAGAAGGCTGGTGGCGGTATCAGGCAGATTAACGGCATGAACCCTAACGACCCCACCACGAACATTACCCTTCCGGATCAGACCTTTGTTGTTCCAAAGGGAGGAGAATACTTCTTCGTCCCCTCGATTTCTGCACTTAAGACCAAGTTCGCTTTGGGTACTGCTACACAGGGTACGCAGGCTCAGGGCGTACTTTCTGCGTGATTAAGATATGGTTAATTTCAATGATAACTCAACCTTTCTCTACTTCTTCAATGTAATATAAATATGATCAGTACGTTCTATATGTTGCACCCATGTAAAATGATTATGGCATTTGTCAATACTATGCTTGTGCATATCTTCGCCTCATGGCACTTCTACGATATGAGTCTTGTCGAAGAAATCCTGTTCGTCTATGTAAATGATTGATTGCTCGCTTGATCATCGACGCATTAGCAGAAGGTTCACAAAGCAACTTTTAGCTTCATTCGCGGATTAGTACTCTCAACCGTGACGAAATCCCAAGAGGTTTGAGTTGAGCCTTCAGCGGGTGTATTTTTAAGGCGCGAGATGATCCCTCGTTTACAAGGCGAGGCCCTTGTCACTATTCTCACAGGAAAACGATTTCCCTTATCAGGCTTAGCAGCCTTAACCTGAGCGTGTTGCTGGCTTTGTCAACACCTGATAAGTACGTAAAGAGGCTGCTAAGAACCTGATAAGGGCGTCAAGGGTTGTTTAAATATTTCCTTGGGTGTTTCAATATTTCCTTGAGAAACTTTCGGGTCTTAGCGCTGACTTAACCTTGTCTTGACCTGTCTTAACAGACTTGGCCAAGATATCAACACGCTCCGGCTAAGATTGCTAAGTCCGTTAAGGGAAATCGCGTTTTCCTCACGATTCGTCTCATGGGGTTGCGAGCGCCCAACGAGCGCCCTAATTCAAATGCAAACAACTCAGCATCGTCTCCTTAGGCTTAGACTCTTCCTTGATAGGCCAGCATACCAACACGGTGACTCCTTCGATTTGGTCTGGCCGTTATCCTAGATGTCATAAGAGTGATGAGCGACACCTTTACGATCCTTCGTGCGGCGTACGTCCGACGTATGCCTTCGAAGTAGTCGCCGTTTTTGCTCAACATTCATGTGCTGCAGACTTAATATGGGTTGATACGACGCCTTGAACTCTCTCAGTACTCTTCTGGGCTCCATATCTACACCCTCCTATCAGCCATTCCGGTAGACGAACTGCGGCGCACATTCATAAGAACAAAAAGCAATCTTCTCCATTCAGTTGCATCAGTCTACTTTGAAAGTTCTAGGTAGTTATTAATTGTCTTTGACCACTCATACTCTTTGTTCCACCTTCTATTAAGCCAACGTCTTCCCTGTTAGCGTGTCGCTGTATTTTGGAAGCATGTTCAACACAGTTAGCCGGCTTTGAACCGTTGACCAATGACGATGTCCCCCCATTACGCCATTGAACCCATTGTAAAATTGGTTAGTCACCTTCAGCACAGAATATAAACTGGCTAGCTAACAGCGATACGACTCAGCCAACAATCATCCAATTTTAAGGCAAACAGGTGAGGAGAGTCAGCAACAATATTGAAGCATTCGTACTGATACACCATTTCTAGAAGTACAGCATTGCTATTATGAAGCTCCTGGGTTCATCTTTGCTAGGTGATGCATCGTAATCAAACCTCTGGTCTATAAATCTGACAAGACTGGGTACTAATCAGCCTTACTGCCCTCCGTTTTGGGTATATCGGCCTTTAACGATGGGAATGGTGTTATCATTTCCACATGCGGCACTGGCAAGATCCACCTCTTAACTTATGCCAATGTTTCCAACATCCCCCCCCGTCATTGGGTCCATCAATGCCACTTCCAATCATACCCGATTCATGATCGGCGCAAGTTACTATTATAGGTCGTTCGCATTTTACTGGGACGGAAGTGGTGCTGCCCATGCCACTATCGGAACGGACGCTAACACAACGCAGCTCGTAGGCACGGGTTGGGCGGACGCTAGTGTCGTGGCCAGGGGTGGACAAACCATTGGCAAGGCCAATGTGACACCCCAAACGGTTTCCGCGGCCACGGCGGACTCCCCAAGCAGAGTAGCTACAGTCTACATCCTTCCTTAGGATATCTATAAGTTTAGTAGGGCCGGTGTACGTAGTTCGCGGTGGCATAAATTTTAGGCAGGTTCGTCGTGGGTAGCAGGAGTGCCCCACATCTATTGTATGATGCTTAACCCCAGCGACTACTCTCCAAGGGATGACGTGAAGGCCTACTTTTACAGCATGACTACGTTAAGTGTTGTGGTACATGTTAGCCTGGGTGATCACATCAGGAGTAGAACTAATCCATACCACTGACGCGGACGTGTTTGATTACAGAGTTTGGGACAATAAGAGTTTTGCCTGAAGGAATTACGGGTAAATCTGAGAGTTACCTGACCTTGGCTATTTTGTGTCGCGCGCTCCGTACTGACTGTTATATTCACGACTTCAACACAGGAGCAATTTCGTGCAATTCCAGGCAACCTAATGCGATGCATGCTCAGATGCCACATACAATAATGTTGACATCCGTCCTAGCAGTCCTGAGAACTGCAATTGAAGTGCTCCTGCTGCTACGATCTACATTCTGTCCTTCAAGACGAGCAACACATGCAATCTAAACCATTGGCTGCCGGTAGCCATCTGCTCAGTGGGTTCTCCCTGCGACTTCGAAGATATAGACACGATTAGCCGCACTTTTGGAGATCTAATCATTGGCTAGGGATAGGTGTACAAAATCCCCTTATATTGGCCGGAGGGTAACAAATTCGGGGCGGGGGCCACAGTGAGGTAGTAGCAGAATGCTCCCTTCATCTAGAGAGCAAAATGACCTAGACTGCGACTTTACATATCAGCCTATACAGAATACACGAATACATAAGGGCGAAAATGGACTATCCGATAGTGTGCTGTTGGACATACCAAACGGAAACGATTCATGCTAGGAGTGTCCTTGTATTTCGTTGATCTTGATTTGGGCGCCAAGGTCAAGGGATCGGAGTCTGGTAGATATCCTTTTCGCGAGGTATATGTCGTCGTTCGCAAACAGAAAATATGGCACCGAGACCTCCATCTCCTGTCACTATGCACACATCCCCATTCTTAGTGCCCTCGTTGAAATACGTGGATATAAGTGAATAATGAGTGTTGAGGCCTCGATATCCAACGTTCAATGCGTCTACGGTGTCGATGCAGTGCGAATTTGAACAGGGATCTTTTGCAATTTTGGTGAAGAGACCAAATCAATGATTCCGCGAACTTCGATGCACGTGACCACAATGGTCGGAGTAAGTTCGAACTTCGACATTGAACGTAACGCTAAACTTACGACGACTGATCATTATGAAGAAAGGTGGGTAGTAGCATTATGACTCAGTCGTAACGCCTCATTGCCCGATGTGACTTGACCGAATGACTTTTTTTTGGTCGAATCGTGGGTTCCATCACTCGCTACTCGCTTCATACACTCACATTTATTCGTCTAGCTTCTACCACAAGAATACATTGTGGCCCTGAATTGATTCTTTTCGGTTTGAATTCGGTGTGTCGTTGAACCGTGGTATGTCTGGAGGTGTCGACCTGTAAAGTAATTGCCGATTTACACCATCCTGCCGTAACTTTATGTACTCCACACTGACCGGTGTACTATTCGCTATCTTCACCGATAAACTCTTCGGCTCCCTGCCTGAGCATGTGCTCTATGAGATCTCACCGGAAGTAGCGTGTATTCGCGCATCGGAAGGAGAGCGAAGCTATAAATCGGACGCTGTGTAACGTTGAACCCCAGGAACTCATTGCAGTTCACTGCATTCGAGCAGAATGTCTAATCCCGCAGACAGCGACGTTGTCAGGGTGCCAGAAACCGATGCAGAAAGTAGGGACCCTAGAGAACACCACTACGGCCTCTCTCCTCCTATTGAGGCGGTGTGGTGTAGTCGGTGCGCTATTATCCGCAGTGCATTTAAATCGTTCACTGACTCAGCGTCTAGTCAAGAGTTTGCCATCTTCAGTAATAGACGCATCTACAACACGAACAATGTGGACTACATCACGGTAGACTGGCGATGCACGTGCTACATATACACTGCTGGCGCAAGACCCGATTCGCCCAACTTCGCTGCTTTGGGTGGCGTTATTCATATCGTTATGGTGCACAGCGGATCGGTCACTTCAACTCTGACACGAGGTCATCAAAACTTCGAAATTGAAATTGCAGCTAATACGGGCACGAATCGTGCTACTCCAGCAGTTTGTCTCCCGGGATTTAGCGTCAAGGAGGGTAATAACTGGACTGGTAGGTCGTTTAGGTGACTTGTGGATTAACTAAGGACACCACCCCTACGATTATCATTAGCAAGGATTGACTTTCACCGATCAATGCCTTTATTCATTAATGGCGGCAATGGCACAACGGTGTTCGACGCGCGATATGTTCATCAGTACCAATTATTCAGGATGGAACAGTCGGGCAGAGTAGTGAACAACCAGATCGAAGCAGTCTTCCGGCCGGAACCGGGCTCCGGAGTGAATATCAATTTCTCTGCAGTGTATGAGATGACATTGAAAGTGAACTTTTCGAAGTGGAATTCGCCAAGGGCGTTGAATATGCTAACGGTGTTCACCCAAACTGAGCCAAGACGCTGGCCTGTTAATTTCAGTAAGCTTCGCCATTTAGTTCTTTATGAAACATTGCTCTAATGTGATATCGTAGCGTTCCGTGCAATAGGCGTAAGTGCGGACTCGGCTTATTCAACTCAACTGCTAATTGATTGTATCTTAGACATTCGGAAACAACCGCATTCCCGCCACTAACACTAGGGCTATTAACTTAGGTTTCGACGTGTAAAGGCATTCTGTAGTCGGGAAGGAGCAACTGTGGGAGGTTCAGTAAGTCCGTTTAGCACTCAAAAACACGTGTGCCAACCAGAACCGCGATCAGGGTATGAGAGCCTCCCACCCCAAATTTTAAGTTGTGTATGTAGTGAATGTACATCAAAGAAAGACGAAGAATTATGATACGATTATGCACTCCCATCATACGCTCGGCATCGACGCGAATAGCTCAAGGCATGAGTGGAGGTATCAGTGCCCTTTGGTAGTGAACACATACCAAGTCGCGCCCAGACGCTGGTTCGTGATCTGTTATGACAAAGTCTCCAAGGCTGACATCAAGATGGGGCGTGTGTAGGAGAATCACGGCACGGTTTTCGTCGCTATGATTAACCGCCAGTGGTCCTTCGTCAATTACTATTGGGCCTGGACTTCAGGTTGCACCAATTCCAAACGTGATAGATTATCTGGTTACGGCAAAGTCCGGGGAGTAAGGGATATGGGAGGCGTACGTTCTATTCTTGGAGAGTCTGTCCCACACTAATCGCTCAGTGTGTTAAAGTCGACGTTTATTTTACTTTATGACGCACGGATTCATGATCATCATGACGCGATGAACACACTTGCATCTATTCAAATAGCCGGGCGAATTATCATCCTTCTACTTCGCGAGCATAACATGGTCCTGTGCTGTGGTTCTTTCCGGCTTGAATCCGCTGCCAACACCAGCCGTGGTATTGCTGGGGGTAAGTACCCGCCGATTTACACTATTCTGCTCGGTACCGTGAGTTATTCACTCAGCCATACTACACCCATCGGTACTACACCCGGTCATACCACACCGGCCGGTGTACTATTCGGCGTTGCTATCTTTACCAATCAACTCTTCGACTCCCAGCCTGTGCAATGCTCTCCATGGAATCTGTAAAAGTAGTGCCCAATCACCACCAAGGGGAGAGTTTCCGCCGACTGGAGGCTCAAAGTATAAATCTCGGATGCAACGCAACTCTGTGACCCTTCAATAACCCACTGCAGCTCAGCCCATCCAAGCAGTATGGCCAATCCCACAGACGTTACCAGGCTACCAGAAACTGATACAGAAACTAAGGACCCCAGAGAAAATCACTACGGTCTCTCTCCTCCTGTTGAAGCGGTGTGGTGTAGTCGGTAAGCTATCGCCTGCAGCAATTTTAAGTCATTCACTGACACGACTTCTAGTCAAGAATTTTACATACTCAAGGATCGAATCTACGATACGAACAAACTGAACTACATCACAGTAGACTGGCGATGCACATGTTACATATACACCGCTGGTGCAAGACCTGATTCGCCAAATTTCGCTGCTTCGGGAGGTGTTATTCATATTGTTATGGTGCACAGCGGATCGGTTACTTCAACTCTGACACGAGGTCATCAAAACTTCGAAATCGAAGTCGCTGCCAATATGGGCACGAATCGTGCTACTCCAGTAGTTTGTCTTCCAGGATTTAGCGTCAAGGAGGGTAATAACTGGACCGGTAGGTTGCTCACATGATTTCTGCGATAACTCAAGGCGTTATTCATGATCATCACTAGCAAAGATTGATTTTCAACGATCGATGCCTTTATTCATAAATGGAGGCAATGGCACAACTATGTTTGACGCTCGATACACTCATCAGTACCAGCTGTTCAAGATGGAACAGTCAGGCAGAGTAGTGAACGACGAGATTCAAGCCGTCTTTCGGCCAGAACCGAGCTCGGGGGTGAGTATCACTTCCTCTACAGTCTATAATATTAGATTGCTAATGGACTTTCCAAAGTGGGATTCGCCCAGGGAAATCAATATACTAACCGTATTCACCCAAACCCAACCAAGTCGCTGGCCTGTTACTTTCAGTATGCCTCATCATCTAGTCTTTACCGAAACAATATTCTAATGCGGACACTCATATCATAGCATTCCGTGCAATAGGCGTAAGTGCAAAGACTCGGCTTGCTCAACAAACACGCTAATTGTTTGTATCTTAGACCTTCGGAGACTATCGTGTTCCTGCGTATTCCACTAGGATTATTGACTTGGGTTTCGATGTGTAAAGGAATCTTATCGTTGAGAAGAAACGATCATGGGAGGCTCAGTAAGTTCGTTTAACACTCTGAAAATATGTGTGCCTACCTAGAACTGCCTCAGAAAGCCTCCCACCCCGAATTTGAGGTTGTGTTCGTAGTATAATAATACATATGCATGTTACCCCTGAGAGGTCCCATCAACGAAGGTCTCATACGGTGAATCGGCGTCGGCTATGCATCCCCATTATACGTTTGGTATCGATGCAGATGGTTCAAGACATGATTGAAGGTATTAGTGCTCGTGATGAATGCATACCAAGTCATGCCCAGACGACTGTTCGTGATCTGTTACGACAATAGGATTTCATACAGTCCACTGCAAGCGCAAGAGCTGTGCGGAGAATAAAGTGTACACCCGTTAGACCTATCAGTGATATTAAAAGAGATGCGCAATGCCCTGCTCTAGGCTTGTCATCTACGAGAGTACATTGATTTGTTCCAGACCCACCGTTTTACGCAAACGCCCATAAACGTCCTTTCACCAACGTATAGCGCCATGTAATGTCATCTATGTGCCTAATCGTGCATGGGGTGATTGAACGTCCACTCCCTTGCGCTATTTATGTATTACGAAGAACAGTTGGCCGACCCCCTGGAATTACCCCTGTTTGAGACCACACGTGATGCCTGGTTGAACTTTGGGCTCGGACCAGTTAACGTGTTAACGCTTGAGCTTTCAGCGTTCTAAAAGCTCAATTGACGGGCTCAAGACTATTCGGCACCACGTCGGATTGCAGGGCCTCAAGCTCTCGAATCGTATAAAATTGGAACCGAGGATAGATGCATAGGTAGCAATTCCTCGCCAAGCTCTGGACTTGGAATACTCCGGTGACTTGCGACATGATAAGGCCTAATTGCGTCGACCACCAAACACGGATCAACTTTTGATTCTTTGCTTCAGAGCTACTTCGTCTGAGCTCTTGGTGATGGCTTGTCTTTTGTGGCAAGTTTGGTGCTATCGTCCTGTCAGCGGTGAAGCGCGATGTATGCTTCTGATGTGCTCCGACAGGCGAGGATCTTACATCTACTCGGTGCGCTGACTATTTGACGATGCAGCTGGCACGTAATATAACCTGGATGACTAGTACATGTCCTCTAGCTGAGAGTGGATGAATGAACACTGGCCACCGACCCTGCGTGGCGACTTAGCCAATGGTATCGTCTATATTACTTCTAGTCCTTCCAGCTTAGGATCGGTGCTTGTTACGAGGAGCGAGTCTGACGTGCGTTTTGCCGATACCGTTACTTTTGCCTTGTTCCTTTGACTTCTCTTCTAGAACAAGCATAGCGCTCCGTGCTACCACTCCAAAATGCTGCTCGCCAAGATAAAGCGAGTGCAGGAACTGGTGGAATTCAATTGAACCTTGTTCACGAGACGGCAGGACCTTGATTGACCGCAGACCACTTCTTTGTATATTAAACGGCGCTCATGTCCTCATATCCACTGTCGGAGACTATTTTTCTCCATTTGCCCTATTAGGTGATTCTGACCATGTATAAAGGATCACCATGTAGACGTTCTGAGTTCAACTAGCAATTGGTAGGTGCTTGAATCCTAGAGCAGCCAACACTCGCTCATCGATTTGATTCCAGTAGCAGTGGTCATTATGTCTCCGCCAACTCTCGATCTTAACAACATTCAGGGAGACATCCTGTAGGGCATTCTTGCCGCATTACGCACACTTTCTCACAATGTCCATCTTAGTGGCGGCCTACCCAAGAAGACGGAGACATATTATTTCTTCCAAGTCTGCCATGTCGACCAGTTTAAGTCGAGGATGCATCACTTCGTGCCCCTCGTCAAGACCTCGGCACAAATCATTCAAGACCGCAATGCTATTAGGGAGCATAAGCGTCATAATAGGACGGGATTGATTCCAATGGCAGCTGTAAACGTCGCTTTCTCCCATGCCGGACTCTTGAAGGTGAGATCTACTCGTACGCATTGCACCTGATTACCACTGAAGAAGCGTCAATCTAGTTGGGTATCAAAGATGATCTGAAGGATACGGCCTTCGCCACTGGCCAACGTAAAGACGCTCAGAGTCTGGGCGACGCTGGCGCCGAACATGGAGGAACCTTTACTCCAGACTGGGAGCCTGCATTCCTCAAGGAGATTGACGGTGTTATCTTCGTTGCGGGTGATTGCCATGAGTCTGTGAACAGGAAATTGGACCAAATCAAGCACATTTTCGGCGTTGGGACCGCCCACGCTTCGATCGTCGAGGTTACCCACGTGCGGGGTGATGTTCGCCCAGGAAAGCTTTCTGCCCATGAACAGTACGTTTACAGCAATAATGAGCTTGTGTATGCTCTATTAACCCGTTCATCCTACAGCTTTGGTTTCCTCGACGGAATTTCTAACCCAGCAGTTGACGGATTCGACGAGAAACCTTTCCCAGGCCAAGATTCGATCAAGCCGGGCAACATTCTCGCCAAGCAGGATGGGGACAAACGTGCTTCTGGAAGGCCTGATTGGGCCCGTGACGGTAGCTTCCTGACTTTCAGGTATCTATTCCAGAGGGTGCCGGAGTTCGACGATTTCTTGGAACAGAACCCCATTGACCTTTATGGCTTGACGCGGAAAGAAGGTAGTGAGCTGCTTGGTGCCAGATTGTTTGGTCGATGGAAGAGCGGTATGTCTTATGTCGCCTCCTGTGATCCTAGGCGCTTAGTGTGATGGATGTTCAGGTGCTCCGATCGATATTACGCCTCTCAAGGATGATCCAGACCTTGGCAAAGATAGCAATAGGCAAGTGTTGTGCGGACTGTGATGCATTATCCAAACTTGATGCTTATCCCTTCAGGAACAACGATTTCAATTTCAAGGGCGAACTGATCAACAATGACCAAACGAAATGCCCTTTCGCTGCACATATTCGAAAGACCTACCCAAGACAGGACTTAGAGGGTCCTCCGCTGAATGCTAACATAGATAATAAGTGCGTCCATCCCTGCAACACATAGGAATCACGTTAATCACCTTCCTTACAGTCGTATCATGCGTCGTGGTATCCAATTCGGTCCAGAAGTTACGCATGCTGAGAGGCATGAAAAGAAGACACATCATGGTCGTGGCCTGGTCTTTGTCTGCTACTCCAGCAGCATTGATGATGGGTTCCGCTTCATTCAACAAGGTATTGCTGATTGACCGCTTCTCTGATCTGCTGAGATTAACCATCTATCTACAGCTTGGGCCAACGATCCTGCCTTCCCAGTCGATGCTGTGCAATCGGCAGGCCCAATCCCCATATTGGATGGGGTCGTGCCAGGCTTCGATGCCATCATCGGTCAAAAGGTTGGTGGAGGAATCAGACAGGTGAACGGTACTAACCCCAAGGACCCGACTACGAACATCACGCTTCCGGATCAAACCTTTGTCGTTCCAAGGGGTGGAGAATACTTCTTTGCTCCCTCGATTCATGCGTTAAAGACCAAGTTTGGGGTGGCTACGGCGGCGCAAGACACACAGACTCAGGAGGTACTCGCGGCTTGAATGTGTAGATTGACAGCTGGGAAAACATACTGTACATATGTACTTTCTCCATCTGAATGTAATATCGTTATCTCTCCACGTCAATCGTTAGGAGAGCGCTGCGGGTTCCGGGCAATGCGTGTGTATGAACGATCCCAGAACTTCATACCTGCGGCAGGGTGAGTCTTCTTATGTCTTTATGCTACTCACTACGTATCGCCAGCATCTAAGGTCACTGGAAGATTATATTCTCAACAGGAACCTTATAGGAAGCGCGAAGCGCCTGTGAGTATGGCACTCAATGCCCTGTGAATGCACTGACCCCGAGTGGTGGGGGCGCTGTTCTCACTCACAATATGCGCTTTAGTAGGTAATGCATATTACCGAAAACTTTTCGCGGGTTCTTTCCAGGGAGCCGTCTACTCCACGCCTTATACACGGGATTTTTAGGGTCATTTATATATGTGGGCATTCAGGGGTACAGGGGGTTACTTTTAGGCCGGGTCATGAAGGTCGTCAATGTGTTTGCTGAATAATGCTGGTCTCCTTCATCGGTTCGGGTACGGCGGTGCCTCGGTAGCGCAGATTTTTCATATGAATGGCCATTAGGACAATAATCAAAATTCCGTTCTATCACTTTCTTGATAATTCTTCTTTGTATCCATCTAGCTCGTTACGATGTGTTGAAAAATACCAAAAGCTCTTTATTTAGGCAGTGAAACCCAAGGCTACCTCAAACACTGGCCCATCTGGGGGGGGAGGGGTTGTGCCAACAAAACATATTGAGTTGTTATAAGCACGTTCCCGAGCTCAGTGCAACTCTCCGGATTCATGATGAGTTGGGCCGATAGGGACTCCCCCCTAAGTCTAGTGCATAGAGCCGACTCACCATTCGCGATTGGTGACATTAGGAGACTTGCCTTCTAGGCCACCTTCTATGAGATGCGCAAAATCTCGACGAAGCGAACAAGGGTAAGCTGGTGGCTTGACTGTGTTATTCGGGAGTTCAGCGCCCGCCAACTTCAATCAAAGGAGTTGCCTGATGACGGAGCGGATGACCGGCAGGTTAAGCTCATCTAAGTCACATATGCTTGTAAGTCGGGTGAGATTGAACGCGAAGGTTCGCTCTGCTCACGCTAAAGGCATCTGTTGCAGTTACTATCATCTCATCCGTCAAACTTTGTTCAGAGCCACGGAGATTTCGAATGCTTCGTTGAAGAGCTGTATCATCAAGGTATGTGTACTTAGTGGCGGATACTAAGGCCAGCACGTACTACCTCATGATTAGTAAGACTAGATTCCATATATTGTATAATGTATCTGACGGGATGAAAACATGTTCACGAACTATGTCGCTGATGGTGACAGCTTTTTCCGTGGTGGGGCGTCATCCTCAACTTCCTTCGTATCTATATCTTCAGCCTTGCGCTTCGGCAGTCGCAAAAGGTGCTTGACAAGGACCACCTTATGGAACTGGCGTTCCAAAACTAGCTTCTTCATCGTCTTGATCGATGAAATGACCGTTTGATGCGCTTCGTTGAATGCGTCACAGTCTGACGTTATGGGACGTTGTGCTTCTGCTTGCTGGTAGCAGCCAATCAAGAAATGACGTAGGCGGAAAGCGAGATCGCCTATTTCCAGGAAGGGAGGCGCCAAAGTCAGAATATATGCAATTGCTTCGTCTTCAAAGGTGAACATATATCTGCGCACCCCATGCTGGTCAGAGAAAAGAGAGTGGTAGCTGCTGAGTTGATTTTCTAGGACGCTCTTGTCGAATGCTAAGGCATCAGGATAATAGCGGAATAGAGTCCACAATAAGAGCCACCATATCGACTCCAAATCATGGAGGGGATTGTGCCAAAAGGGTTGTGGGACTTCGGGCACTCTTTCTCTCTTCACACGCAATGTGGCAAATGAGAATTCTTCCACAGGCTTGAACAAATAGTGACCAGTGTCAATTTCTACAGCCATGAATTCTGCAGTTCCCTGTATATCATATATTATGCACAGAATGAATGGTACAACCTGGGAAACTCACCGCTTTGGCATCGTGGTCAGTACCAGTGTCATCAACGAATTTCACGAGCTCTAGGTCCCCCAAACGTCCATACCGACCGTCATACAGTATGTTTCCGGGGCTGATGTCGCGATGGATAGCTTTGGAATCTTCCCACAAGGCATGGAGGGCTAAATGCAGATGAGAATGTGGTCACAAAACAAGATAGTATGAAATAAACCTTTGACGGCATGCTTAAGCATCCTAAGCATTACCCGGATATCCTCTTGATCATCATAAGTCGTGCCAACTTCTTTCCACACAGATCGATCGTGCTTGAGAGGGAAATACGGAGGAGGTTTCTTTGGGAACAAGAAAGACATAGGTGGATCAGAGAAGGGTGTAGTTCGAAAGAAGATGTTGAAGTTCATTCTAGGACGGGTAAGGTCTAAAGTGTCTGTTATTTTGTCTTGGAAATAAGCCTGGTTTTCGGCAGGTGTGTAGCTAGACCGTCCCAGGAAACTGCATGTCGTCACAGCGTCGCCATCTCCTGACGCTGAAATAAGAGTTAAGAAATGTTTGCTGAAAACGTCCGGGTTAATTTTGGTTTTCAACCTCCTCCAAATGGCGGCCTCCGTATCTTTATTGCGGTCTACCCAAACATCCTTGAGAGCATATGATGTCTCCGGTTTTCCTTCTTCGAAGACTTCCCAGACGCGGGTACCGCGTCCGCAGATACGATCGGCCCTCAAGTCGGATAATATCTGCCGGGTGATGTACCACTTGTCACCAACGTAAATTCGGTAGGCACGCTGTTCTTCCAGACGTTCGATCGTAGGATCATACCCGTGGACCTTCCAAGCATGTTCGTAGTCAGGCTGTTCCTGAGACAGGACGTGGGCGAACGACAGGCTAAGAATAAGTCTGACGAGAGGAATGCAATTCTGTATGAATTATATGTTTAGTCAAAAGTTGGTATCGGCATTTTTTGAGAGGAAACTCCAACAGTGATAAATTGAAAAGGCTTGGACACCATGATGTGGGAACGCGCGAAGAACCAAAACCGACAATTGGTATTTTCTGTGGTAATCCCGAATGTAAAATTTCGACGAGGGTCGTTTTGCAGGATCTTATGCCCACTCCAAAGGATTTTCCAGTAGTTCTGGGATTCCCCAGCCTTAGTATAGAGTCGGATAAGGGATAAATTTCGCTTACCTCTCGACAGGCATCGGGCGTGTCGTTTGATTGATACTCTTCTGCGAGTATGATACTTGCCCAATCATTCGGTTGCTGTTTTCTATGCTGTCTTTCTATTGTGGTGCTCCAATAGCCATCAGGACGCGAATTGTTTTCTCTCTTGTCACAGGGAATAAAATCTGAATTATGCGTCATATAAACGCACGATGTTTGTTTCAAATATTTAGCACCGGCGTCCATAACGTCCTTGGCGAAGGTGTGTGCATGGTGGAAGGCCGCTGTCTCGTTTTGGGAAATGTCCTTCGGGTCTTTACAAAAACCATGAACACGTCCTTGAGTTGTAATTTTCGAATCTTCCTTTAGGATATGGATGACAGCTTGTAGTATCTCATCTGGCACGGTTGGAGTGACCGCTTCAAAGAAGTCTAGGGGTACAACGGGGATATAAGGGTTGGCATCGACAATGGCGCTTATACGTGTTGACATGATGGTGGTTGAGAGTCAAGAAACGCTGAACACTAACTATGGCCTTGAAGTATTTGTACCAACTTGACCAAGCCACCGTCAGTCTAAGACTAACTTTAAGACTCATCCTCGCGTAAAATCACCAGTCACGTGTACCTCTTCTGAGCCAGACTCAGGGGCTGGCACGAATTTAGGAGGCGAAGCCAATTCAAGTCGGGTCAACTTTCTCCTTTGTTGTTCTATCAACTAGACGTAAGACGATGGATAATCAGGCGAATTTCTGATTTCTGATATTACTAGTCAACGTAGACCTCCCATCGGAATCAGTCAAGCCCATTCTTTATGATGAATAGGATAAGCCGAAATCGACCGAAGTGCAACGACCACAATGATGACGATATATCATCGCAAGCAAAGCCCGACCCCTCACTGTTTGCCATAATCCTTCATTCTCGGATGCAACGAGTATCAAACTCTATGCCAGGAAGCTACTGTACAGAAAGAACGAGCAGGTTGAGGGTTTAAGTGAATACATAATGTCGAGATAATGCATGGGAGCTTGGGGTTAGTGCTAGTAGCTATTTTATCCAAAAAAGAAATTATACAAACGCGAAAGCGAAATAAACATTTATAGTACAACAGATCCACGAGAACGCTAAGGATGGCAATGCGGATGAGTTGATGAACAGAGGAGGGGTAACCGAACGAAGGTGGAACGTCCATTGTACATTCCGAGCAGGGATCCTATGATCGAATGAAGAATGTTACAAAGCAAATTCCGAATAAGTGACAAATAGAATCAGGTTCTAACGTTGCTGAGATATATGTACCGAGGCCTGTACTGAATTGTGCTTGCTTGAATTAACACCAGCTTGAGGAATAATCCTGGAAGATATCAAATACAGCCTGTTGGAGTCGATGGCGTATACGGTGGGTTTGAAGTCCTTCATATAACGCCCAAACTCTGGCTATGTCGAAGACTATCCGCTGCCACACCTCGTGCATGAACCGGCCGCCAAATATCGTCATCGTCACCAGCCGTAACAGCTGGCCTTAAAGGCCCACCGTGCGGAATAGTAGATGGAGACATAGCAGACGTAGAGGCAGACATCACCAGCCTCGACCGTTGCTTCTCCCTCGCCCTCGCTGCCCGTTCTGCACTCTCAGGATGCCAAGCTTGTCCCTCTAAGCCTTCACCACTATCCCCCTGAACTATACCATTATAACTCATGATATTTTCGCGGTGTCGCTCCCTCTCCACGATCTCTGGATGCCAAGCCGGAGCTTCACTAATACCACTAACGCTGTGCCGATGCCGTTGCTCCATAATTATGCTCTCCCGATGTCGCTCCATAATTTCACGGTGTTGATACTCCATACTCATGCTCTCCCGGTGTCGCTCCCATTCTCGCTCCTCAGCCTCCACACCATCATACCTCCCATAACCACCATGATCGCCGTTGTACGCCAGATGCGGTTGCGCCTGCTGCGGAGGTCCTTTCAACATCATCTCCTCGCTCGGAATCACCGGCTCAGGCTCGCTTCCGATCTTGATATTTCGCTCCTTAATCACCCTCTGCTTCTCTTCTTCGGAAAGTCCATACCACTCCCACTGCGAAGTTTTCTCGTAATCGCCTTCAATCACAAATCCAGGTGGAAGACCGAAAGAATCCCCTCCTCCTGTTCCTCCTCCCAAAGTACCCATACTGAGAGAGGCTCTAATACTGCTAGGGGTAGTAGTGATAGCGTCGTCCGCAGATTTAGACTTGATCTTGCTTCGTCTGGAGTTGGAAAGAGATGTATCAGCCTCATCGAAAGTAGGGACCACAGGTGCGCTCTGGCTACTCTGCAAAATCGACAGATCGGGAGGTGAGTCGCGTATTAATGACCGTCTCCAATTATCCTCAGCCACCGATTGAGTTTGAGGTCCGTTGTCCCAATGTCGAGGTCGACGTAATTGCGAAGGTTGAGAATGTGACTGAGAGTGTGTTTCATTGATCCCAACGACGGCCGTAGTACTTGACGAGTCAGCGGCACGGCGTTGATCCCACGACGCTTCACGACCATAGATAAGTCCAAGGCCACTACTCCCTCCACCACTCCCACCACCACCACCATTCGCTTCCAATCGTGGTGGCCGACTAGCCAAAGCATTTATATGCGTACTGCCCGTCGTTTGTGGCTGTATTCCAGCAGTCGCTTGAACGGGGATAGCCCAACCACCAATCCAAGACGACTCCCGTGCCACACTATGGCCGAGACTCGGGGGAGCACTCCAATGACCAGTAAGAGGTTGGCCAGGGATAACGGGTCCCGACAAGTTGAGGGCCGGGTTCAGATTCCATGACCCTACGGGGGGTGAGGATGGATTGACAATAGGAAGGGGAGGAGGGGGAGAAGTCAACCATGCACCATTCGGTGGGGGTGCTGGGGCGGTTCCTTGTCCACCCATACTCCATGCCTCTGGAGCAAATCGATCTGAAGTCGACGAGGTGGGTGGCGTTGGGAGGGACGATGACGATGAAGACAACGTCGGTATGTGAGATGAAGGAGGGGGCGCTGGTAGGGGATCCGACTTATTCCATGCATTAACCATTGTAACAGCATGTTGTATACGTTTACGCATTTCCATTACTTTCGCGATGTCGTAGGACGCGTAGCCCATTGGCCAGCATTCTTTGTGCAGCCAGCCTTCGAGGATTTCCGATGTCCAGATTACCTTAGACATTATTGTTCCGTTACTATATAGAGATTCTGTATATCAGCATCTGATCATTGGGCACGGAAAGAGAGGAAAATCAACGAACGATATGAGGTACTTACCGCAACAAAGCGCATATATCCCCTGGGTCCCACTTAGAATACCTAACCAACTTTAACGCGACAGCCCAAAAAGGCGTAACGCTGATCAAGGTTAATTGTTGGTTCCGGGAAGTAAATATTGTATGCAGATGGACGTTATTGGGTCGGAGAGAGTCAGTGTATATGGGATCGTATACAGCTCCAGTTTGGGGGCTGAAAAGGTAGAGATAGGCGATCAGCACGAGACATCATAAGGTTGACGAGCTGAGCAGAATACGGCGCATACATATCATAGACCATGCAGAGGATGTTAAAGGCACCGCCAACTGTCTACGCCGTCAGGTCTGTATTTACGTTCCCCTGATCGACTCAAAGACGCTGGTGCACTGCGTCCATTACAGACCATCAAATAGATGACAGAATCAATACCTTCCTCCATCGTTCGACAGACAAATCCGAAAAAACGTGAATCTATCTTACTCACTCTTTCGCCATTGGTAATGCGATATCAGCATCGCTATTCATCCAATCCGCACCCAATCCAAACTGCCTCGCCGTCACCCTAATACACTTCCTCAGCCTCTCCGTAGCGTCCATTATACCCGCTTTCTTCCATTCCGCAGCGAACGATCGATTAATATAATCGACATCCCTGGTGGCGGTGCGCTTCGCTGGTATAGGTATGGGCAGTCCGTCATCGCCAACAAAGAGACTTTGCGACATCGGGGGCGATTGCGTGAGAGGGAACAATTGCGGATGCAAGAGCATGCAGGCGCCGCCATGAATAACAAGTCGGACAGGTTGGTTGTCGAAATACAAAGGAATCAGTGTAGAAAAATGTTCCAAGACCTGGATGAGCATGTCTCGATTCAGCTCGACATTGTTTTTGTCGGGTATTGGTGGCGATTGAGGTTCCTGGATAGATGAAGTTGGTGAAGCATACTGAAAGCGAGAATGGACAATGTGATTGGCATTCCACTGTTGGTGTACCATCGTCATGGCCATAGTAGTGCGGTTGAAACTTGGAATTGAAGGTTCGGTCGAGAAATGAGTGGTAGGCAACTAGAAAGACATGAAAAATATGGAAATATGATACAGGAAAATCGGGCTTCCAGTGAGATTGGTTAATCAGAATGCGAAGGTGTAACAACGAGGTTGAAACGTTGTTGACTGCTCAATGCACATCGCCTCGAGGCATAAAAGCCTCCGGCCCAAGGCGCTCCAGTCAACACACCCAGGCGTCAATGGGAGGTCACTTGATTTAGGGGGTCTCAGGGGCTTTCAATCACTACACAAGGACAAGTTCCTTTGGACTCGACCGAGCAATAGTCAATATTATGGGACATACAGCAACTTCAAGAAGAAGTCTTTGATTTAATGAGTGTGAGAGAAAGTCAAAGGAATTCTCTGATAGCTCGATGGATAACCAATCTAGTACGCCCAGCTACGATACTTTATGTGCGTCACCTAAGTGGCTTGGCCAAGGCTGCTGGTAGCGACAGTACACAAGCAATGTCAAACTCTGCAAAATTGCATTCTGGGTGAAAGGCAGTAGATTACACAGGAGCTTTATGATCAGCAATAATACGGTCTATTATTCTCCAAGCATCCTCGGCTCCCCCTGAGTAACGATCCATCTTGAGTCCTGCCTTAGCCCAAAAACTCTTCGCCAACGCCTTTTCCCTCTCCATCCGTGGCTGATTAAGGCTGCTTTCCCACATGGTAGTAACAAACATGGTTTTCCGTGCCCAATCGTCACCACATAAGTCCCTGAAGGTCTTCTCATAACTCAATAGGTCGTTTTGCACCCTGAGTTTATTAACATTTTGCATATAGATCAAAGCATCGGCTCTTCCGCGAGATCTGTACAGGTTACTGAAAAGCGACCGAACGCGTGAACGTACTGACCTTGAACTCAGTTGATTGATGGAATCAACGATGAGCTCAGGGCTTGGAAAAAAGGAGATATCAGGAGTGTCTATAAACACGAATGTCTCCTCTTTCCGCACATGGGCAAGCACCTGAACCGTTTCTGTTAGCGGTTCGCGCGGTTCGCGCGACTCTCCTACTGGAAGTCGACGCTCGCCAATGGCTGAATTGATGAACTAGGTTGGGGGTTCATAGATGATTTGTGGGATGTTGAATGGCATTGTAATTACCGTAGATTTCCCAGAACCTCTCGAACCCAGCACCCTTAGAGGGTCAGTTTTCTGATCAGCTACGAACAAGCAGAGGTTCATGATAAACATACACTATGATGAAGGGATCTGCCCCATTTTCCTGTTTAGGAGTAGAGAGTAAGCTGGACTGGAGAAATGACCAACGACTCTTTCTTCGCTTGGGTTCCGCAGTAGGTTGAGAATAGGCATTTTCCTTTAAGAAAATGCCAGATGTGATATCGCTATGTCAATAAAGAGGCTGACTAGAACATCATAGAAGTTAACTAACAGTTGTCTGTACCGTGGTATTTTGTTGTTGTTGACTATCTGAGGCCATGTCGACATGCAGTGAGGACTCTGCCACAGGGAATGGACTAGAAACCACCGTATCCTGGTTGGTGATAAAACGGTCGTCAATGGCCTCTTCAGACACATCATTTGACTCCGTTTCTTCAACAGCTGACTGCACGAGGTCATCTATCCTTTCATACGTAATATTCCGTATCAGGAATATCAATGCCCCAATACAGGTAGAGTTGGCAATCACTCACATGTCAGTATGCTGTTGTTGTCCCTTTGACGATTCATGCACGACCTCGTTTACTTCCGTTGGGGTGTTCATGACCAAATCGTTACCACTCTCTTGGGGAAGCGAGCGTCCGGTTTCTCCTTCAGTGGGGGACATATTACTTGTAAGCACTGACGTTTGCATCACGGACGAGAAGTACAGCATGACGGGCACTTACCGAGTCGTATCCCATTCACGTCTGCCAGACATACCACTTTCGGCAGCTGTATCCGCCGATGGTGGTGGTATCTGATTGATGACAGGTTGAGAAGATAATCGTTGCACCCGAACAGACACACGCTTAAAATTGAGATTCGCAGCTTGATGCAATCTATTTCATTGAGCCAAGAAGTAAGGGATCGAAATAGCACGCTCGACAGCTTGTTACTCACGGGGTGGGGTTTGGGTACTCCATATCGCCCTCGGGCGGGTCTGGAGAGTCCATGCCGACCAGTGGTACGCCGTGCGTTTCCCCAGCCTCCTCCTCGCTGACGTGCCTTGATGAAGTCGCATCATGCCGCGCTCCGAGCTGAAGGAGTAATCGCTGTATATACTTGAACAGGTAACGTAGTATTTCCTTCACCCATTCAAGTAGTGACGCTATTAGGCCACTAGCTAGGTCATATTGGTCCCGACCCTCAGCCGCTTGTGCGTTGATCACTGTTTGATTCTGCGGCAAACCAGGAGCAATATGGACAACGCGAAAATAATTACCGCATTGCTCGCTGTGAGAGTAAAGTTGCTTGTCAGGATCGTAGTTTCTGAGGCCTAACAACAATTCGCCTACCAATCTATCCACCCATTATAGGAAATCTTCCCGGTATTGTTTCGGTTGCACCGAGGACAGAGAAACATAGAAGATATGAATGCTCGAATAACAATACTGATGTCGAACTCGAGGCCTGGTTGGAGGACCGACGTAATCGAGCGCGATGTGTCAAGTCTATCGACCACCATGTTATCCTTTGCACGAACTACCTCCCAATCATTACGCTCAACAAATTCACGGCCTTCTACGCCTTGGCAACAGTGTTGGATGACAATTTCGAAGTCCTATTTTTGGATAAGTGGGTCGGCAAAATTCTAACTTTGAAGACACACCATCCACGAAGTACAAAATTCTAATGGTATTGGTAAGATACGGCCTAGGTGGTCCCGGACCAAAATTGTGAGCATCTTTACATGGTGTATGGAGGGGTCTGCTTGTAGACCCGCCTCGGATATCAATCTTTCGAACTCCTGACTGTACTCTTCTGGGATGATCTTGCGCCAAGATCGGCTAGATGAGGCTTTTGATGACTGATGGCTAAATAATATCACCAGAGAATGACGTACCTTACAAGAAAACGAAGAAAATGCTCCAACATCTCCCGATTTTCCTCAAGAAAATGTTTCATTGCATCGGCAAGAAACCCCCAACGGTATCGCGAAAAGATATAAAGTGATAGGTCTCGCAAGAAGCCTGGAGGTTGAGATGAACCAAGTTGAATCTTGTATGCGTTAATATCTTCGTGCATTTTGTGTAGACGGTAGCTGTATCCCTGTATAAGTTCTTCAAGCTTTCTGAAATGTCTAAGGAGTTTCAGGTCTCCGGGGATCTCGTCAATGATGTCTAGAGCCCTGGCCACATACGCGATGACTCTGGCAAATTCTTGCATTTGTGTTTGGATAGGCACAAGTAAGTACCCCGGCGAGAAAGGCTGAATCATAAATCCCTCAAGGAGGAGGTATACATCATAGATGTCTCGAACAACACCCGAATACCGTTTGCTACTGGCCATATTTACAGTAGGGAATGAGGTCTGAGAAATGGTGCCGTTTTGGTAAAAGAAGACTATTGCTCTTGCGAGGTCGATGCGATTGGTCTGGCTTCCAAAAACATTATTGAAGGTGCCGTGGCCGTGGTTATGGTTAGTTACGTTCGACATTTATGGAGTAGCTGATGTCTGATATGCGTGAAAGTCAAGCTGGTATCCGACGACGATATATGCGACTTACCTGCTTGCTAGATACAATTGAGACTGGTGGTCGTGAATATGTAGAAGCCAAACTGTATTTGAGTACAATATGTACGTGCTTGCCTAAAACACGCCGAGTCCATGACCCTAACACTTGTACGCCTGCCGGCTTTGATCCTCGCGGCGACTGGATGCATGTAAATCTGCATTCTGCATAGTTCAAACGATCGCTGGCTGTGAAACAAATTACTATTTGTGCGGTAGTCACTGCTCTGAGACTTCGACATAAGCACGGGCCAATGCCATTTACTGGTATAGTATTGCATCGACAAATTTGTACAGGTACCTAGAAGGCTCTGTGAGTTCGGGATTTCTTTTGCCACGAGTAAATTCGAATTAATTCGACGGCTCAAGGACTTGATACCGTCAAGAACCTTCACCATGAGGCGGATTGAATTGTCTGGAACACGTCGATATAGCCGGTATTTGACAGGTCATAGTATTACCTCGTGGTCAGGGTTCAAAAATCAACAAAGGGATGCCTGATGACAGCCACATTGTGGATCTGCATCAACATGAGTATTTTTGTGAGCCCATGGTGGTGTTCATAGTACTCACTTACTTATTATGATTTAACGCTGATGATGCCGAAAGAGTTGAGAAGTCATCGATCATGCGCATGGATCCTTGATTTCTTTGCATTCATTAGTGCGCCGCCCCGTACTCATACTTATAGCGATACCATTCCCACCAATTCCTCGGTCACCACGAGAATCTGTATGCTTTGACCAAAAGCTTTAGCATTCTGAATTTTAGAGTTGCAAAAATACTGCAATGTTGCTTATAGAATTCCGAAGAAAATATTTTTAGATGTTACAACTGTCAGAATGGGAACCGCATTGGTAGCTCAGCCCCCGTTCCCTGGCAGAGGTTACAAGGTGAAGCATTATGAACCCTAGAAAACTATGATAAGTGACCACATGGGTTAAACGTAGCATCTGGAGAGACATACGCGCAAAGACCACCGCTCCAAGTGTCTTGGATGAGATCACTCTTCACCAAGCGTTTGTGGTGCAGCGGAGGAGGCTTTAACTCCACTTCTCTGGCGCATTCATCTCGTTGTTGTTCGGCGTCAAAATTGATGAAGTCCATTAATATTTTTCGAGTGCATGAAGGTGGCGACTGGTGGATTAGCGAGTTAGCGTTTCATTTCGTGTCAAGTCGCAGACGACTCACGAGGGATTCCTCCGCATCAGTGCTATGTGATTCATATGTAGAGGCGACAAAGTTTAGATCACTGTCTCCTGATTGAAGCAAGGGTAGTCCGCCTTCTTCCCGTTGTTCGTGTGACTCATCGCAAGTCGACTTGGATACCACCCGGAGATCCATGTTGCAAGACACAGGCTCTGGAGTCTAAGGCCACGGGTCAGTGGTTCCATAGATAAAGGATGACAACCTGACCATACTTACCGTTGGCTGTGTATGTCTACCAGATGAGATAGACTCGGTGTCATTAGCGGTTACCTGCACGGAACCGTCACTGTCATCTAAGCTAGCCTGGAGTATATTTCCTGGCGAATCCACTATCGGAGTACCTCGACTCTGGAGTTCCAATGCGCCCTCTGGCGGTTCGCTAACAAGATCTATCTCCAAATTCAAGGAGAGAGATTCTTCCGACATTTGAGCAAATTCTAGGACGCTTTCTTCACTCATCCAGGTCGCGCCGCTGTCCATCGCCGTTATTTGTACCACTGGGGAGTTGAAGAATCGGCGGATAATTCGCTTTGAGTGTTGCTGATTACCGTCCGAAGATGTAAAAGCCTGAGATCCCGAATCAATGTAGCGGATGCTAGTGCAAGGAAGGAAAAGCATTTTCAAAGTCTTCAGCGCGGTGCGGAGACCTCCAGCAAAGCAGAACATACGACAAGGGCGGAATACGTATAGCACGAGTAGACGTTGTTCGAAAGGCGATGGTGCACTAGTACCGTTCTCAAAGAGCATTTATAACTAGTAGAAATGTGGCCCAAACTGACAGTGGACAATGCGTCGGTGGCCGTTGTGGTCAGTGGTCAAAGTCCTCCCAAATTAGGCATCTTGTGGTACGAGACATGTCATTGTTTCTGAAGACTCAGTAAAATCGTTTCCACGGTATGGTTCCATAACTTTTGCCTCGCTTCGTCAGAACCATGATAGCCCTTTTTACCGATATCATCTCCCTTCTCCCCAACCCTATGTGCTACGCCCGGCTTTGCTTGGAGCATCGCGTATAGCATGACCTCGCCGCAATTAGCAGCCGATACAGTGAACGGATAGAGCAAGCCATATATCGCAGGAGCCAGGGACCGAAGATTGGAATTCGATGACTTTATTATGTTCGTGCGAACAAATCCGGGGTAAGTATGAGTGAAGGCGATGTCTGGGTTTCGCACTGCGAATTCCTGAAGAGGGTTAGTGAACAAAGAGAAACAAAAAAATCACGTACCTCCATCATGAGATCGTTATAGGTTGGTGCTTGCAAGCCAGCACGCGTCACAGAGAAATTCTTCTTGAGCCCGAGATCGTCAAGGTCAATCGCACCTCCGTGCCCGGCTGCTAGCACCGTCATCACACTAGCATCTTCCCCCATATCTTTAGCTCGCTGCAGCGCAGGCAGTAAGTCTTGGATAAATTTGTATCGAGCGTAGTAATGAACGGCTAGTTTCTTGTCGATCCCTTCTGTGGTTTCATCCCTTCCGTTAAACGTAAATATCCCAGGTGACACCGCAAGAAAGTTAATCTTGGGGAACCGAGAGAACAAGTCGACTGTACAAGCTTGGACATTCTTCATTAGGGTCACATCACATTGCACGAATTCGTGTCTCGGAGGAGTTTCATTTTCATTTTCAGGAGGCTTTGGGAAGGAAGCGATGATTTTTTCGCCTGCGGCCTTGTTCCTTCCGACGATGATTATGTTGGCCTTTCCACCGGTATGTCGGGCAAAAGATTCAGCAATTCCCCTACCGATACCAGCTGTCGCTCCAATGAAGACGGCCACTGGTACATATTCAGGAGAGAAAGCTGCCAACGCAGCGCGAGTGGCACTAAGAGAAGGCATGCCAAGAATAGCTGATTAGGCGCCAAACCGAGGTAAGGCGCTTAGGGGCTTTTTTCTCTTCACTGACGGGCCGCCGGCCGTATCATTAAGTCTCTACATAGATATGTAGATACGTCTCCTTGGGTGATTTACCTACTGACTAGTTCTACAATATGGCCACTGCGGTATACCCGCTATTTTCTCCTACGGACTGTGGGATTAAACGAGTTCTACTTACCAAGTAGGTCCGTTGACGAACTGACCTGCTTTATACTCGTAGAGCACGGCACAATCAACATTCGGCACATACTTGACTAAATGCAGCCCTCTTTGTCATCGGTGTAACAGCGTACAGAAACCAATCGGCTGCATCGTCCGAGTCATTGACTAATGCTTTTCATGTATGTAACCTTGAACATCGTTGGAAATCGAGAAGCGTCACTCACAAAGTGTGATGGGGGCAGGGAACGGCGGTAACGGCCTCAAAGGTAAGACTTCTTGCAGAGGGGTAGGGTGCCGCCTTGCATGACCTAGTCTGTGTTAAGCTAGGCTTCATACTGTTCATTGGATCCATGTGGGAACTCATCGTAGGTCCCCCGTTCGTGGTGCTCCGTTCCAACCAGCAACCAGAATCTTGTCTGACTGGGTGACCTTGCGAATAAAGTATTCAGAAGCCATATGAAGTGAGTCCTAGTATGTAGCATGTCTACCACGGGCCTGCCACCTTGCCTGAAAGCATCAGAGTACGCGGCCAAGGATTCGAGCGGCCGATTTTACAACCTCCATCCGGAGTTCCCACTCCGTGATATGTTACCTTCTAAACCTAGGACTTGTGGTAGCTATAGGGATAATCGACAATGCATTGGTTCCAATGTGTACGTCTCATACCTCAAGTCTGTTGCTATTCATCAGTTCTCCAATTCATTCCAGCGTTCGTTATTTGATCGAATCTCCTAAACGTAATATTGGTTTGCATTGCCTTCGGGAGTCTGACATTTCATTGATAGCTGTGTTGGGAACAGGTACTTTGTGGGAAGTCCTTAAGTGGAGAAGTCGGTAAATCTTTCTTGTTTGATTCATGAACACAGTATCAAATCATTCCGAAAGAGCCAGCGTTCAGCGTCAAACATTTGACGATGAATAGCGATGTGGTACGAAAGTTTCCTTGTGAGAAGAGATATATTTTTATGCAGCGCTCACCCACTGCTGATTCTTCTTGAATCCATTTTTTGAGTGGTCAGGAGACTATCCGTGCGATGTTCGGAGGTATTGTATCCACCGGCTAGAAAGCGTCATTGTCAGCGAGTTGACAGATCATATTAGCCTCGACTATATCTCCATAGCGCGCTCCATAAATTTCGGTGTCATGCGGACATATGACAAGGAGCCCATTCAATGGCCATTGAAATTCATTCTGACTTCTAGCCCAAACATTTGGTTTTCGTAATAGCCTTGCAACTCGATACTAAAATAACTCGGACATTTCGGTGAATCACATTCAAAACGTAACTCAGTATAAACATCATAGAACCTGTAACGAATCACGTATTAAACTTGAATGGATCCTTGGTTACATTGTCGACAGCATCGCCCTCGATCTACCATTTCTCGTGTGCGGGGCGGACTGCAGGGTTTTGCATCAGTGCTCAAGATGCCGAGCCATTTCAAATTATGAAACTCACGATCGAGCTCCCAGGTCCAAGCGGATCTATCTTGTTTAGTAAGATACAAGTATGACTGAGACACAAGTTCAGTTGCTTCAACTCTACGTGACCAATGAACGATGACGGAGAGGCTTACGGCGGCAATACTCTCAGGATCAAGTCGAACGTCAGCGTTCTGCTCCCAGGCAGGATCATTCCGACGAGAGCGCTGTCGATCGGTTAAGATGGCTACAGAAGGGGAGACGGAATTGAGACAAAAATCTTGATAGCATCAGCTTTGCATTATACTTACCTCCATCAATGATAGCCTGCCGTTATTGGATGAATAGATCACATCAGCTTGTGTTCAAATTAACATCAACGATCATCACTGACATGGGCGACCTAGGTAACGAAATTAGCACATGATTGAATAATTATATGAAGACGTAAGCGTACCTGAATATTATCTTTTCCAAATTCTTTTGCCAAACTTTGAGAAAGCGATCTTTGGCCTGCTTTACCGGCGGCAAATGCACTTGTGGTGACATTGCCTCTAATACTCGCCGTAGCACCAGTGAAAATCAAAATACCACGCTTTCCTTCAGCATTGATGTCATTTGACTTGAACTCAAGTATAACTGCTCGAGAAAAGGCGAAGGCCGCATTGATGTTGACTTCGACGGATTCCTGAACATCTTCAGGGGTTACCTCAAGGAAAGGCTTCCATACCCCGTGGGCGGCGTTAAAGATTGCCACTCGCAGGGCATGCGATGACGAAGGGTAATGTTTACGGATTTCGACGAACACCGATGAAATGACATCCGGGGCGTAGGAAGGCACAGAGAATGCTGCTGCCTGCGAGCGGATGAGGTCAAAAGGAGAACATTTGACAAAAACGACTGAATGGTCTGACATCACCGCCGGCACCTTTGATCTCATTGACAAGGCTTGTCAAGCCATCCCCTCTGGAACGAGCAATAAGAGCTATGCTATAACCATGCTTAGCAAATAGGCGACTTCATTAATGGGATAATTAATCGAATATGAAACGGTGTCAGCGGTCACAAACGGCGTAGATGTATCCGAAGCTTACGCTGAGGCAGCTCCTGTACCAGCGCCATTCCCAATCCCCGCAATAACAGCTAGAGGCCGACGATCGGATGTTACTGTAGACATCGAGATTAAGACGCAATCAACGGTTAGATACGAGCTTGGGTTGAGTGATGTTGGATACGGTTTTTATACAAGCTACTGCCTTGGGATTGGTCAGACATCTTGCTTCGGGATTTGATCAGCCATGATCAATCCCAGGGTTTGCTTTGTGATACACGTCTTGCGCCATATTCACAGAGGATTGCACGAGCCTTCCGCCCAAGACATAAGCCAGTGCAAAATGCACCAATTTGACATCAAAGTAGTATGTAGATGCAAGGTAGGGTTTGGAAAGGAAGGATTACGTCTCAGTGAATTACTGACCGTGAGAACTTGAAAACCTTGTCTTCGGTTAAACACCCCGACTGATCACCAAGCAATGCAGTCATATATAGCTACCTTATTGATATTCGTCTTCTGTCCTGATTATTGCATGCTACAGAGAGATCTGGCGACATAACGATGTCAACAGCACAGCTACTTCGGCCTTTAGCGGTTATTGCAGGAGTGGGGAATGCAACGGGGACGGGAGCAGCAACAGCGTATGTGCGGTGCTCAGCTATATATAACATTAGGTGCTAAGTCCTATTTCGTGAAGTCGTCTCCTCTCAAGAAACGGGTATAGCGTTGCCCTTATTGCTCGAGGGTCGGATTCGCTACGGAACTTAGCTGAAGAAATCAACCGTACAGGTGGACAGGTGCGATCCAAGCTTTGAACGGAGTGGCTGAGCAGGATTGTAACGTGCTCTTCTCACCTATCAGGCTGAGCCATTTTCTGTACCCTCATATTCCCCTGAATCTATATCCGACGTTTTCACCGCTATCCGCCAGCGGTTCATTACCACGACGGGTGGTAATACTGGGCATGCACTACGCGTAGCTGTCTTTAATGCTGGCCATGGTGTATGGAAGTCCTTCCTTGATGTTACCCCTCAGGATTTGAAGGAGTCACTTGATGTGAATGTCGCCACCGCATTTGCATTTGCTCGCGAATCCATTCTAGATTTCAAAGCAAACGATTTAGGTGCGAATCCCGTGATATTAATGGCTCATATCCATGTTTATGTTGTTGTGCTAGCTGATGGCAAGAGAGGCACTCTCATATTCACTGGTGCTACTGCGTCAATCCGAGGGAATGTCCTAACTAGTGCATTTGCGGCAGGCAAGCATGGTCAGAGAGCGTTGTCCCAAAGCTTGGCTAAGGAGTTTGGGAAAGATAATATTCATGTAAGCTATTCGTCCATAATATTGGATGGAGACCTAATGTCATCCTCGATTTCAGGTTGCTCATGTAAGTCGTTTTTTGTATCAAATGTGACTGCACTAACAAACTTCTGTGTCATTGCGTCTACGGATAGTCTATCATCGATGGACGTGAGTTGCCTGAGTTCAAATCATAGATATGATGTTCACCGCAGCCATTCAAAGCGATTTTGACGGACAGAACGCGTGGATACAAGAAAGACGCCGATTGGGAGACGAACGCAGATGCAAGGTTGGATCCTGACAGTATAGCTTCAGTATGTCATTCATATTTCTTACATTTACGGGAATCGCAACTTATGATCTGTTGGTGTTGAAGGCTTACTTGTACCTTGTGAATCAAGATAGATCTGCCTGGACTTGGGAGCTTGATCGTACGTTTTGGTTCTTTCGAGTTTTCGTGTCATTTAATGCTTTCTGTCTTCAACGGCAGTACGACCTGCTCATGAGAAGTGGTAAATAATTTGTAAAGTTTACTACAGAGTTATGCTCCAGAATTATACATCGATTACCGCATTATAAGGTCGACACTTTGCTCTGATCCGGGCTTGATTAGCCCCTGAATGTATATTCTCACAGTCAGAGCGTTTATTCTCACGCATACAATTGATATTTGGCCTTCTGTTCGCTTCCGGACCGTCATCGTAACTAGCCTCCATATCCTTCCAACTTTAACAAGGATGCGGCCAGAAAGCGCTGGTATTTCGAGTCCTGTGCCCAAGAGAATCAAGTTGGAACCATCTCCTTCTCCTGATCGCGAGGTGCAGCGACAAAGCTCGCCGCACGAGTCTTTGGAAGATAATTGCAGTATCTGTCTCCAGTCCATTGCCGACAGAACTGTGGTACCTGGTTGTTCTCATGAGTTTTGCTTTGAGTGTCTTATAATATGGTCTGGTATGTTAGTAATCTCTATCCAAAAGTCTTGAGTTATTCATTCTTAATGGCCAAAATCTAGATAAATCCCGTCGATGTCCTTTATGTTCCCAGCAAATTGGTGAATACCTTATTCACCACATTCGTTCAAAGTACGACTATCAGAAGCACTATTTGCCACCTTTGAGATCTTCTCCTATTCCTCTGCAGCGTACGGCGCTTGATAGCGCAACAAACGCCAGTAATACTCGTCGAAGAGGCCGTCGAGCCGAGAGGGTCTGGGGTAGAAGAGAACGCCAACAGCTCGAAGAAGCCGATAGGCTGGATCGCGCCATAGCACGGAGAAGATGGATCTATGAGCACGATTTGTACGCCAAGGTTCGTTGGGTATTTTTGTTAGCAAATCATTACGATATACAAACAGGAATCCACAGCACGTTGCATCAAATACCTACACTCGATATCGTCCATATCCTACGCCAGCGCAATTTTCAGCATCCCAGGAATATATCAGCCGCACCACAGCTTTTTTGCGCCGGGAACTACGCGTCTGGCCGAATCTCGATGTTGAAGTGAGCTAAAGTTACCCTCCTAGTTCCTGTATACGTTCTCTGGCGCTCATCATCTTACGACAGTTCCTAACGACATTCGTAATCTCACTTATGAAAGCAATAGACATTCGATCCGAGTCTGCTGTGAAGCTTCTCGCCGAATTTCTGGATATGGATTCGCCATATGTGGAAGGTGGTAGATTCCGCAATGCCGAGCACTTCGCCCATGGCAAGTGTTTTACTTTTCTTGAGCTAGCTACATCTCGAAACTGACGGTTGGACTGATCTTATCGGGAAATCACGCGTGCAACCGATCGACTAACCACTAACCAGAAATATACTCCTTCGTTCGTTCTCCGTTCAAGGATTTATTCGTATACGATTCTGTCGCCCAGGTAAGTTGATGTTCCTTGTCAGATTCGCCGTATTTTTACTTCTGACATGCATGATGTTTTCCAAAACTAACTAACCCTAATTATCCTACGATTCCTGTAGTACGATGTCCCATCAGAGGTACCCCCGCCACCACAGCAATCCACCAGCAGACGTTGGCATACTCTGCGCTCCAGATCTGTCTCTAGGTCTCCTCATTCCCGTTCTCGTTCGGCATCTCGGCGTCTGCACACGCGTAGGTCACGCTCAAGGTCGCGCTCACGGTCGCGATCCAATCCACGATCCAGGTCTGTCTCTTGGTCTCCTTCCGGCAGGAGCTATCCTAGTACAAGGCAGAGACTTGGGCAGCGGAGTCATCGGGAGGAGAGTCTGCCTCATAGAGAGTCAGGTCCTTCTAGACCACCTCACGTCAAAGGTTTACACTCGGACCACCCGCTCCATCAGTTAAGTCAGGCTATGGAGACGGCGGAATTTACTCCTTCCTGGGATGCGAGTAACGTAGACGTGCACGATAATAGCACTCGTGCTTATCCCGCCGCTGATGGCAAGGGCAAGGGCAAGGGCCAATCTCAAAATGGTCCAGTAAACGAATGGAAGGAGGTTTCCGAGGACCACGAGGATGGGACTGAGACGTTTTGTGCCGATGCCTACCAATCTAGCTCGAAGAAACGAGATATCGCTACCTTGTTATCACAAGAGGCAGTGACTGAAGCTTCATCGTGCGCACTTTACAATGACGCTGCCACGGTTGCAGTTGTCTCTGATGATCTCCGTCATCAAAGAAGCAAGGTGTCGACAGAAAAGACTGCACCTATAGGCAGAATAATAATTGACCCCTCTATCTCTTTGACAACCACCTCTAAATCGAATACGCCACAGACGGATCGAGGTAATGGCCGCTCACACCGTACCCCCCGTAACCGTAGTCTGCTAGAATCCGTTCAAGCCTACCTTGCTACGAACGCCGGGTCCGCCTCACGCCTTGATAAACGTGTTTCAGGTTCGAAGGCGACAAATGCTGGGATAAATCATCAAAATTTGCTGCGGCCCTCCATTTCCTCGCCTCCATCGCCGACTACCGGAAAACCCTCCCTTTTGGCGCGCCTTTCTGACTCGCAGCAAAGTGATGGTGATCAGGCGCATCTCTCCCCAGATACTTCCAAACCTACCCATGATACGACACCGCCTTCAATGCAAAGTATCACTCATCCTTCGCTGCGGAGTCTGTCGGACGGTTCCACCCGTTCAGACATATTGTCTACTCCATCCGAAAGGAATCTGCCCCAGAGTGGTAGACTGTCCGCTTCGGAGATCATGACTCGCACGCGAGCTAGACTAGCCAAATTAGATAACAGCGCGCAGTCCCCTTCCATCGAGCCCGTAGCGTCGCATTCGTCTCCACAAGCAAGTGGAATTTCCCTCCCACCATCAAAAGCCAAGCCACCATCACCTTCTTGCAACATCGTGCGCCCGCCCACTGAGGGACGATCAGATCACAATGACAATCCCAACTGTGAATTCTCCGCCCGATTTGGCAACCCCAGGAATAGCTTGGGAGAAAATCATCTAACCGTGGGTTCAACATCAGGGCGTACGGAATTGGAGCTTACCATGGCCGTGAGGTGCATCACAGAATCATCGGCTGAGAGCTCGAGTTCTTCCCGAGAGAAACTATTGTCAAAACTCGCTGAAGAGAAGAGGCGGATTAGTTCAGGGGCATCTCAGGAGGCCTTCACCGCCCCCACATTGGTTGACAGATCCTCTCCGATAGCCATGCGAGACGATCGAAATACTGACGCGAACATTTTGACCCATAATGGAACTGAGCGGCCTCGCGGAGACTCCCAAGTTATAGAGGCCATGCTGCGGAGTCGCGCAAGGCTAAAATTACGATTGGCCGCTGCAAAGCAGGATATGCAGCACGGTGTTGCATTCACTGGCAAATCAAGGACCAACGCGCAGTAGTCAAACTATCACAAAAGAGTGCTGATATATTAGATTGATACAAGTTGTGGTATAGTATGAAGTTAGATGTGACGAAGCTAGCAACTCAGTATATGTGGCTGGGGCTAACAAGATACAACTGTAAGGTAGCGAGTGTGAATAACAACTTCCAAGCCAGATTAGTAATGTAGTGTAGAATGTAGAAATCTGATATGAAAACGAATGAACAATATAATAGAGCAAAGAGCGATTTCAAGAGCGTCAAAGGTCGCATGCACGTTGGATGTCGTAAGGAGCGTTTTCTTCTCGTTAAATTGCAGAGTCTATTGAAAAGAGCGAAGCAAGTTATGACTGATTATCTAGATTCGTCAACGACCGTCAGAGTTCGGAGAGGAGTAGAAATAAACAGAAATAAGGACCTACCGCGAATGGGATCGTAACGGCCAGATCTACGAGGAGCGTGAGGGCTCGGAGGTTCAAGACGAGGAGTGGCCTCCTCATTGGTAGGCTGCGGCTGTGAGGTCCTGTGCTGGAGAATATACGGAGGGATGTTTTCTCCTGATGAACGGGATGTCGGACGAGACCAAGCGGAAGTACTGGGACGAGGGGCCATAGAAGTGGGGTCCCACTGAGGGGGCGGTTGTAGTGTGAATGGGGGAGGGATAGGTACTCCTCCCCGAGCCGCCTGATCATGAGGACGGAACGCGAAGACTGATTCAGGGGACAAGGAGCGACGGAACTCAGAGGGTATTGCAGTAGACGGAGCTGACTGGGTCAAAGGAGGTAGAACGCTGGTGCTTCCGGATGGATAATGACTCGAAGGCGTTGGAGGAGGCCCTGTGGACAGCGGAGGCAAAGTTCTAGAAAAACCTTGTTGCCGTAGTTCGCCACTTGTCCGAGCGCTCATAGGTCGCATCATACGCGAAGAGCTCCCCGGCGTGGGAGGGTGTCTATCGTGAACGTTAGGATATGGATTATCTATCACGGAACGATGCGCTATTGTCAAGCTGTGATCCGACTGAGTTCGTGGTAAGGATTCCGAACCTCCAGAAGTAACGGGCCGCCCCGTCGAAACATCTGGTCCAGGCATCCCAGGACCTAGCAAAGGCATGCCAGGCTGGACGTGGGTGTCTGAATGCTTGTACGAACCAACCCTGAACCGATCCTGCTGGACATAGGCACCGGAGACGGGTGGTCCTCCCTCTACGGGGTGAAAATGCTGACTAGATAGAGATAGAGGCATATTCGTATACGGTTCGTATTGGGGTGGTTGGGTGGAGGGTACATCGCTCTGGCTACGTGGACGCCGTGCTTTCTGTCGTTGGTTCTGTGCCCAGACAGGAAAGGTGAGTTATATCCAGTCATCAAGAAGCAGGATGTTGATCTTACCTGAAACCAGATCTATTCCGAAGGCGAACGTGGCGGTGAGTACACAAGCGGTGGGACACGGAAGAAAACATACCTGTACTTTGCGCGCGCTCAAACCAATCGCCCGTCCCACCTCCTCACGCATCGCAGTAGTTGGGAAGCGCGACTGTCGATCGAAGAAGTCACTCGCCACGTGCAATAGACAGATAGGAGCGACATACCTGTGCAAGTAATGCATGCAGGACAGCAGACTGGTGAGGAGTGGTAAGCGTCCTCGTCCTCTTCTTCTTTACTTGAGCAGTAGGTGGAGCTTCAGGATTTTGATCATGTCCGGCGGTATCGTGCTCAGTACTTGCCAACTCATCTTGTGAGTCAGACGATGGGCTAGACCGTGCTTCAGACCTCCTCTCCGCCTCTTTGCCCTCCATTTTTGATGATTGCTTTCTTCGCTTAGTGCTCCGTTCTTCGGGTGAACTCTCGGCTGGACGCCTCGCAGAAGTGCGACTAGTCTGTACTTCGTATTCTTGAGGTGGCGATTGGATATGTGTGGATAGTGATGCAAGTTGGCTTTGCCTGGGCTCTCTGGATTGAGTGGCGTAGGGAACGTTTTCGTTTGTATCAAGTCGTGAAGTCGAGGGCTCCAGCGATGGAGGAGTATTAGTGGGGAGTCTAGGTGTGGGAGTAGCAGAACGAGATTTGGACATGCAGTTAGAAGCAGTAAGAAAGAGTCGAAATTAGTAAATGAGCGGAGGTCGGCAATGCGCTCAGTCTCAACGCATTTGGGAGACCTCAACGCGAAGAGGACGAAGTCGCTGCTCACAAGCACCAGGGCAAGATGAGCGGTAAATGAAATTGCATGTGGACGCCGGGGAGGATGGTGCCAGCCTGGGACCGAGATTATTTATCGTATTCAGCCAAATATCTTCATTTAGTATTCCAGTCCTTCTCGTAAGGGTGATCGGGGACGTTGGATCTGTATCTACACGTATTTCCATTCGTGGGGGTCCATCCAGCACAATTGTTAGTAGTCAGGTCCGTCACTATCACCGATTTTGCCGAGAGAATACTGACGTTATGCTCAGGCTTAGGCAGTGCAAGGGCGTCATTCAAACCTAGGATGACAACCGTTGCGCGCCATATGTTTTTAAAGGGATGGTAGTAGTTACGGGGCGGGACGCATCAGGTCGAATTACAGGGTCCGCCACTGTCGCCGAGGCTGTCGGAATCCGCCGCCGATGAACTGCCGAACAGAGTAACTCAGACCGTTCTTTTCATGTTCCGCAATTTATTAGCTCATTCATCACCAGAGGTTTGAGCTGATGCTTTAGCGAAACTATTGAGTAATATAGTATACCGTATCATTAACGATATCTTGCCCGAGATTGATCATTTAATAATAGAGTAATTTATACCCTCGGCTGAATGTCTTTACGCCCAGACCCAGTGGTTGGGGACGCTTGTATCATATGCGACTTGGATTCTCGGAGAACTTGAATCGATCATAGAGCCAATTAATGCCGCACAGACGGAATGCCTTCTTGCTTCCGAAGTCAGATATGGGACGCACTATGCACAAAGAAGCTTCAAGCACGGAAGCAAAAGCTCTGTCAACCAAGCGGCCCTGGATAAGCACTTCATTAACGCTCCATGATAGCATCGTCAAGGATATAAAACAGGAACAGTTGGGGTATATGGTGATAGCGTGGCGACAAGTCACTTAGAAGTAAAGCCCTAAATTAAAAAGAAGGTCGAATCAGTGTTGACCCAAACTGCTGGTGAACGACTCATCTAGACAATCCTCGGAAGGTAGCAACTTCGATCGATAGTCTCGCGAAAGCATTGACATTGATGAATGGACTATAGATTCATAGGCGGTGGCCATATCAATATACGTAATGTGTCCATCGATTCAATCAGATAGACAGCCGCTCAATTGACTGCGTTATTCTTACCGTAAGTTTACTAGTGCAACAAAGCCTTTCGAGGGTGCTAACTCCAACCGGCACGAAGGTCACCACGAAGACAGCAACAGGGATGTTGTGAGGTAATGAGAGATCTATGAATTCAGCAACAAGTGCGATCGTCGCCTTCAGAATGCCTTCTGGAAAATATAATTGGCGACATAAAGACTATCTCGACTGCCGACAAGTGGTCCATTCCCACTGGAATTTCAGTATCTGGACAACACGGATGGTTGCGAAGTTACTGGGAACATTCAGCGGAACGAAGTGGAACATAGGAACATACATATCTGAACATGCACGGGTCTTCTGGACGGCACGTACTAGGTCGATATGAACCCTTGCAACAAGGATCATTGGAACAAGAGACTGACTTGTAAGTAGATCAATCCGTTGTCTATGCTCAGACCTTTGAGGGCCTCAGAAGGAGACGGTAAAAGCATCGGTTGTGGGGGTTGCAATGTGGCGCGGTTGTCGTCGTTGCAGTGATGGAAGATCGTCAGGGTTCCGACCACGTTAACCCCGCGTGGTCATGCAGTGTCGGCGCCTAAGCTTAGTCATTTCATGTTCAACAGGAGTCCCTCTCATCCCCTTTCCACATGGATCCTATACAGCACACGAGAAATTGACACTCTTCTTGTCCTTTTTCTTCGATGGCACGTGGAACCCGCATACGGCTTTTGTCATGGTATACCGCTGAGATCTCTGCAAATTTAGACACAGTTTGTGAGCAGGGTCATGTATGTTTTTAGCAACCATTTGATCATGAGTTCTGATTGCAGTCTCCTGGGTCCTGACACCCTTAGGATTCTTTCACGTCACGGTCACAAAGTCATCTTGGACTAGCCTTGCATAGATCTGTATCAAATTATCATTTCGACGAGTAGTGAGGGATATCGGTCGCTCATAAACTAACTTTATCATACCTTCCCCAGCATCGGTGCCCAAGGTCGAAATCTTGTACTCAATTTCATTAGGCATGCAGCCGGATAATCGATAAGCGCCCAACGATTAACGTCAACGATCACTTTGACCTCAAAATAACGCAGACTTGCAGTAAGTGCCAGCGAATACTTTCATGTTGTCAATAGGTTGTTGCTCAAGACGATCCAGCCAAGCATGTGACGATCATTATGTATGATGAACGTTTAAACCAGGCATCTCCTAATATGGTACAGTATTCACTGCGTTCGGTGATTCACCAACCTACCACAGCCTACTACATGGCGAGGAACATACTCCAATAGCAGCCTAAACGGCTGCGGTGTTGTAGCCGTCTTCGCGACCTTGACCAATTGTTCTGAGCCGATGCCAGTTACATGCCGCGCCTGCTTTACCTAAAAGACGGGCCTCATTTGCTTCTTGCGATCCAACCACGGCTCTTGGTCAGCCGCAGTTGAATTGATTTATGTACTCTGTTCTAATCTACCTTCTGCTCACTTCATAGGGACATGATGGTGTACGTCTACCAGGGTCGGGTATGATTGCACTGTGCGGATGCTGATATGTTTATCATCGGCCTCAATACCAGGATACGCCCCGCTTTTCAGCCTCGACCCTTCCTTAGAATTTGGAATCTCTGGGGTGGCTTTCTAGACATGAAACTAGCCTCGCTCTTACTCCGGCATTGCAGCACTACATTGCTGATCGAAAAGGCATCACCACTGCTCCTCACCCGTGCTCTTATTTTGGTCATAAGAGATCAGATGCTATTATATGGTGTTACCCTAATCAATTTGTCGCAAGGCATCGAACGCTTCCATCGCAATTCAATACGCTGATTAAGTAACAACTATCTACATGACTGGTACATTTTACTTTCGACGCGACTTGAACATTGGTAGCTGATGACTTGTCTACTACTTCATTGACAGCCAACGACTGTCAAAAATAGAAGGGTTATCTTCAGATGCTTGCCCAGATATCCTTGTCACAGTCACACTATGGACCCCGATTGCCTTAAACGATCTAAACCGACATACGAACGGGGTAGTTCGTAAGCCGTATGTTCTCCTTTGAATGATCATATACTGAGCGGGGAGTAATAAATGTATGGTGATTCCACATTGTATTGCTGGCCTCTGATTGGTGATAAAATTTAGAGTTCACGGGCACATGCTGGAGAAATGAAGCAATCTGTGGCTACAGCGTCTGTCTAATTGAGAAACCGTACCCTGCTATTCATTCTTGGCGTCTTCCTCACGACCTACTTCCTGACGTCTATGTTCGAAATTTACTCTGAAGGTGGGCCGAGTATTACTGCCGCCGAGTTATTCAATAATTATTCGTATTGCTTCTTTCGCGAGGCCGCTTCATCACAGGGAAATGATAGACCAGACCGTTGGAAGTCCAGTCGGTCCGATGATACGTCCTATTTCAGCTTTCCTTCTCAGGTCGTGTCATATCTTCAATTGTTTCCTGCGATATGCGCTCAAAGCTGGCTTCTGATCTCCGAAGCAAGTTCCGTTTCTTTTTTAAACCCGCCTGAGACTAAACTCTGTGCGAATTCTAGCCTTTTTTCTACATGAGTACTTTCGTATTGATGCCTTAAACCTCACTGCACAGCGGACTAACCAATCGAAAGCCAATTTTAAGACATTCAGACCGATATCAATGCCGGATCCAAGCAGAATCGTCATTCTCGCCCCTGCCAGCGTGAGCTTTGTCTCTGCTAGTTCACCGAAGGTGAAATCTAGCCGGCACAACCCTTCACCCTAGCGTGAAGGGCTGGCGGTTCTTTGCAAGCGAGAAACTAATGGTCGATCCAGAACGACATCATGGATTATGCACCGCCGGCGTGGTACACTCATATTGCTCACGGAACGCCGCTCGACTCATTAACTCAATTTCATCGTATGTAAATCTTGCGGAATTTAACGCTCTCGATAAGGACTAGTTTTATCTACCGTCGCGCCGTGGACATTCGCTCCATATATCTACGGCAAGAGATCATCATTCAGGCCTCGTGCCTACTACACGGGCCAAACAATCATTCCGTCTTTTCTCTGAGGAACATCCCGCGTCTTCTATTTCGCAATGCTTTCCCTATTGTTCCCAGCCATCGAGTCAGGGCAAGTCCGTCTTCAAAGAAGCGGGACACCCAGAGATACGACCTCTTCGCCAACTTATCATGTCATGCCTTTCGGGCCTGCTTACCGCGTGGTTATCACGGTGGCATTGGTCCTGCCGCAATCTCTTATATCCCTCAGATCGGAGTTAAATACCCCACATTTCTCTGCCCAGGCACGAGAATATAAATTCTTTGCCAGACATGACTGGGTCCTTTTGTTTCATGGAGAAAGTTACGACACAGATTTGATGAGTATTCACCTGGCGGCTGATTTGGCTCCCATGCGCTTATAATGTGGACAATTTCGTCCGAGGCAGAAGAGCGGAGACGGAGCACCTCGGCTGCATGGCTGGAAAGGATCTTACCTAGTCTGAAGTAGCACATCTCATCGAAGCATAAGATTCCATTTCCGCGAAAAGTGATCTAAGCAGGAAGATTCACCATAGTTAATCTAGTCCGCCATTGCAAGCACCTATTAGAACCATGCGTATCACAGCTGACGAATCAGCTGCCCTCTTGCTTAGGAATAACATAATATCCATTCTCATGTGGCGTCCATTGAAGCAGTAGCTCACGACAGTACCATCCTGGCAAGACGGAAGGGCTTTGAAGGTCCAAGCTAACGGCCTTGTCACTGACTACTTCCCCTGTTTGTCTGCCCTGTCCAACTCTCTGGCAACTGAGACGACCATCATGAACAGTCCCCATAACAACTTCCTTCGCGCAAGACGTCTCGACACGAGTATGCCAAAGGTAAGCGATAGTCTATTGAAGTTATATGACACACATAGCTACCAGGAAGCTCTCTATTTGATAAAGGTTTGGTAACCAATTTTATTTTAGCCTGCTACCAACGGCGTACGACCCACCGAACGACTATAAGTCTACATGTGCGACATCCGGAAAATTGCTTAATTCAAGATGATAGTGTGGGCACTACGTCCTGGACATCCTTAGGAACAAGGTCCTTAGGCAACGGTGCTATCGTATTGACTGGTGCGCGCTTCGTAAGGGCCAACAAGTTTAGGCGCAAAATGCGTAGAGCCGGATCCTCCGGTTGATCCATCGGAGTGGACGATGCACCTGAGGGTGAGTCTTCTTTCACGAAGTCAACTTCAGCATCCACATCCATGCCCTCACCATCATTGTTCTCAGTGACGTCTCCACCTGGCGCCTGAGGGTGATACGCGCTGGGCGGCTTCCCCTCCCTTATGTCCTGGTCCATCTGGACAATGAGTTCAGCGGAGTAGTTGAACGCCTGGTTCAATATCTCTGGACCCTCAAGTACAAGCAGGTCTCCAGGCGCTTGCCCCTCGACGCTCTCTGCTCGTTGCCGTAACTTCTCCTTAATAGTCTTCCCTACCCATTCCTCCTCGCTTTGCGAGAACTCTGATGGCTGGCGTATCAGACAACTCATATCGATGTCGTTTGCATAGAGCTGTTGAAGAGTGGATAGTGCTTGGTGGGCAAGTGGATATGTGTGGACAGAAAGGGCAACCTGGTCCACAAGAGAGCGTCCTTGGCTGGACCCACCATCCGAGTCGGTGTCCAAGTTCACAACCGGTGCATCCGCTCCTGCGATTATATTGTGGAGGTGTACCGCAGTTTGACGAAGGAGCGAGTGTCGTCCATCAGTTAATGGGTCAACAATGTGCCGAGTAACCCAGTCAGCGAGTGGAATGCCCAAACCTGATCCTATCTCTTGGAGATTAGTATCATCGCTTTCCGGCTTGCTCGCCCGAGGAGTAGGAGTCTGCGTATCCGATGACAATTATGGTAGCAGAAAATGAATGGATCAATACCATATACACCATATTCACCAAGTGGTCTGACCTCTGTAACATCTCGTCGTGCCGTAAATTCCGCCAAGCTTCTTACATACGCAAACCCATCGACACCACCGTACACTACATCCCAGATATACTCCTCTGCCTGTTTTGCGCGCTCATTTGTCCAGTAAATATCTTTGGAAACCCCTTTAGAAGGAGACCCTTGCTTGTCGGGAAGAGACTCGTTAAGAGTGTCTACCTTGGGTGTCAGGCTGTTCCGGACTTCGTCAAGCACAAGTTTCTCTTCCGTCAGCTTATCAGAGTTATCTAAGGACTGAACGCCTCGTTTTCCAAGCTCTCTCGCTATCTCGCTTGATAGTAAAGCCAAGGAGCCAAAATCGAGAGTGTGAGGATCTCTATGAGTCTGCCATGTCGGACCATCTCCAGTGGTATCTTCGGGGTCGTCTTTTTCCTTCAACCGACTACGGGCCTGGGCACTGCGGGCGACGTTCCAATGTTTATATTTAGAAGATGAAGATGCCGGAAGCGTTGTTGGTAAGGGCACGGTTCCAATATGATCGAGGGGCAACGCAGTGGCGGTCGGATATGCAGCGGACTGTTGGGCGTTGCTTTGAGATAGTATCGGTGGATATAGTGGGATGAGTTGAGGGCGAGACGGTGGATCTGGAACAAAGGTTGATAAAACGGTAAAGGGGTCCTCCACTGGCAACTGTCAGCAATAGAAGATCTAGGCAGCCTGATCAACACACTTTGTGAGTAATCAAGACTGCCATCCGCGGCGTAGGGTGGTCCTTCTTTCTCCACTCGCAATCGTTCTTTTTTGGTCCTGTATTTTTTGCCTTTAGGAGTGAATGAAAAGGCGGTCGCATAAAGAATCTGTTCCGAGAACACCATTACCTTTGAGCTTCAGCATTAACATCGTTTCAGCCCAGTCAGATCCGGGAGGGAACGCGCCGAGTCCATCTTTAGAACCTGGAAGACGCCCTTCGGCGTCTAAACTCTCAGATATGACTAGAGTATTAGCTGTGGATTTCTTCGTTGCTGTAGGAGCCCGTAAAGTGCGCCTGGTCAGACTAGCGGGTAGTTGAGATGCCACCGATGATGAACGCCCCATCCTGGAGCCATCTTCGACATCCATGGGCGT
This sequence comes from Pleurotus tuber-regium, assembly GCA_014058305.1. Taxonomy (NCBI): domain Eukaryota; kingdom Fungi; phylum Basidiomycota; class Agaricomycetes; order Agaricales; family Pleurotaceae; genus Pleurotus; species Pleurotus tuber-regium. The sequence continues at coordinate 112,574 of JACFYU010000029.1, read as the reverse complement.
ACCAGCGTTATTGTTGCTATTGATTCCATCATCGTCTTCGTCGATATTTACTTGCTGTGAGTCGTCATCTTCGTCCGGATCAAAGTTCCAATCGAACTCATGTTGGATGACGGAGGGTGCGACCTTTTCGATATGTTCTAAGCCCCAAGTCTCAATCCTTTGAGCTTCAGTGTGATATATCGTCCCAGGGGGATTGAAGAGTTTCGCATTATTGGTCACAAGCTTGAAATCTGCCTATACAGACGAGTTAGTCTTCCAGAAGAGAAAGGTTGGAAACACACAGTGAAGTCGTCTAACGTACGATAGCGGCCTTTAGCCACCTTGGTTGACATCGTGCCAAAGTCCATCGGGTTCTTGATCATCTCCGCATAGCCTGGTACTTTGGAGGCATCAACTGGTTTTAGGAAGAATGCGTAGTCGTCCTTCCTAACCAGATACGTCAGCCAAAATGACGTACTCGTCGAGGGTGAATCTTCACTTCTTGATTTGCGCAATAAGTTTCATTAAGACATCTTTCAGTGGTTTCAGCTTCACAGGTCGAGATATTTTGTCCTCTGCAGGGCTGAATACGTCCTGTCCTTTTCGTTTGGTTTTCTTGGAACTTTTGACGATCTTGCCGCCCTTCAAAGGCGGTAGTACAAGCTTCAAGCCAGAACCAATGGGTTTGCTTGAGGGTCCCGCCTGTGGCGAGGAGAAACTGTATTCTGGAGCATGCGAACCTTCACCTTCGTGATCCATGTATTGGAAAGGGCTTCGGGAACTGGCCTCTCGCCGCCCGCTCGCGAAAGAATCCAAGCTTTAGGAATCAGGATGGCAGTCGTTTCGATGGTTTCATCACGTGGACCTGTCTGTTGCTTGCTTACATCGGAGGACTTCGCCAAACACTGAGCAACCCATGCTGACTAATGACCTATTCGTGGATGGAACTTTGAACTGCTTCAATAACCGCAATTCGCTACCGTGGCGCCACTGTGCCAAATATCCGTTCTTCAATCTATAGACGTATTCAAATGCTGATTTTTATTGAACTTTGTGCAGCTTCTGTGGGCACGATGGATTAATAACAATTGAGAGCGCACCACACTGATGCGGCTGTGGTACCAACTACTGTCGTCTATAACACCCACGACGGCCTGTTCGGTTGGCAACATGGGCACTCAGAACCCATAGCCTACTTCGCTAAAATTGCTCATGCTGTGTACATCTTGCAATACTTAAAGCCATAGTCACGACTCTGAGCTTCGTCGAACCTTCGGGTCTTGTTTCTTACCACAGCTACGGTCAACGACCAGGAGTTCGCTCGTTGTTCATTATGTCGAACCTGGCAACAGTTGTACTGCTCATTACGCTGCTTATAGGAAACTCTTTATGTCTACACATTCCTTTCCGACGAGAACACCAACCCCGTTCCACTTCTGTATCTTTCATTCGCAGGTCTGCCGATGCAGAGGATAAATTCGGTTTCTCGTACAAAAATGATGGCGACAACCAGGCTGTCTATGTAGGCACTCTCACCGCTAGTGGAAAAACCTTTGAGGTAATGCAGGTCCCTATGTCCACCAATTTTCTCACTCATCGACTGACCTTTGCAGGTTCAACTCGATACCGGAAGCTCAGATCTTTGGCTCGATACCGTCGGCATTGATACGAGTTCTTTTACGACGACCGGCTCATCAACGTCTATTCCTTACGCGTAAGGGAGTTTATCTACCGGCGGCCTTCTCTCTCACTGATTGTTTTCCGAAATCAGGGATGGCACCGTAGCTGAAGGCCCAATTCTCCAAGGAGAAGTGAAATTCGGCGACTTTGTAATCAACAACCAAGCATTCAGTAAGTCGTACACTGTTTATCGGTTTATGTACATGCAAGCAATTCCATGTAGTTTCTGCTCCTGGAACCAACGCTACCTCGCTGGGTGACAAAGGTCTTTTGGGAATCGGGCCGTAAGTAATGCATAATTAGCGTAACTCTAGTAACATGAATCAACCCTTATGCAGCCCATCGTTGTCAAGGATTCAACGGGTTCTCAATGGCACAAAATACGATGGCCGATCCTTCCTAGACAACGTGAGTAATTACAAATATTCTCGCTTGTTGATTCCTTACAACTGCATCAACAATTTAGGTATTCTCGTTGCAACCCAATGAACCAAATTTCATCTCATTCGACCTTGTCCGATCCACGGAAGGCTACACCGATGGCGGCTCATTCACCATTGGTATGATAGTCCGCTTAATCTCAGTCGTAAAACCTTATGTATTGGTCTCCCGAAACATTAGGAGAAATACCTGAGGAATTCTCCGGGGTCCATAATGCGGAACAACTCCCCGTTGATCCCAATACACACTACTGGTCGACACCTATTGAGGGTATCGTTGTTAACGGAAAATCGTTGACCGGGCATGGACTCAAGCAGAATACAAGTTCAACAATCGCTATACTCGATACAGGGTCGAGCATCTGTAAGTTTGCCTCATTGTCATTTTCATCCTTCACGCTACTTACTGGCGGATGCGTTGATGAAAACGGAATAGCCACTGCACCTCCTTTCTACGTCGACGCAATCTACTCCTCCATCCCAGATGCCAAATTAGTCAAAGAGTTAGGCATGTACACCGTTCCATGCGACACTAAAATTGATATGACATTTATCTTTGGGTGCGTCATAAACTCTACGAAACAATAGCGCTATTGAAACTAACCATATGTGCGAACGATGCTCAGCCACACCGCATTCCCTATCCATCCAATCGATATTACCTTTCCCACAATCGAAAACGGAGAACTCGTTTGCGCTGGTACATTCAGCTATAGCGATTCTAACAGCGCGTCTGGTATGCCGTCCTCTCTTCCTCTATCCCTCAAGCCCATGTATATTGTTGATGATGGCTATATTGCGATTGATTATTCGTAGACTGGCTTCTCGGGGACACGTTTCTACGTAATGTCTTTGCCGTATATGAATTCGGTAGCTGGACTTCGGTCACAGATTCTTCGCCATATATCAAGCTGCTCAGTGTGCGTATCACCACCATTCTTGCTTATATTGATGGTATTCATAATGTGTGTTAGACTACGGATGTGGCTCAGGCAGATGCAGAGTTCGAGTCCATGAACAATGCTCGCATCCAAAAAGTACAGTCGCAGCTGAATAGGTCATGAATATGACTATGACCCAAAAATACCAAAGGGCTCAAAACGACCCACGCATCATAAGCTTTGCAACGTTTCGCTGTATCGTTATGTTAAACTGTGACATGTACTGTACGTACTCTTAGTGTATATCATATTATCCTCGCACACTGTACTACTACCTGCGTAACAAACACCATATGTACTATAGCATATCTCACAGACAAGAAACTGTAATCCACATTTTCATACATCCACCATATCATTTTAGTAAAACCCTCATCGGATCCGACCCTCCTCCTTCCAACCCCCCCAGTATCGCCTGCCTCACTGCACCAAGGTACTCACTCAGTGGTCTCCCACCTTCACCCACAAAGTCCTCATATAGCTTGTACCGAGAATCAGCAACGGTATTGGCTAGTTTCAGAGCGGATTTCAAGTTCCTGTAACATATACAGTAAGAGCATCAGTTTCGATTTGAATATTGCACATAGACGTTGATCTGATACAGGATGGGATTTGGAAGGAGAGAAAACATACCCAGGTATCTTATGCCTCGAGCTAAACAGAATATGATGCAACCGAATGATCAGCTCAGGTATGTATATTTGTCTTATCCGAACCAGGTCTTTGCGACGGCGATCCACTGCTTATAACAATTAGTGAACAGCATATACAAGGAAAAACTCCATGCTTACCGCTGACGATATCTACATCGGAGACTAACCACTCTGAGGTTAACAATTTGACAATCTTTTCATGAGCCGTGTCGATCAAAGCCTACACAATCGTCGTCCTCATCAGCCATCGCGATCCCAACCCAAAAGAAATTGTGAAACCGAAACAGGACTTACTCTATAATCCTTCAGCCAGGCCGCCCTCGTCTCCCTATTCATTTGAGGGCTTTCTAAGCTCTCGCACTCTACCACTCTCTCCAAGGCCTCCCAGATGGTAAAGAATTGCTGATAGTGCAGGTATTCAGTGGCCCATTCCTCTGGCTCGGAGATGGAAGCGAGTTCAGGGGGTAGCATAGAGAGGAGTTGATGGGCTACATTCACTCGTCCAGAACCTTTACGTCGAGACGGGAGAGAAGAAATTATTAGTATACAGAGATTAGTTGGTAGGCAACAGCGAAAGACGGATGCACGTACCAAGGAAATATCGAAGAATAATATTCGCCTGTTCCAAAGCAGTGTTGAACGTCGCGCTCGAGAACGTCGTCCATTCAATCGATCGCAAAAGAAGCAGTTCAGGATCAGAGGGCGGAGGTTGCATGGCAATGATTGAAGGCAGGGGACCTGTCAGCGGGGGTAGAATCTAACCAACGATAATAAATCAAATAATGATCAGTCGACCACACTAAGCATGATCCAGGAAGACGGGAAGAGATTTACCTCGAAAGCTTTCTCGATAGTCCTCTCCGCCGTTGCTACCGCAACTCTATCTAAATCTAACCCGTGATCCTTCCCTCTTGTGAGCGCCATCCTCCTCTCCGATATATCTGTGCTGAGCTCCAGAGAGGTCAGGAATAGAGCGTATCGCTCGATGGCATTGTCGCCCAAGGCACTGGCGTACATGGCTATGAGCTCACGCTGGCCTGCCGCCTATGATACGATATATATCGATCAGTCAACTAAAGTGGATTGAAGTGAGGGAGAAAGAAACTGACCTCGAGCACTTGTATGTATGCTTCGAGAATGATTTGCGTAGGGAGCGGCGGGATGGGTATATCGATCATCTGAAGAAATAGACAGAGGTGTGCAAAGAATCGACACATGGTCGAGTACCTAAGTCTCAACATCAGAGTGTATTGCTGGATATCATAGCGTATAGAGCTTACTCAGAAGATTCCTGGCCATACAGGCCGTCCGTCAACCCATTCGCGAAAATCTCGAGTAGAGTACTCGTTCGATCCAGAATGATGTGAAGTTGCGAAACGTGGAAAGCGTGGTCTGCGGGTGGTCTGCAAAAACGCATAAATATCGTTATATGCGTAGTTAGTTATCAACATCAAGGTGAAACGCAAACGAAAGGTGACATACCCTTCGAGAACCGGCACGCTCTTCAACCCCTCCAATGTCCCCACCACTTCCTTCTCCCATTCTTCTTCCTCCTCTTCCCGATCAACATCTAATGCTGCGCTCGAGTCTTCGATAGTTCCCTCCCCACCCTCCCAAAAACTCTTCCTCGCCAGCAACGCCATCTCCATACTCTCTTTCTCTTCACACATGATAGATAGCTGAGCCCAAAGATGATCTTCCCATGTTCGACAAGCGGATTTCAGGATAGTCGATGTTTGTGGGGAGGGTGCGAGGGCGGCAAAAAGGACGCGTTCGGGTTGCGAGAGGGTAGACTATCCAGCCATCTTCAGTTAAGTAGGGGAAGGAAAGACGGACGAAACAAAGAGCGCATACATTGAGTGCTGCACGCGTGCAAGTCGACTTCCATAGCCTACGTCGACGATTCCCTTGCCAGGCGTCGAAATCCTCCGCCTCGTCGTCATCCTCACCAGATTCATTAGCTGAAAAGATAGTTCAGAGTTAAATGCGAGAAGCTTCAGGACAAGGAGAGAACTTGCCTATGGCTTTCCATTGGAATAATCGAGATCCACGTATACTGGCGGCTCTCCATGGCTGGTGAGCTTTTCTACATAATTCAATGGCTTCTTCAAGCCGTCCTGCGCGCACATAGGTGTATAGCGCATGATTGAGACTTTTTTCGTAGTTCTAGGGTAATGAGCTACCTTACTACACCGTATTTCAACAAAAGAAGATTAGTACTCACTGCGTCGTCCGATGCCAACCCCCTCCCATCCCCCTTATTCACCGCGTCCGGATCCATCTCTTTCACCAGACCATCTCTCTGACCACCCGCGGTACGCAACGTCTGCATGATGCTATGTTTCGTGAATTTCCAGTAACCTGTGGTGGCTTCGGGGTGTTGAGGGGGTGGCGCGGTCTCTTGCAACCATTCTCGGACAACGATGAGTTCTGCGAGGAGGGGTGAGGTATTCATTATTGCTTGCGCCAACGTTGATGTAGGGGCAAACGGATTTTGTGCCAGTAGTTCGCGCGGGCCAGGTAATGGCTGGGCTTCAACTTTTCTGGCGCTGTCAGCGAATGGTTCAAGGTTCCTGCATTCTTCGTTTTATGCGAAGACATACGGCATAATGGCTTGCAAAAGTCCCCATGTGTTTTCCTCAAGTCTCAGCACATCCAACTCTTCCTGAGACAGCCCTCCGCTCGCAGGTAGCTGCTCGTACTCTTCGAGCCTAGAATCAAACTGTCAGCGAAAATACGAAGTTCAGTGAAACTTGTGTGTCTTACTGATCTCGGCATACACGTCGAAGGCGAGGTGCGAAACCAGTTTCTGGATCAAGTAAAGCAGGGAGGTCATCTTTGAATGACTGGCATAATGATAGGACTTCAGCGCAGGAAATGTAAAGCGCGTCTGACATTGCGAGCAGGCTGCTCGCGCCCGCTGCTCACAATGCATTGTTCAGGGCGTTGTTCTAGTCACCTGATTCAGGGGCACCCGACAAGTCCCTATTTACGCCATGATACACACACAAAATGCTACTAAAGCCTACCCGGATCCATGAAAAAAAAAATCAAGGGTTTCCATCTCAAAAGCACTAATCCCACTCGGCTTGAGGCGTCTACCCCGCCAAAATCTTGCTCAAACTACTGGTTAGCATCTTTCAACTGGTACCAAAAGGCTGAGTTATGATAGAACCCACTCCAATGGTAACTTCAGAGTAACTATTCCAATACTAGGGTCACATGGGCCCTCAAAGTTGTAACTGTCGATGATCGAGCAGATGTGGTAAGAAATAACGATTGAGTTAGGATGACGCTCAGAATGCGGCCGAGGCTCTCGTGGGAAGGAAAAATGGGGCACAGAAATTGCACGGCAACGTTCGTAGAAGACGCAGGTGTAAGTGCGCTGATTTATGTACCCTCAAACCAAAGCGTCAGAGGATGAGTTTCGTACCTTTCCATACGAGATATGTCAAAGCCCTCACCGATTCCTCAAAGTTTATATATACCTATCATTCTTACGCAGACGGTTGCCGGTGACATTGGAAGGTTCTGATCTTCTGTGGGAGGGGCGGAGTGAGTACTACTTTGAGGGATTCAAGACCGCTGAGGAAAAGGGGGTTGTCGAGGAAAAGAGCGTTCCATCGTCGATGATTGGAATACCGAAGGGATATTCAGTGTGAACATTGTAACATACTTATACATAGGAGTAAGGAAGAAAGCATCATTGATTCTTGGAAGACCTGCAGGCGACGAGAAGTCCAAAGTATAGATTATATTGACGACCCGCTGGAATCAGAGACTCTTCTACATGTTACCATGTGTGCCTTTAAGTTAGATTTCGGCACGAGAAGTGAATAAACGTGTGTATCCGCATCTGTTTCCTGCTCAATATACGAGTAATCCCATGGACGGTGGTGTTATGATACGTACCTTTAAGCCTAGTTTAACTTGAACTCGCATCTAATACGTTACGGAATGTTCTTTTGCATCTTAGGCTCTTCACGTTGGATTCGCAACATATAGTTAGTGAGCCCGCCAACGTGCTACCAAGGGTCGAGTTTCCCAGCATCGTAAGCATACACTCTTCAACAAGCAAAGTACACACCGTCTCCAATGCATTCTAAAGCCTTTCAAACATCATGCATAGCACCGACAACAGCAAATTCGAATTCCGACTTCTGAAAAGAATGAACTCTGGTGACATCTCCGCTATTAAGCTATAGTCGCATGTCCGTTCTGAAAGCATGCATACCGTAAGGTCTTCCGTAGAATGCTTCCAGCTGCTTCGTCCATTTCATGGTTTATCTGCTGTAGACAAATATTCAAAGCCCATCCTTGTGGGGTATAAAAACCTCGACGAGAACAGGGTCGTAACCCATCCTTCAACTCTTCAGTGTGAGGACATAGGTGAGATGAATATTACCTATAGGCTAGTCGCTCGTACTGATACACTACACAAAGTCATAACCAGCGTACCATTATCATGCCTGAAGCCTTTACCAACGGCGACGGAATTATCGTCGAAACTTGCGGCGATGGGAAACTCCACCTCCTATCATATGCCAGCAACGCCAAGCTCCCAAACCACGTCGGGACGGTTACTGCCAGCTTCAAGCATACGCGTTTCTTAATATCTCACTCCTACACCTTCACCAAGTTCGCTTTCTACTGGGAAGGAAGCGGCAGTGCAGATGCCAGAATCGGAATACACATTGTCGGTAACAACACAGTGGCTGTTGGGAAAGATTGGGGAAGTGCTTGTCAAGTTAGCTATGGTGGTCACGATTTAACCACAAAAGATGTCTCAGGTGAAGTAAAATCGGCGGTTGAGCGGGACGGGGAAGTTACAGCTTTCATCATCCCTTAAAATACGTGTACAGTACTCGATCCATACTGAGTAATGTAGGTTCAAGTCAAGTCGAAATCTGTTGGATGTGGTCGAGATATCTGCGTGAGGTTGGTGAGCATTTCGTGCAAGCAGGAACAGTTGGGATAAGCCTACGGACCTGTGAGTGTGAGACTCATCTGCTGGCATTCCGAGAATTCGCAGCGTGTTCTCCCAAAATACGAAGTGATCTGAGAAGAAAAGCTGAAGACGTCTTGTCGCATTGACTAGATTCCAACAGCTTCGTGGATATCTTCATAATTGCTTATATCAATGTCGATATAGAAGTGAATATATTCTGGGCAAGTAGCTGGTGCCGACTGTAAATTGGCTGGGCTTCGACTTTCTGGCACTCTGAACGGATGGTTCGAATTACTGAATCCTGAATTGCAAGAGAAGACGTACTGCATCATGGCTTGAAGAAGGTTCTATAAACTGTCCTCAAGTCTCAGCACATCCAACGAGTTGATCTAAGACATTCCTCTCCCGCAGGTAGCTGTTCGTACTTCTCAATCATAAGTGATGTTCCATGATTCGTCTGGCACGGGGTTCAGAGAGAAAATTGAGTCTGATTGAATTTGGAATATAGGTCGGAAGTAAGACACGAAGCTAGTACCTGGATCGAGGAATGGTATTTGGCGTAATGACATGCTCAGTGAGCACAGGAAAGGGTGCCCATCGAACTATCGCAAGCGAAGTATTAGACGCTCACAAGGCTTCTTCCGCTTGGGGGCGCCTCAGGGGGCGCCTCAGGGGACATCCCCACTTGACTTGAGACGTTCGCACAAATTACCTGGCTGGACCGTAGAATGTAACGAGTAGTGATTCGCTATAATAGTAGAGCCCTATCTTTTATCACAGAAATTCACGAAACCTTGAAAGGTGTACCTCCCCTCCTCAGGGTCAATCCGATACCTACAACACCATTATACATGCACGTCGCTACAGACTACTGTACTACCTCAAGGAAGGATGAAGGCCATGATCTCGTTATTCCTCACCACCGCTGAGCCCACCTGGCTTGACACATCTGCGTTACCAATATCCTGCCCGCCCCAAGCAACCAGACTAGCATTCGCCCAGCTTGTACCGACGGGAACTTCCGTGCTGATATCTGTCCCAACAGTCGCATCTGCTCGGCCATCTCCATCCCAGTATAACGCAAACCTCTCGAATGTGTAGCTATGAGAGATCAGGAACCGGGTGTGGTTCGAAGTGGCGGTGACAGTTCCGAGACGTGGTTCACAATGCCACCGTTGCTCTGGTAAGAGAGGAGACGGAGGTTTCCTGTCCCGCATGTAGAGACAATAACACCAACTCCGCTCATGAAGGGTGTTGCACCCAGAACATGAGGTAGATTCAATGCGGCTGATTAGTGGATTGTGTGGATCAGACGTAGTCGCTTAATAAACCATCGGAGAAGGTACCTAGCAAAGTTAGACCCAGCAACTGCATGACTGTATTGTTGATATGGCTGGATAATAGCATCAGCAAGAGTTCCAGGACCAAATGTAAGCGTATCTCCTCACCTGTACCCTCTGACCAAGGCAGTAGAGGATAGGGAGACATTGTTGATAGTCAGTCAATTTATACTCTGTAGCTATGAGCGCCAACTGTCGATGATTATGGACAAGACAATGAACCAAGGGCCAGCGAACATTCAGAATGGTTTGAAACGTCCTATGTATATCGAGAAGACTTCTGGACTGTCGAAGCGAACGTCAATTATAATAGCGCAACGTGAAATATGCGATATCCAGGCTTATAGGTTGCCAAAATACAGAGTTGTTGTGCCAGACCAAGAAGTCTAGATCTATATATGATTTCATGACTTCTACACTTACACCAGGAAAGCTCTAGTAGATCTGTTTCTCCCATTGTTGTGACTCGTTAGTGTTGAATAACACGATTCAATCAGGTGGCTGCATCGAAGGGTGTTCTGAGCAGTGAGCGAGAAGACCGAGTAATCACCGATTTGATGCCTGGCTTTGGAGTGAGTGGCATGATGAAATGGAAAGATACCACATATAGGCGACCCAAGAACCTATAGAAGGCGAAAGGCGCTGACCTAGACGATGTGCTCGACGCCGAAGGCCTTGTTGGTGAAAAGAAGATCTAGAGCGATGCATTCTGGTTCAAAGCTCCAGTGACACGGCTTCAATTTACCATGGCCTGAGTTTAAGGTGACAGTAGTACATAGGGAGAGTCGAGACTGGTTAATTGGTACCGTCTCCTCGAGTGCCAAGGCCACCAAGGTGTATGGATGAGGCTTAGCTAAAACGTTGGTGAATGTTGAGGCGCCCCTAAATCAGGTGTTACGCGACCGTGTCACGAGGATGTCGACCGCGAGTAGAAAGGGAGCGTCAGTAACCGTGACGCGAGGTTCAGTTGATATCCCTACTGATAGGGGACAGCTACCATGTCAGAGGGAGTTGAGCTACTCAGGCGTAGTGATGGTTTAGTGCAAAAAAAGATATATTATGTAATGAGTAGCACAAGCTAAGGTATGATCACTTGGTAGTAACTCTCGTAACTATTACATATGTACATGACAGTGCCCCCCAGTTTCTACCAAGTGAAAGGTCAGAGACAAAAGGGTAATTACAATACATTGCGAAATATCAAGAATGGGATAGATCGAGGTGTTGTTTGCGAAGTAGTCTTTTCTGATTGTGACGGGCGCGACTCCTTGATCCACGTTTATGACGACGCCTTCCCAACGATTCTTCTAATCCTGATTCATCAGCCATATTCGAATCCTCAGTGTGAGAGAATTCGATCCTCTCTTGAAGACTAACTGCTGGTTGAATCCTTTGGAGAAGATTTACTTCTTCTCGAGGAAGAGGCTGGGTTCGGAAGGATGAGCTTGGCGAATACTCAACGTCGAGTGATAAGGAAGAAGCGGCGTTTGGAGAATGAGAGGCGGATGGAATTTCTGTTGGCTCGTCTAGTCGGGCGCGCTTGAATAGTTGAGCGTCCTTAGGAGTGGTTGGCGATCGAGCGGATCGCTGAGAAGTTGTATTAGTTGGGGGGGTCGTCGGTAAGGGAGGCTCTTCATATCCTAAGGGTAGGTTCCAAGCATTGGTCGGGCTGTGAGGGTTAACGACCGGATGGCGTACGCGTTCCATAGCCAGTCGATAAACTCGTTCTGGTACTAACGGTCCTGCAAATCCAGAAGAAGGAGACCCGGATCCTGATAGACAACCTCGAGCGATTAAGGCGTCTTGTAAGGAATCGAAACAGAACCAATAGACTTGCGCGTTATTTCTCCAAGTGCGCAGAACCTGACTGACGTGGAGCGAGGAGGTAGACGTGTTCGATCGGAAAACGGCTACCAATTCTTCGAACGTTCGTACGTTCGGAGGTAGCTGGTCTATTCGCCAGTATCTGGACAATTCGAAAGGGAAGTCACTATAGAGCTCAGGGTCGAGATTCTCTTCGCGAACTGGGCGGGAGAGGTGAGCGGGAGTCAAGTATTCGTCGTCTAGACGAGAGGATGACGGGGGCGGATTATCTAGGAGTTTCCCTACGTCGTAGTCTGAATCAAGCAGAGGCGGGCGGAAATCGTCGCAGTCTGTTACAGGCGAAGGGGATCTGATTGTGCGAGTAGCTACTTCTTGACTTCGGCGAAGGGGGGAACGACTTTCTGAAGAGGGAGAGGAAGAGTCCTCATCATCGGAAGGAGGTCGAGAAGGGGGGGTTATTCTCTTGTAACCTGCAGCAGGGTTAATGGATTTATAGATCCATCGCGATTCGCGGACGTTGTAGCTTTTCTTCAGTTTCTCGTCGTATACAAGATACGGACAATTTGGAGCAGGTTGTCCAAAGTGCTCTCCACCCGTATTATACAATTTCAAGACTCCTCTTCCTAAAAGAAGGCGACGACCATTCTCGCGATCATACCAGTCCGTCATGTCTGACGTGGGCGTGTAGCGTTTGGCCACCTTTTCTATATATAGGTTACCATCTTCATCATAGTCGGAGGCCCAGTTTGAGTAGGAGGATCGATAAGGAGAAGCGATTCGAGGTGCTGATCGCCAGGGTAGTCGAGATCTCCGTTCCTCTACGATCTCATAGTCATCTTCGCTGTCTGAAGGATACGGCTTCCTTTCCTTTCCTTTAGCGCTGACGTTATTCAAGACACGACCGGGACGAGGGGTGGGGGCTCTACGCGGTGGCGGAGCTGGATAGACGAATTCGTTCCGAGCCCTTTCATCTAGCAAGGATGGTTTCTTGTATCCTTGCCGATGAGGCAGGGATCGCAAACGCTCAAAGGGTTGGTGAGGAGAAGGTAGTCGTAATTGTCCGTAAGACCCCAGGAACATGGCGTCCGAAGGCTCCGCTAAGGAAGTCGAGGCACGAGGATCGAGGGTTATATACTGATGTATATAGTGACTTGGGGATAAGAGCTTGTAATGAGATTCTCGTCGGTAGTCAGCTTCGAGACGATGGTACTCGTGTATAACGTAGCATGGCACGCCTCCATCGTCGGACATTAAGAAGGGTAGCTCAGAAGCCGCTTCGTCAGTAAGCCATACTCCTACACATCTTTCGTCGCAGGAAAACACGGACTGGTCGAGGAAGGATTGGATGGTAACATCCGTAACGTGGATTCTTCGCTTTAGATATCTCGCGAAGGCGTCTAGTTCTTTGATTCCTCTTTGGATTTCCGATAACTTGTCTACAGCAGACTCGAAAGAACGCAATCCATTTAGTATGTCCACATCAGCGCTCTTGGGATACGCCGGTCTGGATAACCATAGGTCTTGTAGGCTATCGGGCCTCCCTAATTTCTCCCAAGCGTACTCCGTCTCCTTAGCGATACTCTCGATTCGACTCCTTAACTCATCTACGTACTCCCGAGAGAACGTACCAGGAGTTAGAAGGGAAGGATCGTCGGGGGTCCAGACGTTGCGTCTATCCGTGATCGTTCGTAACTCAGGTAGTAGGGGATCCTTCAGATTCACAGCGGTTAGTCGCCGGATGAAGGGAAGATGAGGTCGATTGATGTCAAAGACTTGCGGGTTGTAAGTAGCGTCCAACGGGCCGAGATGACCATCATATCGGCGAACGAAACGGGTTAAGGATTCGCGATGCAAATTCCTTTCCTTGATTCCGGGAAAGACGGGGAGGCGATCCGAGTTGAGAGACCAAACATTAAAGCGTCTATCCTTGCTTTCAACGTCAAAGGATCCTCGCAACCTTCCTTTGGCTGGTAGATAGAGCGAGAACTGGGGAAGAGGACCCGGATCGTCGTAGTATCCGGCATCTGGGAACAGCCTAGGAGTAGGGAACAGACGGGGGTCAACGTTGAACATGGGGGAAGATTGAAGAGTTCGATTGAGATCGAGATGGATGGATAATCAGACGACTACTACAGATTAGATAAGACGATCTAGTCACGAGACCGCGATAATCTCTCAAGATAGTCACGAAGAAGTTCAGGAGCGTTCCGCAACTCGAATTCCGATAACCAAGTATCTTCGGAGGCGTCCAATCCCTTCCATCGTACTAGGTACATGCGCTTTCGCCCTGCCTTACGGGATGCTATACGATGCCCTATTATTTTTTCTAATTCCCATTCTTCAGTCATAGGGGTGATATCTCGGGTCGGAGGTAGCTCTATTCTGGGACCAAATCGAGAGCTCGAAGGCAGGTAGCGTTTGAGATGAGAAATGTTGATAACGGGATGCATAGGGTAATTCGTAGGCAGCCGTAGCCTATACACCAAGGGGTTGATTCTTTCCAGGACTTCGAAGGGACCTATCATCCTTTGGATTAATTTACGTCCAGTGCCCTCCGTCTCAATAAGCTGTAGCGAATGAGGGTTAACGAGGACCAAGTCTCCAGGCTCGATATTCTCTACTGGCCTCCGATTTTTATTATAAGCCTTGGCTTGTTGTTCTAAGGACAGCACGAGAGAGGTTCGCGCGGCTTCGCGATGGTATTCCAGATCTTCCACGAATTCTTCCGCACCTTGATGTAGCAAAAAGGGACGGTTGACGGGATCGTCCTTGAGGAAGATAGGCGCTAGGGATTGTACTGGTCTGTATCCAAATAGTAGGAAATCGGGACGATATCCCGAGGAAGAATGAACAGACGAGTTGTAAGAGAAGGCGAGGGTTCCAAGGAATTTAGCCCATGAGGATCGATCTCGGGCTACGTAACCTCGTAACATGGTCTCTATGGTAGCATTTAGAATCTCCGTCTGACCGTCGGTTTGAGGGTGGTGCGCTGAGGATAGGGCTAAGTGACTACCGTAACGCCGAATCACAGCGCGCCAAAAAGCTGAAGTCCACCTTTTGTCGCGATCGCAGATAATCCTGGAAGGTAGACCGTAGACGTTGACTACCTTGTCCAAGAATAGACAAGCGAATCCTTCTTGATTCAAGGTATTGTAAGTCGCAGTTAAGATCGCGTACTTGGTTAATTTATCCACTATCACGAGGACAGCAGTAAATTTCTCTTCTCCCGATTCAGGCAGTCCGGTGATAAGGTCTAGGGAGACAGTATCGAAGGGTCGCGCAGGAATGTGAGCGGGTCGTAACCCTCCCATTTGTTGGCGCCGGTCGGTTTTAATCTTTTGACAAACGTCACACGTTCGGGCGAAGTCCTCTGCGTCTTTCGCCAGGGATGGCCAGAAGAATAATTCGCGTAATCTTGCTACAAATCGTCTAGGTCCAGCATGCGCGCTTTCTTCGGCAGAGTTATGTACATGGTTGAGGATAAAAGCCACTTGGAGCTTGGGAACACATAGACGATATTGCCAATCTGCGTTCACGAAATACAGTAGCCCGTTCGGACTAAGCTGAAATCGCGAAGGGGTAAGAATCTTGTCCGGGTGTTCCTTATCGTTTCTAGCGGCAGCAACTTTTGAGGCGAAATATTGATCCTCAAGATAATTCTCGGACCATTCTTTGATTAATTTGGGACTTATAGCGACTAGAAGGGATGGAACGAGGGAGTTATCCTCGTCAGGAAATAGAGGAGCAGGAGAGGCTCCGACCGGGTAGGTCCAGTTGTCGGTAGACGTCAAGGCATTCGGTTTCCTATCTAGATCATTCTCATCACGCGAGGATAGTCCAGTTTTTTGATCAACAGCGTCAATCGCCGGAACGGGAGCGTTATCGCTTCTTGCAGTCATGCTGCGAGTCTTGACGGCATTGGTTTCCTTCTCGACCGCTTCATGCCACCACCATACAGAAAAGACAGCTCTTCTGGCATGGTATTTGCGTTCTTCTGCATCCTGCGCAATTCTCTGTTTAACTTCTCCTGGAACTATGGCTTCTAGAGTGTCTTGAGCAGGAGAATCATGGGCAGGACTACGCGGAATCCTTGAAAGAGGATCTACGTTTGAATGCACTCGGCCCTGTCGATGAACTATCTTGAGACCAGGATAGGCGGCGAACACTGCCCCCCACGCCGCAAGACGACGATTGTTGTTCTCGTAGGCTCGCGCCCATTGCAAGGCGGCATGGTCGGTGATAAGAGTAATAAGTTCTCCTTCGATGAAGGGCTGAAATTTCACGAGGGCTTCTTTCGCACCTAGCGCTTCCCGTTCTGTAGCGCTGTAATTTCTTTCCGCTGACTTCAATGTACGACTCCAGTAGGCTATTACACGCTCCACTCGTATTAGCGTATCATCGAAGATGGTACTCCAGTCTTCTTGCGGCGGCGCTATTTCCGTGTGTCCCGCTGGGAGTCTGGAGATTAGGGAAGGGATCGGTTTGTTGTCTCGATAGGCTTGTAAGAGTAGTTTATACGCATTAGTCTCTTTCAGGTCGCCTACTCGAATGGTTTGGACTTGTTGCAGACTAGCGCCCAAGGCGTAGTCCGAGGCGTCAGTGTAGAGTCTGTAGGGCGAACCTTGTATGGGATGCCCTAGGACGGGAGCTTGGACGAGAGCATTCCTGGTATTCTGAAAGGCTATCTCATGCTCCGCTAGCCAGGTCCACTTAGAACCCTTTTTAAGAAGAGAAAATAATGGAGAGGCTATGTGGGAGTAGTGCGGGATGTAGGAGGAGAAGTAGACGACCATCCCTAGGAAGCGTTGTAATTCTTGGACGGAAGTTGGCCTAGCAAATTCCATAACCGCTTGGACCTTTTCCTTGTGAGTCGATAGCCCTAGTCTTGAGACTTTTTGACCTAGAAGTAAAATCGAGGACCACCCAATATAACATTTCGAAGGAGCGAGGGTTAATCGCGCCTTGGCTATAACGCTCAAGACCTTATCTAGATGCACTAAGTGCTCTTCCCATGAACGCGAATATACGACAATGTCGTCAATATAGACTAAGGCGAATAACCATAGAAAGGGCGATAGGATTTCTTGCATTAGACGTTGGAAGATAGAGGGGCCATTACGCAGTCCGAAGGGCATTCGTTTAAACTGGAAAAGACCTCTATGCGAGCGGAAGGCGGTTAAGGGTTTAGATTCTTCCTCCATTTCAAGTTGCGTGAATCCTGCTAGAGCGTCGAAGGAGGAGATGACTTGAGCTCCAGATAAGGATTGGATGATTTCTGCTTGTCGGGGAATAGGAAACTCGTCTGCTACCGTATTCGCGTTCAGTTTCCTGTAGTCGATTACCAGACGTGGTTTCCCATTGCGATATATGACTAAGCAGGGAAAACCCCAAGGACTGTTGGAAGCTTCTATAACTTCAGCCTTGAACCATTTATTCAGCTGATTATCGATAACTTCCTTTTTAGCGGGGGACGTGCCATACATCGGCATGGATATCGGTTGAGTACCGGGCTTTAAGGGGATCCTAACCTTGAGGTCAACCCTTCCTAATCGTTCTCCTAAACCGAAGGCCAGCGAGTTACGACGAAGCACTTCCTCGAGACGGGGTCGAATGTCGACAGGGATATCAGGTCCTAGCTTGACTGCCTGCAGCACATCCTCTGAAGAGGGGTCTTCCGGTACTGCAGTAGTCTTAGGGCCCCAGTTCTCCATCTCCGTAGGGTCATCAGCGTTGTCGGACGCCGGATGAGGTAGACTCATTATAGTTTGTTTAATAGCTTCCGCTACAGAGGTGAATCGAGAGAGTTCCTCCTCGGAACGGGGAGAATCACAGAAGGAGTCTGGCGAACGTAGCCATCCTACTATATCACCCTTACGGACAATGGTCGGGCGGGAGGAAGGGTTCGCGATCGGCAGATAAGGGTCAGCCGAGGAGATGATTGTAGTCGGGGCGGCAGAGAAATCGTTATCATCATTGGTGATAAGGATTTTCTCTACTATCCACTCCGGTTCGTCTTCGAAGGCTGCGCTCACGGGTACGTTAGCGACAGACGAGGGCTTGATTATCGTAGTCGCGTTAGCCTTAACTGGACTGGGATGGTCCGGAACTTCAGATATAATCGCATGAGCGCGTCTAACTCGTCTACGGCGCAGGAAGGATTGCCCTTGATGAGCTTTCCTAATTGTAAATCCTAGAGAGTCTTTGTCGGCCGACGAAGCAGTTATTTTGAAGGAAGAATCGCCAGGAATTATTTCGCAGAGTCCTGAGGCGGATCGAAAGACGTTGAATTCGTAACTAATTTGGAAGTCTTCCCCTAGGAGTAAGGGAACTCGCATATTCTTAACGACATAGGCTTCAGCAGCGAACTTTAATAGTTCGCCGGTTTGAGCAGGAATGTAGACAGGAACACTGATGAATCCTAGTATTTCAGCGGATTTAGTGAGTTGGTAGAGATTGATTTTTAACCCTTCCCGAAGCTTAGGCAGAGGGTCCATGGATCGCCAGTAGTCTTCAGATATGAGCGTAATATCTGCTCCGGAATCCAGGCGAGCAGGAATGAAATCCGCGTGAGTAGACCCTATTCGAGCTTGAACGCGTAACGCCCTTATTCCTACAGCGCCGAATCCTTCAGGGTGACGTCTCTTCTTATTCATTTCTACGACGACGGAGGAGCCAGACACAGAGGTCGTCGTAGTTGACTCCAGATCGGGTGTCGGAACGGTTTCGGAACACAGTTTCCTAGCAGCGCTAG
Organism: Pleurotus tuber-regium; assembly: GCA_014058305.1. Classification (NCBI taxonomy): domain Eukaryota; kingdom Fungi; phylum Basidiomycota; class Agaricomycetes; order Agaricales; family Pleurotaceae; genus Pleurotus; species Pleurotus tuber-regium. Next base: position 94,018 of record JACFYU010000029.1, on the reverse strand, counting down.
ATGCACCAACGAATTTAGCTAAATCTTCTTCCTTTTGTTTGCCCTTGGGAAGACTCGCGATAAGTCGGCGATAGTTACGATTAGGTTGAAGCGCCGTATTCACGAGAGGCGCCGGATTAAACTTACGCTCGGGCCGAGAGTAGGAGGAACGGTTTTCAGATTCTACTAACATAGCTGCGTACTCTTGCTCAGCTAAATTAATTTCTTCTTCGTCTATAGTTCCTTCCGCAATCATGGCATCCTTCATAGATTCCCATCGGCTGAAATGCTTGCAGTCCTTGAAGAAATGCATTGGACTGGTGCAGAGGAAACACCCTCCCTTGGGTTTCAGTTCAGACGAACGGGAATCATCTCGGACGAAAGAATATCCCTTCCAAGTACCGCCTCTAGGCCACTTCGTCCTAGCTCTGTCGTTCCTTCGGCTAACTAAGTTCGCGTCGTAGCTTAATTCGGGCGCTAGCCCCGACTCTTCCTCCTCGACGAGGTGGACCGAAGCCTTATGGGGAATGAATCGCCGCGAAGATGAGCTGACAGGGGAAGAGTTAAGAATTCTGTCGAGAGCAAGGTCTCGCGACCAGGAGGATATCAGACTGCGTTCCAGAGCAAAGGCTCTCGAGAATAAAGAAGTGACGTCAGGACAAAGATCCACATTCAACACTGAGTCCCATGTACTCGGCTGAGTTCGCAGGACACGATGCACCGTAGCAGATTCATCCGTCTCCTGAGGGTACAGGACATTCGCGTAACGAACTCTGCGTTGTAGGAAATGTAGAGGAGTCTCCACAGCGAAAGGTTTCTGCCGGAATTTCATTTCCTCAAACTCCTGAGTTCGTTCGTTGATCCACGCCGATGACATGAATTGTCGTCGGACATAGAAGATAAGGTTATCGAAAGACGAAGTCATTAAGACTTTATCTTCCGGCGGTAGCGTGATATACCAATCTAGAGCCAAGCCTTGGAAGAGAGTAGGGATAATGTTAGCGATATCCTGCGCTAGTTGTGGTCCTAAATGTAGGAAACCGCTCAGATTGACTAGGAAGTCAATGAGCGTTTTGCCGTCTCCATTCCAAGAAGGCAATAGAGAAGGCGGAAGTTTGTGATTAATCTGCCAGGGTTCTGCATTAGGAGGGTTATTAACTCGATCGGTAGTTAGCGCAGGAGGATTAGGATCCTCAGGATCTTCATTGTTCCTTCGGTTCCTTCCGCTACGACGCCGACGATCATCCGAAGAGTAAGGGTCTTCGGGCTCGTTCGGGTCATTACTCCAACGTCGCTGTCTTCCACGGTCAGGGGATCTGTCTCGATCTGAAGGGTGCGGAGAGGGACGTCTACTGTTAGGCTCGCTGAGCATGTGAGGAGGGGTCTGGCGACGGAACTCCGTATTAGGTCGCGACAATGGCCCCCCAGACGCCGAGCGTCTAGCAGTAATTGACGAAGGTAAATGACCGAGTCCCGGAACATAACTGATCGGGTGAGCAGTAATAGAGGGTATGACTTCCGGCTCGGGAGCAAATTGCGTGGTTCTGAGATCGGGTGACGGTCGTCTCTGGGACGCTACCCAGGAGGAGATAGAGGGCTCCTTAATTTGAGGAGGCTTGGTTTCAGCAGCTATCAGCCGTCGATAATCATCAGTCGCGGAGTATTCTCGAAGCAAGTCATCCGCTGTCTGATTGGCTCGAGCAGGAACAGCGTCACGATACGCCGGTAGAGTAAGGAGCTTGGCTAACTCAGTTCTCGGAGAACGAGTACCAAACTGGGAGCGCCGATAGGTTCCGGTAGAGGAGTACGAGATGGTAGAGGCGGAATCCTCTTCTCGTCCTCTGAAGGAACGGAAATACTTCTGCAGTTGCGCTGAGATGAAACCGATCGCGGATTTCATTCGTAGAGTTAACGAAGAGAAGGCTATATCCGCTCGATTACGATCCGTTTGATCTTCTAACATTCGCACTAACTGGTAGTTTGGATCTAAAGCGAATCCTTGCTCCTGGGGAATGCCCTTCAAATGATTCAAGGATTCTATAATTTGTTGCAGCGCTAAAACCGCATGGCCGTAGAGTTCCAGGACCTTCACGTGTACCGTAAATAGCGTCACGCCATTGACCATACGACGAAGGTAATCCTTCGCTACGAGGTTGTTTACTAGTAATTCGGCTAGGTCATGCGATAGGTTGTTCCAGAGTAGCAGCTTATGCGGAGCGGTCCATCGTAATAGCATAGAGCGGAAGAGGTGGGAGAATTCCAGCGTTTGGCCGGGAAGTAATCCATCTCGGGCGCCATAGGCTACGAGCGGATCCTCCTCGTTTACTTCGAGGACGTGATAACGATTTAGAGAATCGACGAGAGGCTCAATGAGTATATTCAAGGTTTTCATTGAGCCGAGGAAAAGCGATTCGGGCGGACTCGCTGCCGTAGCTCCTAGAAGCATTGAAGAGGGAGCAGGAGATTCAGCGCGTAGTAACGAATTTAGCGACGGAATCGGCGAGGAAGCACCATAAGCGACGCTATCGCGCGGGAGATCAATAGCAGCGGTCCGAGCGAAAGAGACGTTACTGGTAATGGTAGAGGGAAGAGGTAGTAGCCCGGGGCCTTCGCGAGGGGAGTTCAATATCACTGTTCTAGGAGGCTTGATATTGGAAGCCTCTTCCCCCAGAGCTACCTTGTCGTCGTCTTCGTTCGTTCGAGGAGTCTCGACGTGATACGGATCCATACTCGTCGACGCGTCCCTTGCTACCGAATGAGGGGGGGAAATATTTTCCGGCGTCGAGCCTGCTAAAGGGGAAGCAACGGACGCAAGGTCTCGAGCCTTTTCCTTGTCGAGATGACTCGAGGAGCGTCGCGAGCTCGAAGCTGGGTATCGAGCATTAGAGTGGGGAGGTACAGGAGAGGTACGAGGAGGGAGGTTGACGTTCGAGACCTTCTTTGACATGTCGAGTAGCTAAACGAGAATCTCTCGAGTCTTTATACCGTCCTTGTAACTGCTCGAACGTCTCGGGACTCTTCGTGCGGATCATAGGAGTTTCTGGAGGTCACGAATACTCATTCACAGCGATAACACGCCGGAGATGTAGCGATCGAACACGTCAGACAGCGTCGTCGTGAGTCATGGGGTTCGAAGACAACGCGATGTCTCAGCACATTCGAAGGGCTTCAGCGTGATAACGCCGTAGGTTGTGAATAAGTGATCCTAGGAAGTTCGCAGCGCATGGCGCCGCGTCATCTTACAATACGCTCAGCGTGGAAACGCTGGGATTCGGGCGATCCGAACTGTAGAGAGGAGGACGCCAGCGCGCTGCGCCGTGTAAAGATATACCTTACCGAAGAGAGGATGCCAGCGCATAACGCCGCGAATAGAAGTTCATACTTATGAAAAGAGATTCAGCGCATGGCGCCGTAAGTATTAGAAGGCACAGCGCAGGAGCGCCGATATTCGATGATTCAGAACTACTCGAAGATCGAGTGCCAGCGCATAGCGCCGTGAGTGTTGGAATCACAGCGTAGGAACGCCGGAGTAGATTGGGGTTGGTCGACATCCACGGAGATGCCACCATTGTTACGCGACCGTGTCACGAGGATGTCGACCGCGAGTAGAAAGGGAGCGTCAGTAACCGTGACGCGAGGTTCAGTTGATATCCCTACTGATAGGGGACAGCTACCATGTCAGAGGGAGTTGAGCTACTCAGGCGTAGTGATGGTTTAGTGCAAAAAAAGATATATTATGTAATGAGTAGCACAAGCTAAGGTATGATCACTTGGTAGTAACTCTCAGTTAAAACGGTAATTCATGAGAAGTTAGTAAAAGTCGTGGAAAAGTCTGCTCAAGGCGTGCTAAGTCAGGTTAGTCAGGAGAATGTGAGAATGAGTACATTTAGTCATTTGTAATATTTATGTCACAGTTTGTGGTTACTTTCGTAATTTCAGCAGTCATGCAAAGTCACAGTCAGTCAGGACAGATTGTAACAACGCCACCCTGAAACTTGTGATGCCTTCAGGAATTGCTATTGGCTGATACCATTTCATGATCTGTTCCGATTTTCTGAGACTAACCATGACTATGCGTGACTGCTGAAATTACGAAAGTAACCACAAACTGTGACATAAATATTATAAATGACTAAATGTACTCATTCTCACATTCTCCTGACTAACCTGACTTAGCACGCCTTGAGCAGACTTTTCCACGACTTTTACTAACTTCTCATGAATTACCGTTTTAACTGAGAGTAACTCTCGTAACTATTACATATGTACATGACATCAGGTGACTCAAAGTTGAATGACGGACGTCTCGACAAGTCGTACTCGCTTTATACACTACCAATGCTGAAGCTGGAGCTTGAAGTCTTGCTATTGTGCCAAACTTCGGATATGACTTTTTTGCTTTACTCACCTCCAGCGCATTTGTTGAAATCGGTAGACACAAGTGTCATTTACCATTCTTCCAGTGTTACATCCCGACGTCTCCGCATTGCCCGAGCGCTCCGTCAAATTAACATCACGCGTACGCACACGCCTCTCGCAGGGATTCAACGTTCAATATATGCCAGCACTCACAACTCTACTATCTTCCTTTAATGCGCAGTACCTCTCGGGGGTAGGAACTCATCGAACGTGGAATGGACGTCAAGGAACACCTAAAAGTTAAAGGTGTGTACTCACCTCAAGCGGAATTTAGGCCCTCGCGGAGGCCTTGTACGAGTTGTATCCACTGGCAGGGTCTGAATATTATCTTCGGATAATACGTAGCCATAGCTAGTATGGGCGGTCCGTCGGAAAACACGACCTACGGGCGTTATCTACCGCTTGATGCTGAAGTGGCCAGCCCTCTCTCTGGATGTGGACCATAGACTAAGTGACTGACCCAATCATCGATTTGGCTTCGATGCAATTCAATCCGGCGGCCGTCGGTATTGACAAAAAAATGCTTGACAGCACATGGTAACGGTACCAGACGTTGGGACCCATGGCTTAGATAGTAAGTGACCGTTGATACCTGTCCAGAGCCCTGGAAGTCTTGGAATCACTGCACAATCTTGGCTCCAGCTGGGCACTCATTCCCGGGTTTCTCGTTGAACACGCTAAGGTTAAATGCAGGAAGACCGACGAGTCTTGTATCCAGCCCCTGTTGGTACTTACCACCTGCACCAATTGTAAGCATCTCTACCATCTCAAGTTCAAAGGCTAATTAATTACTGAGTAGGCCACGATGAATTCGAGACTGGTTGGGGTCATGAACATCGTGCTGTTGTTACTTCTCGCTCCTCAGTTCGCCTTCGCCCTTTGGAAGACGTCCGGTGAGGTTACCTCGCACCGGTCTTGCTTAGAGTGTATATGCCTTGGCCCCTTCGCAGATGGTGGAACCGATGCAGCTATTGGTCAACACCTCTATTCTTCGTTTTTGTGTTGTACTGAGGCCTTAGAAAAGGTGAACTATGCGACAACATCGTTCGCGCCCCATGCCAATCACACGTCAAAACAGGCGTGATAGGCTCATGGCAATTCATATCCGCCAATGACCCCAAATGCAACATCATCTGGGCTCCAACCAAAGCAGAGTGTGTGGTGAGTACTGTATTCCGCTCTACAGACCGGATGAATACGATTTCTGACTTCACTCCAGAGAGCGTATGGTGGTTTACAAGCACAGCGCTCGTTCGATATGTGTGCAGCCATTCAGGATGTAGTTACGTTCGGTAACCAGAGGGCTGGAGCCATAGGCATGGGCGGCCAGTGCATTCCTAGCGGTCCTCGGGCCATCTGCGGTTGATTGAACCGAACAAGCTACCATACCACTCTTTCCTATGCTCGCCACTAGCAATATATTCGTGTATTCACAGAAATAGATCGGACGAATGGCATCACAATTATTGTTTTGACACACGCTCAAGGGGACAAAGCCTTCCACTCCTCATGGGCGAAGACTGTAGGTATTAATTAGCAACGACGAAGCAGGGAATACAAGCGAACTAAACTGAGGTCCGTCATTATTAACAGCACGAAATTCCAGCCTTTCCATCAGCGCCTCATAGAAGAATTGAGATGCCCCAAACGCGACCTGAAGAATCGGCGCAAGCGTTTTCCAATAGGGATTTTAAGCATCTCCATATCGCGAACAGTCGCTTCAAGCTGCAAGCGAAGTTATTCGTACTCTTCTTTCAGCGCAGTGATAATTACGTCGTCGTCATGTTGCTTCATCGACGCTCGTATCTTCTGAAGAGTGTCCTGCTGGCGAACAACCAGAGCCTGAAGCTTGCCATGCAACGCTTGACCTACCACCGACTCCGGAAACTCCCGCTTCATATCGACCAACTCCTGCTGCAGCTCGACGACGTATCGCTCGTTATGCCTCTCAAGGACGTTGTCGATGATGCTCCAAGCTGACTCCTCACTGTTGTAATAGCGCATGATCCTGCCGCCTTGCTTGATCATAGTCTTCCCGTAGCGTTTCTGAAGTTCCTTCTCCCGTAACCAGCCTGTGTCCTCTTCTACCTCGTCCCACATCGTCGTCGTTAGGACGATATTCCGGATCGCTCTTTCACGACAAAGTTCCCAGAACTCTTCAAGATTCCTTGATGGGGCGCCAACCAACCTGTGATCGGATATGCGATGGAAATAGAGGATACCAGCAAGCTTGACACCACCCTCATAGCTGATACGATCAATAAATGATTATAAGTTCTACCATCCACTCACGTTTTCCTGGTCCAGTCATCAATCATGTTCAATGTCGAGACACAGTCGACATCAGGCTTGTATGTATGGTCGAATCCGGGTGTATCAACGAAAATGATATCGTGATAGCTTCTCTCAAAGAAGCTCATCTTCGTAATTTGTATATCGTTGGTGAAAGATTCCAAGTCATGGCCAACGCCCATCTGGCTTCCAGTGATCATATTGATGAACTATACGAAAAATTTAGGCTTTGTGGATCTATCAGGAACGGTAACGACATACAGAACTTTTCCCAGTGCCAGTATGTCCGATAAGTCTGTAGAGGGTTTCTACCTTCCATCGGTTTAAAAATAAAGATAATAAGAACTAACGCAATTATAACGTCTGCTGAATCAAGGTCCTCGGATTTCACCCGGAATATACTGCCCCTCTTGACGGCCGATGTTATTAATTTCTAAGGAATAGAATCCATTGTCGGTCTATCTCCTATTGCGTCTTACTCATGCTCACTTTGGCACGCGAAAACCCAAACCACACCCCGGGACCTTCGTCCAACTCAGTTTTTGCCGGGCTGCGGGGTGCATCGATGAGACGGACGAATGAGTATTCAAGAAGGGGAAATGCTACCTTTGTGCGCCGTTGGCATCCCCCACTAGGTTGTTAGACGCCTCATCAGGTGATTCAGTCGGATGACCTTGCGACGGGCGATGGGCATTCGTATCTTCATCTTGCTCGTTCTGCCTATAATGGTATTCGGTCAGACTTTGCGTATGACTGCAACTTGATATTATACTCTTCTTCAGCTGGCGGGGGGTCAACTATAGGCGAGTGATTGGTGCTACTGTTAGCCGCTTGTTTTTCTACGAAACTTTCACCCTGCGACCGCAGTGGGTTTGAGGTAGGGACGCTACACAGAGGTTAGAATAACTTGACATGGATAGTGAGGGAAGGATTGAACCTAGTCGTTCCTTCAGCACCGTAGTTTACCGCCCCGGAAATCTGTTTCCTGATGCAACACAAACGTCAGAAAAATCGGTGCGAGGGAGATATGTTATACGTATTCACTGGGGGTTGCCAAAGGGGATCAAGTTCTTCATATGTGCGGATTCGCGAGTTTACAAAAGCAGAAGTGACGTGCGTATTGAATCGATGACCTGGACCCGAAGTGCACTGCGGAGGACGTTATGATGAATAACGGGGAATAAGTTTAATAGAGGTCACCTAGTCAAGTAGATACTCAACTAAAGGATGAGATAAATGTGCCTGAAACGAACTTGATAATTGAGCGGTGAGTATTAAGTACCCTACACGAGGTAATCGGATCCTTGTTACAGAAAGCAGCTGTCGTCCTCGTGTTGGCAGTATGGAGGACACGCAGCCTCGGGGCATGTCATAGGGTAGGTTCAACAACTATTAAGCCAGGAAGTAGCAAGCATTGAGAGTGGAGGCGGCAGAGTGTATTTTGGTATCCTCTGATGGAGAACTGATTTTCATACGTGATTGGAAATAACATAATTCGATATTTCACAAAATCGAAAAGGAGGTTATCGGGTTTCCTGGCACATAAAGCGGCCGTTTCCTCGTGTCGAATACAGCCGCCTCAGTAGTATGTCAAAGCGTGGATTATATACAGCGTTGGAGGCGTGCGCTGATCAAGCATTGATAAGGCGGGTCCGTCCAGATAAGAGGGGCCACTTGGTACTTGTGCACGAGTTGGCTAGCTAAAGGCTTATAGTACTAGTCTGATGAACATTGATAATACCGGTTCTCGGGCACCAATGGAAGGGTTGCCTGTTTGCAGGAGGAGAATGGACAGGCGTGAAATTACAATTGAGGTGTCTGAGCAAATTCTTGAGATAGGCACTGTGGGATGTGCTAGATTGATCATTTGGTGGTGAATAAAATAACAAATCATCTTCACTGAAGTATCATCGGATGACATCACGTATGGTACTAGCAGCCGGTAGCAATGGTCACGATGTTATCGGCGCGCTGGAAGGAAATAAGGTCTCCAATACAAGCCTCGGCATTGGCGGACGTTGAAACGCCAGATCATAGCAAGCAATAAGAATTCCTAGCATGAATATCACGAAACTGAGGCTCGCGATAACTGGTCCAAGAACAAGATTCAGTAATATCAACATCGAGAGGCCGAAAGATAGTGCACTGATAAGTTGGATATAACCACAGAACGTTAGCCTATGTGCTCTGGAACGGATGAGGCGCCTGCGACCAGTCGGCGAAGCGGCGGCGTATGTGGAGACGACAGCATTCGCACCCGCGAGAACTGCTACGCCGAGATTGGCTGAGAATGAGAGGAAGCCGAGGACAACGCCGGTTTGGTACGTTCCAACACGTCCGAAAGCCTGGGATGCAGGATGTTGAGATGAATCGGTGTCAGTGTGGATGTCGTGCATGATTGCGAGGAAGGCTACTACGACGGAGGCTGTGAATGTTGACTAATTTGGTCAGCAAGATTTTGAGTCAAGAGATGGTAGTGGGACGTACTATCACAACGAGCGTTGAGAATTGTTGACCAAGAAGTCTGTATTTATCTGTTTCCTGTATCGTGAATTGGAGATCTTCCTGGGTCGACGAGAGGTCAACTATGTCTTGTTCTTTGTCTACTGCTACATGAGCGGATGGCTGTCCGGTTGACTGAGCCCCAGAAAGCGAGAGCTGTAATTCCTGCAAATTGATGATATGTGCGGCAAGGAAGTTATGTATCGCATCTAATCAAATCTCGGTTGATTGATAACTCGTTCTGTAACCATCCCACATACCGGTGGTAGTCCTGTCTGGCCTAGAGTTCTCTACTACATTTATACGTGTCCGCAAAGCCAATGATTCTTCTATATGGGCAGTTGGCGGACTCTTCTTTCTTCTCACCATCACTGGCAACAAATTTCCCACGGTTCGGGAACCGGGCGAAGCAGTGGACATACAGAAGAAGACAGGAGAAGCATCACAGAAACGGACGCGAAGCGTATATATAATTCAAAATGGCAACGGGGAGCAGTGCCACGCCAGGAGTGGTTGACGGCGGCGGCAGCACAGGTGCGAGGAGATCAGTAAGACTAACAGGGGAGACAAGGCTGGGTAAGGCAGTGAAGTCGGCGAAGGAATGTCTTGTAAAAGTTGGAGTAGCGAAGGAGACAGACATCATAGGAGGCGAGGACGTCCCGAGAGTCCTGAGAGCACTAGCATCAGTGAAGGCACCCAAAGGAGTACAAGAGGCCATCAGTGCAATAGCAGAGTTACTGGAAGCGGAAGAGAAACAGCAAAGGGTAGATGAAATTGTAAAAGAGGTGGAAAGGGAAGTACGATCGATAGTGATGGAGATGAAGGAAGTGGTGGGAATAGCCAGGAGGACGGAGGATCGCACCCAATCAGCACTGTCCGATATACAAGAGGCGACGGAGACCATGATCGAAGCAAGACAGAATATGGCGGACACAATGAAGGAACATACAGCGACATACGCAGAGGCAGCGAGACGGGGACTCAATGCGGTAGGACCATCGACAACACAGGCAGCAGCGATTAGCAGGCAAAACTCGAGGGAACGACAGGTCGTAATTCAGAAGAAGAAGGGTATTGAGGAATACAGCACGGGGAAGCTATCAGAGGAGGAGATTGTGGCGAAGGCAAACTTGGCGATAAAGGAAATGGAAGGGGAGGTGGAGAACCACCCGGAAGGGGCATGTTTCATGGGAGCCAGGAAGTACAACAGCGGCGCGATCGCCCTATACATGAACTCGGCGGAAGCGAGAAGATGGCTACAAGAAGCAGAGGTTTTGGAGGCATTCACAGAGAAATTTGATGGCTCCTCGGAGGCAAAAACACCAATGTACAACGTGGTAGCAGAGTTCGTACCAGTCGAATTCAAGCCAGACCAAGCAGGGGAGATCCAGCAGGTGGAGAGTGCAGCAGGACTACCAAAGGGCAGCATAAAGAAAGCGGTATACATACGGGCAGAAGAGAGACGCAAACCCAATCAGAGGGTAGCCCACCTCATGCTGACCTTCAGCGAAAAAATGGCGGCTAACAAGACCATACGGGATGGACTCTTTACTTGCAGATGTGGGCCACTGCCTGTGGCATGGCATGTACGGGTCCACAATAGAAATGACTCCTGTAGTGTATTATGTAAGCTGGCTTATTTGGGCACTAAAAGCTTGCTAGAAGTCACAGTATTCCTTCTCCACGCTCACTTGTATCTAGTTTTAATCATTATAAAAGGGTTAGTAGTGTCTAACCTATTCATGTGAGTATGAGCTGTACACAGCTACTTTGAGCATAGCAGGAGCTAAATGTAAGTAGAGGCCGTGTGAGTCTTCAAACATTTGTGAAAGGGGTATAATATATTGAAATGGATATAACAATTAATTACCTTGCTTGTAAACCTGCCTAATTTGGTAATGAGTGCGCGTAAAAGAAAGGATAAAGGGGGGTATGCTGGTGTGGGCGGGCGTCTTTACTTAATTGGGACAGCTTGTTTCGGACCGAGTCAATAGAGTGCTGAGAAGAATTACATAATTTACTTGAGTTCCCGGAAATGAGGCTGCTAATCACCGAAGAAGCCACCGGTAGAAGCCACCGGCAACCGGTTATTCGAATACCCTCCGACTACGAATAAGCGCCCACAGCAGCCCAATACGGCAAAGGAACGGGTCCTTCATTACATTACGGACCCGTAATCAAGGGTAAATCTGTAGAGGCGCGAAAAGACGTAAGGGAGCCTGCGCGGTGTTACAAGTGCCACAAGATGGAGGATGGGCACTTTGCTGCAAACTGTAGGAGAGGGGGGGACGTGTGTGGGCACTGCGCGGCAGAACACAGAACCAGTGAGTGCCCAGACCCAAGCACGCTACGTTGTGCAAATTGCAACACGAGCGGACACGGTGCCGGGGATAGAGGATGCGAGTATAGACTGCGAAAGATGGCGGCTTGGAGAAGATCAGATCCCGAAGCTAGGTATAGGTACTTCCCTGACCCAAATGACCCATTAACATGGGAAGAGGCAATCGATGTGGTGGAGAAAGACGTACCGAGGGACCGGGCGAAAGCGAGCAACTCACGACTACTACCAGGGGTGAGAGAGATCAGTGGACTAGGCAAGGGAACGGGGAGAGACAGGTGGGACATGTCACAGGTCCCAACTGGCCCAAGAGCAGGAAGAGAAACACAAGCGACACTGGATGGATGGATAGGAACTGAGGGCGGCACCCAAGGGCAAGCAAGGACACCAACAGCAGGGATCCTAGGACAGACATACTAAACAACGTAATGGAAGACAACGTACAACACAACAATAGTCAGCGGATACTCAGCCTCATGCAGATCAACTTACGAAAATCGAAGATTGCGCAAGATTGCATCAACAACTATCTGGAACGATACGACATGGTACTCCTACAGGAACCATGGGTTGACCAAAACCGAGGATTTACGACAGCCAGCAGAAAATTCAATGTCATATACCCAAGGACGCACGAAAAGGACTACAGGCGCACAAGAGCAATCTTGATGCTCTCGACTAGATTAGCATCGGATGGATACATACAGTTACCGATCAACTCGCCAGACGTTGTGGGGGTAGATCTGAAATGCGGGGGAGCTGGGTGGATACGGATAATCAACATATACAATGACTGCAACCACGACCGAAGCCTACAGGCAATTGATGAATACCTACAACAGGAGCGGCGGACAGCAGGTGCAGGGAGGCATAACCAAATGGTATGGGCAGGGGACTTCAATCGACACCATCCGATGTGGGACGAGGAGCGGAATCGACATCTGTTCGATCGTGGGCGGCTGGAAGCAGCGGAAAGGCTACTGCGACTAACAGACGGGTATGGGTTGGAGATGGTGTTGCCGAAGGGTATTCCAACGCTCAAAGCGAGCAACTCAGGTAATCACACCAGGGTTGATAATGTCTGGTGCACAGGGGAGCTAGCGAGGCTCACCATCAAGTGTAACACTGACATAGGCTTGCAACCGCCTATGACTGACCACTTCCCAATTGTCACAGAGTTTGATCTAGCTCCGGAAAGAACTCAACCAAGAATACGAAAGAACTTCCGGTCGGTCGACTGGGAAGCATTCAACGAAGCATTGGGTGCACGTCTCAAACGGATTAGCCAACCAGAGCGTATACGGGATATACCACAGATGCGGAGGAAGATCGAAGAGATGGAGACGGCGGTAATGCAGGTTATTGATGATGACACCATAGTACCGCTAACAGCCATAACCCCATTCCGGAAGCGGTGGTTCACGAAGGACCTAGGGGAAGAGCGGCGGATGGTGGCACGAATCCAGAGACGTGCATACAGGCTGCGACATGAACCGGAGCACCCAATACATGAGGAGTGCAAATCCCAACGCCGACTATATGCACGCAAGCAAGTCGAGATGAAGCGGAGACACTGGGAAGAATTCCTAGAAGGCGCAGACAACAACACTGTCTTCGTGGCAGGACGTTTTGTAAGCGGTACATATACAGACGGGGGAGCAGTCAGAATACCAACACAAAGAGTAATGGAGGCTAACCGAACCAGACTACTCAGCTCAAACACAGACAAGGCGAGCACCTTCTACAGGTTGTTTTACCCTCCACCCCCCACCAGATCATCAGTTCCGCTGAACCCAGAGTACCCGGCTCCGAAATGGGACTTCAACAACTTGACAAGTGTGCGAGTCGAGGCCACTATGCGGCGCTTGGCACCACTGAAGGCGACAAAGCCGGGTACGATACCTAACTGCGTCTTTGTGCATTGTGGAACGATACTCTCCCCCTACCTGACCCCGATCTTTCAAGCGACATTTGACCTCTTGTATTACCCACCGGAGTGGGCCACAACCGACACAGTAGTAATCCAGAAACCAGGCAAACCAGACTACACAATACCCAATGCTTGGAGACCAGTAACCCTTTCGAACGGGCTGGGGAGGTTACTGAACGCATGTGTGGCGGATGAGCTGGTAGCACAAGTTGAGAAGCACGACATACTGCCGCCGAACCACTTCGGTGGTCGCCCAGGTAAAACGACAACAGACTCGATTCATTTGCTAAAAAAAACAGCCTTGGATGCATGGCGGAAGGGCCTGGTGGCATCGGCACTCTTCCTAGATGTAAAAGGCGCATTTCCGAGTGTTTCAACTGAAAGATTGAAGTATAATATGAGAATGATGGGGATACCGGCAGAGTACAGTGACTGGGTGGAACGCAGGCTAGGGCACAGAATAACGACACTGACTTTCAACGATTATAGGTCCGACCCGTTTGAAGTGAAGAGTGGACTAGATCAGGGCGATCCACTATCTGTGATACTCTACATACATCATATACAATGCCGGAATCCTCAAATGTCTACGAGACGACAAAACTGAGCTAGGACTCCTGTATATCGACGACGCAGCAATTGTAGTAGTGGGGAAGACCTTTGAGGACACCCATCGGAGACTACGAGAAATCATGATGGGAGAGAAGGGTGTTTTTGAATGGGCAAGTGACCACAACTGCGAATTTGGGGTAGAAAAATTCCAGCTGCTGGACATGTCCAGGAAAAGGGTCCCAGATACCTTCCGACCAAAAAAGAGGGTGCCACTGCCACGGCGAAACCTACGGCTAGGGGAGCACCTAGTGATCTCAGCTGAACAGGTGCGATTCCTGGGCCTACTAATGGATAGGGAGCTACGGTGGAATCAGCAAGGGGAAGCAGCACTTGCCAAGGCTAGGGACTGGATTTCGAGGTTTGCAAGACTCGCGCGGCCATCCAGGGGAGTCACAGCTAGGTATGCTGGTCAGCTATTCAAGGCAATAGCCATGCCTAGGATAATGTATGGCGCTGAAATCTACCTAACCCCACCAAGGCGGAGGCCATCAGAGAAGCAGCGAGGCATGGGTAGGTCAACGCAGAGGGCAATTGTGGGGAAGCTGGCGGTGGCACAAAGACAGGCGATGCTGATGGTAACAGGAGCATTGAGAACAACAGCAACGGACGTGCTTGAAGTGATGACGGGGTTTCTACCATTTCACTTAGCGGTGGAGTGGCACAGGTATAAGGCGGCAACACGACTAGCGACCCTGCCACCAAAGCACCCACTATATGGACACATACGGCGGGCAGCGGGAAGAGACGTCAAACGACATCGCACACCAATCCATGCATTGCTGCATGACTTCAAAATCACCCCAGACACCATAGAGACGGTACAGGGAGCAAGAGGGGTAGTGAGGAGGAAGCGGAGGATGAACTGCATGATTGCAGCATCAAAGGAGGCCGCGATAGCATATGAAAGGGAAGACACCACGAAAATCAAAGTGTTCACAGACGGGTCAGGTCACAGTGGAGGTATCGGTGCAGCAGCAGTGTTATGGGTGGAAGGTAGGGAAAGAGAGGTACTACGAATGTACAGTGACTCAAAAAACCCTTTCAATGTTGGTCACTTTTGTAGAAAATGCTAAATAGCAGATGAACTACCAAATATGGCAACTTGATGTCAGTGTAGCATATTTAGTATTCCTTTTTGGCTACAATTCATACTCTGAAGTCAAGTCAATTGGATAACTCTGGAATATTCTACAGAATTTCTAATTAAGTGAAGCATTGAAAGGGTTTTTTGAGTGTAGTATCTAATACTTGGTATTTCCCCCTTTGGCCTTGATAACAGCCTCAATTCTCCTGGGAAGGCTTGAAATAAGATTCTGGCATACTTCTGCATCAATTTTATTCCATTCCTCTGCAACCCTCTCCCATAGTTCATGCACTCCCTTTGGTGGCGTATCCCAGGTGTTGAGTTGGCGTTTGATGTGCTCCCAGAGGTGTTCAATAGGATTAAGGTTAGGAGACTGGGCAGGCCAGTCCATGACTGTGATACCTTGATCCTTAAACCACTTCTCTGCCAATTTTGAAGTGTGCTTGGGGTCATTATCCTGCTGAAAGATCACATCCCCCATCGGAATATCTGATTCCTCAATGGTAGGAAGGAGACCATCAGCCAGGATGTCAACATATTGATGGGCATCCATTCTCCCCTCAACTTCAACCATTCTCCCCACCCCATTCCATCCCATCACCCCCCAGACCATAATATTTCCACCCCCATGCTTGACAGTCCCTTGAACCTCTCGATCCTGCAAGGATGCACCCTTCTGTTTCCACACCCATTTCCTACCATCAGACCCAAATCTGTTGATTTTGGTCTCATCTGACCACAACACCCTCTTGAAGTCCTCCTCTGTCCAATTCCTATACTTCAGAGCCCAGGCTAGACGTGCTTTCCGATGTTTGACTGACAGGAAAGGCTTTTTCTTCTTCACCACGGCCATCATATTATTGTTCTTGAGAACATTGCGCACAGTTTGCACAGAGACAGGGTTACTGAGGACTTTGTTTAAGTTTTTGGTGACCTGAACGGCATTCTCAGCTTTTCCAGAGTTGATTTGGCTGATGATTGCCCTCTCATCGGTAGCAGTGAGCTTCTTAGGACGTCCACCCACCAGGTTTTCCTTGTTAGGAACCACCTGTTGAGCTACCCTAGAGACAGTAGCTGCACTACATCCCAACTTCAAGGCAATCTTGGCCTGAGAATGGTTGGTATTGAGAAGAGCAGAGGTGATATCAATGTAAAGGGAGTTGGGAATGGGCTTCATTGTTGCTGAGGAATATAGACATATTATTGGGCTTATATATTGTGCAGAATGTACCTGTGACATCATAGGATGACTAAGGCATGATATTATATGTGTCATCATGATGTCATTGTGATGTAATGATGAGTAATAGCCAGGAACCAGGCACTAAGGCACCACACTCAAAAAACCCTTTCAATGCTTCACTTAATTAGAAATTCCGTAGAATATTCCAGAGTTATCCAATTGACTTGACTTCAGAGTATGAATTGTAGCCAAAGAGGAATACTAAATATGCTACACTGACATCAAGTTGCCATATTTGGCAGTTCATCTGCTATTTAGCATTTTCTACAAAAGTGACCAACATTGAAAGGGTTTTTTGAGTCACTGTACATGGGGACAGACAAGAAAACTACGGTGTACAACGGCGAGTGCGCGGCAGTAGCACTGGGGCTAGAACTCATACGCAGGACGATCCGACAGATAGCAGAAGTGACTATATACACAGACAACCAGGCCGCAATTATGGCACTTGAATCAAGCAAGGCAGGGCCGGGGCACTACCTGCTGGACTACTGTGATGAAGCGTATGCAGCCGCGAGAAGGAAGCACCCAGGTCTTAATATACGTGTATGCTGGATACCGGGACATGCAGGGGTGGCAGGGAATGAGACGGCAGATAGGGAAGCAAAGAGAGCAGCAGAGGGTGACAGCAGCGAGAGGACGAAATTGCCAGCATGCCTCAGGAGAAAGGGGGCAATAAAGCACAGCCGTGCGGCACTTTTGCAGGAGTTCAGGGAGAGGTTGAAGAAGAGAGCGCAGAAGGGATGGGAGAGCTCAAAACGCCACGAGCAGATGAGAAAAGTGGGGCTGGGCAAAGTATCGAAAAAATTCACAGCAGGGTTGGCTGGGATGTCAAGAAAAGGAGCCAGCACAATTGCGCAGCTGATAACAGGGCATATTCCATTGAACGGGTACCTATACCGAATAAAGCGCAGTGAGACACCAATATGTCCAAGGTGCCAGCTATTCGACGAGTCGGTAACACACTTCCTATCACAGTGCAGCGCACACAGGGCAGCTAGGGACAAATTGCGGAGCAAGGTTGGGAGGGAGGCATCATCAGCTGAGAAGCTGTTAGGAAACCCGAAGCACTACAAGGCAATAGAGGTCTTCGTGAGGCAGACAGGGCGCATTCGATGGGATAGGAGACCAGAGGGAGAGGAAGACATTGGCAGGGCATCATAGCTGGGGAAAGTAATTCATATTCACCACTAATTACTCTACAGCACGGCTTTAGGCCAAACAGTCATATTATGCGGAACTATCCGCCAAGGACGCCGCTATGCGGCGCCAGGTCGCTGACCAGCGCACACACAGTAGGGTAGGCACCAGGTAGTTACATAGAGGATAGGCACCCTCCAGCATGTGGCGCGGCCACGAAGGAGGTAAAATAGGAATCATATGGGCAGTTAAAAAGGTTTGAAGCTCGGAAACGTGTTGCTGTAGCTGGTCAAAAATCGCCGGCGCTACACCCCCCTTCTCCCTCTCATTCAGAGCGGCCATGTTAGTGTCGAAAGAATGGAAGTATGTGAGCTCCTCCATCATATTGATCCTCAACTAATGCGTCCGACACGTGATGGAATGGTTCAGTCTTTGTTTACGTGTTATTTGCTATTATTTGCCCCCAGCGCGTACGGATTATCCACGTGCAACAGTGTTGGGCGGTCACTGACTGAAAGTCACAGTCAGATCGGCAGACAGATGACTAGTCAGTGACTAGTCACATACCGGCAGAATGACCTGACTGGGCGCCAGGAGATAGTCAGCGTCTAATTACCGTATATGGAAGGGTAGTCACATCGCGGGAAGGGTAGTCCTATCGTAGATCAGTAGATAGTGATCGCAATGATAACAGTTCAGCTGCAACTTGCAGCGACAACGTAGCGGCCCCCCACTCTCCAGACATCATGGCATCTCCACCCAGCAATATCTTCTCAACCCAGAGTATGCAGAGGGCTTCAAACCTAGGTAATAATGCAGGAACAATCCGGGAGTATTTCTACACCCATCCTTATTGGCAACTCAAGGGAACTCTGAAGACACGCGCTGTATTTGGTGGACAGGGAGATAAGCCGAAGGTGTATTGTAAAGGCTGTTGGAAGAGTTACTATGACCTGCTACTTCATACAGATCAGCAGGAAGTAGCCTCACAGGTCCGGGTAACAGTAAGAACAGAGGAAGAACTCAATGAAGCACGTATGTGTATTAGTTTTATGACTTGAATTGTTGATTTATGAGTGTAGTTTGGGGGCAGAAGCTTGCACGCGGACATCAGCCTGGACCGGGTTATCTGCGAGGCCATGTCGATACAATGCGAAATCATCTTCGCTACTGTGCAAACATTAGCGAACAGATTCGGGAATGGGCGAATGATGACTATGAGCGCAATAAGGCTATGAAAGGTGCTTCGCCATCAAGGCAGGAACTGCGACGAGAGCATCAGGAGCAATTATATGGGGAGCCTGGTTCAAGTACTGGTATGTAGGCCATTTAATAAAGCAGCTTCAATAAGCCAATGGTATACTAGCCCCTAGGATTATATCGCTAAACGAGATTGACCCTATTTTACGATCTATAAACCCCTCTCCCTCTCTCATTGGAGGAACACCATCTGTCTCAAATTCAGCACCATCTTCAGCATCTGGTTCAGTACACTCAAGCCCAGCCCTATCAGTGCTATCACTACCTAGCTTGCGGGGCAGTAGTTCATTGCGGAGGTCAGCATCTGCACATACCCCTTTTCGATCACCAGTACCCCCTATTCCAGCATCCTGGACTGAGGATGAGCAGACGACATTTGAGGATTATATTGTCCGTCTCACAGCAGCATGTGGCTTTTCACTTTCTTGGGTTGACAATCCTGAGTGGATTCGATTTGTGAACAAGTATATTCCTGGTGCCCGAAATGTAACCCGAAAAGTCCTAACCAACCGTCTTCTCCCCAATGCTGTCAAAGTTATCCGAGTCAAAGCTCAGGGGGAGACTCGGGGGAAAAATGCTACTCTGCAGGGTGATGGCTGGACAGGTATCAATTCACATCATCTCTTGGCGTTTATGATGACAGTCAGGTTCAAAGTACGTTTATACCAGATTTTTTCATATAAATTTACCTGAATAATGTACTAGGTTCATACCCTTCGTGTAGTCGACACTTCTGCGGAACGCCGGGATGCTGAGCATTTGCTTGCAATTCTCATTGATGTTATGAATGATGCAAAGGAGAACTGGGGAGTAAACATCATTGCAGTTTGCACTGATGCATCTGGTGAAGCAAGAAAAGCACGTAAGCTACTTCTGGAGCAACATCCAGAGCTTGTTACACCAGACTGCTTTGCCCACCAAGTATGCATTATTCACTCTGCCCATATGATGTTAATCAATCACTTAGATTAATCTGATTGTTGGAGACTATCTCAAACCAGAATCTGGTATTCTGAACTGGGCAAAGATGGCTGATGAGCTAATTGCCTGGCTCCGGAGCAAGACCTATGTTCTTGCACTTCTCCGTAACACCATGATAGCAAAGGGTTTGGATCCATTAAGTATCATACGTGCTGTTATCACCCGCTGGACGGCCCACTACCTCGCATATTATCGACTTTTACAGGTTTCGTTACATTTGAAATCCCTCATCACTGATGACCGTATCCAAATGGAGGCCGGAAGACCCTCTCAGCTGATCACTGGGCAGACTGCTGCAAAAGTCAAGGCACGCACCATGGTGGCAATTATTGAGAATCCTGCATTCTGGAAGGAGCTTGCACGGTTAGTGATCAAACTTATATTTCTAAGCAGAAAATTGGCTCATATGTGACAGAATCAAAACTCATTTGGAGCCATTAGCTATTGCTGCCCATACTCTTCAGGAGACCATCTGTCGGCTTGATCAAGTCTTGATGACTTTTGGGAAGCTTGTTCTACAGTACCAGTCATTCATTGATCCTGATGACTGTGCTGCAACTAGCGTTATCCTGCAAAGCATTGAGAAACGTTGGGCCAAATGCGATCAGGATGTCTGTATTGCTGCAGTCCTTCTCAATCCCTTCCTTGCTGTAGGCCCTCTACGGCTCATCCAGCGATTCTCTGTTGTAAAGGTATTCAATCTGTTCTGCCGGCTTTGGACAAGATTCTTCAAATCCAATGCCCCCCATACTCTTTTCATAGAAGTGTCTGCATACTTCAACCACCGGGATGGGTTTGAAAATCTACCGCAAATCCGTGATGCACTTCTCAAACAAGCTAAGCAGGAGGTATGAGGCTTTATGGATCTCCCTTTATCACCAACTTCGTATTAAATATGTACTTTAGGGACGGCAGCCAAATCCTATGGACATTTATGATGCCTTTTCCTGGGGTGACCAAGCTGTGCAGAGCCCACTTGTACAATTGGCAGATCATGTTCTGTCAATTTGTGCTAACTCAGCCACTGTTGAACGGCTGTTCAGTGATTATGGAAATATACTCACAAAGCTTCGCAACAGACTGGGGACGAAGACTCTCGAATATCTAGCAGAACTCAAGATGCATATCCGTAACGAGCATAAGACATCAAAGACTACTAAAGAGCAGCTCAAAAAGCATTTTGGTCAGATGCACCAAGCTGTTAGACCACCCGCGAGCGCATCCACTCCACCAGCACCCCCATCTACAAATCCTACAGCTTCTTCTTCTTCAAATCCAGCCCCACCCAGCAATATCCCAACACAACCAGTTCAATCTTCTGACTCTTCGACTGTTACCCAAGTGTCACGCATCCAGGATATTTGTGATACTCTTCATCACCAAGTTGAAGAGGACGAAGATGAAGTACCAGTCCAGTGGTCAGATCAAGCTGAACCGCTTATCACAATTGCACATCTATTTGACTTTTCAAAGCCTTACTGGACAGCAGTACGGACTGAATTAGCCGGTACTCACCGCACTCTGGATGAAGAAATGGCATTTTATGAGCTTGTTGATATTGATGCTCAAGGCGAGGAAGACTTTGATGGAGGAGTTGATGAGATTATTAGCGAGTTGGTATCATAGATATTAGATACTTGACTGTATTTAAACTCCGCTATCTAATCATGGTGACTAGCCAGAATCTGACTGCTACGTTAGCCGAGGCTAGTCGGGTCATAACGCCGGTCAGATCAGTGTTGTGCCAGTCAGTGACTAGTCACAAAGGTCAGTGACTAGTCATAATGCCGGTCATCTGACCGGCGTTATGACCCGACTAGCCTCGGCTAACGTAGCAGTCAGATTCTGGCTAGTCACCATGATTAGATAGCGGAGTTTAAATACAGTCAAGTATCTAATATCTATGATACCAACTCGCTAATAATCTCATCAACTCCTCCATCAAAGTCTTCCTCGCCTTGAGCATCAATATCAACAAGCTCATAAAATGCCATTTCTTCATCCAGAGTGCGGTGAGTACCGGCTAATTCAGTCCGTACTGCTGTCCAGTAAGGCTTTGAAAAGTCAAATAGATGTGCAATTGTGATAAGCGGTTCAGCTTGATCTGACCACTGGACTGGTACTTCATCTTCGTCCTCTTCAACTTGGTGATGAAGAGTATCACAAATATCCTGGATGCGTGACACTTGGGTAACAGTCGAAGAGTCAGAAGATTGAACTGGTTGTGTTGGGATATTGCTGGGTGGGGCTGGATTTGAAGAAGAAGAAGCTGTAGGATTTGTAGATGGGGGTGCTGGTGGAGTGGATGCGCTCGCGGGTGGTCTAACAGCTTGGTGCATCTGACCAAAATGCTTTTTGAGCCGCTCTTTAGTAGTCTTTGATGTCTTATGCTCGTTACGGATATGCATCTTGAGTTCTGCTAGATATTCGAGAGTCTTCGTCCCCAGTCTGTTGCGAAGCTTTGTGAGTATATTTCCATAATCACTGAACAGCCGTTCAACAGTGGCTGAGTTAGCACAAATTGACAGAACATGATCTGCCAATTGTACAAGTGGGCTCTGCACAGCTTGGTCACCCCAGGAAAAGGCATCATAAATGTCCATAGGATTTGGCTGCCGTCCCTAAAGTACATATTTAATACGAAGTTGGTGATAAAGGGAGATCCATAAAGCCTCATACCTCCTGCTTAGCTTGTTTGAGAAGTGCATCACGGATTTGCGGTAGATTTTCAAACCCATCCCGGTGGTTGAAGTATGCAGACACTTCTATGAAAAGAGTATGGGGGGCATTGGATTTGAAGAATCTTGTCCAAAGCCGGCAGAACAGATTGAATACCTTTACAACAGAGAATCGCTGGATGAGCCGTAGAGGGCCTACAGCAAGGAAGGGATTGAGAAGGACTGCAGCAATACAGACATCCTGATCGCATTTGGCCCAACGTTTCTCAATGCTTTGCAGGATAACGCTAGTTGCAGCACAGTCATCAGGATCAATGAATGACTGGTACTGTAGAACAAGCTTCCCAAAAGTCATCAAGACTTGATCAAGCCGACAGATGGTCTCCTGAAGAGTATGGGCAGCAATAGCTAATGGCTCCAAATGAGTTTTGATTCTGTCACATATGAGCCAATTTTCTGCTTAGAAATATAAGTTTGATCACTAACCGTGCAAGCTCCTTCCAGAATGCAGGATTCTCAATAATTGCCACCATGGTGCGTGCCTTGACTTTTGCAGCAGTCTGCCCAGTGATCAGCTGAGAGGGTCTTCCGGCCTCCATTTGGATACGGTCATCAGTGATGAGGGATTTCAAATGTAACGAAACCTGTAAAAGTCGATAATATGCGAGGTAGTGGGCCGTCCAGCGGGTGATAACAGCACGTATGATACTTAATGGATCCAAACCCTTTGCTATCATGGTGTTACGGAGAAGTGCAAGAACATAGGTCTTGCTCCGGAGCCAGGCAATTAGCTCATCAGCCATCTTTGCCCAGTTCAGAATACCAGATTCTGGTTTGAGATAGTCTCCAACAATCAGATTAATCTAAGTGATTGATTAACATCATATGGGCAGAGTGAATAATGCATACTTGGTGGGCAAAGCAGTCTGGTGTAACAAGCTCTGGATGTTGCTCCAGAAGTAGCTTACGTGCTTTTCTTGCTTCACCAGATGCATCAGTGCAAACTGCAATGATGTTTACTCCCCAGTTCTCCTTTGCATCATTCATAACATCAATGAGAATTGCAAGCAAATGCTCAGCATCCCGGCGTTCCGCAGAAGTGTCGACTACACGAAGGGTATGAACCTAGTACATTATTCAGGTAAATTTATATGAAAAAATCTGGTATAAACGTACTTTGAACCTGACTGTCATCATAAACGCCAAGAGATGATGTGAATTGATACCTGTCCAGCCATCACCCTGCAGAGTAGCATTTTTCCCCCGAGTCTCCCCCTGAGCTTTGACTCGGATAACTTTGACAGCATTGGGGAGAAGACGGTTGGTTAGGACTTTTCGGGTTACATTTCGGGCACCAGGAATATACTTGTTCACAAATCGAATCCACTCAGGATTGTCAACCCAAGAAAGTGAAAAGCCACATGCTGCTGTGAGACGGACAATATAATCCTCAAATGTCGTCTGCTCATCCTCAGTCCAGGATGCTGGAATAGGGGGTACTGGTGATCGAAAAGGGGTATGTGCAGATGCTGACCTCCGCAATGAACTACTGCCCCGCAAGCTAGGTAGTGATAGCACTGATAGGGCTGGGCTTGAGTGTACTGAACCAGATGCTGAAGATGGTGCTGAATTTGAGACAGATGGTGTTCCTCCAATGAGAGAGGGAGAGGGGTTTATAGATCGTAAAATAGGGTCAATCTCGTTTAGCGATATAATCCTAGGGGCTAGTATACCATTGGCTTATTGAAGCTGCTTTATTAAATGGCCTACATACCAGTACTTGAACCAGGCTCCCCATATAATTGCTCCTGATGCTCTCGTCGCAGTTCCTGCCTTGATGGCGAAGCACCTTTCATAGCCTTATTGCGCTCATAGTCATCATTCGCCCATTCCCGAATCTGTTCGCTAATGTTTGCACAGTAGCGAAGATGATTTCGCATTGTATCGACATGGCCTCGCAGATAACCCGGTCCAGGCTGATGTCCGCGTGCAAGCTTCTGCCCCCAAACTACACTCATAAATCAACAATTCAAGTCATAAAACTAATACACATACGTGCTTCATTGAGTTCTTCCTCTGTTCTTACTGTTACCCGGACCTGTGAGGCTACTTCCTGCTGATCTGTATGAAGTAGCAGGTCATAGTAACTCTTCCAACAGCCTTTACAATACACCTTCGGCTTATCTCCCTGTCCACCAAATACAGCGCGTGTCTTCAGAGTTCCCTTGAGTTGCCAATAAGGATGGGTGTAGAAATACTCCCGGATTGTTCCTGCATTATTACCTAGGTTTGAAGCCCTCTGCATACTCTGGGTTGAGAAGATATTGCTGGGTGGAGATGCCATGATGTCTGGAGAGTGGGGGGCCGCTACGTTGTCGCTGCAAGTTGCAGCTGAACTGTTATCATTGCGATCACTATCTACTGATCTACGATAGGACTACCCTTCCCGCGATGTGACTACCCTTCCATATACGGTAATTAGACGCTGACTATCTCCTGGCGCCCAGTCAGGTCATTCTGCCGGTATGTGACTAGTCACTGACTAGTCATCTGTCTGCCGATCTGACTGTGACTTTCAGTCAGTGACCGCCCAACACTGGGTCAGATGACCGGCATTATGACTAGTCACTGACCTTTGTGACTAGTCACTGACTGGCACAACACTGACGTGCAAGGAGCTCGTCGGACTTCAGCACTGTGCAAGTTTGCCTCGTTTCAACTTGCTTTGATCTTGGCATCGGACACAATGATAATCGTCCGAAGTAAGTATACACCAAATGCCTCTCTCCTTTACTTATCTATCGTTGCACAATCAAAATTACTCGTAATCCTGACGAAATAGATCTACTTGTTCCGCTCAGAATCCGTTCGCCGTCCGCATTATGGGCATGTCCTCAACGCCCGCACCATCCTCGGCGATGCGTATACGACATGCTATCGACATGCCGTATCTGGCACCGAGCCTCGTGCTCTTGAAATGCTGGGCATGGACTGACGTATATAAAGGCCCTTTACGAAGTGACGTTCTCTGTGGTTCCTCATCATCGTGACCCTCACTAAGGCTTACTTATTTAATTGTGCCTCGGCTCTAACATGGTTCGCTCCGATCTGGGAAGAAGGGCCACGTTCCTTTGCCTATTCTGGCTGGTTCACAATCAAGGCGAGTCTCGACTCTCCAGCGTAAGCTAGAATTATTGACAAAAGACTCACCCATATGGTGTAATTTGAATACGTGTACATCGCGTACTTGGATCCTTCATCCTGCTAATAATGCCTCTTCTAGCCTTCGCTTTGGCACCGAACTCATGTCGTCTACGGGCCCGCCAGAGTGAATCGTTTGACGCAAGTACAATTTCAGTCGAATGTCAAACTCGCTGCGCTGCTATCGTTAACACAATCAATGTCAGTCAAATTGAATTTATAACCCCTCGGCGGATGCAATACATCTTCCAATTTACGCTAATGCTATGAAACTGGGCAGACCTGTACGACTACAGTATGTACCTGTACGACCAACAATCAATATAACCTTGTGAACTGCTTGAACTGTATCGTCTCCCGCGCCCCTGGTGTGATCGATGTCATCAACCAAGCCCAAGATTCTGTGGACGGTACGTGCGATAGTCAAGAACATTGATCACCATAGTGAAGTTTATCATTTGTTTATTCTCCCAGAGCTCGAAAATAGCTGTCGCGCGGCGGGACGGCCGCTGCCTCACAGAACCATAACTGATTTCGGCGCTGTCACTACCTCTTCGTCTGAGTCAGTTGCCGAGCCCACAATGTCGTCTGTGCCTCCACCGCCTCCCAGCACGATTAATACGCCAAGTAATCCAGTTCTCTCTTCAAACTCAACGATTCCTTCTCCCGTAATCACTACTCCGGGTATCACCAGCTCCGTGATTAGCATCACGAGTTCCCAAAGCGAAGTGTCATCGACTTCGTCATTGGAATTAACAGTTATCGCATCTTCCCGTGGTTCGCCAGTAGCTACTGATATCGCTGCTTCGAATGGTGGTAATTTGAGGTTTGGATATTCTCGAGCAGGGGATACCCTTACGCTTGTGTGGGGTCTAGCGGGTGCATTGATGGTTTGGTGATATGGTTAGTATTTATCCTTGAATTAAAAACTATAAACCCTGTATTGTATATGGACACCAGGTACTATTCTGTTGTTCGCAAATAAACCAAAAGTGACAATATTCGCTGGTTGCATAGCACCCATCGTTGTTCCCCACCCGCACCTGTCAGTACCTCATGGTACCGAATCATTTGGGCAAGTTTGACTCATTCTCTCAGTCTATTCGATCGTTCACTGTCTCGCTACCCTGCTTACCAATGGAGCCAACGGCAAAGCTAAAGTAACGCATAGAGAATTATACGAAACATCACTTTCGCCCATAACCTAGGCATGAATTGGACTCACTTAACGACATATGTATCCGTTAGACTTCGCATACTGATTGTGGGTATTATATTCCGATTGTCCTGACCTTCAGCATATCAAAGCATAACGAAGAAAACGCCAAATGTGAGCCCTATAACAGTAATAAGGCCGACTCCACCCGGTCCGCCTGCAGGTGTTCCCGAAGCGCCATTTCCCAATCCCGGATCAATTGGCTGCGGCGTTATTGTTACTTGCCCAGGGTTGGTAGTTGCTGGAGTAGGATTGGGGTTAACAGCAGTATTACTTGCAACTGCCGTGTTAGCCAAAGCCGGGATAAAACCCGTTTGTGCACTGGCAGTTAGTGACGTCCCTGCGACACCACCCTTTATGGCTATGGGAACGAGGATGAATCCCTGGAAATCGCACTCAACGCAGTATTCTGAGCAATCGATCTAATGAGCATGGAGGGCGGAGATGAGAAATAGGTATATACCGTTAACCGTGTTCTGCAGCGTGAATACTTCAGTCGGTCCTGGGACAACAGTAACCACACAGTCAAAGCAAGTGACCATGTTGCGAACGTTGACCTGTTGACACAAGCAAGCAGCCGAGGTACATGTCTACGACGTCATGTTTGTTGTAGTCAATCTGCTATGCATTGGACGAGGGTGAGAGGGAATAGCTTGCATTAACCGTGTTCACAATAGCAGCACACTGCGTTTTACATTGAGGGGGGACGATATTCGGATCTACAGAGCGCGAAACTAGGCCGTGGATAACGCGACTGGACGATGGCGCACTAGCTTTTGCTGCAAGAAGAGGTCAGCAAGCGAGTGTTTTTGAATATGAAATTAGATCATACCTTGAGATACCAGAGCAAAAGTGCAGAGGACAAGCAGTAGAATCGAGCACATTGTTATGAAGCGTGAACAGTAGGAGCCAAAGATAAAAGGGCGAGATAGGGTGGGTTTTGTTCTGCATCAGGAACGGGCTGCATGGTGTTTGTGAGGTGTGCTAAATATAACACAGACAGATGGAGGTATTGATGCGCTGATTGTCTGACTGTCGAAGAAATGATGATAAACGGGAGTTGCTTGAGTAATTTATCGATAGGACGTCAGGATGCACTTGCCAACATTTAATCAATTTCTACAATGTAAGCTAGGGTTCGCCAGCGACGGTGTGCTGGTGCTAATGTTGAGGATTAATCACCCATATGCCGGTGGATTTCCAGATCATAGAGTTCCGTCAGTTCACTGAAAATGAAAATGTCAGACTTCGGAAATTGATAGGAAATCATTTATGTAGCTGAGTTAGTAAGAAACTTCGGGCATGGAGGCGCATCGTGTGACCCGTATGGGATCTCACTCCTTCTAATTATAACAACCACAAATACAACTCAATCTCGACCGCCGCGAGCTACCTACTCTGACTCTTCTCTCGCCGCGAGTAAACACTTTACTGGCTTTCTCGCTCACAGATGTACTAAGGAATATTCTCAGTATCCGGTGATATGCCATCCTCTAGCTTCGCTCGCTTCCCCACACCTGAATTCCCAGCTACCCTTTAAGCTGAACCTACACTGAATTTCTATATTACAAAAGCCAGAGCAGCTGCTGGCACGCATATGAGTTTTACCCACGTTGGAATTTCTACTAATATCTAGATGCAATACCTCTTGCTTGCAAATAGGGAACCCTAATCCCAATCTCTCTCAGCCAGCCCGTAGATGAATTAAGTGGGTTTAACTTCCATTACTCTTTAATCCCTCTAACTCACCGTATCACCTCATGAGTTATAGGCCATCCAGTGCTCATTCGGCTCCTTAAATAAACTTTCACCTCGAAGTGCTGACAGCACCGCAGATAGCTAGCAAATGCATGGAATTCTTCCCATCACCAAGCCCTCATCTTAGAAGTACAAGCCGAGCATGGGTACCGACTAGGTGAATATTAGTTCAATATGGCATTTACGGCTTCGAACAGGTGGGACTAGTACATTATTCAACTAGTTCGGTCGCGACCAAGTGCCAGAACGCGTCTAGATGAATTCTTTGAAGCAGCTCGGCGTAAATGTCCTCAAAATTGGTATCACTCGAGGTCAGCGTTGCTAAACATCGGCGCCCTGTAACAGATATACTGGACGTCTCAAGTACTCGACACGATTTCTACACGCCTTTCTTAAAGGGGTGCCCCACGTGACCATGCCCCCTCAATGTTCATGGCGCTTAACGACGGCCTTGACAACGATAACGCAGACTCATCTTCTAGTGCGACGTTAGGCATGAGTGCAATGTTCCTCATGTCAAATGATGTGGTCGCTTCCACGTATATACGTTAAGACTCACTGCACTAACCCCACATCCTCCCAACTTCTCTCTCATTGTACCGTCCCTCAACATGAGAGTGACGTTGACGTTCGCACTTACGGTGCTTTCTGTTGGCTTCGGAGTCAATGGTGAGTCCGGCGTTGTTTGATGGTTTTGATTAGAAATAACCTTTTCAGCAGCATACTCCGAGAGAGAGGCTGTTAGTGCTATCCAGGGGCTGTTTGCTCGACAAAGCCCTGGTATGGGGCAGACGACGCCTTCGTCCCCCTTTGATCCGAAATCACCCAATGCACCACCAGAGTGCGCCAATAGCTGTGACACTGCCTTCAATACCAGTAATGTACGTCGCCTACCTTCCAGTTTTTTATAATGATGACGCATCGGATGAAATAGTCTTGCAAGGAAGCAAAGTGTCTTTGCACGGCAGAGCACGCAGACGCCCTAGGCAAATGCCTTAACTGCGTCCTCGGAAAGGGTCTCGGTAGTCCAGTAGAAGCCGCCTTCGCAGTCTCGATATTTGAAGAGGTGTGCAGAGGCAACGGCGTGAGCAACCTCCCCACCCCGACTATCTCCCTTCCTCCCAACTTCACGCTCCCACCCGGAGTATCCACTGGCTCCAATGGCCAATTCACGATTGGTACGACCGTCACAGCGAGTGTTTCGGAAATTTTCGGCGCACCTGCTACCACCACCATCGTTGTACCACCACCAGGACCTACTACGTCCTCAGGATCCACCGCTCCGCCCAGTGGTACCACACATGCATCCTCGTCGACTACATCTGCGCATGCCACGTCGTCAACCTCCAGTCATAGCAATGCTGCCGCCTTCGCGGCACCGACTGCACTGACTGATTTAGTACCCATGGCTGTTGTGGGTGCTTTCATTGCTTTGGTTTAGACGTGGGATTGGGTTTTTGTACCGCTTTGCATGTTAAAATATGGACTCATTATAACCGGTTGAGACACGTTTGTATACTCAGTAATACTCGGCCGAAGAATCTACATCTCGAGCTGTTCTTACCTCGTATCTGCCTTTGGATCTCCTCCGACTCAGATTCGAACGTGTTCTCGAACTTCAATCTTAAATTTGTTTGTTTCTGGAACGGTAAACTAGGACTAGTGAGACTCAAGCATCCAGAGCTATTTATGTGAGGAGATGGGCCTCTTCGAGTTTGATAATGGCCTCGCTATCCTTAGCCTCATTCACGAATGAAGCCCCTATCCGACCCCTGTATCATGAAATTTGACGCCCGCTGACCTTTGAGCCAATCGTCCGCCTGGATCACAAACGTTCGCTTTATTACCTTACTCGACTTCAAGCAACAGGACTGCGGGTCGTGGTATCCGGTACGAACAGTAAATTACTCAGCCGTTCCAGTGCTCAGTTGGCTCAAAAACAGTGCTCTATCGCGCCTCACGGCAATACTTGACGACAAGGGGTTCAACTCGGATAGTTTCGACTCATATTCATTCTTAGTGGCGATGAATAGAAGTTCTGCAGCTGCTATCTTTGTTCAAGGCAACGTTTATTGTTTCTATGATCCGGTACCTATACGGATACCTGTCGCAAGAGCTAGACAAGATCACACGAGTTCTGGCGAACATATATCATTGCGCGCCTGGGAATACTGAGTGCAGTGGTCGAACTGCTGTAAACGGCAGCACTTGACGCTGTGCTCTATAAAACCGACAGACAGCATCCCCCCTCTCTAATCGCTCGCCCGCTTCTTCTAATCATGCAGCAACTATCGCTTTCTCCTACGAAGTCCAGGACATCTGACTCGAAGTACGGTTACCCATCACCACCAACCTCTCCCACCTCCTTCGTGAGCAAGGTGTCAAACCATGATTTGCATCGGCGCATCTTAATTGCAGGTGAAGTTGATGTTTATGTTACAAGCCTCCTCTAACTTATTCAAAGAGATCCGAGCGACTGTCGATGACTCGTACAAGTTATCCAAGACTCTGACGGTTTTCCGTAACAATCAACCCGTCATTGTTGCGTATAGAGACCTCACTGGCAGGACACATACTTGGAAGTTGGATCCCTCGATGTAAGTTCCCAATGTATTGTTACCGTCTTGTTCCCTCAGCTTAATGCTCACTCCACAGAATTATTGCACCTGGGGATGACTTCATCCTAAAAGTTCAAGTTTACCGCAAACCTCTATTCATCAAGCTAGCCGGGCCAATGGTTTATGTCACTAGCTCAGAATTGCGAGATACCTATTCTTCTGGGAAATCAGGTAAAGTGGCTAATAATCTACTCTTGACACCTTGACTCACGAAGAAAGAGTGGAGAACCACCCTGGGGCCGTTGGAAATGAGCATAGCGCTCACCAACCCTGTAAATATTCAAAACTTTCCGTGTAGTTGGTTGAAGGACTCAATCCATTTAGCGACATAGCGCCGATAGCCGCCTCGAATTTGTCCCCGAGCTGCCCAGCTGGACGCTATTCCAACACGGCGAAAGGTTCTCAGCTAGTTATGGAAGCTTGATCAGAGACGAGCCGCCGGACCCGGTTTCGGACGATCCTAACGCAGAACTTCCTTCAACCGCTGAGAGGATCCTGAGCGTCTGTCCCAGGTAATCATTTTACGTATGCTGAAGACGGAGCACTCCTTGATACCGTGATCTCAGGTTCAGAATTCTGGTCATTGGAAAGGTTTGTCCCAACTCGACCGTCGTTCAGTGTAAAACTTAGGTTTCCGATAGACTGGGGTTGGAAAATCGTCTTTGATCAACAAGACCTTTGGCGTAGACCAAGCGGTACGTATTACTCTCACTCCTCTCCTAGTTATCTGACGTTTTGCAGAGCGTCTCAGAAGATCGGCCGGGTGTATCAAACATCGACTTCGAAATTACATCTAAAGATAACGACCGGTTTGTAGTGCACGATTCAAAAGGTTTTGAACACGGCGAAATCAGGAATCTGGAGACTGTAAGGAAATTTATCGAACAACGTAAACACATGCCGTTGTTAAAGGACCGATTGCATGCAATCTGGTTTGCTGGTTTATTATCTTCATATATCCCTGAGACTGAATTGCGCCAGGTTGTGCACGGAGATCCCTACGGCCGGTGGGAGAGTGTTCGAACATGGTGACGAAGTGTTCTTGAGACAAAAGATAGACCACGGTAAGCATAGTCCGGATTGTATCTTAACTGTTTTCATACGGAATCAAGTTCCCGTCATTGTGGTGTTCACCAAGTACGATAAGCTGGTCAATGCCAAAGACTATGACTTGGACGACACCGAACCGCCGATGGCTGATGAGCAGCGACACCGAATAATCACGGAGCAAGCAGAACAAGCTTTCGAAGAGGACTGCGTTCAAACACTTCGACGTATTTCCCTAACGGCGCCCTACGCCAAAGTATCCAGTACGTTGATAAACTGCTGTGTCGTTCACGTATATTAATCGCATCACGGTTCAGCGAAACCCAAGTATAGGTCGACGCTCGAGGAGCTAATCACTCTAACCTTTGACAACGTCAAAAAGAACGTCGATGGCATTGCGTCGCTTGCATCCGGCGTAGCCCAGAGAGTAAGCGCCGATGTCAAAATAAAAACATCCATCGCGTGAGCAACTCGAACTCAATTCTCCAATCGTCTTCACTCCCTCTCAAGGAATTGCTGATCGAGTCGGTGATAGCATTGGGAAAAAACGTACGTGTTACTTCTCTTGATTATCGCGATTCCAAAATCCAAAGCTGTGAATGACCTTGTGGATGTAGGGTATTGGCGTGCCCTGACGTCAAGTGCCGATTTTCCTGGTAAAACCTTGAAAACGTGTCTTGATGTCATACATAAGGACATCGTCACTGTTTGGAATTTCCAGGATCCCGAATCTGTAAGTTTACAAACCGGATAATACTTGAACAATACCTCATTGATTATATTAGCATTTGCTGAGTGACACAGTTAAAGGCGATATGATTCAGCTCATAGAAGACATGAGGGATAAGGAAGCTATGAGCCCTATGAAGAGTCTGTAAGTTAGCTGCCTATTTATCATTTCTGGGCATTACAAACGGCGTATAATACGTCAGTTCTGCAGTAGGACCTGCCGTAGCCGCTGTGGCAAGTGCAGCTGCCGCTATACCTCCTGCCGTACCTATCATAGTACCTATCGCGGTCGTCTCGGGACTCGCTATTTGGGTATTTCAAGTCTATCAACGCAGGTACGTATTACACTGCCATGACATTTAACCTGTTTCTCATCAGCCTAGCCATGAGACACTTCGATGCCTCATGAGCTATGTCGTAGACCTCACGCTGATAATGCAACTCATATTCGAGAACCAGGAGGAGTATCTAACGATTGATCCGGTCGTCGTCGACAATGCTTTTGGAAAATACCGAGGCTCGAAAGAAAAACGTCGTAATCATACGGTGATCAGAAGCTTCGTCGAGGACATGAACTTGCAAGATCGAATGAGTAGCAAGCAGGCTCTCGAGAAGGTAACGGAGCTGGTCGAGAGGAGCAGTGAAGAGCTGAGTGCATCATCGTGATGATAGAGTCAGAGAATTATGGACGTGATCTAGATACCCATTGTATTATGTTATGCTATAGCTATGGATTTATTGTAAACGAATTGTAGGACCTTGTAGCGATAGGATCAAGTTCATTAGTATACCATGATTCTCCGCCCATCAGAGTAATGCGGCCATTGATATAACGCCTGAAGCAAGAAGTATGGCTGCATTGTGCACATTCAACGCAGATGCACTATTTCCTGAAACAGGCGCACCGAAAGGCGAATTTGAATTACCGCCACCATTAGAATTACCAGAGTTTCCGCTACTGTTTCCGCCTGTGTTGCTTCCGGTGCTGCCTCCCGTATTGCTTCCAGAATTTCCACCAGTGCTGTTTGGGCCGATGGTATTTTGAGGACCGGTAGCAGTTGTAGAGAAAGAGTTACCACCGCCAGCACCAGTGACAGAGAAAGAGCCGCTGCCACCAGTTGCGACAGACGTAGGCCCGGTAGAACCTGCTCCTGCACCACTAGCAGATGATCCTCCGTCCACAGGGAATCCGCTCTGTGCGCAACCATCACGGAACTCTAGACAGGCACGAACGAAGTCAGTAAATTGATCATCAATCTAATCATGACCAACTCACGATTGATGGCACTTTGTGCGTTTTGTACGACTGTAGGTGATCCACCGGAGGCAGTGATTACGCAGTTGAAACAATTGGATAGATCCTGAGTGTTCTTCGCTGTACATTGACAAGAAGGCGCTTGACAATTAGGGTCCTAGTTAGTGGTTAGACTTCGTGTTTATGATGGAGTGAATGAAGGCGGCAAACATTCGCTGTGGTGACGGTAGGTGTACACGTGGATTGGCACTAAACGTACTGTAAATGGAGTAGTGCGGAAGAGGGGGGTAGCTATGCTCACCTGAGGAGGGAAATCATTCAAATTGAGACTACTGCTACTTTGACGAGTGTGGAGTCGGATGCTATGACTTAAATTACCGCTCACTAGAGGAAAACAAGTCAGATTGCAGTTTGCTCAATCATTGCCCGAACCTTGTGTAAAGAGTGAGGCATAGTAACATATGAAAAGGGTAACGGTAGAGAACGTTGTGAACATTGAATGAAAGAAAAGCGGAGGAAGCGAGGATGATTTCCCAACCAAAAATATAAGCTCTTATTGTCCTTTGGATTGTAACATGTAACAGATGAGCCGCGAGTGTCGAAGTGTTCTTAATTGACAAACAGATGAGGTGAGTGACATGATGGGCCTTTTTGTTCTGGGTGTTGTAACCGTTGCGACAAAAGATGGGAACTTTTAGTAACCCCGTCAGCACGTTGTAGAGGTACACTGACACTGAAGAACGGGTATCACTACGTCGGCTGTCTGAGGAGATTACACTTAAAGTTTACTTGTCTTCGGAAGTATTGTTGTTATCCTATTTGACCGAGCGAACCTCTAGTCGAAGCAAAGCTTGAAATGTTCTTGACTCATTCCAAAGATGCATGGGACGAAACGAGCATGCGGCTAAGCTCAAGCGATTCTTGAAAACGTGTGTCGATCTGATGTTGTCTTGAAGTCTGACATGGACAGCGTGTGTATACCCGGCTAGGTCGGGCTGATTGGTCATATGATCGAAAATACGAATAGGAGTTACATCGGATGAATCGTGGTATAAAATAAAATAGCGCTCTGGAGGAACTGAATCATTAGTAGCCATGGATCCGGAGCATCCAGCGATAGCAAGGCAATTTTAATCCAACTAGCGTCCGCAAATTCATATGAAGAGGAAACCAGCACCAGCAATGATACCAACAACGGCCATGACGGTATGGCTGACGTGCACCCCGGTAGCGCCATTCAGCCCCAGAGGATTGTCGCTCCCGCTACTCCCTCCGCTACTCCCTCCGTCATTCGCAGTGATTGTCTGCTGCGCACCTGTGGTAGTGAGCGGCCGTGTAGAGGTTAAGGACGTGATTGTATTGAAGCCAGAAGTAGTGAAGGAAGGTGAACCTAGGCCAGAAGTAGGGATACCAGCAGCGGAAGAAGACGCGCTAGTAGCGGAGCCGCCAACGCTGAGAGGGGGTATGCTCGTTACTGACCGACAAGCGGAGACATAATCTTTGATGGAAAAAGGATTAACATTCTAGTATTCAAATATGGGAGAGTTACGCACTGTTGAGAATAGTTTGACCCTGCTGAACCATCGCCGCCGTAGGTGAGAGGTTAACCAAACAGTTAACGCACGCCTCGAGTCCCCTTGCGTTAGAAGAGGAACAAAGGCATTGTAAATTAGTCGAACAGGTGGCGTCCTGGCAAGCGACGACATCATGAGCAGAATCAGCACAAGAATTAGGCAAAATAACAATATAACAATGAAGATTGACTTACATTCAATGTAGTGACAATGGCTGAACAAGCACTTTGGCACTAGAGTTGATTTGCTAGTCAATAATCATCATATGAGATGAATAGCATGAGAGCTCACTTGCGTTGGTACGGAACTGGGGTCCAAGCCTGTCGTCTGACGGGCCAAGAGGCCACCAAGCTCACTCACACTTCGTGCAGCTAGTTCTGATGCTCCAGCTATCGAGTAAAAGTATCGCGTTCAGTAACGAATAATGCATTATAGCGACCTCCTCACCTGAAGCGACGAAGAGCAACGAAGCGGCAAGGATGAGACGAGCCATGATGAACCAGGGAAGTTCGCAAAATTACAGCGCCTCGAACGTCTTATATTCATGGAAAAATTTTCAGGGTCGTGGGCCCTGGACCTACATCAAAGGTACGAATGCAGTGCTCGACGGACCATCCCGTGATCAAGCTGTTCAACGGAAAACAAACGGAATGAGTAGTTCCATACTTCTAGAACGGCATAATATATGATTGAGCTTCTTAGAATGTTGGGCTCGTAAATAGTGGGCGGAAAGATAGTTTTATATATCCAGAGTTTTCGTAGTTTGTGAGAGGAGTTGGTGCTCGACTGCATGAGCCTATGATCTGCAGGCACTATAGGCGGTGCCTGAGAAAACTTTGTCCCTACAAGGATATAGTTCCCTTTATAAAAATTTGCATGGGCTCACACAACACATGCAGAAAGATAATTTCAGACGGAGCGCTGTAAAAGTATCAGAAAAGTATACAGAATATTTTTTCACTACTTTACTACACATTATCTGGAAAAGTATTGAAACAAAATTGCCTAATAAGACAATATAGTACTATATCATTTGTACACTTTGTGTACACTTTGCAGCAAAGTACCGAAAAAGTATTCTTCGTACTTTTTCAATACCTTTATGGTGCTTTCCCTAAATGTATCTTTCTGTGTGCGCTGTGTCACTTGATATCGGGCACATGGTGTAGTTGGTTATCACGCCCGCTTAGCATGTTGTTACTTTGCGGGAGGGGTTGGGTTCAATTCCCAATGTGTCCACTTTGACGTACCTCGTCTCTTTTTGCCCGCTTTCTGGTTGCAGACATTATTATGCATAGAAACCAATAATCAATTTCCTAGCATTATTTTTATAGTTATACGTCTAAATATTGAGCAACGCAGTGTAATTGCCAGCAGATAAGAGTGCGTGGACCTCATCAAAAGCTCCATCAGGAATAGCAACTTCGCGGTGCACGCCGTCCTCATCGACGAAACGGACCACATCCGGTTTTACACACTCGCCCTCCCTCTTCGAGGCACTAGCATTATTAGCCTCACGACTCGTGACACCCCAGCTGGCTGATCTCGAGGGAACACAGGTATTACAAACGCCACTACCTATGGAACATTCGAAACAGTAAGCAATGCATCGGCAGAACAATGAATTCATGTATGTAGCTTACACCCGTTACCACCCCCAATCATATTAATGCATGCATCTTCTGCATAGATGCGGCCGAGCCAGTTGACAGTTCGTGGCGGGGGGTTGAGCCAGTTTATGGAATAGCCAAAGTTCGATGGCCAACCGTGGCAGCATACCCCGGCTGGAACGTTTGTGCAGCATGAACTCTGCATTATACAAGCGCGAAGGAAAGTATAAGCACAGACATCCACTGCTGTCGTAAATGCGATGGTATGCAGTATTGTCAAGGTCGTGGTGAGGATATGCATCGTGGGTGAGCTGTTTAGCCGAATACTTGAGGTTACGCAGCTTAAATATATATGAAAGAGGGGGAACGCTCACGGCGGAAAAGCTGCCTGACCCAGATAAAGGAGTAGCCCTCTATATCGGAAATATTACTCACATGGTGAGGTCTGTCTGGTTCGATTTGGCGTACATAATACCCTGCGTGGACCGTTGCAGCTTGAGGTGCCTAGTGGGCCTAAGATGGAGTAGAATGAGCGGGGTGCCCCGTACACGAGAAAAGCCTATTAGACATGCTCGAGCCTCAAGTCCAAAACCTCGAAGCAAAAATCAACCACTGAATGGGGCCCAAGATAGGTTATAGCCTCTCAGTTGACTTAGGCTGTTGGCAGTACGGAACCTGGTGCGAGGGCATAATCCCGTATAGCTACCTGCCATCCAGTCCTAGTATCAAAGGAGCAACCCATTATAGTGAACTACAGGAGCACGGACACATAAATATAAGCTTGTCAGAGATACTCGAACTTCGACTTCAGGAAGCGTCTGCGCGTCTGCGCCTACTGTATATTTGAAAATATCACGGAGTAGTCGTAATTCGTTTGCTAGACGTAGCAAAATAGTTCGGAATGCACGGGAAGCGAGGGACATGTGAACATGTATGTCCAATGTGGCCAATAAAGCGATGCTGAGGGGCAACTTGAGGAGAATGCTTATATTGCAGCAAGGAGTGATCAAACCCCATTCTCCGAAGAATGTCGGAGAAGGTGAGTATATATCAAGAGGCGGAAGGGTCATATAGCCCAAACATAGGATTCTCTGCGAATAGAAAATCAGAAGTCCGAGTCAAGTAAACTCATATTAAGAATCTAATCTGACGCGCCTGGCAATGCATATGACATCGAGCAGGCCCGAGACGGGATTCTGTACGTATTGAACTCATGGTAGAAGCGTGCCGACAAGCGAATCGGATTCCGGTTTAAGGGGTTGATCAAAGCTCATTCAGCACTTCAACTTTCAACCTGAAGAACGAAGTTTGCCATTCGATACTTAGCGAGACTAAACGCTGCGGAGGAGTTGGCCTTTAGATCCAAGCGGTATGATACCCCGGCTGATCACCAAGCCCACTAGCTTGCTCATCCCCCTCGTCTCGTGCTTTATACAGGTATCATTGACATTGGGCAGGTGAACCCAGAGTAGGTTGGACTTTGCGTACGTTATTAGATGAATTGATTCTGGCGACCCGCCTACGCAGCACTGAAGCTAAGAAATGCTCCAGTTACCAAATGCAAAATCAACAATATTAATACAATATAACACAACATTGATGCTATGAGGCTAATGCTGACATATACGCACGCACTCTATCATTACCAGTACCAGGTGGTGTCCAGTGATAGTCTCCGATCTACTAGTAACGATATCGGGTGGAGTAATCTGGATCAACAGTAAATTAGACCTAGGACACATTACGGGTAAACTAAACGCTGACCTTTGGGTGAAACGACTAAACCACGTCCTTTGGATGCACCACGATAGACTGTCTCGATGATATCGATCAACTACGATGACGTTAGATCGGCTTGAAGTTCCATATCAGAGATGGGTGGCTAACCTCTTGTTTATTATCCATGGCCCAATTACTGAGAAGTGCAGCAGTCAACAACGGGTGAACGACAGTATATTGGTATTTACTCACATCTTATTGTTATTTCCAGTCCCTAAGTCAATCATGATATGCTTATTACTTGAAATCCAGGAGTGTAAGTGCCTCAATTTTGTCCTAGCTGATAATACTTACCGATAGAAAAACATGACAGTGCATGGATCATACAACTCGTACATCTATCCGAGTCAGATATCAGTGACGTTACCTCAGATAGCCAATCTTTACTCGCCTTATTAAAATCAGGAACCTCCGTAATGTCGACGAGATATATAACTGCAAAATTCTGAACCTTCTCTGCGACAGAATAAAGAGTTTCGTCCATAACCATGCATTGCGTGTCCCAGTCGTGTCCGAATCGAATTACGACCACCCGATCCTCTTCAGATTTGATAGCTTCGTCGACATGCCAGCCAGAAGGAAGATGAGGGAGGAAATAAGACATTGTGCAGATGAAATATGTAGGCTACCGAAGAGAAAGTAAAGATAAAGGGATAACGGAAATGTAGAACCGTTGAGAACGCCGTCGTGACGGATGAAACTGTTACCGTGGAAATTAATGCTCTTTGACCGTGAGAATCTTCAGTCAGTTACCTGCAAGCACGCACATTCAACTAAACTTTAGAGTATTGACTTATCATATTCTCGTCATAGAACCGGTTCTCGAGCCTGACATACAGCAATGTCGTCCACATCAACGCGCCCGATAGTATTTATGGATATCAACATCGGAGAAACTCCTGCTGGCCGAATGAAGATGGAGCTTTTCAGCGACATAGTCCCAAAGTGAGCATTAGTTCCACGATGAGAGACGTTTAAACATTCATCAGCAGAGCAGGACGGCCGAGAACTTCCGCCAGCTGTGCACAGGAGAGTATCGGTATGTATGATTTATTGTTTCTCGCAGTTGAAGAACCTGTCTCATAGCAAGATCAAGAGTAAATTCTCGGCCTCAAGGGTACAAGGGCGCTACTTTTCACAGGTATTCTAACCACCTTGAAGTATGTCAGAGAATGCGGACTGATCAATGTTCTCAGAGTGTGAGCAGATCTACTGGCTCGGTTTTTTTGACGCGTTTACACCCTTCGTTCAGAGTTCCGAACTTCATGTGCCAAGGTCAGATAGACACTCTACACAAAGCAAGGGGGTAACTTACGTATTGCACGTAGGTGGAGATTTCATCAAAGGCGACGGAACTGGATCTTTCTCGATATATGGTGATAAGTTCCCAGTGCGTACTCAATAGCGTTTGTGTAAAAACAAACTCACGAATAAATAGGACGAGAACTTCACCGAGAAACACACTGGCCCTGGCTTACTTTCTATGGTGAGCGACCTCCTGTCCCTCAAATAAAGCATCTGATTATTCCGTCAGGCGAACTCTGGCCCCAATACGAATGGCTGTCAAGTAAGTATTCCCGTCTCTACCTCTCTATTCTGTTGTTCGTATCTTATCTCAAATTTGGATTCAAGTTCTTCATAACCACTGCCAAATGCGAATTCCTGGATGGAAAACATGTCGTATTTGGTAGAGTCATCGATGGGATGCTAACACTGCGCAAGATCGAGAATGTCCCGACAGGTCCTAACAATAGACCAAAGTTGGTGGTCAAGATTACAGGTAGGCTTTCCAAGTCGTTTAGAATACCTAGCCCGTCGATGTTGACTTGATATCTTAGAATGTGGCGAGATGTAACTCATAACTCAATTTTGTACTGGTACAATGCATCATATTCGATAGTTTAATACATGGACTGACGTTGATTGAAAGGAAGAACTGATAAACATAGTAGTTGATTGACACCCAATATCGTACACTCCAAACCGTGACACGTTCGCAAATCATATGTGCGAGCACCTCAACGAACCTGCTGAGTGGCGGGGATACCCTTCGGGACGGGCGCATGTGGAACGGGCGCATGAGGCAACCTGATCTTGATGCCTAGAGCAAAATATCGATGAGACTTCAATCTCGTGAGCGAACATTCGCAACTTACCGAGGTCTTCGCACAACAAGTCGGCGCCCTTCTCTCCAACGAGTAACGCAGACGAATAGGTATTTGTACCAAGGTTATCCTGGTGACATGCCGTAAGTC
Organism: Pleurotus tuber-regium; assembly: GCA_014058305.1. Lineage (NCBI taxonomy): Eukaryota > Fungi > Basidiomycota > Agaricomycetes > Agaricales > Pleurotaceae > Pleurotus > Pleurotus tuber-regium. The sequence continues at coordinate 52,518 of JACFYU010000029.1, read as the reverse complement.
CTGCAACAGATTGGGTGGAGGAATAAGGTAGTCTTCGACTTACTGGGCAGATACTCAAGTCCACACATTTGAGGTTTTGGGTACCTAAAGATTGTGATCGATTGTCAGGACGCTCCTTAGGTACGGGTAGCAGATATGAATACCGTAGACATTGAGACGTCCATCGACGACACCACCTTGCTCTCTGGGTTTCATGGCTGTGTGCAAACCCCATCTAGTTTAAGATATCCCATAGATTGAAATATGCATACCGCAAGTTCCTGAAATTCCTGGTGAGCACAGATCTCAAGACGGCGGGTGAAATACTAACCAAGACTGTGCCAGGTGGTCTCAACGTGATCTTCAAATTATCGATTTAGAAATCGACTGGAGGTATCGACAGGTGTCCTTACCAGAGATCCAGTCATCGATAGCCTTGTCGTCCTCCTCGGTGTACTTAATGTCTTCATGAACTTTGCTCGCGTCGTATGGCTCACCGGGTCTGTAGAACGGCAATTAATCAAAAGAAGCCAAACCACTGAAGCGATACCGACTTATGCCAGGTGCCTGGAAGAACCCAGATCGTCAGTACTTCCTCGTAAATGAAAGATCAATGGTACATACCCATATGGATTCCCACTGTGAAGCCGTTCGGTAAGAGGTCTTTCGCTGTCTTGATATCGATATCTCGGCAAGCAGCAGGAGAAGCCGGGTGGAAATGGGGATGATGTGAAGTCAATTCGCCACGGAAGGCTAAAGTTAAAATAGATTACTTGTACAAGCGTCGGTTGAGCGAAGGCGCTTACCATCCATTCTCCTGGCTACCTCACGGGTCTTCTTATAGCTCCAGCGAATAGGCGCGAAGTCAGCTTTGTTATTCATGAAACCGCTATCGAAGAAGGGTTCCTTATAAGGGTTGCTAGATTGAATGTGGATCTAGACGATATCGAAACATTAGTAATCGTTTATCTAGGGTTGCCTGGTGATTCACCTTGCCACGGCTGGCTGGGTATTCCTATTAAAACAACCATGGATTACAATTAACCTGTGTGTATAAAGGATAGGCTTACCAAATATTGGAACCTTACAAACAAGCTGTTAGTCAGGTTGAGAGAACTCATCGAGGAATACATACATGGTGATATACTTCCCGGGAGGAAGAAGGGAGTGGTCGGCGTAAGCTAATGGGACATTAGATGGAGCAGGTGGAATTGTTCAAGATATATTACCTCCGGCAACGATGGAACCGAACCTACAAAGTCATTGGGGTTAGTGATGTATCCGTCGATTCAGTGATATCTCCTACATGACGGGCTTATCAGGCTTGTCCTTGAAGTACTTATCCCAGAGTTCATTGAATTCTGGGCCCATCTCTTTCAGCTCTTCTTCCGTTGGGCGGATCTAGTCCTAATTAAGATCATGTTTAATCCATAGCCACCACTTTTCGTACCTTGAAGCCAGCATCAATAGCGTTCGAGGAGAGGCGAGCCTTCTCAGGACTGGTTTCCCATTCGGCGAAAAGCTATCCATGATCAATTTAGCTAGCTTGAGGGAGGAGATACAGCTCCTCACTGACCTCTTTCTGAGCATCCTTGTCCCCTCGCAAGAAGTCATCAAGAGTATTGCTTTCGTTTGACACACGATAGACTAGAGCAGAATTAGATATAAATAACAAAGAAGAGATAGATGCACGAACTTGAGAGCGTGGTATAGTGGTCTTGGTATTCCTCACTAAAAACGAGTTAGGTCTGGGCTTGTTCTTAGTATTGTGTATGCGCAACGTACCCGACACCTGGGAGATCGCTGACGACCTTGATATCCAACTTCTGCAAGAGTTTCGAGTCGCCAACACCCGAACGTTCCAAAATCTACTGGAATCAATATATACGTATGCGCAAAGGGGGCTTTTGCATTCACCTGAGGTGTTCCTAGAGTGCCACTACTCAATACAACATACTTGCGAGCCTTGACCTGTGGATGTCGTTCAGGACAAGAAAGCATTTGCTCAGAAACGGGTGGCATACAATAGTTTCCTGAACTCTGCCGCCGTGTACACGGTTTCTTGAAGGGACGTACGCCACTCCTACTGCTTTGGTTCCTTCGAAGATGACGCGAGAAACTCGGGCATTAGTTCGGAGATAGAGGTTGTTCTGAACATCCATAACGCTGTGAACGTAGGCTGTAGTGTTTTCGTGAGATTACGTTATTGTTAATCACTCGTTGTAGACGCACCAGTAGCAGCATCACTACGCCTTCCCGTATGCCTGTTGATATACTTGGCCCAGATTTCCGCTATAGAAATGGTTCAACTATCGGTTGAATATTAGTTGAAGTATGATACTCACAAGCGTGGCTTGTTTCAAGATCTTGGATATCATCTACGAGAAGATATCCTTCAGCATGTAACATTTGCGTATAGAATGTCCACACACCGCTAAAAGGTACACCAATGGCATCAGCAGCCCGAAGGAAGTCTTGAGCCACCTGAGTGACCTGTCCACCGTTACTGATGGCAATAGGCCCGTCATATCCGTGTGTATCGTTATTCACTGGCTTCTGATAGTTCTCCAACTGGAAAAGAGGATTAATACTAGTGGGTGCCCAAAGTTAGATACCCCGTACGCGTTTCATGAGAGGGAGCAAGTCTGAAATAGCCTTAGTCCACATGGAGCTGAGAAGACTACGTAACGGGTCTCACCCTTTGCGGTCCATCCTTCGGTCTTGAAATCATCTGGTGCCTAGGTTAGTCCGACAAATGGTTATGAATAAAGAGGTCCTACCCCAATCGGATGCTGAAGCCTATCGCAAAGAGCCTGAGCGTTATGCCACGAACAATAAAGTCGTTGCCTTACCCTGGTGTACATCTAAACGGCGGAGACTTGTTAACTTGCTCGATAAAATCATGGGAGATCATGTACCTGGAAGTTGATACTAAGGGTCGTCGTAAGCTTCCGGTGCATGCACGCAAGATTTGAAGCACTACTCACCTACTTCCACCACCTGGATGCGAAGAACAGGTCACACCTCAGAGGATATTGGGCACTATACATGACATATCATTTACCTAAGATATTGGCGCATCTGAGAGATGTCGCCTTCAGCTTCTAGCAAGCTGTTTACCTAAGTATTACACTCACGGTACGATACTCTTCCTTCCACGGAGATGGGGAGACTCTTGCGTGTCAGTGTAGAATGTCGCCTTGTCATTTCTACCGGCCAACATTCAGTAAACCTATAACGACACGGTAAAAGCAACATACATTCCATCGCGTTGCATGTTCTTGACATAAATTCCGGGTCTGATTCGGTTTGTTTAGGTATATTACACGAGACATACAAGTGAGCGCATTACCTGTATACCCATGGATCATCTCGGTTGTTGGCACCCCCTTGAAGCGCAAGAGTGTGAGCATGAGGTATGTACAATCGTCATCGAACAGGGCCCACCTTCAATCAACATCACTTTGAGGGTAGGGTCCGCGTATGCAAGTCGTCCAGCGACCACGCAACCTGTATGTCGACGTTTCCGTCAGCACTGTTCAATTCATTGACTTCGACCGACGGCGTACCTGCGGGACCACCACTACGTACAGTTAATTAGTAAAGGGCGCGAGAGGAAAAAATGCATTATATCAACCCACCCGCAAACGATAACATCGACTTCTTGTGGGTGAACCATGGTTAGACTGAAAGAGTATCGAAAAATAGAGAGGCTGGAACCGCTGGGTAGGAAGAGAAGACGAAGGTCCCCTTTTATGCTAAAACAGGGGGATCTATGAGAAACGGGAAGCATAACCATGCCCAGGGTAGGCGAATTCTGTGTGGAAAGCATATCTATTCTTCGTCAGATGATGATGGCCGTGGGGTAAGGAACCTCTTTGCACAAACTATCCCCAAACTTCTCCATTAGGTGTATTGAATACACGCCGCCAGTGTCCAGAGAACGTGTCACGTACTTCTCTGGATTCATAGACAGTTTACGTCGCTTGAGATGGCGCCTGTTGAAGTCATTTGCAAGTGGGAAATGCGGGACGATGCTGTTCCGCTTTAGTAGCTCAGCTGATGAGGTGACGGTATCCAACGACTAAATTCATTCTTAAACAGTAGCGATACTAGAAGGGCGGCCGGGCGCAAGATCACGAGAATAGGGGAGCTGATACTAATCGTTCTTTTCCGGGATGTAGATTACAGCGTAAGCCGATCGTTGGAAAAGCGCCCTGAACCGGCAACCAAGAAGCCAAGTTTAGTGTGGGGAAATGCGGGGTGCGAAAGATCGGTTCTATCAAGTCCAACAGTTCACTGGGATCAGTCAAATCAACGGGATGTCTAGACTACGAACCTGATGTAGCGTTCCCTATACATTTAATGACATGGCTGGACTGTTAGGACTGGTCGCTATCCACATCAAGTTCACAGAGACGCGCTCACCAATGGTGGACGGGTCAAGTTTAGACCCAAGCACAAGGGGGCTGAGTCATTAGAAGGTGGTAGAACTAATCATCCAGACCTATGGCAGCCCCTTCTCGTGGTCTGGCTTTTCTGATCAGCTGAAGAATCCCCCATACTGGGATTGGATCCCTTGGAGCGTCTCATGATCACAGTGGAATGCTTAGGTGAGTGCAACAGCCTCAGCCAACGAGTACCGTCCCCGAGATTTGTGAACATGAGAACGCGAAGAGAGAGATAACGCATTACGACCTCAGTCGAGAACTCCTTCTCCCGTACTCAGTCACATTGAATCAATTCAAATCGTCATGATATCAATTCTATGAAATAGCCGAGGTCCGCAGCGCGTTGTGGCGCAACCAGAAGGAAGCCTTTTCTCATCGTCAGCACTGTGGAAAGCTTTCAACCGAGCGAACTGCGGTCATTGAGCGACGCACCCAATAATCCGCATGAGAAGGAGAACGCGCGAATGAGAACCCATCTATCAACGGAAAGGTCTGGTTGCACAGGCGTGAGAGGACCACCCGTCGAAAGCCAAGCTGGGATGGTACAGTTAAATACGGTTCAAAGATACTCCGAACTTATGGTCCTACCTTTCGCGAATTATATCTGCCCAGATCCCCGCCTATCATCTCACAAGGCGAGAATTGAGCTCAAGGAAGTTCATTCGGAAATAATGACTCCGGTCCCTTACATACGCCGCTTGCAACGGTGAGCCAAGAGCTGGTACTTTGCCTCGATCGAGCTTCGTCGAAGCAGCGTTCACTGGCCGGAAGAGCGGATTTACGAAGCTGCACTATACATAGGACGACGCACGTCCATACATTGTTAGATAAGGGTATTCTCACCCGGGGTTAAGCCAGAAGGACCTGCAGTGGTAGTTGTGGAAAAGGTCGAACTTAGCACAGACTAGCCACCCAGCGACCACGTGTATTTGGGCGCTTACTTCAATTACATGGTGTCTCGGGCTCCACAGCGCACACAGAAAGATACATTTAGGGAAAGCACCATAAAGCTCAGTTAAAACGGTAATTCATGAGAAGTTAGTAAAAGTCGTGGAAAAGTCTGCTCAAGGCGTGCTAAGTCAGGTTAGTCAGGAGAATGTGAGAATGAGTACATTTAGTCATTTGTAATATTTATGTCACAGTTTGTGGTTACTTTCGTAATTTCAGCAGTCACGCATAGTCATGGTTAGTCTCAGGAAATCGGAACAGATCATGAAATGGTATCAGCCAATAGCAATTACTGAAGGCATCACAAGTTTCAGGGTGGCGTTGTTACAATCTGTCCTGACTGACTGTGACTTTGCATGACTGCTGAAATTACGAACGTAACCACAAACTGTGACATAAATATTACAAATGACTAAATGTACTCATTCTCACATTCTCCTGACTAACCTGACTTAGCACGCCTTGGGCAGACTTTTCCACGACTTTTACTAACTTCTCATGAATTACCGTTTTAACTGAGCATAAAGGTATTGAAAAAGTATGAAGAATACTTTTTCGGTACTTTGTTGCAAAGTATACACAAAGTATATAAATGATATAGTACTATATTGCCTTATTAGGCAATTTTGTTTCAATACTTTTCCGGATAATGTGTAGTAAAGTAGTGAAAAAATATTCTGTGTACTTTTCTGATACTTTTACAGCGCTCCGTCTGAAATTATCTTTCTGCATGTGTTGTGCTCGAAGCCCAATTTTATGGGTAGTTAACTTCGTGGTGGACCGGTCGTCGGCCACCCAGTGTGAAACGGAAAGATGCTCAGTTACATATAGAACCAACAGCTCTAAGTTCTACAGGCAATAATAGACAGATGTGGACGACGAAAGCTGGAGACCAAAGAATCAACACATGACAGACAAACTGGAATATTACCTGTTAGATAGCAATGCACAAATAATAGCAGGTTGACATGGCTATAGTACGTTGTTCAATCCTACTCCTCCTCCTCTCCCTTTCCACCCATCGAAACGAAGCATGAACACTAGATGACATTTTTTTTCGATCGCAGCCTACATACAGCCAATCAACCCCGCCCCTCTTCAAGAAGAAAGGAAAGGAAAGACACAGACTCAAACCAAACCCTTGATCAACATCCCCTCCAACCTACAAAACTCCGGCACGATAGAAGCATACGCAAGGTATGCATCCAAATCAGGTTCCGCAACCTTCGCCAACCCGATCTGAGCCTCCACATCCGAGGTTTGTAGCGCCACAATAGGGGTTAGTGGCGTAGGTGTAGTGGGGGTCGTCGCAGACGCATTGCCGCTGTTCGGGGACACCCCGTTGTTAGAGGGTATACTGAGAGAAGGTGACAGGACCCCCATGTTGAGATCGGGTGTGGTGAATGCTGTGGACGGTGGCGCTCCAGAGCTCATACTACCCGACGACGTGACAGTATCCACCGTCGATGCAGTGTGCGTTCGCATCCTGCCCTCTAAACCATAGATCCCGGGAGCAAGGCCGCTAACACCAAGGCCTGCGGCACTCATCTGCCCACTAAGATCCACCCCTCTCTCCATCGCTGCAACATCCTCCTCCTCCTCTTCCACAAACACCGTCTGTCCCAAACCAGAACGCATATGACCATGACTATACGGCGTACTGGTACCACTGTTCGCCCCACTAGCGCTACCCGGCGCACTCCCATTCGAAGAAGAAAGACCGCCCACATTCGTGCGCAGAGGTACACCACCCGATGCAACCCATCTCTTCCCCAACAACCTCCGCATCTCCTCCTCAAACCCACTCAGCCCACCCGCACCCCACTCCCTCCCCCACACCCACCTAGCCACATACGCACTTCCCAACGATGCCCGCCCAGGAAAACCCGGCGCTGGAGCATTCCGATGTGGGACAATCTGCGCCGAATCGACCTGCGTACTTGGTACATATATCGGCGCATTGAAGACTTCTGCTACGACATTTGCTATTGAAGGGAAGTTTGCTGCGGCTCCGGTAGAAAGGACCCGTGTCGGAAGGGGAGTGTGGTCGTATGGATCGAAAGAGAGTCCGAGGCTGGGTGGAATAGACTGAGATGGAGCAGGGCGACCAACGAGAGGAGCAGGAGATTGTGTTAATTTAGAGCGGGAAGTACCAAGGACGCCAGTGGAGATCATGCGAGACCACCTAACGCGGAGCGATAGAATTTGAGACTCAATAAGGCAACGGGGGTTTGCGCGGAGATCACGGAATTCGTTGACTTTGATGCCGTTTTCAAAGCGATAGATACCTTTGACGTGGGAGTAGGGATATGCATCTGCCTGGAGGTGCCAGAAGCTGAACAGTTTGTCGTCGAGACTACGAGAAAATGAAGGTCAGGAGAAAGGTAGTGGTGGAAGACGTGTATAGCTCACCCGATAGATCCGCCAGGAGGGACGATGGCAACAAGACGGTCGAAAGCACTCCAGCTCTTCGTGTACATATCACGTACCAAGGCACGTGGGACGTCCGCATTCCTGAAATAGAAGTGAACAGACAAGGGAGAGGATAGTGATATTCCGTCCATACCTATTAGCCAAGACAGCAATATAGCGCCGTTTCTCACTCGGGTCCTGCGCTGGATGCGGGTACAAGTTGTACAGCCGCGTAGGGACATAATGCTGCGCTGGTGTAAGCAACATGTCCATTGGACCAAACGATAACACTGCGTCGGATGGCGATGGACACAGTGATAAGTATGAAGACAAATAGTCGGTGGTGAACGGTGTCACTATGGTATCTATGTCGACAACATGTCAGTGTCTCGTCCAAGTAAACCAAACCTAATATCCAAACCTGGATCAAAACCATAGCGCTCAACAAGGTATCTCGACACATTGCCCGCCCTCCGTCCACCTCCAGACACATCCACCTCCCCAAGCCACCCTCTAACTCTCCTCCCATCCTCCCGACTCCCTCCAACAATTTCCAGCACGCCCTCATCCCAATGGCTCGCTTCTCTCCCATTCCCTCCATGCACCCACATACCTGTCGCACTCGCTTCCGCCTCACCCATCGGCATCCACTTCCCTGCAATCAAGCTGGAGATGAAAGAAGTAGCGAGCTGCACACGGCCAGTGCGTGCCCATACTTCCTGTGGCCAGCTTTCTCGTACACGGAGTAGTTGGGCGGCCATCAGTGAGCCGTTTGCGCATGTCCCGACGCGGGCAGCCATCAAGTCTGGCCCACCGAGCAAAGCTTCGATAGCAAGAGCATGAGTGTGAGAAGAGGTATCTTGAGCGATGGGTGTATTGGGTAGAGAGAACGACAGAGCAGGGAAATGAGAGTGAAGCGGTAGATGAGGGTCTAATGAAGACAAGGAAGGCACAGTAGTCGATTTCCACCAAACAAGAGCGTGCTAGACCAAGCTCAGAAAACGAAGACTTTGTGAGTGAGCAAAATGAACATACTTGTGCAGAGCCGCCAATGGATTTTATTCTGGTTAGGTCATAGTTTCTATGCAATTTCTCGAGGAGGGTATCTGAAAATGGATATGTCGGCGATCGGGAATTGTAGCACGTGGCAAACAAATGTAAAATTTGCTTCCGTCTCGCAAAGGGCATAGAGCAAAACGTACCTAGGGCTTTTATCCACATGTCAACTGGGGTAGTATACGCATCTCCTGGCGTCGTGAACATGCCGCCTTGCGTTCTAGGAAATCAAGAATAGTGAGTAAGGAAGATCAATCAAGAGCGCTTCGCCCGGAACCATGCTGATGGGATGCGAGGGCGAATTGGTGGACAAGAGAACACTCACTGGTATTCTGGCAGTTCAGAATCAAAGTCGACACATTCCACTCCTACTAGGTCGAGGCTCTCGTCGACGATCGACGCTCTCAGCTGGTCTGTAGCCAGCTCGAGCCCCAGGAAGAGCGATGGTCCCGTTTTCTGTGCAGGCATATTGTTTTCTAGGAATATACGAAATTTGGATTGGTATCTTCAATATGGTATGCAATGCAAAGGATCTTCAGCGAATTGGACGTGGCAGAAGGATTAAGATGAGCAGTGAGGTATATTGAGTAGTGTAGATGGTCAATTTGATGTCGTCGGGATGGTCTGTGATCAGTAACGTCGGGATTTTCGTTGAGATTTTCGTGACAAACAAGTAAGCAGAATAAGAAAAGAAGGAGAGACGTCGGACAAAAACCCACGCAACGACGATACACACACTTGGAATTCTCAGGATCGCGCGCCCAATCCCCGTGTGGTAGCCACGACCCCTGGGAACAGAGCCTCGGCCATAACGCCGGCGGTTTCCTTTTTTCCCATGTGCTTCTTACCATCCAGATGATATTGTCGTCGTTGGGCAAGACAATGAGCGCGACCTTATGCCTAAAGTGCGTTGTTGAGCCAGCGAACGCCCCTGTCCTTTTGTTTTACTTTGCTTGCACTTGGAATTGGAGATTCTAGTGATCGGCTCTAGTTGACCGCATGAATAGTGCCCGAATATGTATGTTAGTTCCACTATTTTGCACTATCTACTAGGATGTCAATATAACAATCTGATACCGTGACTACCCAGTAGATTTTTTGTATGTCTGAATTTGAGGATGCAGAACCAGGTAGGTGCCTTGAAACAGCCCTTTCCTTTCCCCGAAAAGGCCGAGAAATAGACGGAGGAATTCCTATGTTGTAGGCAACAACGCGGGTATGAATATGCGCAGCCTAACGGAATCCAGGATGCTCAAGGAAAAATACAAACCAAACATTAAAGCGAGAATGATCTTTGAAATAACGCTGCCTCAAGCTCGGCTTGCACGAGTGCATGTTTTGTACAGACTTCTGATACGCAGGGGGGTCTCCCATACCGTCAAGGTGTCGATTGAAATTTGTAATCAAGTAAAACCCTGGCGATCCGATATAAGGCAATCAGCACAAAAGAAAACCTATGTTGAACACAGGCAGCGTCCTCAAAAGCGTACTTCAACGCCAATTGCGTCCAAATCTTCAGGAGGAGTGCTGGGGCAGTCAAACGTAGTGCTCCATTCAGAAGGAGACGATTCCTGCTCTTCGGTCAGATGAGAGCAGCCCGCAAATAGTCCGTGTCGAGTCTATAGTTTGCATGCAGCATGACCAGTTGTGCTTTGAAATTCGGTGATTGTTGACGGTCAGAACCAAGTATGGTCTACAGATGGCATGTGTCATAAAAAGAGAAGGCCCACCGAGATGCCACAATACGCACAACTATTTGCAATGGCGTAGGTGATGTAGGGCTCCTCGATGTAGAGCTATGACCGGGATCTCCCAAGCGCCGTAGGCGCATATAAGCTTGGGCAACGGACATCGATATTCACGGATCAACAGTTGTATTCCAAGTTCCGAGATGGAAAATCCTTGTAGTTTCTATGGTACCTGGTTTCAGTTTGTATTCTGCTCTACATTGTGCAGTCCGTATGATTGTTGATGGCCTGACCGTGGTCCAGGTATTCCGCAGATGCATGCGTCATAGAAAGAGAAGGCTGGCAGAAATGCCACGATGCGCACCACGACTGGTCATATATAGCTCGGGGGAAGTAGGATGTGAAGCGATCTCCTAAGCATCATGATTCATAGGCAAGTTTTATTTCAGGCCCTTTCCGGGTCAATGGAATGCAAAGTCCTTGTGGCAGTCATTTATCTTGATAGAGCCTCGATCCGACCACTGAGCGATGCACATAGAAGCGCATATATCCAATGCGACCAGTGGGGAAATGATGCATGTAGGGCGGTTATCCAAGGAGAGCCCACGCCAGAATGAGGACTGCCGAGATGAGAAGGAAAATGTTAGATTATTACCATTGAAGTCCTGAGGAGATGGGGCAAAAGACAACCCCAGAGGCTTGAGCTTGGGCTGCCCAAGTGTTGGAGTTTTCGGACCAAAACCACCAGAAGATTCAATAGAGTCTTTGAATCCGCATGCAAGCCCATCTTCCACCCCGGCCGTTTGCATCCAATAAGCACCGTCTAGTAGGCCTGTGGGAGTTTTGATGTGGAACATTGAAACACGGCGAAAGGCGGGAGACGATGGTTGTAAGCGGAGAAGTTGCATCCAATGCATGGCGTGACTGACCATTTATATCTTAATAGCTGGATAGAGTGTTTATGGCGATTTGGTTGTGGTTTATGACCTGCCACTTACTCAGTGAGAGCCATCGCACAAAGCAGGTGGAATGATCTACCAAACCCCTTTTTTGGCAGCCAAATATTCAACGGTACCCTTTTGAGCACCACCGCTGGGACGTAGGTGAAACCGAAGTAACAGGAAACGTCAGTTGAAGCACTTCCTGTCAGTTCAAGAGAAAAATCGAGAAATCTTACTTTCAAATCTACATGTAAAGTCATCTGGTTCCGTACTTCTCATTGTATGCTAGAATAGGATACCCAAAATTCGCTTGCTGGGCAGCCTTGGCTACAACATCGTTGCTATTGATACACTATCATAGAGTATGCCAATACGGTAATCGATTCGCCATATTACTGAGAATGGTGCCCTGCAGCAGGTGGTATTCATGGTTCAACTAACGTCAGCGATGGCCTCAAGGATCAGTTGGCTTGATTTGTCCGACCGAGGTGCAATATCACAAGGAAAAGGTTTCGGATGACTGGGCCAGGACATTAGTTTATGTAGGTTATAGTCATCATGAAACCATACCTTGTTGTGGCTGTTACATATGCTTGACTTGGAGTAACTTGCAGATGTGGGCCATTGCACAAAGCATGGCATGTACGGGTCCGAGGTGACTGGTCGACCAGTGACCAGATGTGACTGGTAGGTGATACTTAATACAAAATGTTAACTCTGGAGGGAGATAAAATCAAGTAATAGCTGGTTATTCTCAGTTAAAACGGTAATTCATGAGAAGTTAGTAAAAGTCGTGGAAAAGTCTGCTCAAGGCGTGCTAAGTCAGGTTAGTCAGGAGAATGTGAGAATGAGTACATTTAGTCATTTGTAATATTTATGTCAAAGTTTGTGGTTACTTTCGTAATTTCAGCAGTCACGCATAGTCTCAGGAAATCGGGACAGATCGTGAAATGGTATCAGCTAATAGCAATTACTGAAGGCATCACAAGTTTCAGGGTGGCGTTGTTACAATCTGTCCTGACTGACTGTGACTTTGCATGACTGCTGAAATTACGAAGTAACCACAAACTGTGACATAAATATTACAAATGACTAAATGTACTCATTCTCACATTCTCCCGACTAACCTGACTTAGCACGCCTTGAGCAGACTTTTCCACGACTTTTACTAACTTCTCATGAATTACCGTTTTAACTGAGGGTTATTGTATTATCTTCACCTAAGATAAATGTCTCTGTATAATACCTCAACACCAAAATAATAACTTGCGGGAAAGCTTCCTTAAGTAACTGTTAACTCAGTAGTAGTATGTAATTAATTTAATTCCTTATTTGTCAACTGTGAATATAGATTAGCTGATTACATAAATGAGCTTAATTTTCCCAATATAGATTTAGATTACGGAAATGAAGTGCTAATCACCGAAGAAGCAACCGGCAACCGGTTACTTCAATACCCTCCGACTTAACATAAGCGCCTAATAAGCGCCGGAAGGTCCCAGGACCGCCAAAAAACGGATCCTTCATTTCATTACGGACCCGTAATCTCAACACCACTCTCATCTTTCGACTTTGAGATTTGCAGAGTTGAGAATATAGTTGCTACGGCGATCCGGATGCTCGCGGTAGCAAGATGTCGTCCTGGACAGATCCTAGATAGAAGATGAATAAAGAATTAGCAGCTCTCATCGGAAGGATCAAATATGTCACGTAAACAGTGCACCTTCTACCGTATCCAAAAGCAGTACTGAAAAGCGGTTCTTCATTACCACCCTCCGACTTGGGTAAAAACCGAGAAGGGTTGAATACTGTGGGGTTCTTGTAAGTGTTTTCGTCAAGTGATATCCCACTGAAGAAAAAAGTGAGCTATTATACAGGTTCAAAAGCATTGGATTTGTACTGTGCATTTACAAATATCAATGTTCCTTTCGGTATAAACATCCCCCGGTATATGTCATCGTGGGTAGAACGATGGGGTACTCCTTTATATCTTGATGAGTTTAATATGAAAAAGACAATATAAAGATATGATTACATACCTAGAGGGAGGACCAGATGCCACCTATAAGTATATCAATAATTCCCGCTTGACAAACCAAGGAATGACAATACCTCAATACTTCTTGTACCACACAATTGACATATGGTAGGGAGTCTTGGTCTTCAAACGTAGGGAGCCTATCTCTCCCAATAACCCGATCAAGCTCCTCTTGCCCAAGCCTCTGGCATTCAGGATATAACAACATGGCTAAGAAGAAAGTGGTTAGAGCGGACCATGTCTGTGTGACCAATATCTTAATTGTCAACTTCGATGTATGAGGTACATAGAAGCCCACCGTCTCAGTCCCAGCAGCATGGATAACAGCGGATGCACCCTTAAGGTCATCAATCTCATCTTCAGTCAGATTCTGGCCTGCAGCAGCTTGAAGCTTCATGGAAAGAAAGGAGAACTCGGCAGTACCCTCATCCTGTGGCGGAGATTGGAGCATCATGAGTCACGTCACACAGGAGACTAGAGTAGACTTACAGTTTGCTTTCGGACGCACTCGTAAGGGTAGTCGAAGAATTTTCTTATAGCCAATTTCCACTTATGGGCAACGTTAGCATAGTGAGTTCCTGGAAACCATGAAGGAAAGTACTGGACTAAGAGCATAGTGTCATGAAGTGGTTTTCAGAAAGTTAGAATGAACTACTGCTTACGAATTGGGAAGAGGTCAAATGATGTTCCTCCTAGCACACCGGCTCGTTCCAACGCAGTCTCCATGTCACGAGCGATCTTTAAGTATTCATCATCATCAGAAACAATTTGATGGCCATAAGCAATTCGAAGTGCGATTGAGGTAGTAAATCTAGAACCGGATAGAAGTTAAAATATGGTATGTGATGTCTTAACACGTACCTGTTCAAGAGATGATCAAAATTAGCTTTATTTTCCAATAAGCCGTGCACCAGGAGGTATGCATTCTGCAGCTGTATCTGTTGGTACTGAACACAAGCGTTCTGTGTGAACTGTGGATTGAGAAGTTTTCGATGCTTCCGAAATCTCGGTCCATATGGCATAATGACGACGTCGGGGTCCCAGCCCATCCTGTGGATAAACGAAAAATCAAATAGCCTAAATAGCCAAGTTGATAAGTAGCAACGAAACATACAGATGGAGGGTAGCGAATTTCGGCCGATCACTGTACAGGGCACTTCGCTTCTCGAGAAGTTCGACTGCGGCTTGATGACTATTCAGAACAATAATCGAGCGCCCCAGATAATTCAAGTACAGAACATCGCCTGAGCGAGATAACTGTACAGTTAGCATCCGTGGAGACAAAATAAGCATATTTTCTTGCCATATTCTTTGGCCCACTCATGAAAGACAAGATGAGGGTCGGTTGTAGGGAATATCCGAAGATGTCCAATCAATGGATCTGCTGGTGGACCAGGAGGAAGTGGGAGGGTCCGTTTGGATTTGTAAATGTAAGATACGATGTAGCACAGGCAGATAGCAAAGAGTGCTTGCACTGAGGTAGCAGTCATCTTGGTGGGCGGAAAAGGGGCATATTCGAGGCTTCTATATCACCCAGCTGGCAAAGGTTTCGGGAAAAGTTACTAGAGAGGGCCCAATGTGTTGAGACTGTTTGTCCTCATTTGACGAGTGAACTCTTGCATCATGCGCCACTGTAGAACACGTAGTCCCATGACTATCCCATTAGAATGCTTACTTGTGCTCCTCTTCACTATGGACCGCTGCCATTGGTTGGCTACTCCACGATGATCAGCCAAAGGTTCACGATTACCTAAAATACCACCCTGATAACGTCGAAGTTGTGATACGCGCTTTGTTTTCGCAGAACAGGAGAACGAGATCCGGACAAAAGGACATTTGGGAGCGGTGCAGTCAGACGGAGGCCATCAAACTTTGTCTGAGTCACAAAAATGGATAGTAAGATCAACCAACGAACCCTTTCAAAGTCGTTGGATAATAGTACGTTCTGTCCAGCTCCACATAGTCCTCCTCACATTTAGTATCCATTTCGCAGTATCGTCTCCGATCACCAAATGCTCCTTGCTGCCTTCCAACAAAGCAACCAATCCGATCCCTCCCCCGTTCACAGCTACTTCGAAATCACTTGTAAAAGCGTCATCGCCCGTGATTGAAGTCACTTTCAATTCTTCTAGTGCCCAATTATCGAAGATCGGCCCGGAAATGGATTCGTCCAGTCGAACGAAAGTATCAGCATGTATGTTATCGCACCATTTTAGTAGTAAGTTTGTCTCCCTCCCCAAGGTCGACTTTATTCCAGGAATATCGGCGCTATCCAATCGTAAAGACTTCAAGCTGGGAATCGCTTGGGCGATCATATCGATGGATAGCGGTGTACGTCCAGATTCAAATTTTTCAAGCTGTTTCGAATAGTGACATTCATTCATCGTATGATTTTCTTTCTAGATACGATATGCGGCTTGAACGATCGCCATCATATCCGTATGCTCGACGTTCCACCTCCAAGGAAAGGGCCTTCAATGTTTTAGTAGACCTCTTCAAATGCAGTTAGAATAGGAATAATACACTCGGGTGGTACTGTAAATGGAGTGTAGCCAGATTGCACATAACTTCAGTGTCAAATTTGCCAGTATGCAGACGAAGGAATTTCGCTAGGCCTCCAGGTTCTGATAATCCGCATGTGTTGGAATTTTAGGACCAAGGCTACCAAACAAGACAAACCATTAAGACAGCTTATATGGTTGCGCAGCACTGAAGGTCCAAACAGTCGCAGACGATTTCATAGACAAGCTGCGCCAGACACACCCAGAGATTCGCCGAAGTCTATGTAAGCCCGTCTCCCATTTCAAGTTTTCGCATCCAGTGGAAAATCGTCGAAACAGTTCAGCACCATCTAGGCGTTCGGGACTGTGAGCTTTGAAACACGGTGAACGGGAGATGGTGGTGGGAGAATAAGTTGCGTGCTGACGAGGGTGGCCTGTCATTGTCACAGGTCACCTTTTCTATTGACGAATGGGTAGAATATTAACGGCATTTTAATCGCGGTTGGTCTGTCGCGGCCGCATGCTCAGTGAACACTGGTGAACGTTTGAACACTGATATAGACATTGCACAAAGTCGAACTGATTGGGCCAGCCGGAAGCTGCTGAAGATTTTACCATTACGTGTAAACGCCCTATTTAAGCGCCACTACTTGGATAGGGACTCAGAGAGGGGCCATGAAGGAGGACTCCCGCCGCTTTTCAACGAAATCAGATCATTCACCACCCGAATCAAACACCTAACCAAATTTAACTCTCACAGGGTTACAGGACTTATGTTTCCCGATTTGGTTGCTACAGCAATCCAGATACTCGTCGTAGCAGGATGTCGTCCTGGACAGATCCTAGATAGAGGGGGCGTGTTAATAGCTCTAATCCGAAGAGGAAAATATGAAAATATGTCATATACGTAGCATACGTTCTACCACATCCAAAAGCACTCTCAAAAAACGGTTCACCGTTACCACCCTCAGACTTGGGTAAAAACCGGGAAGGGTTGAATACCGTAGGGTCCTCGTAGATGCTGTCATCAAGTGAGATTCCACTGAAGTATGAGGTGAGCTAATACGAACACGCAGAAGAATCGAATAATTCGTACTGTGTCATTGCAATTATCAGTGACCCCTGTGGCATCAACATCCCTCGGTATATGTCATCATGGGTAGAACGATGAGGTACGCCTACACATCCCGATATTCAGTATGAAGCAAAAATACGATTACCGTAGAAGGTCCCGTTTGGATTTGCAGATGTAAGATATGATGCTAGCATAGACTGGTAGCGAGGAGTACTTGCATGAAGGTAATAGTCATTTTGGTAGGCGGAAAGAGGGCGTATTCGTATTCATATTCGTTTTTTAATGCTTGTATATTATATTAATATCGCCCAGCCAGCGGAAGGTTGCGGGGTGCTTGGGAATAGAGACGGCTCAACGTTTCGAGCTGTTTACCCTGATGCTAATTATGATGACTGAGCGACTTTTTTACGCATGCGGCGTTGTAACATTTGTAAGGAGAATCCATATCCGTTCGAGTGCTTTGGCGGCGGGCGCTCCTGACGTTCGTTACGGGTAGTGGTCGCTGATTTGCTGGTCTATGATGCATGATGCATCAACCGGGGGTTTTACGATTACTTGATTACTTGCAATAAACACTCTGATGAACGTTGTAGTTGTATGTGATACGCGCCTTGTCCCTCGCGGCCCAATGTAGTATCTTGTGTCGGCCGTGGTTTGAACTAGAGATAGCGAATAAGTTGAGATGACGAAGGCATCAAGATGAAAGGATATTTAGAAGCGGTGGTAGTCAAAACGGCGCAGAGGTCATCTGACATCAAAAGGTTGTATAGGGTTCACAAAATTACTGGTGGATGTTCCTTGTTCTTATACTCGGTATTCGTCTCGTTATCTCGTCTTCAATCATTGAATACTCCTTATCACCGTCTTCCAATACACTAATCAACCCGCTTCCTCCCCCGGCCACGTCCATATTCATATCCATGTTCATGTTCATGTTAACGGGGTCAGCTCCTCCGAAATCGAAATCACTTGAAAAAGCGTCGTTCTTCTTGATCGCGGTTATTTTCAATTCCTGTAACGCCCAGTTGGGGAAGGTGTATCTTTGGAGGTCGGAGAGGAAGTGGTCCTAGATATCATTCAGTTGAACGTGAATATAATTCCTTATTACGCATGCATGAAAGGAATATAGATATATATGCTCACCAATTTACTAGGAAAACCCTCACTCCCATCTTGCCCTCCACCACCGACTCCCTCACCCCCCTCATCCCCAGATACATCCACGATATTCAATCTCAGAGCCTTCAACCCGGGGAATGCGTTAGCGATCGTGTCGATGGATCGTGGTGAGAGGGTATGGAAATGGAGGTTTAGGTTCTTCAAGCTGTTTCGGAGAGTGGGGAAAGAGTGCGCGAAGGAGGTGAGGACGATGTGGAGGTCGGAGGGTGAGAGTGGGTGGCTTTTCAGGGATAGGGTGGATAATCCGGGGGTAGGCTATGTTATGTGTTGTTTAATTGGGGTTGGGATAATGTGATGGATAATGAGGGAAGGACGTCTCACCAGAAACCTATTACCATTTCCCTCCTCCTCCTCCGTTTCCCCGTCCGCATCAACACGTCGAACTTCGTCGACGTTGAGGAACAAGTGTCTTAACCCTCTAATCCTCGATAAACATCGAACGAGGTTGGCGTCCAAGACGTCTATGTTGGCGCTGAACGTCAACGTTCGTATATCGCATGATTTTGTTGATATATCGAAATACGATATACGAGGTGAGCCATGATCGTCGTCGTCAATGTCGTGTCCATCTAGAACATCTACAATGGCTTTCACGTCATCGTACGTGAGACGTTCGCCTTCCAAGGAGAGATTATCCAATGTTTCGGCGGATCTCTTGAGATATGGTAGGATGGGGATGAGGCATTCGGGTGGGAGATGGATACGGAGTGTAGATAAATTGGACATGATCGCGGTGTCGGATGTGTGTTGGTGAAGCCACGTCAAAAGGGCTTCCTTGGGAATCGCGGAGTCGTCGTGCCCGACTACCGAATGGGAAGATGGAGACCATTCTAGGTGTTGCAATACGCCTGTATGCAGACGGAAAAATCGCGCTAAGCCTCCTGGTTCTGATAACCCGGATCTATCAAAGGGGACGAGTAGTTTCATAGACGAGAGAAGCGATAAAGGGAGGAGAGAGACGAATAACGGGGATAAATCTGCAGTGCTCCATAATGCTATCGAGAGACTCCTCAACGAAGTGTTCTGGTTTACGAATCTCGCGATCGTATCAGCAAGGATCTTATTCTCCGTCCCATTACTCGAGAAATTGTCGTTATCGAAGGTTATTGATAATTGGCGTAGGGCGTCGAAGCCGGTGCAGGTAGATAGGATGGTTTGAAAACGCGGGAGTGGTGCGATGATGGAGAGGTTTCGGAGGCTAGGGCGGAAGGTGTTCCATGCAGTTGAGAGGAATGGGAGGAGGTCTTGGGAGAGGATGTGGTTTCGCCAATAGATGGTGTAGGTGTGAATGGAGGACATATGTTGGACTGCTGTGGTGATGGCGGGGATGATTTCGGAGGAGGAGAAGAAGGTTTTTGAGGAGCGGAGGTGGTGGGATGACCATATTGAGAATGTAGAGAGGTGGAGGGAACGTACGCGGCGAGCGATGTAAGGGTCGCTGTGAGGATGGCGTACTGAGTTACAGTATAGAGGAGGTGGGTTGGAGATATACCTTAGGCGTTGTACGAGTCTCATTTTCTCATCGTCAAACGCAGAAAAATCGACGTGTTTGTATTTTGCGTTTATTGCTACGTGGAATAGAGCACGGTTCACAGGGTAGAGTTCTGTGAGATGGTCTTGTGGGATGAAGGAGGAGACGTAGTGCCATACGTCGTATGGGAGGCTAGCCATGGGGAGTTGAAAGGCGAGCGAGGGGGGCCATAAGCTGTTCATGGATATGTCGAGAAAAGTTAGGAGGCGTTGATAAGAGACAAGGCATCATCATAGTGATCGTGAGAGTTACTTCTCGAGAACGTCTAATAAACTGACCGTGAGTATTTTTGACTGTGAGAACATTCTTACCTGACCGTGAGTACTTTATCAATGGAGATGCTTTAATGGATGACCTCAATGTTACAGGCGTATCAACCCCAGACTCGTCGACATGCCCAACGACAAGCCATTACCAGCAATCCCGGCGTCGCCACCGCCATCGACGGCTACGACTTTGACTATCGAAGCCCGCAAGCACCGACTACGTTTCATACGCCAGGTTCTTCAGGACTCGGACGCAGTTCCAGAGAATGCGAGGGAGGCATGGGCTCAATGTATCGAAGAAGCTTTGGATGAACTGAGTATGAGTATCACTCGTGGAGGCTGGTTGGCTGGTATTAGGCATGGCAGGGCGCTTGGAGCAGCCAGGAGGATTGCTGAACGCAAGGCAATAGCAGAGAAAGAGCGGGACCAAGAGTCGGTGAAGGGCTCAAGGAACTCAAAGTCTACTACCCAGCAGAAGAACGTTCCAACCCGTATTCCATCCGACCACTCCAACTCATCCTCAGACACGCGTTCTTCAACGCTGACTATCAGCCAAGTAAAAGACTTGGTCGCGCAGTCGCTTATCCCTGTCCCCAAATCCGTGAACAAGCACCTCTTATTATGCGTCGCTCCGTTGGGCAGCAGGATAGCTGCTCCAAAATACGATCCTGCTGGTGGTGGTGGTGGTGTAGCTTTACCGGATACTGTGGGATGCAGGTTTTCTGCGGGTGTGTTCACGCTTCCGGATGAAGACCTCGATGGATCGGTTTCTCATTCTGTATTGTTCGGGTTGGATGGTTGGGACGGTGTGTATCCTTCAGTGCGTCTATTGAGTACTCGTTATTAAACTCTAGCAGCTGGTGTGCTTTCCCCAGAAGACGGTCCCACCCGCCTAGTCGGCGGAACATTCACTTTCGTCGGCGTCACCTCATCCACTCAATACACCCTCCTCACCAAAGCTCTCCGCATAGCAACATACGTCCACTTCTCTCTCATCCTCGAACAACACTTCCTCGCCAACTCCCACGTCCAGCTTCACTTCCCCAAACCCCGCATCGCATCAACCAAACCTCACTCCTTCCAAACCCAAACCCAGACCCAGACTCCGTCTGCACAATTCAACCAAGCGAAGAGACTGGAACAAGGACTATCACCAGACGATAAAACGCGTCAAAGGAACTCATTCCTCCCATCCGCGAGTGGTCTTTTGTCCTTCTTCAGCAAGAAAGCAGGGTTGTACCGTTCCAGCAGTATCGTCCCCGTCCTCGGACGTGGTACATCCCTCGATTTAGACAGGCCTATCATTGAGGAACGTACCCCCAGATCATCGGAAGACAATCCCAACCCCTCCTCCATAAGCCCACTTCGTCGTTTCTCCTTCATCGGCGATCCACGACCGTCATTCCTCCTCAAATCATCTCCTACAATCAAACATCCCCATGGACCTGACCTACCTTTTGCCACTACAATTAAACGCATCAATCAGAGCAAGGATATATACTCGACTTCGTTGGGTGTGTGTATTTCGCCGCCGTCGCTTATTGTTGATTTGGCGGAGAAGGAGAGGGTGTTTCCTAAGAGGAGGTTGAAGGGGGATGAGAGGACAGGGTTGATGAGTGTTCTTGGGTGGGAGGGGAAGGAGGATAGAGGGGGTGGGATGTCCGGGACTGTTGGGTTCGTTCGGCATCAGGGATTTAGCGTGTTGTATTCGCAACATGTTCCATCGGACCAAATATCTTTACCACCCCCACCACCACCACCAGAGTCCTCCTCATCCTCATCCAGATCCTCCCTTATATCTATATCCGTCGAACCAAAACCAGCGGTGGTGATACCCTGCGGCCAACCCCGATGGGTTTCATATCGTTATTACTGCAGGGAAGAGGGTAAGGGTAATGGTAAGGATCAATGTATGGGAGAGGTGATCACCGAGTGGGTCTCTCTTGCAAAGTTGGCATGTGAGAATGCGCAGTGCAAGTGGAAGAGAGGGGAGCATGAGATGAGGTTTGTACATGGTGGGATTAGGATTTGTGTGAAGCTTGAGGAGGGTTTGGATGACAAGGGGGGGTGGATAGGTGGTGATAATGGTAATTTGGGTAATGTGATTGAGGGATGGGCGAGTTGTGCTGTATGTGGTGCGAAGACGGAGAGGAGTGTGATGAGCGATGGGACGTAGTAAGTTCCTTTTTCGAGTTTTTTTTGTGGAAGGGTGGTGGCTGAATTGTGGATTATGGGTAGTTTGTTCTCTTTTGCAAAGTTTTTGGAGTTGTTGGTTTATTCGCCTCGGATCGTTACGTTGAACCCGTCATTGTGTGAACATACGGCTTCATCAGTATCTACATCCCAAATCAACTCCTCCTCCTCATTTCTACCTCAATCTCGCCTCAACATCGTCCGCCACTTCCACCTCGACACCACAACAATCTCATTCTCCCTCTCCCCTATCGAGGAAATATTCGAACTCAAAGTACCCAGATTACAAATTCTTCGTTCGTATGGGGAGAAGATTTCTGTTAAAGATAGTCTTGATCTTGGGGGGGATGGGTTGTTGATTGAGAGGGGGAATGTGGATGGGACGGGGAAAGGGAAGGGAGGGGAAGAGGGAGGGGAAGAGACGGAAGAGGAGAGGGAGAAGAGGAATTTGAGGAGGGAGATTAAGAGGTGGTGGGAGGGTGTGGCGGATCATATGGATAAATTGGTAAGTCAGATTTTTGACCCTTTCAATTGGTGGTTTTTTGGGATCGTGGATTGATTGTATCGATGTAGGAAGACGTCTTCCATGGTGATAACCTTGATGCGTTTCGGAAAGCTCTCCCGAGGTTGCCTTCGTCTGATGATGCATATGAAAACGATGAAAACGAGGACGAGGACGAGAACAATGATGGGGTGTTTGAATTGAACGATCCGACGACTCCTACGAAAGCTATCTCTGGTTTACCTTCCTCACGAACACCTATCTCCCCTACACCGCAGTCCACTGGACCAAAGTCGAACCACTACTTTGAACGCCACCCTTCCGTCTCGTCTTCATCCACCATAACTACCTCCCGCGCGTCCTCCGACCCAGCGCAGCTGCTATCTAAACTACGACATACCTTTCAACGCATCGAACAATCGTTATACGTCCAACTTTCTCGTACTCCTATTCAATCCCTCAACGATGTCCGTCGGTCTTTCTTATGCGCATCAAAGGGAGCTAGCAAACGGTTGTTGGCGTGGCAGCAGAAACATCTTCCCTCTGAAGTGATGGAGGAAATCGGTGATACGGTTTCTTCTATGGAACCGGAGTGGTGGGCGAAAGGGTGTCATGCTGTACCTGGAGGGAATGTTATTGTGAGAGAGGATGATTGGGGGAGTATTATTGCTTTCACGTTGGGGTGAGTGTCTGATGCATTGAAACTTGGCAAATTGGGAAAAATGAGCTGACGAATGTAGTGTATAGAACCCCAGATTATCAACGTGAGTTAGCGAGTATGTTTCTTCCTCGTGCCAAGCCGCGCGCAAGGCGAGTTTCCTCCTCCTCTTCCAATACTGCGCCCACCTCCACGCCTACCCCGCCGCCCAGTATCACAACAAGTACTGGAACATCGTTTTTCTCCCCTTCTCGTGGATTCCGATTCTTTTCCTCGTCAACACAGAATCAGCCTGATCCAGATAAGGATGATGTTATCTGGCACGAACCAGAGGCGTTTTCAGCTGTGATTAGTAGGAAGGAGCATCCTAAAGATGGGACGTATTTGATGTCTATTAGGGACGTTTTGAGGCAGAAGGCGGGACCTGCTGATGGGAGCTCCCCTTCGTCGCCCTCTAGGTTCGGTAGTATCGGGGCTGCGATTGGGTCGTCGGCGTCGGCGTCTGCGAGGGCAGTTAGCGGACCGCCGCCGAGTGCGTGGGCAAAGCCGGATGTGCAGGTTAGTATGCAGGCGGCGGGTGGGGAGGTGTGTTTGTCTCTTCCTGATAATTTGGAGGGTGCGGAGAGGATACTGCAAGAGATTGGGTCGGCAGAGTCGTCGAGGCCGGGGTCGGCGATGTCGGGGAGCTTTGGCGGGTCGTTGGAGGGGTATGGACGTCATGGAAAGGCTGTGTCGTCGACGGCTTCGATTAGGAGTGATGTGACTATTGGGAAGGAGAGGGAGAAGGAGAAGGAGAAGGAGAAGGAGAAGGAGAGGGAGAAGGAGAAGAACGGTAATGCGAGTGTATCTGATCTCGCGTCCGCGACTCCTCCTGAGGTGCCTCCAAAAGACACGCCTTCTCAAGACGGTGAAAGTCAAGTTGGGTCCAGACATCAGGCCTCTGCAAGTGATGCTTCTTTTATTCAATCTACCGCCTCGACTTCTTCATTCACCAGTACATTCACCAATAGCATCGGTTACGCGATGCGCCTCATATCTACACAACAGTCGCAGAACACACCTCCCAGTATTCCCCCAAAAAACCAAAACCACCACGCTCTCCTGACCTCCACCGATATAAATCATATCGACGACAAGCCGCATATCAAATACGATTGGACCGTGGGTACGAGGTTGAAGTTTAGCTGCACGGTTTACTATGCGAAGCAGTTTGATTTGCTGAGGAAGCGGTGTGGGATTGAGGACGTGTATTTGAGGAGTTTGAGGAGGAGCATGAATTGGGCTGCGGAGGGGGGCAAGAGTCGCTCGAACTTTTGGAAGACGGAGGATGATAGGTTTATCATCAAGACTTTGGTCAACGCGTGGAACGTTGCCGATCTGTGAGTTGCCATTTCCACTCTATATTACGATTGGGCTGATAATTACGTATACCTCCAGCCAAGTACTATTAGAACTTGCTCCGTCATATTTTCGGTATATGGAGGCTACTGCGAATAGGTCCACGGTCCTGGCAAAGTTGCTTGGCTTTTACACTATCGAGATTCGTAATCTCGAAGCAGGCACTGTGCAAGCTAAAGCAGATCTCCTGGTTATGGAGAATCTCTTTTACCAGCACAAGATTGTGAAAACGTTTGACTTGAAGGGCATACAGGGACGGAAAGTGAAGCCTGGGTCGAATAACCCAGATGGGTCGCAACAATCCAAGACGTTGTTTGATGGCGAGTGGATTGAAGGTCTGTTCACTGGAATAGTTGTGAAGTTATTCTGATGTTTATCATGCCGTCATAGGTCAACAGCGCACACTGACTCTTGTACGCCCTCATTCAAAAGTTGTGCTGAGAGAGGCAATACGAAATGATGCAGACTTTTTGGCGAAGAGTAACATTATGGATTATTCGTGAGTATTTCGCAGCGAAGTGTACGAAAATTGTGAATGACACAGCGCAATCCAGGCTGCTCCTAGGAGTTGACGAAGAGCATAAGCAAATTGCCTGCGGGCTCGTCGATACCATCGGTAAGGTTTCATGGATAGCGTAGCTAGTCGGTCCTAATCCTCCTTCAAGGCAGTTACACTTTCGCGAAAACCCTGGAGTACAAAGCGAAACAGGGTCTAAACTCGGGTAAGGAAGTAACTGTCATTCCTCCCGCGGAATATCAAGAACGTTTCGTGAATGCCTTGGAAAGGTACTTTCTTCCATGTCCAGGTACGGTATCTTCAATGCGTTTCATTACAGCGTTCTAACCCGCTCCGATGTAGATAAATGGTCCCAACCGATGGATGACACAAAGGTCATCAGTGACCCGAACCTTCTTCCTAGCGTCTTGTAATCATAAAACGCATAACTGCAGATCTTTACATTTCTGATACATGGACTTTGTAGAGCAACTGGCTGTAACGTTATCGTCTTATTTGTATCAATGGTCCGATTTGTATTTCAACAGCAAACCGGTGTTTGTGCGAGAGCTCAGAGAATTCGTGTGGTATGGATCTAGTCACTCGGCGGGACCCAAGCAGTGCATGGCATCGAAGCTGAAAGATTGCAATGGACATCAACTCATCGCTGAGGTAAGAATGTTATTCCACAATTCGGAAAAATCTAAGCGGCAATTATAATTGAAACTGGATCGATCCGTAGGGGCCAAGTTACATGATTGCAGCAAAGTGCCTTGGCTGTACCATAAATCGGCCACCAATTACTGTCAATCGCCGTGCATTGTTCCAGATCCTCCTTACATAGATAGTAGGAACGGCGAATGCCGCTTTGTTGCAATTTACCTAAATGTGCTGATCAGATAATTATCGATACACACCTTTCCTTGCCACTGGTACTGGTATCACCACAATTCACCATAATGTTCAGTCCTGGCTATGATGGCGTATGATGAAGTCGCTGAATTCCACTACCGACCTGGGCCGTATGAGGGCGATTCATACTCCCTATCACTTAGCACAGTGCCATGACGCAGCTTCAATCAGGCCGCAACAGTGTTGTGCAAGTCGGCGACTAGTCGGGAATAGTCAGTAGGTCGGCAAAGTCGCCGACCTTAAGCGCCCAATCCGACCTGACCTTTCACACGGTCGCCAACCTTACTCCTTGAGAGCGGAAAGGGGTACAAGGGGTATCAGGGGCAATACATGATTTACATTTCAGTAGATACTACTCATGTACAAAATATTTACGGTAATAGAATTGAATCTAATGTCTCGTCAATCAATGTGTCATCATTACCTTCTGCGTCCATATTCAGGAGATCATATAACTCTAATTCTTCATCCAAGCTTCTCGAAGCGCTTCTCTGATAACTAGCCACCCAATGAGTCGATGATTTGTCGAAGAGTTGGGCAAGCGTGTATTTGACAGGGGCGGCAGTATTTGAAGGCCCTATATCAAAGTCTTCGTCTTCATCAAGCATACGCTGGAAGTTATCGGTAACTGTATTAAAATCATCTGAAGTGGATGTATTATCATCAGAATCTGATGATGATGATGAAGCGGCCTGTGATAGTGAATCATTGGTGGGTTGCTGTGCCGTTGTAGGTGACTGGGATGCTGCTGGTGTATCAGAAGTGTGGGGCGGAGTTTCAGATGGTTGTTGTGCATGTCCAAACAGCCGTTGTCGCATCCGTTCCTTGGTATTATTCCGTAGATGCTCATCCCGAATATGCATTTTCAGCTCTGCAAGTGCGACGAGTGATTTGTTGCCAAGACAATTCCGAAGCTTTGTGAGGGTATTGCCGAAAACGCTAAACAGTCGTTCACATGAAGCAGAATTGGCGCAGATCGAGAATACATGCTTCGCAAGCTGAATAAGTGGAGGAGTTTCAATATTCTTGTTCTGGATAGTCTCGAAGATAGCAATGGGGTGGGGTGATTCTTTCTGAATAAGTTGTCAGTAGACTTCACAGTCTCAGATTGATTCTACTAACCTTTTCTTCAGCTTCTTTCTCCAGCATCTGGGCCATAGTAGCTAAGTTCTTGAATATACCTGTACCATTAAAATAGTCCTTGATATTATTAAATAGCTCCATCGGAGCCGCCTTCTGAAAGAATCTGCAATATAGCTTTTGAAAGAGGTCCCATGTCCCCGCCAATGTGGTGAACTCTAGCTCTGGAAGAAATGCTGTCTCCTTGACCAGTGGATGAAGTAATACTGCAGCAATAAAAACTTCTTGATCAGACTTTGACCAGCGAGCCTCGAGACTCTTCAGAATTGCTGTACAGGGTAGATAATCAGAATCCAATGCTGACAAGCCGGAACGATGGTCATCATAATAAATATAGAGTGAGCTGAAGGTAAGGAGAATTTGATCCAGGCGGCAGGATGTAGCTTGTGCAACATTTGTGGCCCGGGCAAGTGGCTCGAGGTGAAGCTTCAATCTAGTCAGAACAGTATATTTCAATATTATCTATCTATACAGTTTGTCAAGTAGCCTACCGAGCGAGTGCGTGCCAGAAAGTGGAGTCCTCAATCACCCTCACCATTTCCAGAGCCTTTCTGCGAGCCTTTGCATCGCCGATGACAAAGCGCTTCTCATTCTCAGGGCGAAGCCTATCTTCAGTCACGAGAAATTGTAGTGAATTGCGAAGCTCAAGTAGCCGTCGGAAAGCAAGATAGTGGGATGTCCAGCGTGTGAGCACGGCCCGAAGAACAGCTGTTGGTCCCTTCGCTCGCATCTGGCATTCCCGCAAAGCAGCAAGCACCAGAGTTTTGCTACGCAACCAAGTTATGAGTTCAACGGCTTTATCACTGTGTGGCTTCAGTGAAGTATCGGCCTTTAAGTAATCCCCCACAACAAGGTTGATCTGCATAAATGAAATTAATATAATAATTATTGGGAATTACAACGGAACAAACCTGATGGCTGTAACAGTCAGGAGCTACGGGATAGGGGTGGTCCCTAAGAAGTAGGCAGCGTGCTTTGCGTGTTTCTCCTGAGGCATCTGTAGTAAAGGCGATGACGGTGACACTCCAATCTGATTTGAGGCCACGTATGCAGTCGAGCATATGCTGGTAAATAATTTCGGCGTTTCTGCGCTCCAATGAGGTATCGAGTACTGAATATGTATAGATCTATAATTATCAGCTGATCAATCACAATTTACCAGATCTCAGAAATGCACCTACCGATTG
The DNA here is from genome assembly GCA_014058305.1 of Pleurotus tuber-regium. Taxonomy (NCBI): domain Eukaryota; kingdom Fungi; phylum Basidiomycota; class Agaricomycetes; order Agaricales; family Pleurotaceae; genus Pleurotus; species Pleurotus tuber-regium. The sequence goes on along the minus strand of JACFYU010000029.1, from coordinate 23,967 downwards.
CTGAGCATTGACCATGAATGCCAAATAATGGTGGTGATTCTCTCCTGTCCAGCCATCCATTTGAGCTGTGCCGAGAGATCCAGAAAGTCTAGTAACTATGTTTCTCCGGATATCCCCCACTACATTTGGAAGAATCCGCCTTGTAAGTACTCCACACGTTGGAATCCTTGCCCCAATTGGAAGAAACTCAGCACAGAATTGAAGAAACTCCGGATTCTCAACGGTTGATAATGCAATCCCTGCTGATGCAATAAACCGAGCTAATACCACTTCTAATCGAGCTTGCTGCATATTCGACCACACCGGAGGCGCAATTAAATCTACACTCGGGCGTTGTGATCGGGATGAACGAGACCGTTTGCGATTGCTACGCCCAGCGACTGAGATAGAATCCGATGGTGCCACTGTTGAAAGTGAAGCAGCAGATGGTGCAATGGATGCTGCACGGGAAGCCGAAGAAGAACCATTATCCTCTCCATCGTGAAACAATCCATGTAAATCTGGAGCCGAGTTGGACCATTGGATGGGGTAGGGGTAAGGCTGCTGTATAAGAACTGGGTCAATTGGAAGTATAGGGTGACCGGACAGGGGAAGGATTAAGGGATTATGTCCAGGGATCATTGTTCCATAAGATGGCTGAGGGGTAGCTTCGGCTTGAAGATGGCCATGCTCAATCAATTCGTACGTAGCCTGGCGCTGAATATCTAAGGACTGATGGCTACAGCGTTGTAGATGCTGACAACACTGCTCGAGCCGGGCGGCTGTCCATCAACGAAGTGGGTTTTTTGAATCTTGAGGTACAGCAAATACTGTGAGTACAGGCTTTGTATCAGTACCTCACTTCACTAGCTCACAAGCACTCACAGTCCTCGATAATCCGATCACGAGCGCGAGGAATCTGTACCCTATTCATAACATCCTTGGCAGTTTCTTCGGCAATACAGACTTCAAGACACCCAAGACAAAACACCTTGGGTTTGTCCTTTGATGCACCGGCCCATACGTCTTCGTCCTTGCGAGAAAGTTGGGGATGATTGAGGAACCGTTCACGCCACCATGACCGAGCTCGACTTTGAGAAGACAGTGAAGACATTGGATGAAGACTGGAGCTGATAGCTGAGGCATTAACGGTGAGATTTCTTATTATTTATACTGGTCTCTGGATAAATCGAAGTTGCTGTTATCATGATAATCCTATATTGCTCCAATATTGGCAGAATCTCGCTACACGAACTACGATACAGGCCAGTCATTGCAGAAACAGAGAATAAAGGGGAGACTCCTGTCTCAGTACGTTCGCATGTGCTCCTTCCTTTTTTGGTTTTCACTTATCTCTTAAGGTCGGGTCGGATTCAAAGGTCGGCGACTAGTCAGCGACCTTTCCTGACTTTTGCAATCCGACTAGTCGGCTCTGTCGCCGACTGCACAACACTGGGCCGCAAGTACAAGTTCATCCACCGGAGAGTCGCCAACGTCGCTGACCTATCAGGCGGAGATATTACGGGTCCGAAAGAATGTAGGACCCGTTCCTTTACTGTCCTGGGGACCCTCGGGCGCTTATTTAAGTCTGAGGGTATTGCAATAGCCGGTTGCCGGTTGCTTCTACCGGTGCGGAGTTCGAGTCCTTATCCCCGGTTATTAACTCTGGCCACGCAAATGAGTTCCCATCACTGATCTAATCCTAAAATGGGATATTAGATAATGAGAAGATAAGTCAATAAGCATTGATTTGATGCTAAGTCCATACTTTGATTAAGCAAAGCAATTCACTGGTATACCATGCATAGAATACCTGCTGAAGGGCAAGCTACTCAGACCTTTGCTCAAAGCCATGTGTCTTTAAGGCCAGTGGGGAGTTTCGCCTTAAACAATACCTTTAAATTGCGAAAAAAATGTCTAAAATTCTGGAAAAAATATTTAAAATTTAAGGAAAAATTTGGGTAAATTCCCAGAGACTTGGTCAGACCATAGACCTATCAGATAAGTCAGTGATCCTTTTTATTAATACAAATTCACTCTGAAAAATTCCTAAAAACTCTATAAAACTCTCAAATTATATAAAACATCAGCACATTTAATTTTCAAATAATTCAGTAAGTCTTTTCAATATACTTGATTGCTTTCTAGAACATGAAATACAGTTTACATAATCTTACTTAACAGAGTGCAGACCCGTACATGCCATGCCTATAGCAATCGCCCACATCGGCAAGTATTGATGTCGATGTGATAATGAGTACTGATAAATCACCTTCTTGGATGTGCCACAGCTGCAGTTGGTGTTTTTTGGGGGCCACTCTGTCCGCAACCTCACGGGTGTTCCGGGTTTCCGCGGTCGGAGAGACCGATGTGCTTATTGGTGTTAGGAACGAAGATCCTGCAAGTGCAAAATATGAACGATTATGCCATGTTCGGGGGGTCTTTAGCAATACATACCACATATTAGGTGAATCTCTCTCATTAGGCAAGACCTGCCACTTGAAGGGGTTTTTGATGGCTACTACAGGCGTGTCGTCTTCAGCGATGTCTTTGACGCTGAGGTATCCACCCGTAGAAACGTGCCTGAAAGTCCAGCCATTACCCTCTGTGGCAGCCCACCACTATCCGTAATCGTCAGTGTTGACTAAGAGGGCATCGGAAAATGAACATGCTGGTTCTCTGCATTGTGGTCATACCAACCAATAACCTCGACCTGGCAACATTGGATACAGCAAGACAGACAGCTCCAGAACATCATAAGACTTACTTGCCAATGTGGGCCATTGCTATAGGCATGGCATGTATGGGTCTGCACTCTGTTAAGTAAGATTATGTAAACTGTATTTCATGTTCTAGAAAGCAATCAAGTATATTGAAAAGACTTACTGAATTATTTGAAAATTAAATGTGCTGATGTTTTATATAATTTGAGAGTTTTATAGAGTTTTTAGGAATTTTTCAGAGTGAATTTGTATTAATAAAAAGAATCACTGACTTATCTGATAGGTCTATGGTCTTACCAAGTCTCTGGGAATTTACCCAAATTTTTCCTTAAATTTTAAATATTTTTTCCAGAATTTTAGACATTTTTTTTGCAATTTAAAAGTATTGTTTAAGGCAAAACCCCCCACCGGCCTTAAAGACACATGGCTTTGAGCAAAGGTCTGAGTAGCTTGCCCTTCAGCAGGTATTCTATGCATGATATACCAGTGAATTGCTTTGCTTAATCAAAGTATGGACTTATCATCAAATCAATGCTTATTGACTTATCTTCTCATTATCTAATATCCCATTTTAGGATTAGATCAGTGATGGGAACTCATTTGCGTGGCCAGAGTTAATAACCGGGGATAAGGACTCGAACTCCGCACCGGTAGAAGCAACCGGCAACCGGCTAGCAATACCCTCAGACTTAAATAAGCACCCAAGGGTCCCCAGGACAGTAAAGGAACAGGTCCTACATTCTTTTGGACCCGTAATTACTACCTCGGGTCACAGTTTGAATACAAACAAGCTCTTGTGTCTTTGGGAAGGGAAACGACCAGGAGGACCCCTGATAATCCCTGTAGAGGTCGGATACAAATTTTCGGTTTCTCAAGTCGTTAGTGGGAGACAAAAAAGTCGAAATTGGGCTGAAAATTGGGAGATCCCCACCCTACATATGGAAAAATTCCCCCAAAGTAGGAGACTAAGGTATCCTACCTATAAAAATATGGAAAAATCAGAGAAAAATCCAAGGGGGTGCACGAAATACAAAACCTGACCTGGGGTCAGTTTATTTTTTAAGGCCATAGTGACCCGAACCAACCAACCATCGTGCGAAAAATTCACCAAATATGGTAGGAAAAAGTCACGTGTCTCCCCTTCCCCTAACTTGGCCGTGACTTCCCTCACGATACGCCTCTTCTTCACATTCTGTCCATCACCATTTCTGTGAGTATTGCAAGTTCAACCCTGCGAGCATATTGCTGCTCCAAGCTGGGACTGGAGAAAGCTAGCCTGCTAATAACCCAAAGTCCACAATCAGTACATTCCTCATTGAGTGATGCAAGCTTTTATGGTCTGTGTGCTCATCTCAATCCCTCACCTGGGTTGGCAGTTGTAAATGAGCTGTCATTGGGAGCTGGGTGTTGAATGCTGAGGTCAGGAGTTGGCTATAGGCTCAAGGTTGGGACTGGGGTGGTGAATAATGACTCATGAGTTAACTATTGTGTCACAGATACTTGAATATTGCTGTATTACATATTTAGCATCAGATACATATACAGTATAGCACTGAAATGGATCTAAACCTTGTAAATTTATGGTATTTTGCCTTAAATTTCACTATAAAAAAGTGACCCCCAAAAAAATTTAAGGCCTCTTGAGGACCAACCAACCAACCAACCCCCTGTCGGGCGCTTAATTTTGTGCACCCCCTTGGAAAAATCAGAAAAAAATCAGAAAAAAATCCACAGGCATGTAAACTGGGGAACTGGATGCCCCAATTACCGCTCCAGGCCAGGAATCCCTTGACTGTCCAAAAAAGTACTCTGTAGCTAGAGTCATTCACCGGTCAATGGGATGACCAAACTAAAAGTGAGCCCGGAATGAAAATGGTAAGGGATAGCGGTTAATCGGGCTTATCAGAAAGGCAATGACAATCATTATTTTGCTCTTGGTAACAATGATTATGAAATTGTGTGTTATTCACGGCAGGGATCGTACTATGTATCAGTGAATTCTGTTCTTATCAGTGCTCTCACCAGTCAATGGGACAGTCACATCATGAAGCTCTTGCCTGATATGTAAGATCACTAAGCTAACCTTTATACAAATCCAGATCATGAAAGTGCTGATCATCTGAATTTGGGTTACTCGTCATTTCACTCTCCCCTTCATCCACCCCCCTATAATCTCCTCAACCTTTGCATAATTAATCACCTTGGTGCACAAATAGTACAGTAAAAAAATTTCGAGTGACTGGTGAGTTCTGTGATCCCTCTGTGAGTGAGTGTGTCCAAATATGGAAGGGCAGAAGTCCAAATTAGGCAATGCATGACGTGACACATATAAGTCTCGTCATTGTCCTGCACAATGTTGCGGCTTATTGTCTGCCTGGGGATATTGATCAACTGTATATGTAGCTTGGGGTAGACACTGAAAGTCCATGTTTGCATTTTCAGCTCATATTATGTCCAAAAATTTGAAGATAATCACCAAATACATGATTTTTCACTACTGATCACCGTTCTGTACAACGAGCATGCAGAGACATAATATCAGAGGGCAAGCAAGACATGCCTATGAGTTAGTTTAATGACTTAACAGAAACTCCGATGGGTAATATATTGATAAATATTGGTTCCGAGGTCTTATCCCATTGACAGGGGATTTCCCATTGACCGGTGAATGACTGTATGTGAATATAGAGCAGTCGTACAAGTACATTGTTATGCAAAAAAGGATATCACTTGGGTTGCACCTTTACCAAGCAACTGCCTATTAAGTTGTTCTCTGGCAGTTCTGACCTGTGGCTAACTGTGGCTAACAATGGTTGAAGTGGTAGGTTTAAGTGGTATCTGCCCACGGTGGGAGACAATGCATCCTACATCGCAAATCCGTGGCCTTTGGTGGGAGACAGCGGTATACTACATACATGTGAAAATCTTATGTAATGGTAGGAGACACCTGCGAGTCAGTATCCTACCCTCCTACCATATATGGATACTTTGGTGGGAGACTGGTATCGGACCGTTGTGGTCATTATCAGGGGTCCTCGACCAGGCCGGCCGCCCGTGAGAAGAATGCAATGTGACACTGGAATCTATATTATAAATTCTTTCTCACGGAATAGAACGGTCATCTCGGGCTTATCATTGCGGTTGGTTTCTAATCGTGCAGGATTTTGAACATAGTAAGAAAACAGGGTAACACCAGCTGTTACTGAGTTGGAACATTCCGTAAATACTTGTGAAAGGTACCACGTCCAGGTACGGTCCCTTCGATACCTTTCATTACAGCGCTATAATGTTAAATGGTCTCAGGCGATGGATGACACAAAGGCCAATAGCGACCTGAACCTTCCTAGCGTCTTGCTGCAGATCTTTACATTTTCTGACATATAGACTTTGTGGAGCAACTAGTTGTAACGTTATCGTCATATCTACTAATGACCCGGTTTGTATTGTGTTTCAACATTAATCGGTGTTCGTGTGAGAGCTCAGAGAATTGCGACACATGTACATTGATAGTCTGACGTGACGCACTGCGGGGTGTCAGAAGGGAGAAGGGTTCAGATGTTGCTTATTATGTGGTTATTGACATAGCCACTCGGCGGGGCCCCAAGCGGTACAACGCGTCGAACATAGAAGATTGCAATGGACATAAACTAATCGCTGGGGTGTGAACGTTACCCCACAATTCGGACAGATCTAGACTGCAATTGACCATGGTCCTGGTGAAAGTTTAAGCTAATCGACAATGGATCAATCCGTGAGGGCCAAGCCGCATGATCGCAGCAAAGCGCCTTGGCTCTACCATGAATCGGCCGTCAATTACCGTCAATCGCTGTGTGTCGTTCAAGTGGCGTCCATTGCTCGCTACACGTAGACAGTAAGGGCAGTGAACATCGCGATATTGCAATTTGCATAAACGTTTGACATCGCTTTGGGGCTCCGTGTTGATCAGATAGTTATCGATACACATCAGACCCTATCCATGCCACTTGGTATCATCACAATTCGGCACCCATGACGTTCGAGGTCTCAGAACAAGACATCATGCTTCCTGGCTATGATGCCATGCGATCAAGTCGCTGAATTCCCCCACCGACCTGGGCTATATAAGGGAGCGATGTATGTTCCCTATCCACCCAGCACCGCACCATGGCAAACATTCAATCAGACCACAAGTACAAGTTCGTCAACGCGAAAGCCGGCAACGTCGCTGACCTATCAGGCGGAGATAATAAGTCCGGTAAGCCATCATACAGTGTTTTGTCGGTATCATATTCAATCTCACCGGATCGAACCTCAAAGTTATCGGTTACGATGACCACAATGCAGAGAACCAACACGTTCGTCTTTCGACGTCTTTCTTTTAATCAATGCTGACGATTGCGGATAGTGGTGGGCTGTGCAAGAGGATAACGGCTGGACTTTCAGGAACGTTTCTACGGGTCGATATCTCGGCGTCGAAGGCATCGCTGGAGACGGCACCCCTGTAGTGGCTATCGATAGCCCTTTCCAGTGGCATGTCTGGCCCGATGAGGAAGATCCGTCTGCTGTGAGGTACGTATTGCGCGAGGATCCTCGAATGCAGCATAGTTGCTCATGTTTGGCACTTGCAGGCTCTTCGTCCCTAACACCAATAAGAACATCGATCTCTCCGATCACGGAAACCCAGCGCCCGGAACATTGGTGACGTTGTGGACAAAGTGGCACCCGGGAAGGAACCAGCTCTGGTACATTCAAGAAGGTGATTTATCAGTACTTATTATCACTTCGATATCAATCTTACCTCGGGTCGCAGTTTGAATTACAAGCAAGTTGGATTTCGGGAAGGGGATGTGTTGCGTTCTTCTCACGGGCCCTCCCTTGTATAATACCAGATCAGAATAAGATTGTACACATAGTTGACGTCTGCAGCAGCTTGCGAGGCAATCTTACATGAGGGAAATCTATACTGTTAGACGAGCGGCTTAGATAAGGATTATGCATTCCTTTGACCAAGCGTCCTTGTCTACGATATAAGATCACACAGTATTATTCAGACGAGCCAAGGCACTCACAAGGGATGGGTGGTTGGGATCTTCTCGAAATGAGACATGAGTCTATAGCGCGCTCCCAGTTGGCCTTCAGTCGTGAGTTGGGTTCTTTGGCTTAAAGAGGTCACCCGTTATGTCTAGTCCTTGTGTGCAACTGAGCTAACTCGCTCAGTGGAACTTGACACAAACAGCTGAGAAGCTCATAACACGACAAACGCCGCGTGCCCCAGCCCAGCTGCACTCTATCCACGTTTCAAACACAGTAGCCAGAACAGTGTGTAGCATACATGGTCAATCGTACGCAAAGCTGACTAGGCTGGTTTACTTCTGAAGCGAGAGAATCAGAGCCGTCAACGCCACTGGGAGAGCTATCCATGCATGATCGGCAAGGTGTTTCTTCAGTACTTGTAAAAGTGAGTGCGTTTCGACGATACACGTGTGTGCTGGACCATTCTACAGGAGATGAACAATCAAAACGCCTGCTGAGTGAACGGCGAATGAAGTCGAACACGCACAATCCTCGTGGTAGTGGTGGTCGTTGTGATTGTTGTGACGATCTTGTCTGTCTCACGATTGGGGTCTTCTTTGTGAATGTTCGTGTCCATGTTGCTCATGGCAGGGGGTGTTTCGGCCACAGGTAATGCACGATCAATAGTATCAATAGACAGATCCTTGCTGTCGACGGTGACTTTGGTAAGGCGCCACAACTGGGACGGTTCGTGAGGAAGTCGTGCGGATAAGACGACCTATGCCAATTTAAACATAGCCGCAATTGCAGCCTACAGGACATACCTTGGCGCCAGGGATATCGCTTCCATGATTTTCGAGGTCAAGAACCAAATTTGAATTTGGCCACAAAATTCTACATAAGTCAGTATAGGTTTGAACCCGATGCAAGCCTGAACGTACCGCCAAGCATCAGCCCTGGAGTCATCAGTCTCAACCAGCCAACTGACTGGGAAGGCAGTGGCAACGATTGGTACGTTCGCATGAAGGCCGCCTTCAATAGTCATGTAATGGCTGTCACTCGAGTGCAAGCTTTGTATGCAAAATCCGGTTCCCAATGGTGAGAATTTCCACTGCAGGTAATCAGAGCATACCCAGACGAATCCATGGACAAGTCACCTTTTGATTATTGCCACCATGTACGGGAAAACCTGAATACAATAACGTTAGCCAAGTTCGTGTCGCAAGGCGAATACAGCTCAAGTACCAATTATGGACTTGCGGTTGCCCCCAGAGAGGTCCGCCACAGTTCCGCTTTTCAAATTTTCGAGGTTGTAGACACCGGGCTCCAGATTTCCAGGACTCTCCATTCACGAGCTACCAAAAACAGGAATATTGGCTGAACACGGAGAAATGGGGATTAATGTATTTCGGGGAATAGTGATGATGGGGGATTTAAAGGTCTTTGGGAGGTGCTTAGGTTCAATATTCCATGAATAAGTACACAGCAGCCATGAGGCTGAGCGAAGGGCGGCAGACGATGCGTTAAGTCAATGACAATGCGTAAATATTTAAGCTTGCTTGATGATTCGATCAAAGGTGTTGAATTGGATTACGTAAATTATTTCACAAGAATTTATCGCACGACGCTCTCAGCGGCTGTCACAGCGCGCTCCCTATCCTGACCACTGCTTCATCCCGCGAACTTGATGGGGGACTATGAACCAGATTTATAGAAAATATTGCTACTTGATTAATATAGGGACGTACCGACCGAGCTTTCTTGAACTTGAAGAACTGTGCAATGCGCCGGCTAAACGAAATCTTCAACTCCTTCACCTGGTTGAACGTATCGTCTAGCTGCCTTCGTACTTGCTCGTATTGAACACGCAAGTCTGCTGCGAGCTGCGAATTATCTTGTCTCTCCGCCTCAATGCACAACTCGTGCAATAGTTTCTTCTCTTCGTCAAGCTGTTTCTGGAGTGTGTTGTACAGTGTCCTCCCTGCGTGTGTTTCGCTCAGCTTCTTCTCGAGGTCTACCATCTCTTCTTGTAGCAACAAGGCTTCTCTCCTCAAGGGTTCGCTTACGGCCCCGATTATCCCCCACGCCGAGTCGAAGCTAGCAGGGTTGAAGCGAGCCACCTTTGCGTCTCGCTCAATCATGTCCTTCCAGAATTTGCTCCTGAGTTCCGCCTCACGTTTGTCTCCGACCTCTGGCTTGACACGGTCCCACATCGTGGTGCAGAGTACCACTCTCCCAGCCGCTGTAGTGCCGCATAGATGAGCGAACATCTTCAAATTCTTCAGCGGTGTTCCTGCCATACGATTATCGGATATCCGATGTATGTAGACAATGCCCGCTAACTTGACTCGGTTATTGTACCTAGTCCTGGGTCAGTCCGTTACAATCAGCTGCTCAAGCTCACGTACGTTTGCTTGAGCCAGTCCGCGATCATCCCTAAGACTCTCGTATCGGAGATGTTGGTATCGTCGAAGCCGGGTGTATCCACCAGTATAACTCTCTTCTCCCCAAACTTGACCTTGATGGCTTGCACCTCCGACGTACAAGATTTCAATTCGTGCCCAATAACGGTTTTCCCGCTCTGCCTGGAAGCATAATTGATGAACTACGCTTTATCAGCGCCTCGCTTTGAGGAAGACGTGCTTCGATCTCATACCGTGCTTTTCCCTGCCCCCGTCGGACCCATTACACTACGTACGTTGTATTCGTGCTCAATTGGCTAGTAGAAGTCGGTTGAAGGCGGCTACTCACGCAACAACAACATCGTCAGGTGTCATATCTTTCGACTTCACTTTCTGCACTTGCGCCATCGTTTGTAATGGATATCGTACAATTACTCGTTCGTAGAATGGTCGGGGTGTAATCAATTCGCTGGTAAGAGTGAACCTTCTCTTAAATGTGAACTGCTGATTTTTACGGTCATATGTGGTGCTGTGGACATAGGCTTCGGTTGACTGCTAGGATGGCCTCGATATCTCCTCATTGTGGACAACGTGTAAAAACATCAAGTTGCCTTGCACCGATCGTTATCGTTATCCATCATTAAAACGTGATGCTGCACCACCCATGACCATATCCCACGTTTATCTGACAGACTCGTATCTCCGTCATGGGCTTCCTAGTGACCAATTGAAAAATACCGGCAGGAATCTTCCGACACATCCATTCAACGGCGCTAAAAGACCTTGTAATATCTGGAACATTGTTCAGCCCCTCCCCTTCCTTTCCTCTCTATCAAAGCCGATGAAGCGTAAAGAAGTACGTTGAAGATGTTTCCTACTTGTTTCATTTCAGCCTCACGTATATTCTAAGGACATGATCTCTCGAGCTCAACCCATTTCGGCGCTTGTGGATGGGAAGTTTACCTCGAGGCCCAGTACTAGGGCTAGTTCCTTGCCTGCCTGCTGGACAATGGAAGAGTTTTCGACAGTCGACAATGACAACGGCGGACGTGGCGGGTCCCGTATTCGCCCAATTTCCAAAGACGACATGATTGTTGCGTGAGTAGGTAATCACAAACATCGAAAATCACTCTAACTCAGATATCGCTTGTAGCATCATGGGTCCAACTGGAGCCGGCAAAAGTTCGGTATATTTTAAAACCTTGATTAGTCACTTGCTCCCCGCTTAATTCGTGTTTATTTCAAGTTTATTAATGTTGCTACGAGATCACAAAGTGCGTCTGTGGGCCACGATCTGGAGTCCTGTACCCAGGAAATACGTGCAATAAGCTGTCGTCATCCCGATGGGAGTGGTCGCAACGTGGTACTAGTCGATACACCCGGATTTGACGATACGAAGAGAACTGATACAGATATCTTATCATCCATCGCGGATTGGCTGACGACAACGTATAGTATAATACCTCATACCTCCAAGGACTTGTCTAACGTGTGATGTAATCATCAGGTACAAAGAAAAAATCGTATTGTCGGGTATTTTATATCTGCATCGTATTTCGGATAACAGGATGGCTGGTACACCTCTGAGGAATTTGACCATGTTTCGAGAGCTTTGCGGACAAGAGGCACTTGATAACGTGATCCTCACCACGACTATGTGGGATGAAGTTGACGAGACGACGGGACGTTCTCGGGAATCAGAGCTCTGCATGAAATATTGGAAGTCTATGATAGTTGCAGGCTCGCGCATGGTTCGCTTCGACGGTTCGCCTGACACGGCTTGGGGTATCCTCGATAACTTCGTTCGGGTCCAAAGGAAATCCAAGCCTTTACTCATACAACATGAGATAGTTGACCAAGGCAAGACTCTTATCCAGACCTCCGCGGGTAGGGTGCTCCTACGATGGCTCAGCGACCTCATCCATCAGATTCGAGACTTAATCCGTCGGATAGAGGCTCAATTGCGTGGTATCCCGAAAGATGATCAGGACACCGTCTCCGCAGCCCAAGCTGAAAAGGCGACCCTGGTTGAGGAGCTCGATGAGGTTTCAGAGCAGCGGCTCAAATTGGAAAATAGTAAACGCCGCAGTCTGAGGCGCGCTTTCTCAACGGCTGTATATACGATAAGAGGGTATCAGACGAAACAGAATCCGAAATTGCTCACAGCACCCCCTGCTGAGATCGGTGGCGTTGGAAATGACGAACAACAACAGACTTCTTCGGGGGTTGGAATGGCTGTGACGTTAGTTGCGTTGAGACACGCAAGAGATATTGCAGAACTCCCTCCCGTCCCTTTTTTGAAAGGGGCCTTTCGTCTCGCATGCACAGTTGCAGAAGCAGTCGAGGTGTGTCCATCTTTTGTCGTTGATCAGTTTCAATTGTCCTCTGATTGACACCAAAGATACTGATATATCCCCATAGACGATGCAAAACCACACTCGTGCCTTTCAATCTGTAGCACAAAACGCCACTGAACTGCTAATTGCGATCGCTGAACAAGCAAAAGTTGGCGAGCTTCCGAAAGACGCCAGGGAGACAGTTGTTAATCTAACCGGGTAAGTTTTCAGCGTCAATGTGATGGCATTCGTATATACACTGAATCTGTTAAGGGAGCTCGAGAAGATAGTACCACTCGTGGAAAAGGTTCTATCCCGTGGGCCGGTCGCACGTTATTTCTTAGAGCCAGCTGAAGAACAACTACTGAGGGCGTGCGAGGCAAATATACAACATGCATGTAAATTGTTTGAAGTACGCAGCTCGATTTTCTCAAACTCGTCCCCCTTACAAACAATAAACGTAGATAAAGTCCATGATAAGCCTTCAACAAGCTATGGCTCGACTTGAATCCCGCTTAACGGGAACAATGTACACGCCACAGCTTTCCGAGACAGCATCCCTCCTCTCGCATCATGCTCATGTGCATAGATGTTGTTCGCCAGAGCAACTTCTCATCGAGCTTCCGAGTTCGCTTTCATAGCCGCTATTTGACTGACACGATTCATATGGAATTTTCATGATTCATCATTACGCTGGCATTGCCAATGTCGTACATGCATCGTCGTTAGCGAAATGACCCAATTACTGAACTATCACGATAGACTACATGGAATTTGTAGTATTAACATGATCTGCGATCCTATAAATGTATAGTAGCTCGTCTCCAAACATTGTCACTTATCATATGACCATAACCACTTGTACGAAGAGCATCGAGTTTAGTATATAATTTGGAACGAACGTCTTCATAATTTATCGCGTCATTCCGGCGTTCGTCTTCACTTCTTCCGGGTTGGCGCATTTGTGAGACCAACTGCGCCAGGCGCTGGCCGAGAGCTTCCACGCTGGCCGCATCGTCGCTACGTGGTTGTGCTGAGAGCAGACCGTCAACCAGCTGTCTCAAGCCGCGATCAACTTCAACGGCAAATCGCGTGTTGGCACCCCTGATTATGCTATCCAAAACCTCCCAAGCAGATTCACGGCCGCTATCGTGACGAAGGATTTCCAGTTTTGCATTGGTTCTATGAGTGCTGTATTGCTGCCTTAGCAGTATCTCGTATTGATTCCCTTTATCTATATCTATTTCATCCCACATCGTCGTCACGAACAGAGTTGTCGGTAGGGCGTCTTTTTGACATAGCTCTGAAGCATGAATGGTCCCTAATAGGTCGCTGAGGGAGGTGGCAGAGATTCGATTGTTCAAGATACGATGGAGGTAAATCACTCCGGAAAGGGCGAACTTATCACGACTACAAAGGCGTAACCATTTTAGCGATGCATTCATACCATAAGTAAGTATTGATACTTCGTTGTCAGCCGTTGGACCATGGCTCGGATCCCTCCAGGATCGGGCGAATTTAGATCATCTAACCCAGGTGTATCGATCAGGACGATTTTTCTGTCGCATTTCATTGGGAAAAAGATATCCACGGTCCCTATTTCCTTCGTACATGGGTCGAGGGAATGCCCAATAGGGCGGTCTTTCTTTCCTGAAACAGTATTTATAAACTGTAAATTCGGGGAAAGATCGTCTCCATCAAGTTCATATCTATCAAGCACAGCGGGCACCTACAGAGCTCTTCCCACATCCAGAAATTCCCATCACGCTGTTGATATTACATTGTCACTGAATCAGAATATAGTAGTACGTTGATTGCTACGTACGCGATATAGATGTCCTCCCTTGAGAGTGGGTGAGGTGCTTCCTTGGATGACTAGGCGTATAATCAAAGCCCGAAGAGCTACTCACAGAGTAGTAGAAGCTTACTTTCAATAGACTTCCACCAAAAAAGCTCAGTAACCGTGATCGTAATACTTGCGGATAATAGACGAAGCTGCGACCAAGCCGGTATTGGGTAATAGGGTTGCTATCCAACAGGTCTTCGATCGCTTTCCATGCAGACTCACTAGTGCCATAGAAGCGATGAAAATGAGAACCTGTAGTTGTTAAAGGTCGCCATTGGGTCGCTCGCAACTCTGCCTCCCTCGATTCGGCTTTCGCATGGGGTGTCCGGTTCCACATGGTGGTAACAAGTTGAATTTTGCTGTGAAAGTTCTTGCCCAAAATCCGCTCGAACATCTCGAGGTGTACGAGTGGAGATATAGTCATCCTTGGGTCAGAGATTCGTCCAAGGTAGAGAATCCCGGTTAATTTGCGTTGACCAGAGGACCTACCACTCGTCAGCAAAAGGGTTACAAGTTCAAGGTGCATATTTACGCACGACATATCATCAAACCATTTCAACAACTGCCGCTCAGAGTTTTTGATGCTGAGTATTTCATATGTAAAGGCAGGAGCTTCGATCAAGAGTATCCTTCGGGAAGTCTTCGTATGGGTGACGGTGGCGCAGCACACGGACTGCGTCGTGGACTCAATTCCATGGCCAACGGGGATTGCGTCGGTGTTCGCGGCGGCATTGATAAACTGCTCCCCATTCATAATTACACATTTTATAGGTGGGTAATAAGCTTTCTCACCGTACTTTTGCCCGAGCCAGTTAGACCCAAGATGCTGAGGAAACTGTCAGGGCCCTATTCATCTTACACACCTAGAAAGAACTTACATGATTATAGAGTCCACACGGTGCGCCATGGCTGAGGGAGAGGAAGGATGGAGTGTTCTGAACGATACACCGGAAACAAAATTCATCAGTCAGCTGGTTTGTCAAGAAATAAGAAAGCTATGTGCATTCCCCCGTGGTTCGTGCGGATGGAATGAAAAACGAGATATCCACGTGCCAACCTCATTGCCATAGCCAGCCACCTGGCGCTTGGTCAGAGCAACTAGATTCGCCGTGCCGCTACCTCGTGGCTAACCGCTTTGACGTGAGCTGTGAGCTCAGACATTCTCCTTTGCACGCGATGTCATCGTGGTGTTTGCAATATACTAGCGTCAATACTTTGATCAATAGTTTGACTTGAAGGCCATCAATGCAATAACAGAAGATCGTGCCTCGACGGCATGCACCTTGTGCTGTGGTGCACATGTTGTATGAACCAGAAATGAGACATACCTCTGCCATATGAATAGCTGATCAGAAGCTAAACAGATAGATACAAGCTTCGCCTACATTTCCAAACACCGTCTTCAAAATGGGAAACGTCCTAGGCCGTGCCAAAGACGTCACCAAAAACGATGATATAATCGTGTAGGTCCTGGTTTATACGAAAGCGGCGGCAGACTGCTGATTTCAAGTGATTAGACTACTCGGTCCAACTGGGGCCGGGAAAAGCACAGTAAGCGGCCTATAATGAGGACGTTGAAAAAGGAGTTTACCGTCTTGAAGTTTATCAACAGGGCCGCAAAAAGGGACGCGCTCCGAGTTGGCAACAGTTTGGGTTGCTGCACGGGAACAGTCCAAATTGTGAAATGCCCTATCCCCGACAATGCAAGTGGCAGACAGGTTGTCTTGGTGGATACACCCGCCTTCAACCATGATACACTCACCCTGAGTGATATTGAAAGGATGATTACGACACAGATAAAGAATATGTGAGTCGCAAGACCATGCACTGACGATGAGATGATGACAATGAGCGGAGGTACAAACGAAAAATCAAGGTGGCAGGAATATTATATGTTCATCGCATAACCGATGTTAGGATGACTGAGCATCCCAGACATCACCTCGACATCTTCGAGAAGTTATGCGGCAAATGCTCTGCTCAGAAGGTGATTCTTGCAACGACAATGTGGGGAGATATAGAGGAGGAATTGGGCCGTAAAAGAGAGGGGCAATTAAGGGATGATTACTGGAAGTTTATGATAGCTTCTGGTTCCCGTATCTTGCGTTTTGAGGATACATGGGAGTCTGCATGGGAGATTATCAATGCTCTGTTGGGATGAGTCCTTTGTTTTAGATAGGCTTACGTTGCAAAGTTATGAGTTGGTAATTTCCGCAAATGCGCGTAACGTTGAGCCCGGCTTTTGCCGGTTGCATTCAAAAACAGCGAGGTAAACTCCTTATGGTTGTAACCATTGTTAATACGTTCCAACCTCGAGCTTGCAACGTTTTGCACAAGCAGGAGCGAGAACTGCGTACAGCTTTAAAATGCCTGAATCCATGGTATTTCGGTCAACAAGATAGCATTCCATCTCATCCCTTCTACCTGAAAGAGATCGGGTGTTATAACTCGAACCACTATGTTAAAAGTCACGAAAGTCGCAATCAAGGATATCAAGGCTGACGATAAAATTATAGCGTAGGCTTCTCCCATAATATGCTCCTCGTTACTGATTTTCCCAATGGAAGTTTAATGGGGCCCACTGGCACTGGGAAAAGCACGGTAAATTTTTTTCTTGAGCTGGATCGTGGAGATTGAAAGTCTCAACTTATGACTTGTTTAAAGTTTATTGACATTGCGACGAAGCAGGAAGGCAAGAATGCCGGGCATTCTTTGCAGTCCTATACTGCAGAAGTTCAGGCCGTTAGGTATTCCCCTAGCAAAGGGACCACGATCGTTTTCGTGGATACGCCGGGGTTCGATGATACACACAAGTCTGACACGGAGATACTAAAACTTATTGCAGACTGGCTTGAGAAGACGTCCGTCCGTCTACTTCCTTCCTGCACTCATTTCTTCTCATATGGACCTTTACAGGTACAAGAGACAAATCAAACTTACTGGGATAATATACCTCCATCGAATAACCGACAATCGAATGGCTGGTTCTCCACTAAAGAACCTCCACTTATTTGGCAGTTTATGTGGCGACGGCGCTATCAGAAATGTCATACTTGTGACGACGATGTGGACAGATAGACTTGCAGAAGAGATCGGAAAACACAGGGAAGATGAGCTGATCAACAAATTTTGGCGGCCGATGCTCGACCTAGGATCCATTAATTTGCGGTTTTTGGGTACATACGAATCTGCATGGGACATAGTCAATACGATCTTGAAGCGAGCGAAGGCGCAGCCCGTTCTTCTTCAGGAAGAATTGGTGGATCTTCATATCCGTCTCAGGTATCCTGATTTCTTACCCGCGTTAGTGCTTATCAACATATTGCATCCGGGGCAGAGAAACAAAAGCGGGTCGTACATTATACAATGAGCTAGTGCGGCTCTTAGAAGAACAGAAAGTCGTTGCCCACAAACTACGAGAAGAAGTGGCGAAGCAAGACCATTCCAAGAACCCAAAACTCAAAAGAGAACTCGACGCACAATTCAAAGAAATAGAAAACCTTCTTCAATCGACTATGGTGCAGATTCAAGAAATGAGGATTCCCTTCGTTAGCCGGATTAAGCTTTTCTTTGTCCGGAAGAAAGCTCATTCGGTAAGTTTTCTTTGCTACGCCACGATTCTGTCTCACGGCCCGTCTTAAGCATCCTTTAACTGTGTAGACTAGTCGGTTTTATTTTGTAAGCTAGGTAGTAATGTATAGTGAACGCAAGCCCTTCATCGTGAACCATGACTTATGGCTGATAATCGAAAAGATTGGTAGACATAGATGCCATCGGTAAAACTCTGTACGAAAACAAAGTAATACTGAATTCCCAGACGTAAGACGTCAAGTCGCAGCGATCCGACTGATGACTTTCCACGCATCTTCGATTCGCTCTGAGAAACGATCTATCTTGGCTCCTGCGTCCATCGCTTCCTTCCAATGTTTGCTCGCTAACTGCCGCTCCCTCTCCTCTGCCAATTGTATGTCCAGTCTCCTTGCTCCCCACATGGTAGTGGCGAGGATGGTTCTCCGTTTCCAATCGTCTCCACATAACATCTTGAAAGTATTATCAAATTTCATGGGTGGGTCTGTTACTTTCGGATCGCTGACTCGTTGCAAGTAAATCAAAGCGTCGGCTCCTTGGCGAGAGTACCTTGTGAAAGCCGTCAACCACGGTCACTTGCAGACTTTAACTATCCACTACTCACGTTCTTGAGATCAATTCGCTGACGTCCAAGGCGATATCTTGAGGGCGGGTCGTCGTATTCAGCCCAGGAGTGTCGATGAACACGTATTTCCGCTTATTTCGTACATGGGCAACTCCTCGAACCTTTGTTGTCTTAGGCTGAAGTAACGTCTTTTCTACAGCTAATTTACCGGGTTCCCCAATAGCAGTATTGATGAACTAAACGTAAGAAGATTAATAATCAGGTGCATTTCTTATTTCTTATATTGGTGATAGTCACCGTGGATCTGCCAGAGCCAGTCAGGCCCAGTAATCTTGAAGGTGAGTAGGATCAGCTTTAATCAACCAAAGAGGGAAGAGACACATACACTATGATGATGATATCGTCACCCTGGACCGAACCCGAGCGGAAACCAAATAGCTTCTCAACGCCACCCCATCCTTTCACGAAAGTATCTTTTAGTCGAAAAAGAGCGGCACCGTCGTCCACCATCGTATATGTTCCGCAATTTAAAAGTATTTTGGTGGCAAGAAACAAAAGTAATACCGAGCTCTGTTCATACTGCGTGTATTTAAGACAGCATTCGTTCTCCGGCCATCCCTCAAAAACGATTATAGTTAACGGGCACTTGTCTCGTTCACGTAGCACACGAGGGCCCAGCGAGGCAGTCTTCCGCTGACTGATATATCGATATCAGTTTAACTAAAGAACGCCTCTCACAATGGTAAGGGTAGTAGCGTGTCGTCCGCATGTAGAAGTTAGGGGCTTGCGAAAATCATCACGTGTCTCTAAAGTTCCGATTCGAATTCGATCAGCCAACTGTTACTATCTTACTCAGTACTGAAGTACTTACTCGCCAGGTTACCACTGTGGACTATTGACTTTCGATCTGTTCTCGCCTTCAGCGTTGGAGAATGACATTTTGCAAGCTCGTGGGCCAGAAAAGTTCTAGCTCGTTCAAACAGCGTTTTTGATATCGTGAACAATCGAACTATGTTATCTCCAATCGCGTATCAAGATCAGTGCCTGCATCGGAGCATACCAGAGTCCACTATATTACCTTCAGTTTAAATGCCTGCTACCGCCTGACTTGATATCGCTCAGCCGTTGTGTTGAGTCCACGCTCCTATGACATGCTCCCGGTGGCTGCGTGTCCTCCATGCTGTAGCGAACACGAGGACGACGACTGCTTTCTGTACCAAGAATCCGATTACTCGTGTAGGGTACTTAATATTCGACACTCGAATATGCCTATGAAGTTCCAGACGTAGTATTCTCTTAGTTGAGTCGAGTAACTATTTGACCAGGTAAAGTCCATTAAAACCTTCCCCCGTTATTCGTTGTAACTTTCTCCGCATCACAGAGAAAGTACACCTTGGATCCAGGCCGTCGATTCAATACGCGCGTCACTCCCGCTCCTCCGAACTCGCGAATCCGCACATATGAAGAGCTTGAACCCCTTTGGCAACTCCCAGTGAATACGTATAACATATCTCCCTCGCACCGATTTTTCTGACGTTTGTGTTGCATCAGGAAACAGATTTCCGGGGCGGTAAACTACGGTGCTGAAGGAACGACTAGGTTCGATGCTTCCCTCATTATCCATGTCAAGTTATTTTAACCTCTACGTAGCGTCCCTACCTCAAACCCACTGCGGTCGCAGGGTGAAAGTTTCGTAGAAAAACAAGCGGCTAACAGTAGTAGCAATCACTCGCCTATAGTTGACCCCCCGCCAGCTGAAGAAGAGTATGATATCAAGTTGCAGTTATACGCAAAGTCTGACCGAATACCATTATAGGCAGAACGAGCAAGATGAAAATACGAATGCCCATCGCCCGTCGCAAGATCATCCGACTGGATCACCTGATGAGCCGTCTAACAACCTAGTGGGGGATGTCAACGGCGCACAAAGGTAGTATTTCCCCGTCCTGAATACTCGTTCGTCTGTCTCATCTACTCACCCTGCAGCTCGGCAAAACCTGAGGTGGGCGAGAGTACCAGGAAGTGGTTCGGGTTTTCGCGCGCCAAAGTGAGCGTGAGTAAGATGCAATAGGAAATAGGCTGACAATGGTCTCTATTCCCTAGAAAACGATATTATCGACCGTTAAGAGGGGCAGTATATTCCAGGTGAAAACCGAGGACCTTAATCCAGACGACGTTATAATTGCGTTAGTCCTTATCTCTGTCTTTGAAGTGATTTAAATCATAATCCCTCTATAGAATTATGGGACCAACTGGTACTGGGAAAAGTTCTGTATGTCGTTACTCATATAGATTAGGTCCACAACGACTGAAACTTTCATCTAGTTCATCAATACGACCACTGGAAACCAAACGGGGGTCGGACACGACTTGGAATCCTGCACCGACAATATACAAATTCTGAAGTTCCAATGCGTTGAGAGAAGCTATCACGATATCATCTTCGTTGATACACCCGGATTCGACGATACACATAAATCTGATGTTGAGATACTTAACTTGATTGCCGACTGGTTAAAGAAGACGTGAGTAGATTCTATTATTGTTAGTCATCTATTGACCATATCAGTTATGAGCGTAATGTCAAGCTAGCTGGGATTCTCTATTTCCATCGCATATCCGACAATAGAATGGCGGGCACCCCGCTTAAAAACCTTCACATGTTCGAAAAGCTTTGTGGCAAGAACGCGCTTCAGAATATCGTCCTAACGACGACGATGTGGGACGAGGTGGAAGAAGAGACAGGCGAGCAGCGAGAGAAGGAACTGCAGAAGCACTACTGGAAGGCTATGATAAACCAAGGCTCCAAGACGATGCGCTACTACAACAGCGAAGAATCGGCTTGGAGTATCGTCGATAGCATCGTTGACAGTCATAACGAGAGATATGCGGTCGAGCTGCAGCAGGAGCTGGTCGATATGAAGCGAGACCTTCCGGAGACGAAGGCGGGCCAGGAGTTGTATGGTAAGCTTCAGGCTCTTGTTGCTCGCCAGCAAGATACTCTTCAGAAGATACGAGCATCGATGAAGCGCCATGACGACGACGCAATTCTCACTGCGCTGAAAGAAGAGTACGAAGATCTTCGGAAGCAGCTTGAAGCGACTATCCACGATATGGAGGTGCTTAAAATCCCTATTGGAAAGCGCTTGCGTCGATTCTTCAGTTCTCGTTTGGGGTTCCTCAGCTTGAAGAAGCGCTAGTGGGAATAAGGCAACGGATTGGGAGTGGAGGACGTATGACACGCAAGCTCTGTAATTCTATTGTGGCCGGCAGCATTTTGGAATACTATCATTCACCCCCCCCCTTTCGGATTCACCGTTCCTTCGGATTGTCACGGATTATCACAAACAAGATTTGACCCTCCGACGTGGAATTTTGGTCACACTGAGTCCCGACTAGCCTATACTTTTCGAACTCCGTAGCGGCATGGCCGGCACAGCGTGACATTACAGATGATTTTAAACTTGACGAGAACAGTGCTTTTTTGAACATTTGACTTGAAAATTACTCAGATACATTAGAGGTACGTGTATTCCAAGTAGCTGAGAGAAAGCCGCAGAGGGGACAGAGTTATTTGAGGAATCCGGAGAGGGGGGAGTGAATGATAGTACTTTGTGGTGACCCTCGCGCCGACGTTTACATAAGCCATGAGAAACTTAAACGTGACTCAGCACAGGGACTGTTATGCGAGCGCGCAACCAGAGATCCTGAAATCGATAACCTGGCACCAATCTGACAATAAGTACCAGTACTACGAGCAATAGTGTGGCAGCAACCCCCAAGCTCCTGTCCTGAGCGAGGCTTAGGCTACTTGATTCACGAGAGAATATCAGGATGAGAGTCCTGTGTATCAATGAACCACACGTGTTCTGCGTGTGTACTTCGCATTCATTCCTTGAGAAGTTCATCACGGAATACACCATTGAAAAGGCTCGACAACGTTGCTGGCGCCCTAGCGCTCGTGCCACGAATAAGGATGCTGTGTGGATGTGGAGTGGCGCCGCAGGCAACCTGCATCTAAAGGTTTCATAATTATATGGGGATCTTTGTTGTGAGTACTCAAGCCCTTCTGAGACCTGCTACCATGTTTTCAGGCCCCACCGTTGGTATTTTCAAGGCGAAGGAAGCCAAAATCGGGGATATTATCATCGCGTAGGTATCTTATTCTAGAACCTTACAACGATAATGATGTACCTGCGTAGTCTGATAGGTTTGCCTGGTTCTGGAAAGAGTACTGTATGAGAAGTATCGCTTCGATTCTAAACGCACTAGGCTTACTCAGCTTCTTAGTTCGTCCACCGTGCCACGCAGCACAACGAGAAAGCAGTCAACCATGGACTAAAGTCCCAGTCGCCTCAGCTACATGCTATTCGGATCAAATATGAAGGCATGAAATATGTCTTCGTAGAGATGCCCGGGATCGATCCTAGTGAAGGAGGGAAAACCATCAAGACTATTTTGCACGATTTAGAGCAATGGCTGCCGGACAAAAGGTAGTTTCGTAACCTGAGAATTTGTCTTATGCTTATTAATTTAATAGCGGGATTAAACTGACTGGAATCATATATGTCCATCGTATAACCGACAACCGCATCACTGGACCACCACTTGAAGAACATGTTCAAGCATTCTCTCAACTATGTAGTACTGATGCTGCTCGAGGTGTGGTCCTGGTAACAACAATGTGGGATAGTCACATCAAACTAGATATGGCCAGCAAAGTCAAAAGAGAGTCAGAGCTTAAGGAAAAATATTGGCGTGGTATGATTGGGCAGGGTGCTACAGTTGCACGCTTTGAGGGTTCAGCTGAATCAGCGTGGAAGATAGTCGCAATCTGTCAAGCAGAAAAGTTGCAGCGCTCGCAATCAGAGCAGAAGCCTAGCACGGGTGGCTCGGGCAGGAGGTTCATGGGCTGGTTGCCCAGTCGCCGGGTATGTGCATAGAGATTTTATCCCAAGGTCATTCAGATATCATTTCCCTAGCATTTACATCTCCATGGCGATCTCCAACAGCGAGCCGCCATGAACAACCCAAACGATATGGTTATTGCGTACGTCTGGTTCAAGCTAGCCTCTTCTTTGCTAATAGCAGCGATGAAGCCTTGTAGGGACAACAGGGGCGGGGAAGAGTTCGGTATATTCTGTCTGTCTCATGTTTTCAATCTGAAATAACCAGGGATCTAGTTTATCAATACAATCACCAAAAGCCACACAGGTATCGGGCATGGTCTCGGACGGTGCACCGGCTGCATACGAGCCATAAGATATCAGTGTCCTGAAAGGAGTAGCCTCAACATTTCCTTCGTCGATACCCCCGGATTTGACGAAAGGGATCTATCGTCTGGGGAAGTTCTGGATATGGTTTTGGAGTGGTTGAAAAAGACGTGAGTCAATTTTGGTTTGGTAGTACCTCTTAGTGACTAGACTAGCTATGAGCGTGATATCAAGGTAGCTGGAATCCTCTTCTTCCACCGAATATCAGACAACCGCGTTACTGGTGCCCCACTCCAAAATATTCACGCCTTCGAAAAGCTCTC